>NQVE01000152.1:0-1200000 GCA_003260385.1 Cuscuta australis | reverse complement strand
GTTGTGTGAAATGATTGAATGAATGTTACTGATAGGTATTCCAGACACACCGTTTGAATATTCTGTATTTAAAAGGACAAAGCTGTGTTTAATCAATGAACAAAAAGAATTTTATCTATGAAAACTAAAAATGGAAGCTACCACTTTTTGTCATTAAGTGGGAAGTGTAGTATAACATACCATTATTGAAATCTCCCGGAAAGACAAATCAACAGCTTCTATGGATTTACATACCTCATAAAGGCTTTCCATGCCACATTCAGAGAGATGAGGATTTAGTTCAGTGTCAAGCAAAATATTTGACGACTTTATGCCCTTGTGAATGCAGGGAGGTGAGCAAACCTCATGCAGAAACCTAAACATAAAATACAAAATAACAAATTCATTTGTGACAGAATATTGAATGATGTAATGATAAACTTGTCAAACACTCAATCCAGAGGAGATTCAGAGACAAGCTATGGTTTTTTTAATACACTTTTGACAAAATACACTCCACAACATTAACTTCAACCAACATCAGACAAAGGCAGTTAAGCCCATTAACAAAATTTGAACCAATGCATGAATGACAAAAAGAATGCCCTAACTACAACTTACTCGACAGCACGAGCTGTGCCTAAAGCAATTCTGACTCTTGTGTTCCAGGTAAGTGGTTTGCTGAAGTCATCCGACAAGTGTAGGAATTCGTGAAGCGAACCATTCCTAAAATAGTCATAGAGCAACATGTTTTGTCCCTGTTCTGAGCAGTAACCAACAATTTCAGCAATATTTGGGTGGTGAAGCTTGGAGATGTTTGCAACTATTTCTGAGAAATCTGCACCCCTACCACCTCTAAAATGAGATGAGTCTATCTTCTTTACTGCCAGAACCTGACACAGAAGACTGATTATTATTATTATTATTATTATTATTATTATTATTATTATGATTAGTAGTAGTAGTAGTAGTAGTAGTAGTACTACTGCTGCTGCTACTATTTTTATTTGTTATTATTATGGAGTGTTATTATTTGTGAGGGTTGGTGGTATTAAATTTGAAGTGCCAATTAACTTTATAGAATTAGTAAAAATTATTAAAAAATGGAAATATTCAAAGTATTAGGGGTGCGGATTAATAATGTCCTATTTTGGATGCCTTCTCAGTTGCAAGTACTACATATAACGTATAAGTTAACACTAAAATTAACTAAATATTATTAATGCTCTCTCCTTCCCAAAATAAGGTTCTCATTTGAATTTTGAGATTGTGCAACACTTTGACTATTAATTATACCCATACACCCAAATGCACACACAAACCCATAAATAAACATGATAAAAATTATCTATGTCAAAACTAAATGTCAAAATAAATCTAATATATTAAATTATCATAATAATTTCCATAGAAATTTCTATCTTTCTACATAGAATTATAACACATTAAGAAGTAACCATAACAAAAGCAGATGAGCAAAAGAGGGGTTAGCAGTAGGAAGGTGCAACAAGAAAAAAAGATCAACATGGACAGACAAGCTCTAAAATATGCATGTGAGACATGATTGTTCATGGTGTGAGAATACTAACCATTAGGATAGTACATGAATATATACATTATAATGGAATTCCACCTTGTTACCCAGTTAAAGGGGGCAGTTAAAGGACTAAGTAACGGAATAGTAGTAAGTAGGCATACCCTCCCGTCTCGAAACTTTGCCCTGTATACTCTACCAATTGATCCCTCCCCAAGAAGACGGCCATTTGCAAAATTTCCGGTGACACTTTGCAAATCGGCCAAAGAATAATATGTGGCCTGAACTGAACCACCTATTTCAACATTCAAAAGGTCAGGTAACTCCTTTCCGTTGAAAGACTTGAGGTGATCTGAAGGCTTACGGCCCATTGAAGCAGACGTTTGTGAAGTTTTTACTGAGATCGTGGATGAAGCATTTGAAGATCTAATTTCTGTCACCAAGTCCTTCACATGTTAGCAACAACAAAAAAAGCAATACTGCAATGTGGAAGCATCAATTTTTTTAGCAATATAAACTCTATTACAAAGCCTGGGGCTCAAACCTATGACCTCCAATTTGGAAGTATAAATAATTGAAAGGAAAGCCCATGAACTCAAACTTCCCTTTCATGGGATATGAGAGAAAGGACACTCAAGAACGAAGCCATTGTTTCTTGGACAAAGATCAACGTTAAATCTTGACCAGCTCATGAAAGAACATTTAAATGAAAGAACAATTTTATACTACTTTCACATTATAAATAGTCCGGTTATTCCTCTGTCAGGCTGGCTTTTTTCACTTTTCCTTTTTATCCGCCTCAAAGTATTTTCTAGTTTCCTTTTAAAGAAAGAAATTTGTGGTTCCTATTTTTCTCTTTCTTCTAAATAAATGTCAACCACACATTTTCTATATTTCTTAGTCTCCGTGCTAAAAGCTAATGGAACTCAAAAATTTCCATTGGGACAGATAGAGTATAAAAGGGGAGCATAAAGCTATACTATTGGACAGATAAAATTACAAATATAGTTCATTCGCTGCGTACATCCGACCCCCCCTTACCTCGCAATGGGCGGGAGCCGTCGAGGTATTGGGGTAATGTTACTGTTGTTGTATATCAACTGTTACACTATGTGTGGTTCAATGAATTAGGAAAGAAAGAAAAATAAAATGATTTCTCTCTTTTTCCTCACCAAAATGAAAGGAATAATGTTTTCCCTCAGCTTATTTTTGCTTATCCTTCTCATTTCCTTTCTATTTTCTTTTCCTTTCCTCTCTAACCAAACTTGAAAAATTGGTTTCCATGTCATTTTCTTTTCTTTTACCTCTCAAATTGTACCAAACAGAGTGTTAAAGAATCAACTCAACTAAAAGATCAAACTTGTGATCGGAGGCAGTAGAAATTTTTATACTCTAACATGTCCCTCACGTGAATGCAATGTTAGTTTTTTCCAGCTTTGCACGTGAACGTTATTTTTTTAAAAGTGGATGGCGGAAAGATTCAAACTCGTGATCTCTAGGTCAACATGACTTTGATGCCATGTTAAAGAACCAACTCTGTCAAAAGCCATACATAAAACAATGTTTTATACTCTAAAAGTAACAAATTGTATGCTACTTTTGGAAAAATATAAAGTATTTGATCAGTTATTCCTTGGTTGTTTATAGTGTGTTTCTAAATGTTCTAAATGCTATTTACTACCCACTTCATGAAAGAGTTCCCAACAAATATCAGCATCATTACACTAGTTACTACATTTTGTATTCAAGAGTTCCACGAAAAAAAAATTCCATATGTGTCTGGTGTCACTTCAACATGTTGGAAATTTTGATCATAATGGAACACTGTTAGTGGATTCTCAAGGGAAATATAAGTTTACTAAGCAACAGTATTTTATAACCTTATTCACTTTGTAAGTATGGTCAAGCTTAAATGTCAGACTTTTGGCAGCCCTAACTAAAATTCTCTGGAAGATCCTAATATAGAATAAAGAAAAACACCTCTATGTTTGCATTAATAAGGTTAACATATTCCATTTTTTAAATATATTCTTTTTAACTATCTTTACTTTCCTTTTCTTTTACAAGTTATTGATTATCTTTATTTCATAACCAAACCATAAGGAGGGAGAGGATATTTCAGAGGACACGAGAAACTACCTCTGAATCCCTTGTGCATATCAGGGAACATGTTAATGGATGATTCCTGAGATGAAAGTGGAGAAATTGGCCCGTGTTGGCTAAGCTTATCATCTTCAAAATAATGTATGGAAGTTGGTGAAGATCTTTTAGAAAATAGAGCAATTATAATGCTAATAAACAGCAAAACACCCATAATTATCCCGGCAACTGCCATTCCACTCAAGCCAGATCTCTCCTTCTCCTTTGATTCCTTGTCTAGTTTCTGCCCAGGAGGTGGAGGAGGAGCTGGTCCAGAAGACCAAGAATTTCCTCCGGTCCTAAAAATAATAACCTCAAATACATCATCACATGAGTGAAAGAGTGTAGTTAACAACAGTTCATTAGGAGTAAGTTATTTACTCACTCAATATTATTAATGCTTTTTAACTCTTCCGGAACCCATCCTGTAAATTGGTTGTTTCCTACATTCCTGCAAGTATTTCCCTTTTGTATATTAGCCTCTTCACATAAACAACTTAATCATTATTGCATAGAACCCTTTTACCATGAAACCTATAAGCATGTACATTAATTAGAGGCAAAAAAATTCTCCCTTTGTCCTTGAATCAACTTTACACTTTCTTTTTTGGAATGTCTAAAAATCAACTTTACACTTCTCCAGTTTCTTTTTTAGGAAACATACATGTGGATATCATTCATTCTCTCTCTTTCAAACAAATTTCAACCACACTCTTCACTTTTTCCCATCTTTTCAACACTTCTCCTAATTTCCATAAAATCAAATTGTCATTCTTTCAAAGACGGAGGGAGTATGTACTCTAGACCTACCAAAAAAATTCATATACTATGAGACAGCACTCACAGCAGTATTTAAATGCGCAAAAGTGAAAACTGATAACACTTAAATACAATGACCATTCCTCAGAATAACAAAACTTTGAGAATCATCTAACTTACAGATCTTGAAGAGGGAGTTCAGCAAGAACATTTATTGATCCGGTAAATTTGTTGTTCTGTAACAACCTGCATGGTAACATGAAGCATAACAAAAAATTCACCCACATGAAATTATTCATTCCACTCAGAAAAATAAAAAGACTATATTGGCATCTTACAATACGTTGAGGCTTGAGAGGGACTTGAAGCTCTGCGGCAAAGCACCAGACAATGAATTGAAGGAAAGATCCCTGGGTTCATTCTCACTATTTAGACAGCCTCTAAGAAATTGGATTGATTAACCTATTTAACCCCTCCATTATAAAATATTACTCAATAGGTTCCTCGTGTTTGTACATAGTAATATTTAGTCCTCCACTTTGAAATTTGGACCCAATTTAGTTTCAATGCATATTTGGCTCAAAATAAGAAGAATATTTTATGTTCCATAAATTTAGACCCAATTCTAGATTCACTTTTGGCCCTCAACTATGTAATCTGGACCCAGTTCATCCTGAGTATACAAAAGTACCTGTCTTATTTAGAACAAAATATGCATGAAAACTAATTTGAGTCTGAATTGCAAGGTGGATGACTATTTTGAATCTTAAAGAAAGTCAATGATCAAGTTGTGTAATATTTATAATTGATGGATCAAATCACGTACTCCATACGACAACAACACACCCAGTGTATTGCCACATGTGGGATTTAGGGAGAGTGAGATGTACATAGACCTTATGTCCACCCGTGAAAGGTGGAGATGTTTTTGATAGACCATTTGCTCAGATGAACCAAAACATATATTGGCTTTTAATATTACGTTATTATGATTGATGAATATAAAAAGCAAGTTTTAACCAATGCTTTGTGTTATTAACCGATAGAGAAAGATGAGTTAAACAAAACAAATATGCAACAGAAATGTTTGCAACACTTACATCTCCGTGAGTTTGGTAAGTTGTGTAAACATGTCGGACAGCGATCCACTGAGCTTATTATTATTCAAATGCCTGCAAACACCCACAAATATATATATATATATATATATATATATATATATATATATATATATATATATATATATATATATATATATATATATATATATATATATGCAAGAATCTCAAGATCATTGATACTAAATCCACATCAAGACTAGGGAGTAAAAAATAAGAAAAAAGAAAGCTGCTGGAGATATGCACTTACAAGTAAGTGAGGTCAGACATCTGAGAAATTGAATAAGGCACACTTCCTGTAAATTTATTGCTTGAAAGGTCTCTGCATTCAAAGTTAATATGGAGTACATGAATAATTCATGATAGTAAGCATAGCAGTATCTGAACTTTATCCGCAGATGTTATAACAACAGATAAGCCAATTCAGAGCAGAAAACCTACATCATGGCATCTTGTCTGTGGATGCATACAGTAACAAGCAAAACCAACAGAATGATAACTACACCAAAAAGTGTGTAATATCTTAATTCCTGAGGAACAATTTCTCATGTTCAAATAACCATCAGAATGACATGAGACTCTATGCTTAAGCTGATATAGTTATTTAAAAATGATGACCATGCAAGCAAAGTTGTAAGAGTAGCATTTATGCTGGATCTAGAGAAACATTACGGTGTATTTTATACCTTTCCTTCGTCCATCTAGGTATATTTAGTAAAGAAATTCAAATTCTCTTTGTGCTAGGAACTTACAAGTGTTGCAGATTGGGAGGAAGTTGATATGGTATAGTGTCCTTCAGTTTGTTTTTGCTCACATCACTGTACTATGACATATAAATCCAAATTGTCAGGACCAATTGTTTCAGTGCAAAAAAATAAAATAAATTATTTTTAAGAATCTCTTATTTTCCAAGAAGTGTGCGGGCCTCACAAGTAGGTGACTTTGTCCAACTTATCAAGCGCATAGCCCAGTGATCCAGATAGATCCATCTCAGATAAATCACTGTAAGCAATTTTCAATACAAAAGCATTATCAGATAACTACATCCCATCAAAGTGCATGGCTCATCCCTAAATACTGCAATGCATGAGAAAATAAGTAAATCACTAATCACATAATGTGAAACACGAGTGAGAGGTCTACATTTCAGTTACGTCTGAGCCTGAACACGAGATACCCTTCCAAGAATCCCCACAAGGATCACCACCGTTTGACGTCCACGCATCTAGGTTCTCTCTGGATGAAGAATCCAAGCTCTGGTACAGCACATTGAGGGCAGAAACTACAGAATAACATCAAGGTGATTGTATCAGAACCTCTGAAATTTACAGCTAATCAACAGTTTATCTCCTAATAAAAATGAAAACAGCAAATTTTCAGGGGGTGATGCAGGTTAAAATTCCTCTGGAGAGAGAGAGAGAGAGGGTGCCCACAATTCCATGGATACCCTATAAATTTGTGCAGGTGCATTGCAAGGGACATTGAGGATTACCATGCTTGGAATTTGTTTCGGAGATGACCAATGTAAGAGAGAAGGAGCTCACTATTAGGAAAACCCCAAATACCAGGTTCATCCCCGTGTGCGTCGTCATCTTGTGATATTCTTCAGATGAATGGAAAATGGTGTTTATAAAGGAACACAATAAAACTGCTTAAACAACAAAGGATTTGAAAACATATTGATTAGGTAGGAGACAGAAACAAGACCAACAACGCATTAAGCATTGTTATTATTACTGATCACCCCACAATGACTCGTGGAATTGGGGCGGAGTGCGATAGGGTGCGATTTGTGCAGTGAATGAACGAAGATCTTTAAATAATACAAAGAAATCCGAAATTGTTAATTAAAAAAGCATGGAGAAGATGAATGGGAATGAAGATGCAGTGGAAATTGGAGGAGAAAGGGAGAAAATAGTACGGAAATGCAGCAGTCACGGCTGCGAGGAGGAGGAGGAGGAGGAGGAGGGTTGGAGAAGAAACGAACCCCCAAAAATCCGGAGGCGTGGATAGTGGCGGAGAACCGGAGGCGCTACGGCCTTTGAAACAAGAGACCATTCTTCCCGGCTTCGAGCTTCTTCCCCAGCTCTGTCTTCTCCCGGCATCTTCGCGCCACCACACACCCCTCTCTTTTTATTTGTACCAGTTTTTTTTAATTTTTTATGTTTAGAATAAAATTTTCCACTCATTGTATTCTCAATTTACGCAATAAATACTCTATCCTATAAATTTTTTGACATTTTGACCTCACAAAATTTAAAAAAAAAAAGTTGGTGAAAAAACAAAAAATACTAGATGAAAATTTTGATCTCAGTAATTTATTGTTTCACTCTCTCGTCTGGATTTTTATCGAACTAAATTTTGTGACTCTCTCAGATATTGTTACATCTGCATTACACTAAATTTACAAAAAAATTAAGTATTTTTAAACTATCCCAAGTTTAATACTCCGTATAAAACATTAAAGTTGACACATAAGTTACATAAAATAATTGGGTTTATGTTATTGGTTTTATTTTACAACTACAAAAAATAATTTTTAACGTGCTTGGTTTTATTTTAAAATTTCAATTATTTTGCATAAAATAAATTATAATAAAATGGTATGTTTTTTACAATTTTAGTTTTTTACAAAATAATTGTAAGTAATTCTTATTTCTAAAAAGTAATAATTATTGATTACATATATCTGATTTTCATTAAAGAGATTGAGTTAAAAATCTTGAAGTGAATTTAGGAGTTCAAAAACTCCGTTCCAGACCTTTCAATTTTCTATCCACATCAATGATAAAATCTGAAAAAGAGAGTCTTAAGTCTTAACAATCTCTCTCAAGATATGTTTTCTAATATTGCTATACAACTACACCTTATGGATATAAAATAGTCAATGCTTTTTTATAAGATCAGTTTGATTTAAGTAAAAATAAATAGATAAAAGTTGGCTTATTTATTGAAAATTCAAAATTTAGAGAATCTTGTCTTAATTTTAGAAATCATACAAACACATCAAGCGGGTTGACGAAAAAGATGAACAAAACAATAACACTTAGACGAGCAACAAGCAAATTCGCAACGCCTCAAACTGAAAATTTCCAGCAATAAGTGAGCAACTTGCTCAAAGTTATACAAAAGTCAGACAATATCATTCATTAATCTCTATATGGTCGACTCATTGGATCGTCGTCCCAAAATCTTGTTGACAATGAGCACCAGCTGCTCTCCCCCTGGCTTTTGCTTCTTGCGAAGCACTTTGCTTCGCCGTAAGCTTTACCAAGATGCATAACACGGCAACCTTCATGCCAAAGTTGGAATGGCCACGGCACAAACAGACCGCGCCCCCTAAGACCAGAAACGCATTTTTCAACAATTTGATTGGTCGCTTACTCGTCACCTTCTTTGCGAAGGTTTCATGGGATGGCAATACGGGATGGAGGTGGTCCCTACTTGTGGAGGTTCCTGCTTGGATTGTGTTGGTTGTGCTGCTATTAGCTTCCAATTCGGTTGGGACCTTCAATTGAGAGCAAACAAAAAAATGGTGGTAAGATTCATGAGTTATGATTAATGAACCCCTGCATTTAAGAAGTTAAGGTCCGTTTGGAATTTTGGATGGAAGGTTTTTTGGGTTTTAAAGGGAAGGCTAGGGATATCTCGATTATCTTCTCTTCGCCTCACCTGAAAAGATGCAGGCTTAATGGGCAATGTTACCTATATGTAGGGCAGAACGTTGTATGAGTTTTTTAAGATTTGATCTAGTTTGAGTGTTTTCTTTGTGTTCTTACTTGCTCGTGTTACTGTGCTTAATTTGTTTGCATGTTAACCTGTGCTCCTATATTTGAGCCGGGATCTCTTGGAAACAGTCTCTCTACTCCCAAGTAGGGGTAAGGTTTGTGTACGCGCACCCTCCCTATACCCTACTTCTTGTGGGACTTTACTGGTTTTGGTGGTGTTTTTGGTCTAGTTTCATCTAGCCTGAATCTTTCAGTCCGGTAACTATTCCATATTCCTACATTGTAAAGCATCGTTACAGCACAAAAATGTATTACCTTCTGAATTAAAGTGACTGCACTCACGCCTGAGGTTAGTCGAGAACGGTCTACTGTTGAGTATTTGCGAAGTGCAGTGTGCATCTTGCAAATATAACTCCATATGCCCTTTGCAAAAACCAGCTTTGCCATTTCAACATTCATACCAGAATCTTCTTGGTAAACCATTTTGATCTCACAGGCATTGTTCGTACCCAAAACTGCACAAAAAAGCTAATGTTATATAATATTCATCCAGTCATCAACATCATGCTGGATTGCTGGTAGAATGACTACCTAAATTTTTGCTTTCGCTTTGCAGAGAAAGATGGTTTAGAGTCTGTTTAGAACTCGGGAAATGCCAGGAAAAGATTTAAAACTGTTAAATACATTAATCATATTCCAGTTTCCATGAGAAAATCAACAACAACAATAACAACAACAAACGTGCTAAAATCCCACAAAGTGGGGTCAGGGAAGGAATGTGAGTGTACACCTACTTAGAGAGTAGGGAGGCTATTTCCAAGACACCCCCAACTCAAAATCACAAAAGAAATAGAAAAGAAAAAACATGTAATGGAAATTAGAAAAGCAAAAAAGAGAAAGGAACACAAAAGAAGCAAGCACACACCTAGACATAACAATCTATAGCAACAAGTCCTACACAAGGTAGACCATACGGGAAAAAAATTCTCCAGGCATTTCCCATTTCCGTAGCATTTCCAGAACTCAAACATACCCTTAGTTTCCATATAAATGAGGGAATCCAATTCCATGGGCGAGAATTGAGCTTTAGATTCCATGGAAAGTGTGTTTCTGATGGTTTGAAAGTACTTTCCATGAAAAAGAGACAAGAGATCATAAACAGAACAATGTTCGAAATTGCGTATTGCGGTTTCAAGGCGTTTTCTTTTCATGGCGTATTGCGTAAGCCTCGAGGAGTATTGAGGCGTAAGCCTCAATTTTTAAATTGAAAAATATCCACAAAACAATTTAAAACTAAATATAGAACATACTCCTTAATATATAACATAAATAATCCAAAAACATTAAAAAAAAGTATATTGTGAAAGTAATACATCGCAAACACAATAAAGTCTAACATGGAATAAGACATAATATTGCTCAAAGTGATGAACTCAAATTGAAGAATTGAAAAAAAGTTCATCAGTGTCTAATAGCTTGAAATTAGGATCAAAAGATTAGCACAACAATTATCAAAAAAAGAATAAAAAAAGAGATTAACAACTAAAAAATGCATCACCATCCAACTACTTGACAAAAAAACACCAATTATAAACTCCAACTGTAAAAAAGGAAAATTGAATGCTCGTGTACTTCATAAAATGATAACAAAAAAAACTAATTAAATAAATTTATCAAGATAATAAGTTAAGAGTAGATTATAAATCCTCCGGCTATCATCCATCCATTCTTATACCATTTGTCGGAAAGAAAAAAAATCGTAGCTGCTCTATACACGGAAAACAAAGACGCACAAAAGATGAATTGCACCTGCTATCGCGATGGAGATGAATCGCAGCTTGAAAATCTCAGCAATTAGGGTTGCAATTAAGGTCATCGACAAGGTAATTTTAAAATATATACACTTAATTGGGATAATTGACAACTTTAACCTTTTATTTCCTAAAATTTACACGCTCAATTGCGTATGCCTCATTGCGCGCCCCAGTGCGTACGCCCCATGGCGTAAGCCTTTAAGAAAATTGCGTAAAATGGCTAATTGCGTGAATCGGGATTCGCACCAGGGCGTTATTTTCTGGAAAAAGTTTCATTGCGCGCCTTGAGGCGGGTTTGGGTTCCGCCTTTTCAAACATTGAAACAGAAAGGTTGACCTGTGCAGAGTTTAGAAGGTAGTTATTATGCTACAAAACCAGTTTTCAAACAAAACATCCAGCCAGCAAAAGTTATGCAATGAATCTTACGGAAACAGTGGGGGGGTGGGGGGGGACTAAAAAACCCAACCAAAACGTCCAGTTGAGTTTTATCCTTTTATGATATTATCCATTTACCTATTTCTAGTATATACGGTTTCAAAGGAAGGAACTTCTTTCCGATGGTCTTTGAAGTTTTTTTAAAGAAGAGTTATATAGCTTAGGTAGAATAAAAACACCTGCCTGCCTTGATTCTCCAGCCAGATCTGTATAGTGCAACCCGCACATACTTCTTCTGTCTATGGACTAGAGGATGTTCACACTCCTAATCATTGCCACATGCAAAATTCATTAGACATGGCTAGGAACATAACACTGAAAAATGGCAGAAATCTACATAAGGAATAACAAACAGCAAAAGGAATCATGCACTAAACTCTGCACACACTCAACAGTTGGTAGCATTAGAAAGTTTTTTTAACACATTAGAAGGTAGTTATTATGCTACAAAACCAGTTTTCAAACAAAACATCCAGCCAGCAAAAGTTATGCAATGAATCTTACGGAAACATGCTCTCTGTTTTTATAAAGTGTAAGTCGCGTGCATCTTGACCTCAAACCACCAATGGAGTTAAATTATACTGGGTTTGTTGTTGTTGTTGAAAATTAATTTTTTTCCATAAATTTTAAAAAGGATCAATTTTGATAAAAGTACAGACTCAAGGCAGATCACAGGGGAAATTCATTTTCATTTCCATGAAAAAGATTTTCCAAAGAGTTCTTTATTGAGATTTTCATGTTTTTGGTCAACTTCTGAAGTTGACATAATGACATTACATGCATATGAAATCCTAATGCAATACACATATTTCCAAAGAAGTGGAAAACGGATTTCTCAAGTCTCATCGCAAGAAAAGATTTTCCACTCCTCAACAGAAAACAATTTTCCCAGGAAAATAGTTTCCCTCATTTGGCCTACCAAACGCTGGAAAATGCAAAATAAGTTTTCCTGGAACATCAATTTGTGTGTACCAAACACTGCCTAAGTAAAAAGAACATAACATTTCTTTAGTGACATGAAGAAGTCAAACAAACAAATGCAAATGAGAAGAGACCTTGCAAAAACAGTAGAATGATCCATCGCTGCCTTCCCAGATTTTCCAAGCTAATACGTACTCTCTAGGAGTCATGAGGGGGAACTTCTTTACCATCCAGCCAATTTCAGTCCCACTGTCTTTGTCCACTTGTAACTGACCATGCATTGCTAAGGTTTTATCCCATGTTTTCCGGTAATCATTATCCAGGTAAAAATCTCTCAGCACTTCAATGGAGCAATTTTCAAATACTGTAGTACTTAAATACTTATGAGGCCCATCCTGTAAAAAAAAAAAAGAGGAGGAACTGTTCAACTTAGAATCCACTTCAAAAACACATATATGGGCCAGAGCCATTATGATCGGTGATAAAAGCTGCAGCTTGGTGAGGTTAAGACATACAAACTGCTTTCAGACATACTCCCTCAGGTCTTATCGATGAGGTGTTTCTAGAAGGATTTTTGGTCCTCTATACTAGATACTTGATGCTTTTGAGGTTCTAGAAAAGTTTTTTTTCCCAAAATGCTCATATTCTCAAAAGCTTTGGAGACTACCTTGCTAATCTTCTTTTTTTACTTTTTAGGAGTAAAATTGACAAAAAGGTACAAATTTGTGATAAGTTTTACTTTTAACAAATTATCTTGGTTGGTGATGTTGGTATTGATGATGTTGGTGAAAATCCTTTATAAACAAGACCGGAGGGAGTACATAATGGATTGACTATTTTATTTATAGAGGCAATGACATAGAAGCCTTGGGTATGAACTTGTTGAAATTTGACTGTCTGAGTTTGTATAAGATACTTGAAACTACATATGTTCATCTGTCCTAAGGCATGGTTATATAGGTGAAGATTTGAACAAAACTGTCATTTCAGGGGCAAAATATTAGTGTGCTGCAACAAAACATGATTTTCACCCCCCACTTCAGAAATGGGCCGTTCAGCTGCATTCCTAACAACTTCATAAAAGAAGTGTGCAAAAACAATTGAGCAAGAAGTATGCAGGACTGCAGCAATCCTTATACTACATCTCAGACAATTGAGCTCATGGCATGAAAGCTGGCACTAACACCTTTGGCTTACAACATTTTGCTGTGTAGGAAAAAAGATCTTCTCGCCGGTCAATGACATGTTCCCACCTTTCATTATCATGGAGCTTCTCGTCCAAATTTTCTATCAAATTCTTCAGGTCCAAATCAGATATGATTGTAGAAATCCTGCATGGGGTTTCAAGTGAGAAAATAATCTCTGTAATAAGTATCCACAACAAAAAATGAATTGTAGTGGGCTTTGTTTAACACTCAGACTTCTTACTTCACTTAGAGACTACCTCAATGTTTGGGAAGAGGCAACCAGAAGGAGGTGAAGTCAGTTTCACATTGTACCTCGATTGACCTTGTTAGGGTTTAAACCAATGTATGATGAGGACCTAAGGGCTAAGGTAGTCACTACCTCGTACTCATATTTTGTTGCCGCTGGATATGAGGATAACTGAGGCAGGCAACCATCTGGTTCCTCCCAACCTATTACTGTCTAACCTAGTTCCAAGGGTCCAAACAACAATTGCTACATACCTACCTTCATTTAATCAATAACTAGCAAAACAACTTCTTATGAAATATCAACTACCTAGACCTACCTACCCTAATTGACCTCCTCCCAGCCATAACTAAGAATTCACAATCTCCAAGTGCACTCGTAGATGTCGAACAATAAAACAAACAAGAAAGATCACTAAGAATTCCTAAAAAAAAGTATCAGAAGTTCAATATCGACTAAAATAACTTGAATGCTTTTTTCGTACAACAAAGAACTTCATGAAAATGAAATACCTAGATTGGGGGAGAAGGGATGAAGAAATATGTGATGCAGGATCACGGATAGAGCCTGAATATGAAGGAGCAGCTCCTCGTTGGCCGCTTAATCCGCACAAAGAATGAGAATAATACAACAATGAAGACATGAGACGTCGGAAACATCGGAATTTGTTGAGCAAGTGGCAAATGAATATGATGAACGTAACCCCGAAGGTATAGGAATACGAAGCGCCATAGCTCCGAGTCCCTCTCACTGCTCCTTCTCCAACAACATTTCTTCCCCAGAACTTTTCCGGCGACGGAACCAGATACCCTAGTCCCGATTCCGGCGACAGCGTCCGACCCCAAAAAATCATTCCGGCAACCACGATACACTATTTGCTAAAAATCCTTACTTCGAGTTGGATTTAATTGGCGTAAGAACGATGGAATCTATGGATAGACTTCCCCGCCGGAATCCGAGCTCCATTCTGTTCACTTCTTTTTCCTCAGTTTCACTGGGAAATTTAGTTTGGGCGACGGTCCGTATTTTTTTAGGTTGGCCTAATATGATTGCATATTTATCACAGTTTCAAAAATCCAAAGATCGTTAGCAAAAAGTTTTCTTAGAATATTATGGAGTATTGTAAAAATATTAAATTTATGCAAGTGCAAATTATAATCAATTAATTTTAAATATTCTTATAAAATTTCGAATTTCTCACAATATTGTCATCAAATTTTTCCCTTTTTTAAATGCAAATGATAACATTAATTTCAAATATTCTAAAAAATATATACTCATAGTCTATCCACTCATACCCAATGATACTAAATTATAGACATGCATATTTCAACTTGAATCCCAAGAAACCCAAATCTAAACAGATTTGGAATTTATTCTCTTCAACTTATTATTTTATTAAAATCAGATCAGAATAGATTTGAAACAGCTTTAAATACAATAGCAATCAGACTAAATCAGATCAAAATTTATTTCAATCATATCAGAACCAACCAGATCAGCTAAAGAGAAGAAGTCTTGTTTGCCAACTCTAATTTAAGAGAAACTGAATTAGAAGATATTGATAAATCCCGAGCAAAAACATGTAAATAATAAAGGTAAAATGCAAATTGGGATTAATTTTTCTTATTGCTTTTCAAGTGCAAACTGGGACAAACGTTGTGTCTATGCACACGGCACACCCATGTGAAGAATACTGCAACGACACATTGTATATGCACAATTTCAAAAAATTCAAATCTATGGTGGGGCGAGGAAACAATTCATTCATATACTAGTACTTTTTGTACAAGCAGTAAAACTTTTTCACCGCGATAAAGTAGTTTTCTTGTGAAACTTGGCCGGGCAGCTAAGTTCAGCACTGACATGGGGACGGGTAACGAATGAGGAAACGTCAAATTTTCCAATGTTTGAAAAATCAGTGCAACAAAATAGTGGGTAGAACCCCGGTTGGCTGCCCTCTAGCTCCGGGCGGTGGATGTAGTTGAAAAACTTTTCGTGGAAGAGAAATGCTCAAATAATCAGGTGTTTTTCTCAAGGACTGAGAGTGCTGGAGTTAAGTAGTTGTTAGCTATATCAGGTAAATGTGCAACCTGCAAGCAAAGTTTTGAGAGGAGGAAAAATAAAATAAAATGATTAAGTAAAAAAATGCAAATAATCTATAAAGTTTGGTGTGTTCCAATAATAATAACAAAATTTGCCAAATTAATACCCTCTCAATCCCAAAATAAACTTCTCACTTTCATTTTTTAGGTCACCCCAAAATAAACTATCACATGTTTTTTAAGGAAAGCATTGAATGATTTACATG
The DNA here is from genome assembly GCA_003260385.1 of Cuscuta australis. Classification (NCBI taxonomy): domain Eukaryota; kingdom Viridiplantae; phylum Streptophyta; class Magnoliopsida; order Solanales; family Convolvulaceae; genus Cuscuta; species Cuscuta australis. The sequence goes on along the minus strand of NQVE01000152.1, from coordinate 1,183,828 downwards.
ATTTCCCTTTCATTAACATAAATCTCAACCACACAATCTCACATTTTCTTACACCGGGAAAAATCAAACGAGAAGTTTAATTTTGAATGGAGGAAGTACTAAGTCTATTTTAGTCTTCCACTAATAGTCCACACTCTAGCACTAAGTTTGGTTCAAGGAATTTGGAAGAAAACAAAAGAAAAAGATTTTCTCTCATTTTCCTCACCAAAATGGGAGGAATTTGGTTTTCCTTCATCTTAGTACATTTTTCTATCTTATTTTCTTTTCCTTCCACTTTTGTATACTTTTGTTCTTTAACCAAACAAGAAAAACTATTTTTTCATCTCATTTTCTTTTCTTTTTCCTTCCAAATTCCTTAAACGGCTCTTACTCTTGTTAGTTTTTGGCCATGTAGCATGATTTTTCACTTATATTTCTTGAGGAGAATAGCAAATTCAAAGGAATATAGGGAGAATGTCGGTTATGTTTGGTATACTTATCTAATAATATAACTCCATTAAACATTCAATTGAATGTCATGTCATCAAAAAGTTAAGAGGAAGGTTAACACTTGACAGTCTTAGATTATGGATCATTATTGGAAGACTAAAGCAAGCTTTGGACTAACCACAAGTCCACAACCAATGGAGTGAGTGAGAATAATTGTGCATGTGTCTCAACTCCTCGAGAGCTAGAATTAGAGTAGTTGGGTAAACCATTAGACCATAGTTTTTTTCTTGACTTGTTGCCTAAGGCCAAGTTCTCTTCAACTTATTACTTATTACTTTTTCTTATTGGAATCAGATCAGATCAAAAATAGCCAGACCAAATCTAATCAGAAATTATTCTAATCAGATCAGAGCCATCAGGTGAAGAGAACATGGGCCTAAGTTTGTAGCTCTCGGTGATTTGAGTCCAGTGTTGTGTTTATTGTATCTATGCTTTTGTGTTGAGCCAGGGTCTCTTGGAAACATCCTCTCTACTTTCAAATAGGGATAAGGTCTACGTATACGGTATACACACCCTCTTAGACTGTCTTTTGGGGATTATACTGTGTTGTTTTTGTTTGTCTCAACTCTCAACTATTAGAAGGTTTGCTCATCATCAACCTAAGAGAAGAAATTGCATATAATAACAATGAATGAACTTACCAGCTCATAAAGCTCCTTCCCAGATTCAGACACATATTCATAACATACCTAGCATTATTAGTCAGGAAAATGAAAAGTTTGTAAATTAATCCCATTTGAGAAGGCATTATCAGAAAATCATACATTATATTTTCTCTTTTATGAATACACGTTGTTGCGGTTTTGACCAAAACCTGTGAAAATTGTAAATTAGATACAATTTTTAGCCAACTCTTTAGAAATTTCCAAACTAACCATGAGTTTGCGAATTGGTATAGTTTGAACCAATTTTGTTGTGGGACAAAATTGAATGTCATGGCAAAGTTATTACGGAGTATTTGCTATGCACTAACAACTCCAAGTCATTTTTTTGCTTTATCCGTTCGATGAAAAGAGTTTCTTTTAAAAAGGTACAACCTTCTTTTATTCAAAACCTTTTTTGGGACAGAGAGTAATCATTATGATTATCAATCAAGAGTTCTTGTGGGGCACATTAAGGATTTAATTTAAAATGTGAGAAGAATATGATGGTTATTTGAGTTGAGTTGTCTGTAAAGCCAATTCTTTGAGAACTCAAGTGTTTCATGGATTGGCCAAACCTAAAACCGATATGTAAAATCATGACTAAATTATCAATTTTAAAAGAATTGGCCAAAACCACAAATAATTGGAAAAGGTCGACCAAAACTACACCAAACTAAATGGACACTTTTTTTATACCAAAAATCACAACTCAAAGGACTCTTAAAAACAAAGACTCACATCGAAACTTTTGTTCCGGGCTGTTGAGTCATGCAACGCCTTCACACAGATATCTGCCACGTCAGCACAGCTGATAGCCTATAATACACACTTGTCATACAAGTGAGATAAGACTATTCCAGCAGTTTCTTAAGAGTAGCATATAAACCAACCTGGGATATTCTGTTTCCTTGGTCAAATACAAGAGCACGCTGGCCACCAGGTTCTTCCTGCAACAAATCATCATTGAAGTATTGAACAACTGCTCTATTTCTCACATTTTGCGGAGAAAAAACGTGCTCGTAAGTGTTTAAGAAGTAGTCCCATGTCCATGTTTTTTAGACTAGGAGTTCCATACTAAAAAGGTTAAACTCATATGGTTATTAGACTGGTGCCTTATATGGAGTAGTATATTTTTTACTTTTTTACTTAACAATCTAAACAAACAACCACAGAGAATTTTCTTAACAGTTTTCAAATTGAATATTTAGCGAGATTAAAGTTAAGGAGCATTAAAATGTTTACCATTAAGGGACCAGGACGAATTATTGTATATCCAAGGCCTGACCTTCTCAATGATTCTTCTCCAGCCTAATAGAAAACAAAACTAAAGGAAATCAGCAAGACAAAATATAAGTAAAATCTTCAAGAGTTTAGAAATTTGAATATAGGTTATACCCTCTTGGCTTTCAGAACCTGCTCCCTCCTAGCAGGTTCTACTCCCAATCCTGTACATGAAACTAATACAAAATCTGTTTCTTGTCCACTCTGCAAATATAGGAAGAAGCAATTATGAGGTTTTAAGAATACATATCCAAGCATCAGGAATCACGCTTTTGGTTTTGTGTAGCAAGTACAAATGTTTCTTGCTAGGGATGTGAAATGACATGTTAACTCCACATTAGTATGCTCTTAGTTGCTTCGTGTCAAACTTGCATGGATTGTTTTTAGGCATCTCCTAATGAGCTTTGGTGTAAACATATACCCATGGTTATTCTTCCTTAATTTTCAAGTGTGTCGCTTGGGTTGATATCCCAGCATTGCTAAAGGGTAAAAGGAAGGTGACCCTACTTGAATGGATACACGGAGGGTTGAAAGTGTTGCATAGATGGGAATTCTGGACAACACACTATTCCCACAATACAGGTGCACTTACAGGCAAAGCCTTAATATATTCCAAAATTAATTGAAAGCATCTCAAGTCTTGTTTCGCCACATTAGATCCTTCATGTTGTCTCTGCAGGGAACAGAAATGAAGGAAAAGTTCAAGGAATCGCTCCAATAGTGAATTAAAAAGAATTAGCAGTTATTAATAACGAAGTTGGGGTAGTTTGCATGCAATTTATAGTGCCATATGAATGGCATGAAATTAATTCACACTAAATTCTTTCAAAAAAAACATAGTGCGATATTTTGTCGGATTTCCTTCATGTTGCATTATGTATAAGAAGGAATCCGCTAGAAACATTGGAATGAAAAAAGATAGTGATCTATTTGAAGACCGAACCTGCTTTTTTGGCTCAAAACGAATAGTTAATGTATGTACAAGGAATGGATCCAATGGTGGATCATCTGGTTTCAGAGGACGGAAGGAAGAAAATGGAACTCTCACCTGTGACAACATACAAGTTAAACATCGACAATAAAAAACCACACAAGTTTCACAAGGTTCGATCAACAATTAACTCACCCTGCAAAACCCTGCTTTTGTGTTGATTCTTGTAAAATAGATTTTGCTTTGAGTTGTATCTGCTGAAGGACCAGCTTCAAGAATTAAAATGTACGGCCGCCCATTCCCGCCAACAGAGAGCACTAGGCCCTCATACCTAAGCACCACATATATAACTTTGGGATGGGTTAATTCCATCGAAGAGGGAGAATTAATTTATTGCTGCTTCAGAAAAATTAATGTTAGTACAACACATACATATATTAGACTCAAACTAAGTACAAAACCAATCTAATCCGCGGGATAATCAACACCCCTAAGCCCAGTTCGAGCGGGAATAGAAGGGCAGACAAATGGCCTCAAACCGACCCCACGTGCAGTGCCCTGGCAGGCACCGCGCGCAGTTTATCTCACACTGTTATAATAGACTCACAACCAATGGATACCTGATGTGGGATACTCGACCATAAATGTGAGAGATTAAGGTAGCATTGCAAACCTGTCAAGTGTGTACCCCAAAGGAAGTGAAAGCCTTTTTGACAATTCAACATACCCTCCTCTTGTAAAAACATACCCTATCGTGCAACCAAAGTACACTAAGCATAAGATTAAGAGCCCATTTGGTAAAAAATAGAATGGCTAAAGTGGCTAAATCTGCTGAAATTGTGATTGAAATGGATACAACTTCTGAATTGTCTTGTATAGTTAAGTATTTATTTAAACTTTAGTTTCTAAAATAAAGAAAATAATACTCCGTATCTAAATATGAAGGTTGAAGTGTCATTTTCATTAACTTCAATCAATTAAGTAAAAAAACTTCTGCAATACTTTTTTTCATTATTAGCCAATTCAGCCAGCATAGTGGAATGAGTTGGTATTTGGTTAAAAATTTGATTGTTGAAGCTGATAATTGGAAAGTGGAATATTCTCATCCTACTCATAAAATGGTCTTGTTCGGCATTGTGATTGGAAACTGCATATTGCCTCTATATTCGCATATTTGTATGTGTGGCATTCCAGCTTATTGCTTCTCCAATCATAATCCGATGCTTATTGCTTCTCCAAATGCTAGTTCTTTTTTATTTTTTTGCAGTTTGAATACACCAAATATTCACTATTTTTGGGCTTTGGGGTATGATGGAATAAAGCAAAATGGCTCGTTAAACTCTCTACGCTTCTTTTAGTAATGACGTGGCAGTTAGTCAATGCAATTTTTGATGCTCATCATGGCTCATCTAGAAACAGCTGCTTTATGACATAGGGGTAGGCTGCATACATGATTACCTGTGGGGCTTGAGTCGGGGGCCACTTTGGAAACAACCTCTCTACTTTCGAGTAGGGTAAGGTTTGCAAACATACACTCTCCCGAGACCCTACTTTTGTGAGATTCAATTGTGTTGTTGTTGTTGCAGTTTGAATAAACACCAATTTGATGCATATTGGTTATTGAATATGCAAAGGCTTATTGAATATGCAAGGGCTTGTTGCTTATTGAATAAACAGAAGCTGATTGGTTATAGAATAAGCAATGGCAAACAGGCTCAAGATATTTACACAGCACCATAAATGAAGACTAACAGCCTACTGTTTTTCTTTCCCATAGTGAGTGAATCTTCATCCATCATATACACTCATTTCACTATGTCAACTAGCAAAATACTGCAATAATATTGACTAAGTTGTTGCGTGCAACTGATACCTGTAAAAACAGCTTCTCCTGTGTCAGTAAACTCGAATTTTGCATCCATCCCTCCATCATATTTAGTAGCAACTGCATCTTTGAAATATGTCCCCGCGCGTACTTCCCACCCATTCAATGAATTTTTGGACTTGAATTTTGTGATTAAAAGCTTGCTTTTGCTGCTTTTCCCTGCCCGCAGTTGTGCATGCTTGTGATTATAGTCCTACATGCATACGGATTAGTCGTTGTGTGTCTTTTTTTATTTTGTATCATTATCATCCCGCCCCAAATATACTCAAATAAGCATTCTTTAAAAGAAAAATAAGCAGCTTCCATATGCAAATGTGCAGTGTTTAGGAAAAAGGATCTGAATAAAAAAAGTTGCACCGTACTTTTAGCAAATTTTGAAGATTGCTCATTTTCCTCTAAAAGGTTTCGCATTTCCTTGTCGTTTTTAGTGTTCGTGCATTTTATTGTGAATGCATACATTTTACTTTGAACGATTAATGAATGAAAATATTGGACGGGAGGACATAAAGAAACTCTATTGAAGGTGAGAGCATTAATGCATACATTTCCTTGAACGGCATTGATGAGAATATAAAATATTAATGGAGTACCTGGAGAGCTTTGGTAAGGTTGTACACCCCCTGACAATCAACTCTATTGAGATCCGCTGTGATGGTGAATCGAGCAGTTGCACAATAGATGATTTTATTGCAGCCTTGGACGGCATTCATGAGAGCGGAAGGATCGCCCACATCCCCAACTACAACCTCCACAGACCTCGGAAGCATTTCCTTCACAACTTCATCTGCTTTCCTCACCAGAGCCTTGACTCTGTAGCCCCTGAGCATGAGCTTCCGGACCACGATCCGGCCAACGCGGCTGGTGGCCCCGACAACAAGGACGGTGGTGTTCTGAGCCAATGGAATGGCGAATTTGCTGATCGGCCCATCCTCTCCTGCTAGAATACTAGGCGACGGGGTCTGACCTAATCCGGAGAATTTCCGCCACACCTCGTCGAAAATTTGGCGCGACCGACGCCCTAACCCCACCGGATTGACATCGTCGAGCCTCCGTATGACGGAAACTGAAGGAGAAGACAGCGATTGATCCTCGCTGCTAACACTGACAACTTCATTCTCATTCTCACCCTCCTCGATTGCAATCTTCTTCTTCCTCCTCCTCCTCCTCTTCCACCTCTTCTTCTCCTCCTTCCCATCCCCGTCCGGAGTAGAAGAAGAATCAGTTGCCCTAGAAACTACAACAAACCTGCTCAATTTAGCCGCCGGGAAACGGATTGTTCCGGTGGACGAGGAATCAAAAGAAGCGGGATATGATATCCATGTTTGATGATTGTTGCAGCTGAAGACTGCAGCAGTTAAAGCACTACTCATTTCCTCAGCAATCAACACCTTTGAATGGATCAAATTCCTACCGAGCACTCGCTGATCGCCGGCGATCGGAACGACCGCGCCGCGAACCAAACGTTGCCTGCGGGTTGGCCACGTGTCAATTAATACTTCTTTCCTTATCCGCTTCCCGTAGTCTGTTAACGGGTGGCCGGGTGGGTTCGAAAAATGAAAATTTTTAAACCACTTGAACCGGGCGTAGCAAAAGGAAAAACATTTTTTATTTCTTCTTATTTTTTTTGCATAAAAAATAAACAAATAGTTTAGGAGAAAAAGATCGTAAACATTTACTTACTACCATCACTTATTGGTCCACAAAAGATTGGGTGGACAAGTTTGTTCTTGATTTAGGACATTTGCAATGTTGATTTAGGATGTATACTACCTACTACAGGATTGCCGGTCGGCCTTCCTCCACTACAAGATCGTCGGTCGGTCTTCCTCTTCTACCGACGCAGCGGGAATTGAAGCCTCCGTTGCAAATGTCCTTACACCTAATTGCTCTTTGTATGTTGTCTACGAGATTCTAGCAAAAGTGTTTGTTAATCGGTTGAAGTCAGTTCTGACTAATATTATTTTCGGGTCACAATCAATTTTTTTGTCCTGTAAGGTTGGCTTCAGATAACATCCTTTTGGCGGATGATATGGGGCATCACCTTTGGCGTAATCAGAATGGTGCGACGTGTTGTGTGGGTCTTGAGTTGGACATGGCCAAAGCTTACGGTAAAATAGAATGAGTTTTTTTTTGGAATTTATGGTGATCAGATTGGAGTTTGGTTATCACTAATTTGACCTTGTCATTATGTATCACTATGGTTCGTTATAGAATCCAAGTTAATGGGGATCCTATAGATGTTATTGTTCCTTCGAGAGGTTGGTCTCTGGCAGGGTGACCCGCTCAGTTAGTACCTTTTTATCCTATATACGAAGGGGCTTTCTTTTTTGTTGCAGAATGTTGAGCGGAGGAGACTGATTAATTGTGTTCAAGTGGCGCATAGTGCTCCCTCTATCACTCATCTTTTATTCACGGATGATAGCCTCTTGTCCTTGAAGGCCGCGTTTGAAGAGGCTAGTGAGATATTGCAGATCCTCTATGAGTATGAGCGTTTAATTTATTAGGACAGACAATAATTAATTTCCATAAATTCAGTATATCTTTTAGCCCGAATGCTATGCCCCATATCTTGGGTTTATCTTTATAAAAGTGTAAGAATTTTTCCAATGCGGGCAAGGAAGTATAACTTAAGACAGTAGATCAGGCGATGCCCCAGTTTGCCATGAGTATTTTTATCCTCCCTTGATATACCTGTTCTAACATAGAGAAATTGATAACGGGGGGGGGGGGGGGGGGGGGGAAGGGTGTTAATAACTGGGATATTCATTGGCTATCATGAGAACGCATGTTAATTCTAAAGAAGTTCGGATGAATGAGGTTCCGAAACATTCGAGCTTTTTATATTGCTATGTTTGGAAAACAAGGATGACGATTCCTTGCCAACCCTGTGATGGGTTTATGAACCAGGTCCTAAGGTAAATTAGGTGGGGAGTAACGAACAAGTCGAGTTTTTTAAAACGTAAGCCGAGCTTGAATATACCCTTGATTATAGTATTAGTTGTAATAGTGATTTGGATACCTTCCCTTGGAGTAGAGGGAGTGTTTATATATATACGAGATTGAAGAAGGGTGTTAAAATTGAATGAATGTTGAAAGAGAATGAGTTTTTTGGTTTTCAAGAACCATATAATTCTGATCGGAGAGGTGTCAGGGGATTGATGATGAATGAGCAGTATAAAGAAAAGCCTTCTTCCTCTGCGGATCAAACGCCGACCGGTGACCCTCCATCTCCATCAACCCCTTTCTCTTGCATATAGAAAAATAGATCTGAAACCGAAACAAAGGGGAAGTCGTCGGCGGAGATCTATTCAGATCTGCCCTCCTACTCAGATCGCCCACTTACCTAGCTTGTTAAGCTACAAACAACAACTCGTTAATATTTGCATGACAAAAAGTTAACATCAATTTTTGATGAATTTTTGCTACGGTGTAGTATTATTCTTATTCTTTTTGAAATTCCTCTTATTTTTTTAAATGAGTTTTTACATCTTCTCATTTTTCAAAGTTAAGTCTTAAAATAAAAATGATAATTTTATCAATCATCTTTTAACCTTTATATATAAATTTGAAAATTAGCCTTCTAGAATTGTGACATTCGGCGTGCTTTTTGGACAACCTTTTTAACTTGTCATGTCAACTAGTAATGTTTACAAAATTAGTTAACAAAAAAACTTATTATGCGCAATTTAAATCTTGTACTTGTTATACACAAATTTCTCAATATAATCAGGCTTTAAAACTTTTATATTTTAATTCATTATTAACATGTGATTAGAATTCTATGATGGATAGGATCGGATTATGTATATATATCGTCTTATTCTACACTATTCATTTTTTTTATATTGTAAATAGGAATGCTAATGATAAGAATAATAATAGTGCCCGTAGTATAATAATATTAATAATAATAATAATTACACTCCTTACTAATAATAATAATAAATGTAATAATAGTATGTAATAATACAAATAATGATGATAAATATAATAAAAAAATAATATAAAAATAATAATAGCAACGCAATAAGTTATTTTCAAAATCATATTATCGATCCTTCCAATTTGCAACTCCTCAAGTGGTAACGCTAGTTTTTAAGAAATTGTCAACAAGTTACGAGAACCGCCAGCTCAACGCCTATCCTATCCCGGAGAATGAATGCGAGAGCGCTCACGAAATGCAACCTTTCCAAAAATTTAAAAAAAGAACTGATATTCAAAAACTAACAAATAAATTTATTCTAAGAACGGATACATTTGTAACACTAAACGAAATTACATTTCAATTTTTTTTCTTTGAACTAATACTAATTGGAGAGATATCCTAACTTTTTAACAAAGAAAAACAAATATATAAAAGGAAAATGGATTTTTATGGGCGCATTTATTTCATTGAGCATTAATTTTATTCCGTATATATTTTAAAAAATTCTACGTCGAATAACAAGTATGTTTCATTTTAAAATTAGTATTTTTTTGTTTTAAAATTATTATTTTCCATTTCTAACTTTGTAAAAATTTATAGATTCGTCTCACAAAAATTATTATTTTCTATTTATAACTTTGTAAAATGATAAAGACTTGGTATTTGAGTATTTATGTATAAGAAATTAAATACTAGTTGGTATTCATCATCGAAATATCTATAGTATAATACTCTCTCTGTTCCGGAATATTCGTTCAGTTTTTATTTTTAGAACTGTTCATCTAAGCACTTTGACTCATCAAATTCTCTCAATGTGTAAGCTTAAATATAGTCATGTGTGATCTTGTTTGATTTGACTTAACATATAGATTATTGATATATAATTTCTATAATTTTTTAATATACAAATTACAAAATAAAATAGATTAAAGAAGTGTATTGGATGGTGTGTAAAAATGAAAGTGGACAAATACTCTGGGACGAAGGGAGTAATACATAATTTCTATAATTTTTTAATATACAAATTATAAGATAAAATGGATTAAAGAAGTGTATTGGATGATATATTAAAATGAAAGTAGACAAATACTCTGGAAGAGAGTTATATTAATTATCATAAATGTAATTAGTTATAAATTAAAATTTTAAAAATTTTAAAATGTGCGATTTACTTTAACATCTATGTCAAAACGCTATAAATATCTTTAGTATAATATTAACTATCATAAATGTAATTAGTTTTAGGGACATAACATACAGTGTATAGTATAATACTCCGTATTAACTATCATAAATGTAATGTAATTAGTTTTAGGGAGTATTACATCAACTTGATACGGGTGACGTCCCCTCGTTTGAGTTGCGGATAGTTGTCTCAATAATGCATAGTGGCAGCTTATCAGACAAGCAAATAGCACATAGCTCAAACGTCATTGTTCAAAACATTTAATTCTTGTAGAGATTAACTAATGAAAGCAAACTTCAGCCATGGCACATTACATATTTGGCTTCCAGGATTCTCAATTCTCTGAAGAAGAAACTGCACGCTCCCCACATCCTGCAATTAGTATCAAGGATTCACACATCAATTTATTGTAATGAAGTAACCAAAATAAAAACAAAACACACAAACAAGATACATCAACCCAATAAGCAACAAAGTTACCTTCTTCGATTTGAATGACAGCAACCACCTGATCATGTGAGACATCTCTAAGTAAACCTAGCAGGAATTGGTCCTCGGCTACCATCTCAAGAATCACAGCCTGGAAAGTTATGTGTTCATTGGAAAGCTCGTCGATCACTGTAAACGTCAAGTAATTGAATTGATGAAAGCTTGGGATCAAACTCAACTTGTCAACACTGACCAACCTCAGATCCTGCAAGAAGAGTCGTTTGGATATAAGGACCATTGAGTAGAGAGAACGATGGAGAATCTGACTCAATAATAGAACAAACCAGAGCACCTTTTTGCAGAGTTTGCAGCAACTCTTCATGGCAAATTCAGAATTGTTTTTGAACAGTAACTTATCCGCAGGTGGCTTGTCCCAGTGAAAAAGCCCACTGCAAGAACAGCCACTTGTGTACCCAGGGTGATCAAACATCTAAAATTTAATCAACTTACTAGTTAGTTAGCTAGCAAAAAAAAACACACACACAGAATGAGCTGAAGAAGAGACTCGCGACTTCTCTTGATCTTGGCGAAGAAAAAGTAGCAATACCCATAACTGAAAACCTTAAAAAGAATCAAACAATGTAAAATTCTTGGCAGATAAAGAGCAGGCAAAAATGTCGTAAATCGACATAACCAAGATTCAAGAACACGAGTAGGAAGCTACTTTTTCTTAGTCGATGGCTATCACTAAGATTACTTTTTTTTTATAGAGGAGCTCACTCTTGGGTAATGTTTTCCTATCAACAGACAGCTTCTGAGATCATGAAATGAGGGTAATTCAAATGGCTAAGTGCTCTATACTTGCAAAAGCAAACACCACACAACATAGAGAGTAGCACGACAACGTATACCACTCTTAGGATTAAACGTTTAAAACCCTGCCTGGCCATGCCGAGGCATAGCTAGGCCTGGCAAATGAGATCAGATACATATCACCGGAACCGAATGACCCGGGAGCGAATGGCCCAAAAACTGAAGAACTGATTTATAACCAAACACCCAAAATGACCAAAACCAAACGGAATGTATTCCCACCCAATTTAGGATCCGAATCAAATTAAATCGGAAGTTGGAACCGATTAGACCCATATCCTATAGGACCTCAGACCGATTAGACTCGGAAAAAAACAAATTTAAAACACATTAAACTCAAATTCGATCAAATCTAAAACTTAATAAAGTCATAGCTCGTTAACAAAGCCAACACACAATATCAAGGACATGAACCCAACAATAATTAATAAAGAGGGAAACCTCACAGACTTACACATTAACAGTCGGTAGAGTTCAATGATACAAACGATAACTGTCTCTGCGACAGAGCACACATACAACTATACAAGTAGGGAAAACACACGAGAAATGAAAAATTAGCAAAAGCCAGACCTCATTTGAAGTAAATAACCAAACTTTAACCTATTTTTCTCATTTTTTTTCAAAAATGAGAAAAATTTACCTTCAAATATTAAGAAAGATCTGACCAATAAATTGGAGGTACACTTCTTGTTAGTTTCGGCATCGAGGGTGGGTGGAGTGGGTCGCCGTAGGTAAGTCCAGTGGGGAGAAGAAGAGGAAAGAGATTAAGGAGCAGGAGTAGAAGAAAAACGAACAAAAAATATTTCAAGAAGGAGAAGATCGAAGAAGAAGAAGAAGAGTTCAAGAAAAAGGAAAATAACAAGAAATAGGAAGCTGAGGTGGGAGAGGCGCTGCATCAATGAGACAAAAGAAATAGGGTAAGAATTGAAGGCTATTTCGGACATTTTCCTAATGATTTCATCTCTCAACGAAAACTGGTTCCATTAGTGTAAACAACAAATGTTCTGCTCCTACTTCAGTAATTTTCTCGTTGATATAAGCAACATCAAAGGTTTTTTCTCCCAAAAAATGGAAACCATAGAAGATATGAGTGCTTTGCCAGCAAGATTGAAAGTACATAGTGTACTATAATAAGGCTACAAAAAGACTGGGATGGAGGGAGTAAGATAGAAGTTGAATTAGAATATTAATTTGTGTAGTTGAATACGAATATATTCGTCATCGTACGAAATGAATATATGCATATTTGTATTTGCATTCGTTTTGCTTTATTTATATACTTATTCTTATTCATTTTCGCGAATACAAATCACGGATCAAATCAAAATTATTTGTTTTGTTTACAACCCTAGTCTGGAGCACCAAAAAAAGCCACAAATGGTACATGTTTTAAGGCTAATTCTGGGATTGATATTTCTCTCAAAGATTGCAATTGGGTTTCTGTCCCACCTGATCACACCTCTTTCTTCTTCACCCTTTTTTGGCCTTGCGGCAGTTACAAATCCAAGGTACTAGTCACTAGAAAGTAGAGCATTGAATCTTCAAGGGTTTACAAGATAAAACATTCTCTGAGAGGATGAAGTTGAGTGATGCGATAGTAATAGCTTATTGATTCCAAAATTGAAGCAAGACAACCAGAGCTGATCAGGTAAAACAATCGCGGAATACATTCACTAATTCAATGAAATGGAAATACCTGCAAGGTTCTGCGATCAAGGCATTGCTCCTGAAAAATACGAACAAGAGATGGATAGGCACCCATTTGTTTGATATATTCATTATCAACGGTAATAGTAGTGGCACCGGAGATGTCCAAGGGATCGGGTGGACCGGAAAAGATATTGATGACTACCGGATTCATTCTAAAATCCCTTTCCACAAATTCATCATCGGGACGTATCACTCTGATTGCCTTCTTCGGCATCTTTTTCGGCGACCATGTGTCATCTTTCTCATCGAAGCCGACGCCCTTCTCTCTATCGCTCCCTTCTAACGCCATAACCCTAATCTCCCCGTCTCTGTCTTTTAGATTCTTCCCAGAGGTTTTGTAATTTATACTCCTCCCCATATAACTTTATCTTTTTTCCCTTCCCTCTCAAAAGATTTTTCTTAATACCTAATGCTTATTACATCATATTTATTCATTATTAATATATTAATAAAATCCATACTTTATTTAAAAAGAAATGAAGTCAACACATGGTTTTTTCGTCCAAAAAATATGACAATTACAAGGAAGAAATACGAAAATAGCACTTTAATAATCAAAATAGCAGTGATATTAGTTTTGGAGATAAATTCCCTTTTTTGTCCTTAAATAAACATCTAATACTAAATTCTCCTTATTAGGTTAAAAAAAGCTTTACAACCAAACGCTATAGTGCAGCAGCAACCGATCTTCCCACTCACGCGACGCGATAATCGTCAGGCACGCTTCCTCGTCACACTGCCGAACGCAAAGCCGCAGCAGCTTCCGGAAGGAGACCCGGGGTTTCAATGGCAAGCGAAGATGCACTGGACGAGATCCCTCTAAGCAAAAGATTGGCATTGAATTTGATTCTAAAAAAATTTCTCTTGCAAAGTTTAGAATTAGTTGTTTTTTCCGGTTGGCATGGGGTTTTTGTTGAAGGTTTACTGCAATGTGTTTTTAAATTTTCTCCAGTACGTTAATTTTTCACTGCAGTACGTTTTGGCATTTTATATTCACTGCAATGTGTTCCCTTCCTTCTATGCAGTGTGTTTTGTTTTTTAAGTACGTATTGATTTTTTTTGGGTTTTGTTGAACTCGTTTAGGTTTTTTTGTGAATGTTAGGCGTAATTCATAGTTTAGAGTATATTTTTGCTTCATTTTGGCATTGAATTTGCTTCTAAAAAATTTCTCTTACATAGTTTAGAATAAGTTTTTTTTTCCGGGGTGGCAGGGGGGTTTTGTTGAAGGTTCACTGCAATGGGTTTTTAAATTATCTTCAGTGTGTTTTTATTTTCTGCAGTGTGTTTTTTGTTTCCATTTGGTTATATGCAGTGTGATTTAATTTTTAAGCTTGACAGTGTTTTTTTTATTAACGTGTTGAATTTATTTGGCTTTGTTGAACTCGTATGGGCAATTTTTGTGAATGTTAGACGCAATTCAAAGTTTTGAATAAGTTTTTGCTTCGTTTTGACATTGAATTTGCTTCTAAAAAAATTCTCTTACAAAGTTTAGAATAAGTCTTTTTTCGGGTTGGCAGGGGTTTTTTGTAGTAGGTTCAATGCAATGTGTTTTTTAATTTTCCTCAGTGTGTTCTTATTTTCCTCAGTGTGTTCTTATTTTCTGCAATGTGTTAATTTTCCTAAACTTTGTAAGACAAATTTTTTAGAATCAAATTCAATGCCAAAACGAAGCATACCTGTATCTTCTCTAATCTTTTGCATAGAGGGATCTCGTCTAGTGCATCTTCGCTTGCCATTGAAACCCTGGGTCTCCTTCCGGAAGCTGCTGCGGCTTTGCGTTCGGCAGTGTGACGAGGAAGCGTGCCCGACGATTATCGCGTCGCGTGAGTGGGAAGATCGGTTGCTGCTGCACTATAGCGTTTGGTTGTAAAGCTTTTTTTAACCTAATAAGGAGAATTTAGTATTAGATGTTTATTTAAGGACAAAAAAGGGAATTTATCTCCAAAATTAATAGCCCTGCTATTTTGAGCATTAAAGTGCTATTTTCGTATTTATCCCTTTTAAATAACTCTCTCCATTCTTAAAAAATATTACAATTTGATATTTTGATCAAACTATGATATCCTTTGATCATAAATTAAATATAATGTAAAATAATTAAATATTATAAAAATTTGAGATTTTAAAACAATATTTTAATATGAAATCAATTTTAGTAAATTTACAACTATTAACTAAATATACATTTTTCATAGGTGTCAATATACATTTTTCCATCAATATACATTTTTCCATCATCTCGATGGAGTCAAAATTTCACCATTTTTGGCTTTGGAGTGTGATGGAATAAATCAAAATGGATCTCTAAACTATCTGCGTTTCTTTAATTAATGAAATAGTAGTTAGTCAAACACTGCAATTTTTGATGTTGAGCCGGGGGTCTCTATGGAAACAACCTCTCTACTTTTGAGTAGGGGCAAGGTCTGCGTACACACACCCTCCCCAGACCCTACTGTTGTGGGATTTAACTGGGTTGTTGTTGTTGTATAGGTGTCAAATGATGAAAAAGTTTGACCAAAACAATTAAAATAAGGAATAGTAAATGTTAACAGTCAACTGTCTCCGGTCACATTCCCCAGTGCATGCATTCAGCTCCAGATCCCAAAATTCATGCACATCAATCGGAGAAAAGGTTCGCCCATCAAGAGGTAAAGCATTTCCGTCGAATCTCCCCGTTCTCTCCCCCATCCATCATCATTCCAAATGACATTTCATTCGCGCATATTGTTTTGAATTTTATCTGTCCGACCGATTCTGTTTCATTCCGATCAGTTCATCGATGGCGATCGCATCGGAGAAGATATACAATTGAGGAGGGAAAGGATGTCTGGAGGCGGCGCAGGAGCTTTTCTCACTCGGTCACTCGAGTCAATGCTAAAGGAGTGTTCCAGTAAGAAGTATTCTTCTCTACAGACCGCAATCCACAAGTGTTTAGGTCAGTAACTGGTTTTTTGCTGGAAATGTATTATTCTTCATCACTGTTTTCATTTTTTTTCAACTCCGTGGCTTAGGGACTTAGGATTATTATCAATACTCTGCAATTTTTTATTCAATTGTTGTAGTGGAAGTTAGACGGTAGCATTTCCGAGCCGAGTGTAATATAATTTCTGCTTTTATTGGAAGTTGAAGCTGATGAATGTTATCTGCCATCCTAATAAAGTCCAGTGGTGGAAAGGCTTTGGCATTGTTAGGTGTACATACATTCTAGAGTTACTGGCTTACTGCCCCTAATGTGATTCAAACCTGTGACTCTGTGAGGTTGTGACCTCTCATTTGAGAGAGTCACCATGATGATGCCGCTGGACTACATGATCTTTGGCAATGTGAGAGTTAATAACTACATTTTAACATATATAGATACTGAGTATTATAAAAATATAATATTTTAAAACTACATTTTAAAATGAGTCTAATCATATAAAATTCACGTTATAACTAAATATTCTTTATGTGTAAAGTTTGGTCAAAGTTTGGGAACTTGGACCAAGAAGAATCAAACAAGCAAAATAAATTAGGAGAGTGAAAGAGTCAAAGAGAGAGTGTTCCTGATAAGCAAGATGTTAAAAACAACAAAATGAAAGGAAAGAAAATTATAGCCCCTGTGTGCTAATACCTTGAAACTTTTGGGGTCCAACTCCGTTAATACGAGACTTTTTGGGAGTTGACAAAAACTTTTGGGGCACGTTGACAAAAACTAAAAAAGAAAATCAAATGCCTTGTAATACATGGTCTTGAAGCTCAAGTCTATGTGCCTCTTAAGGTTAGTGTATTTTAATAATACCTTTGCTCTTTTAACACCAGTTGTCCTGAAGGCATCGAGTCAGCAAACCATACATGATGAGAGTAATTTTGTGGCATCCAAAGGTTCAGAGCAGAGGTATGAAATGGTTTAAGAGCGTTTGATTTTATATATATATATATATATATATATATATATATATATATATATATATATATATATATATATATATATATATATATATATATATATATATATATATATATATATATATATATATATATTATATATATATATATATATATATATATATATATATATATATATATATATATATATATATGCTTACGTGTTCAGTATATAAGCATTGCAGAAGTAATAATGTAATATACTATCTGACGCTGTTTTCCGGCCTATCTTCTTTCCATGTTCCTTTAATTCAAGGGATTTAAAAATTTGTTGCATGATTTTTTTGGAAATACCTTTTTTTCAGTAGTTTGCGTGAAACGAATGCTGGATCAGAGGGAACAGTTCACTCAATCCCAACTTCTCCTAGCAAGACTATCCTGACTGCTTTAGCACATGCAGGCGATACATTAAGTGTTTCTGAGGCAGAACTTGTTCTAAATCCTCTTCGACTTGCTTTTGAGACAAAAAATGTAAAAATTGTGGAGCTTGGTTTGGATTGTCTTCATGTAGGTGTTTGTACCCATTTTTTATTTCTTGCTTTTGATGATTCCTAGCATATCTAGAGAGCAATTTTTTTAAATAGGGAACTTTGTTTATTTCAATGAAAAGCTGATGTAATGAATTATGACACCATGGAGTTGTCTATTGGATATCATGGAGAACTTTTTCTTTATATCAAAGAAACATTGATTGATGCATTTGGAAAGTTCTTAATGGAAAAGAAATTAGTTTCACTTAAAGGAATTTTCAAAAACCTCCAATCCGTAAGGGATGGATCATGAGTAATGCAGAACAAAACAGGAACATTTGTCCATGAACTGCAATTTTTGGGCAGTGTGTCATAGAGTTTCTAATAGTAGTTCCTCATATACAATACTAGTGAAATGTTAGTGGAAAAAGATTGTAAACTTATGCACTCGACCATTCAAGCGCAGAAACTCATTGCATACGATCATTTAGATGGAGATCTTGGTTTTGATGGTTTGGGAAACGGGCCACCCTTTTCAGACATCTTGGGGTTGGTCTGCAGTTGTGTTGATAATGTGTTACCGGATGGGTATGTGCATCTTTATTGTAGGCAATTTTCACTGACACACTGATTGGTTTTTTAGATGTAATTTTACTAAAAATGATTTGCAGTACTACTCTTCAAGTATTAAAGGTACTTCTTACTGCAGTGGCATCAACCAAGTTTAGAGGTATGCAACTATTCTTAGGTCTTTGTGTCCATTGAAATAAATCCACTTAATGTAATATTGCATCAGTGTTATCCATTTTGCTACAAATGATGGAACACATGCTTTTCCTTGATTGACATTCAAAAGCTTGCCACATTTCTAAAAAACGTTATGGTGTTCATTTTATGCAGTTCATGGGGAACCACTGCTGGGCGTGATCAGAGCATGTTACAGTATAGCTCTGAAGAGGTATTTAGTTTTTTTTACAGGATGGTAGATATGGATTTGACTTCAATTTAAGCTGACAGCATCTAGTCTAAATGTTCAGCAAATCCCCAATAAACCAAGCCACCTCGAAATCCATGTTAACCCAAATGCTAAGTATGGTCTTTAAGCGCATGGAAGCTGATGGCCTGGCATGTAAATATGTAAGTAGTTTGTGGTTTACAGAAACTTCTTGTCACTTCTATGAACCGGAACAGGAGGTTGGACTTAGTAGTTCAGATTTTCTGCCTTGCTGACATTACAGATCTCTACTTCATCTAATTTTGTTACTCAGAAAATGGATGCTTCATCAAATGTTCCCAAGTTAAAGATTGAGGATATGTCATCTGATGATCATAACAAACAAGAAAGCATGTTGAGAGATAAATGTTCTGCTAACCAAACCAAAGATGCATTTGTTGCTTCTCTCGAGGAACTTTATAGTCTTGTGGATGGGGTTGATATTAAGGTTCTTTCCGTATTAGAAGAATTTCATATTTTCAAAATTATAGCTGTGTTGTTCTTCAATTGCAAACTTTCTATGGGGTGTGTGGAAATTATACTGTAGTTTCTTGTGCCACTTAGGGTTTAGAGGATATTTTTGAGAAGGCGGTGCAACTCGAAGAAGGGGGAAAACACACAGGGTATGGATTCAGCGTCAAAGCTAAGCGTGTTATAGTACAAATAATTTTATTGTATAATTAATCTTTTGAAGCGTGTAACTGTGGATGGTTTTATTTGCATATTTTATTGGTATTTTAACAATTTGCTACTATAACCAGAGGGAGAGATTTAGGAAGCACAAACATTGGACTACATGATGCTTTGATTCTTTTCCACTCCCTTTGCAAGGTGTGTATGTGTATGATTACAACCAAGGTGACTTCTGTTTTTAACCACTGCAATCATGGGCCTTTTTCTAAGTAGGCTGTATTTGCAGATGGCTACAAAAGAGAAGAATGGCGAACCTAAAACTGAAACATGCATTCTGTCACTAGAGCTTTTGCAGGTGGATCTGTATTTAGAGCTAAATGAGTTGTTGAACTACTGTTTTTAATTAATTAGCACTCTACCACCTTCAAAATGTTTGGAATAAGTGAAACAATGGGTTTGAATATAGTGTTTTTTTAACCTCAACTTAGCTTTCCTGTACATGATATTCTGGCAGCCTTGAGCTTTATACTTAGTATTTGTTTCTTTGTTTTTGTTTTTTTTTTGTTAGTATTTGAGGCACTTTTATGAGTACCAGAAATCACTTTTCATCTAGAAAAATGGTTTAGAACATTAAAAAAATCTTATTAAAGGGTCTTAGAGATTAAATTAATTACATTCACTCTTTTTTAACAAGATGATGCTTTCTGATTTTAAGAATGAAAACTCTATACTCTTTCCCTATTCTGTCCCTTGAACTTTTCCTTGAACCTATTGCTTTTCTTTCTTGTTTATAAAATGGATTTAGTACATTACACACACACACACACCCTCAGGCCTCAGCTTTATATTAATGTCTCAGATGAAAGTCCATAAAGGTGGCATTCTTCCAAATTATTTGAGCATAGTTGAAAACAAAGGCACTGGCCTATACATTTATCGTGGGGTTTACCTTTTCCTTCATCTGTAGTGGGAATTCTTCTAACATTATTTAAATCATGGAACTTGAAGGGTCTGCTGGAAGAAGCCACCGACTCATTCACACTATTGCTTGACTCTGTCAAAGCTCACATCTCCTACACATTGTTGCAAGCGTCAGTGTCACAGTCTCTTTCCATATTTCAGGTCAAGTCTTAGCCTTCTTTTACCATTCATGCTATTCCAGAATGCACTAATGCCATATCTCTTCAATAAACTTCATTGTTTTGACAGTATGCAACAAGAATTTTCTCCATACTTTTATTACGATACAGGCAAAGCCTTAAGGTATAATCAATTTTCAGAATGTTAATTTTGTGCATTTCTGCAAGTCTTTCTATTACATGGGTCCATAAGTATCTGATTTTTTTAATGTTCCAGGGTGAAATTGGGGTTCTATTTCCCTTGATTGTCTTGCGAACATTAGGTGAGCAAGACTTGAACTTAAAAACAGATGTTCTCAGGTATAATCCGCTAAGTTATAGAGATAGCTTTGTTTTTAGCTTTTTTCATTGAGCTTCCTAACTTTTACACACGCATTGGGAAAAGAAGAATGAAACAAGAAAGTTATCAAGGTAGTAATAAAATTGATTCATGGTAGATCTTGTACTATTCATTATAATGTCGCTCAAAGTTTAGGCACTGTTTTTCTCGTTTGGGAGAAGAAGAATGTATGTTGGCAAGTTGTGTTTCTCACAGGATCTTAAGTTTACCTGTATTCTTTTAGTGGGGTTATTGAATATGACCTTGCAGGATGCTGGAAAAAGTCTGCAAGGACTCACAGATACTTGTTGACCTATATGTGAACTATGATTGTGAGCTCAAAGCACCTAACTTGTTTGAACACATGGTATTATATTATGTATTTTCTTTGACGTAAAATTTTACCTTATTATATTTTAAGCAACTCCCCTTTGTTTTTCTCACATAGGTCACAACATTATCCAGAATTGTTCAAGGGGCACAAAATGCAGATATGAACTCAGCTGCTTCGTCCCTCATAAGCGCAACCAAGATGTTATCCCTTCAGGTGTGTATGGCATGACCTTTTTTGTTATCTGATGGTAGTGATATATTTGATTCTCGTGACATTTTTTTTAATTTCTCCTGGGTTTTGGCATCTGTAGTGTCTTGTGACTGTGTTAAGGTCACTTGTTGAATGGGAGAACTGTCAGCCAGGACCATTAATAGTTAATCAGGGGAAGCAATCTTTTGAAGAAGGTTTAAGTGGAAAACATGATGATGTTACATGTAAGGAAACTTTACCATGTGACTTTGAGAAGATGAAGGCACATGAATCACCTATAGAAGTTGCAGTCTCTGAAGTAAGTGCTTGCATACAAAATGTGGATATCACCAGTTTTCTTGGTGTCATTTTTATCTCTTAGTGATTCCTTGGGTTGGAATATGATAAACTGAATATTCAACATGTGGCAGTTTAATAGGCAATCCAGTAAGGGGATAGAATATCTGATATCAAGTAGGTTGGTGGAGAGATCACCTGCTTCAGTTGCTCAATTTCTCAGGAATACTCCCAATTTGGATAAGGTCGAAATGCTCCATCTCTTTGTCTAATATATTGGTACAATATGGAATTATGAAGTGCATTTTGCTCCAGGCCATGATTGGTGAGTACTTGAGTCTGCATGAGGAGTTTCCACTTGCTGTCATGCATGCATATGTTGAATCTATGAATTTTTCTGGAGTGAAGTTTGATAAAGCAATTAGGGAACTTTTTAGAGGACTGCAACTTCCTGGAGATTCTCGGAAGATAGACCGCATATTGGAAAAGTTTGCAGAATGGTATGTTACCTTGCTTATCCTCTCCGAGCCCATTATTACATGTGACTCTGTGAGTTTAACTATTTTATATGAAATTTTAGTTCATGATTCACTTTCACATGTTTGGAAATGTTATTTATGTGTATCATGTCTCACAGAAGGAGAGGTGTGATGCAGAATAGAAAGCTACGAAATAGATGCAAAAAAAAAAGATTTAAATTCCCTATTACTGACTTATACGAAATAGGGGAAACCGGGAATTTTTTTTGCATTTTGGCTTGTTTTAATAACAACATTAATTAAACTCTTGTACCAAAAAATTTCTATTACTTTCAAGTACTCCGTAACACTTTTACATGGTAAATTCTTTCATGGGTGAAGTCGTTCATATGGAAAGACATGACAAACTATTGATCTAATATAAAGACTCTATGTGTCTTATGTATTAGTTCTTCTACATAAGGAGCAATTTGCCAGACTATTGTGTTTGAATGTAAAGTTTATCACTAATATGACAAGTTTTATTTTTTGAGCATAGTCCAATACTAACATCTTGAATTTAGTAAAATGGTCATCTTGGCATCTCTAATCTCTCTGCCAATTTTTTTTTAAAAAATGAGTGCATATTATGTTTGTGAAATAGCATTTCAAACTATTAAACATGTGTGCATCTCTTTTCACTTCACTAAAACTCTACTAGTATTGAAAAGCCTCCATACGCAAAAATGGTGTACAAAGTAGGTGTATCTCACCTTAGGCATCACGTAGATATGAAGAGTATAACTCGCTTCAAATATATTTGGCGCACTTGGCTCATCTTTTCCCTCTTTATCAATTAATCTGATGAACAGTCGAATGTAAAATGTTTAGTAGTTTGGACAAAGTTGACATTCTTGTTCTTTCCTTCTACAGTTACTGTGTGGCCAATACTGACATATTCAAGCATGCCGATACAGCTTATGCTCTTGCATATGCGGTAATACTGTTGAATACTGACGCCCATAGCCCAATGGTCTGGCAAAAAATGTCAAAGGATGACTTCGTACGCATGATTGTCATGCAAGACGATGATGATTGTGCTCTCAAGGAACTCTTGGAGGAGATCTATGATTGCATTGTTGTTGAAGAGATCAAAATGGAAGAGAGAGGGCAAGTGATCAATATTCTTAATCTATCTCCACCAAGAAAAAAGTATTTGATGGACTCAAAGGCCAAAAGCAAGGCCATCAATGCACACAAACAATCTATTATTAAGAATCAAGGTGGGATAAGAAGAGAGCTTTGTACTTCGTACAATATTGCGCTAGTGTGCCCTATGGTTGAAGCTGTAGGATGGCCTCTGCTTGCTACTCTTGCAGTTACTATGGAGGAGGGAGAGAATCATACAAGGATCACTCTTTGTATGGAGGGATTTAAAGCTGGAATCCACACAACCCATGTTCTTGGTTTGGACACCATGCGTTGTGCCTTCTTGACATCTTTGATCAAGTAATTCATTTCATTTATAATTTTGGCTTGAATAAAGAAATCTAATTTCTATTCATGTTATCTATCCCCCCCCTTTTTTGTGGAATATTCATTGAATTCACAGCTTACAAATTTACTGAATCAGGACTATGGTTTTGTTATTTGCACATTTTATGGTATTCCTGGAAAGCAATTCTGTGGAGTTTTCTTTGCAGTGAGGTAAAACTATAGTTTTGTGATTTTTTTTGCAGATTTAATATGTTACATTCACCAAGGGATATGAGAAGTAAGAACTTGGAAGCATTGCAGACACTGCTGGTTTTATGTGATTCTGATACCAATGCACTTCAGGATACATGGTATGCAGTGCTTGAGACTGTTTCTCGTCTTGAATATGTTGTATCATCTTCTTCTCTGGCTGCAAATATGATGCAAGGATCTAATCAAATATCTCGAGATTTTCTCATTCTTTCACTGAGGGATCTGGCTGGACAACCTGCTGAGCGGGTGTTCATGAATAGTGCTAAGTTGCCCAGTGATTTAGCAGTGGAATTTGTCACTGCTTTATGTGATGTTTCCGTTGAAGAACTAAGAGAGCAACCAGCACGCTTATTTAGCTTGGAAAAACTCGTTAACATCAGCTACTGCCACATGGCTCGTATAAGAATGGTAATTTCTCAACTCATTGGAGGGTCATGTTAGAAAGCATTTTTTTCCACAACGCACAGACGTATTAACCAAGTGGGTTTATGATGTTATCACTTATCAAGCATATTAGTGCCTTCCCTTCATTCCGAACTTCACCTCTGCTATCTAGCAGGTTGCGGCTTACTAGTGCCACTTGCCACACTCCTAATATCTCAATATTCCACAGATTATTTTGTGTTTTTGCTTATTCTATTACAAATCTCTGTTGCAAGGTGCAAACGTATTTGGATCTATTTATTTGAAGAAGAAACAAAGTCTATGCCCAATATTTTCAGTTTATTGTTTGTAAATGGAATTGATCGCCATAAGATAAATTTGCATTGCTTAGGTTTGGGCAAGAATATCGGTTGTGCTGGCAAATCATTTAATTTTTGCTGGGAATCATCCTGATGAAAGAGTAAATGTGTATGCAATGGATTCTCTCAAGCAGCTTGGCATAAAGTGTTTGGAATGCACAGAAAATAGTTTCAAATTCCAGAATGATATTTTGCATCCGTTTGTGACTCTTATGCGCGACAGCAAAAGTGAATCCATGAGGAAACATACCGTTGATTGCGTAGTGCAAGTATGCATACTTTTTTCTCAGGTAGCTCAACACTAGTCTTCCATTTTAACTTGACTTATTGTGTTGCATTCGCAGATAATAAAGTCTAAGGCTGCAAGTATAAAATCTGGTTGGAAAAGTGTATTTATGATTTTCGCAGCTGCTGCGGAGGACGCGATAGAACCAATTGTCGAAATCGCATTTGAAAACGTAGAACAAGGTAAGAACTAAGGATACATTCTTTAGGTACGCTGCTCTTTTATTAGGCTCTCTAATTTATGTTGAGTTTTACACCCTTCTTCACAAAGCAAAGTGTCTTGTTTTATAAAGGTATAACATTTAATATTTGGCAATGTACACCTCTTAGAAGTCAGGAAAAACAACTTTAAAATATAAAAAATGTTTTAGCTCAAGTTTATGTATTAACATGTTTCTAACTTTTTGGCTAATAAGATGAAAAATTGGTTCTATTTATGACATATGACTCTTTTTTGGGACAAAAACACTTTTGAAATATTACTCTTTTTTGAGTGTGATGGAGATTTTTTCTGTGTTCAGTAAGTGCAGCAGTGAAGTTAAATTCTATGTTTGCTTTTAAGTGTTTGGTTTCAGTAAGCGTGAAAGTGAAATCGTGTGCAGTTATCGTGGAACACTTTGATCGGATTGTTGGAAACTGTTTTGTGGATTGTGTCAGTTGCTTAGTTGGGTTTGCCAAAAGTATGTGCTCTCACAGAATAAGCCTGAAAGCAATTGCACTCATTCGTATTTGTGAGGATCGCCTGGCTGAGGTTCTTTTCCTGTATTTTTTTATCATATGGCATTGCGTTGTTTTGGTGATTTCCACATTTTTACTGTATTTTAAAACATGTCTTGCTGCCACACCACAAGGTCCACAAGGCAACCAATCATGTCATAGGCCTGGTTGTGTTATTAAAAAACAGTTCAGGCTCAAATTGTTTTATATAGTTTTGATACTGTTAGAAAAAATAATAGGAAGAACAAATCAAATGCAGAATAAAATTCTGATTTTTTAATTGTGAACTACATACAGGAATTCTATGTTCCTGGAGTATTTATAGACAGCAACCAACACAACTATTGGTACTAATCAACACATCTATTACTAACTAATACAACTTCTAGAAATAACTACCTATAACTTCCCGAAATAACTACCCAAAACTGTCCCTTTTATTTTTAAAATTTAAATCTAAACTAACTAACTTATGGCCAGGAATTAAACATTACGATTAAATCTAACAATCACCCCCCTAATCGTTGTTTGTTCACACCAATCTTCACAATAATGTTGGTTCATCATCATCTTCAATCAAATTTGCAATGTCTTCCTTTTGATCCCATTTTGGACATTCGTTCAAAAAATGTCCTAACTCATTGCACTTGAAACACTTAATGTGACTCTTATCCCGCTGAAACCGACCACCATTCAACTTTGGATGTGGCCGAGGTAGAGGTCGGGGGTCCGAGAAAGGTCAAGATGGTGGTCGGTTTCAGCGGGATAAGAGTCACATTAAGTGTTTCAAGTGCAATGAGTTAGGACATTTTTTTGAACGAATGTCCAAAATGGGATCAAAAGGAAGACATTGCAAATTTGATTGAAGATGATGATGAACCAACATTATTGTGAAGATTGGTGTGAACAAACAACGATTAGGGGGGTGATTGTTAGATTTAATCTAACAGATACGACTTAATGTTGGTTTCCATTAACCAAAGCAGACCAATTTTTTTTCTTGAAAAAAATTAAGTTTTAAAAAGTAATATCTTAAATGGTGATTTAATTTATACGGTGATTATGGTCATGTACCACGAGATGCATGCTGGTTTCACAATATCAATTCTGTAATGAGAAAGTACTATAGAGACTATTTCAAATCACCATTGTGTCATCATCTTTTCTATGCCAGCGGAAACGAAACCCTTGATGACGACAATTTTGGAATTTCATATTGTCATTCCTTTTTAAGAAGGTTGAGACGGGAAGGAACTTTTGTACAGTGTTTTTTTTCCCAATAATGTTTGGTATTAACTATGTCTAAAGAATTTACTGACAATAAATATCATATTGAACCCAACATAGTTAGGATCAAGGAATGGCGATCCTATAGGCGTAACTATGTCTTGAGAAATAAATCGAGAATATACTATTGTGATTAGGGTGGATATGTTGTTTGTCGCAAATTAAACTTAACTAGTTGATGAACTATTATGATTACTTTTTGTGGGAATAGATAAATGGTTATGGTAAGAATCCCGCATCGAACATTAAAGATATACATGGGTTTATAAGGCCCGTGCATATTATAACTCAGTTGAACGTATTCGACTCAATCACTGGATTCTATCAGTGAAAAGTATAGAAAATGCAGTGTCTTACCTCTCACTAGCAAATATAATAGTGGCACATTTGATTTGGAATGTAGCACAAGCTTTGCCGCATCAAGCTCTTTTTAGTATCTCTGGGGTTTGCTCACTGGTTTTGCACAAATATCTTCAATTCTAAGACTCTTTTTGTTTAATTTATTCTGCAGGGCTTCATAGCAAGCGGTGCTTTGGAATCATTTGGTAATAATGCAGTTGGAAGTTATCGTGTCAGAGAGGATTATTGGTTCCCAATACTAGCTGGTCTCTCTGCTCTAACCTCTGATCCACGGCCCGAGGTTAAAAACTGTGCACTTGAGGTTTTGTTTGATCTGTTGAATGAGAGGGGCAGCAAGTTCTCGTCTTTGTTTTGGGAGAGAATTTTCCACCACGTGTTATTTCCCATTTTTTATCACGCAAAGCATGACGGAGAAGAGAACCCAGACCTTTGTAGGCATGAAAGGGTTCGTGAAAATAGCATTCACTCACTCCAACTGCTTTGCAACCTTTTCTGCACATTTTACAAGGTAATGGGGGTGTGATGTGGTCTACATAGATGTTTATGCCAGAAAATCAGCATTTATGCTGTAATGCCAACTTTGCACATTTCAAGTTTGTTGTTATATCCTTATAATTTTATAAATTTATTCTTGAGAAATTTTTTTACAATGAGTAAATCTTTGCTTTTACAAACTAAGTTATAGAGAAACTATGACATCTCCATTTTCCTTAGGAATTTCTTAATTCTTACTTCATAGAAACTTGTTAAGCCGGGCCTAACATTCCTCAAAGGATTTCCTTAGGTGAAAATTGGTGTGGGCCCAAACTGACCCCAAATTGATTGGCTTAAGCAATTGATTTATTTAGCGCTGCACAAACCACAATTGGACCAGGCTTTCATACCACATTAAATTTGGTCTACTTCATTCTAAAGTATTCCTCAAGAGGTGATGTTTCTTTGCAACCGATTGTGAAGGTGAAGATTTAAGAAGTGAATGAAAAACTGAAAACCTAGTTTCTTTACAACCTTCTGTAACGAACAAAACCTTGCGAGTTAAAATGGAATATGTGTTTGGTGCTTGCCAAATTTATGAGATTCACTTCCTTGAGTGTTTTATGGATGGTATCGTTTGTACTTTTCACATTCATGAACATCTTTCTTTGTTTTGCGTAGGTTGTTTCTTTTATGCTCCCTACACTTCTCAGTTTGCTGTTAGATTGTGCCAAAAAGGCTGATCAGCAAGTGGTTTCGGTCTCTTTGGGTGCATTAGTGCACCTGATTGAAGTAGGCGGCCATCAATTTGGTCTCAGTGAC
The DNA here is from genome assembly GCA_003260385.1 of Cuscuta australis. Classification (NCBI taxonomy): domain Eukaryota; kingdom Viridiplantae; phylum Streptophyta; class Magnoliopsida; order Solanales; family Convolvulaceae; genus Cuscuta; species Cuscuta australis. Next base: position 1,155,275 of record NQVE01000152.1, on the reverse strand, counting down.
TGGGATACTTTGTTGCAAAGCATAAGGTGTGGAAATATATTTTCTTGCTGGTGACTTCATGTACTCTCATTGTGTTTGGTCATGTTTAAAACAATTATGAATTATATGAATATATAAATTGAACCCAGTGATGCTTCATACACAACACAACCTCTTGAGCTGCTCAATGATTTTGGGTTCAGAAAGGCAAATGACCAGACCATGCCAACTCTAGATTCGAGTTCCTCTCCAGCTCATAGTGATACCAATATTTCTGGTAATACTGAGTTTTGTTTATAATCAGTAATACTGAGTTATTGAATAATCATCTCCATAATATTTATTATGTTATTGACTACTGGAGAACACCTGGAATCATGTCAGCGAGTACTGGTACTGATGACTCTGCAAAGGTTCAAAATGCATTAGGCATGCAGGAAGACAGTCAGGGGAGGAAGCCTATTGGGGAGGAAGAAAGTGAAGGTTAATACTAACTGTATAAGTTCTATTATTGATCTATTGTTATGGCTTTTAAATTTAGTGAACTTTGCAAGGGCAATTTGTTCTCCATTATTTTGACTCTTGTCAACATGAGCATATCAAGTATCTTGAAGATGTTTTTTCGCGCTTATAGGAATGCCTTCACCTTCGGGAAGAGCTTTGGAACCTACTTTGTCTGACGGTTTTCAACAGAGTCAAACAATTGGTCAGAAAATTATGGGAAATGTGATGGAAAATCTATTTATCAGAAGTTTTACCTCTAAATCCAAAAGCAAGAGTGGAGCATTGGCATCTCCGCCCAAGGTATTGACACAGTATATATTTGCCCTCATCATCATCATAGGGGTTTTACCATTTCAATACAACAGCAGTCTACTTTGTCCTGCTTTAAGCATTATCATTACGAATTCATCATTTTTGCTTTCCCAAATGCAACTGTAGAACAGGAGCTTTATTTTTTTGGTATAGATTATTAGATTAGCTTTTGTAGTGATTATGTCATGACAATGTCATTGCTCACATCATCATGGCATATTTTCCCTGGATATCTCATTTATTGTTTGAATACATCTTAACATTGTATCATGAATAGCCCATTTTCTTTGCCCGTTGCATGAAAGTTTTGATTGGCAAGCAAGGAAAAGGAAAATATTCACTAAATAGTCTATCAGAAGAGTATATGTTGGGAGAGTGATAATATTGACAGACCCATGAAAACATTGCACTTGTCATTTTTCTACTCCAAATAAAACATAACTATCATAAAAGAGTAAAAGAGTCTCTTTTTAATGTTTTTTAATGTTTTTTCATGTTTTAATGGCTTTTACCTATGTATTGATGTACAGATTTCTGAAAATCTGAAGCCTGATGCAAGAGATGAGAATGAAAGTTCAGTGTTAGAAACAGTTAGGAACAAATGCATTACACAACTGCTGCTTCTTGGTGCCATTGATAATATCCAGGTCTGTTTTCAATCTTTACGTGTGTCAATGTGTGAGTGTGTGTGTGTGTGTGGAATTATTATTTTTACTTTCTTGTTTTTGTAACTTTTACTTTCTTATTTTGGTAATCACTATTCTGATTTGATCATTTTATCTCTGTGTCCCTTCCAAAATATTCAGAAGAAGTATTGGAACAAGTTGAAGACAGCACAGAAAACCTTTCTAATGGACATTTTATTATCTCTGGTAGAGTTTGCAGCATCATATAATTCATATTCAAGTCTCAGATTACGCACACAACAACTCGATGCCAACAGGTTGGGTTCATGCTCTGAAATTTTTTCTTACCCAAATACCTTAGAGCTTTGTTTGGAGCACGGGAAGTGGTAGAGAAAGGGGGGAAATGGTTTATACTCCGTCCCACTTTCCTTTTTTGTTTGTCCCAAAATAAACTCTTATTTTAAGGAAAGCATTGGATAGATCACAAATAGTTCACAATCTTTATCTCTCTACATAAAACTGAACCATACAATTTCATTTTTTCTTTAACTTCCTAAAAAAATGGAAAGCTTAATTAGGGACAAAGGGGGTATATGTTTCTGTTTAACTTGGAAAATACCAAGGAAAATGAGTTGTGATCAATAGTTTTTTTTAAGTTTTAGGTATATTTATAAATATTAATTTATATATAATACGGAGTACAAACATATAAATAAAATGAGTTTTGAATTATAAACGGTAAATATCTAGAGTTTGAACCAAATTATTTGTCCCTTGAATTTTATTTTCTTCCAAAATTCCCTTCAATTTTCTTCTCTATTTTCTTTCTATAGCATTTCCCGGGTCCCAAATGCACCCTAAAAGGACCGTGCACAATGACTATTTTTTTCTCGGGCAGGCCTCCCTTGAATATCATCCGCCAGGAGTTAGCAGGAACTTCCATATATCTTGACATGTTACATAAATCAACTGCAGAAATAAATGATGTAAAAGATGAAACGCAGGAGACCTGTAAATCTCAAGATGCAGATCTTTTGGCGAGGAGCGATGAAACGTCAACAATGGAAGTTGAAGAAGATAAGCTCCAAGGAGTTGCAGAACAGAAGCTAGTGTTATTTTGTGGAAAAATTCTGAGGGAGGCGTCTGAGTTCCAATCCAGCACAGGGGATGTTCCTAGTACAGATGTTCATCAAGTTCTTGAATTGCGTTCTCCCATCACTGTCATGGTATGCAATACACTTTGACATAATTCACTGCCATTTTTAGTTATGTTCCAGTCAATCCTGGTTCTAGCTTTTAACTTTCTTCATATAAGACTTTTTTTCGTACTTTCTATATGTTTTACTCTTATTTAGAGTGATTTTATTTTTTTTGCAAACTACGCTAAACACTAGCTTGGTCATGCCGCAGGTGCTGAAAGGCATGTCCCATATGAACACCCGACTTTTCAGGAGTCATCTCAAAGAGTTTTATCCTCTGATTACACAACTGATGTGCTGTGACCAGGTAGGTACTACTCCATATATTATTATTATTATATACTCCCTCCGCCTCCAATTGAACTTTGTGTTTGAGCTTTCTTGGTCAAAAGTTCCAAAGTTTGACCATAACAAGTAGAAAAAAATATGTTGGGTTATAGCGTAAACTTAAATATCATTTGATAAATAAAGTGTCGAGTGTTTGAAATATCATATTTTCATAGTATCTATTTGTATAGATATAGATATTTACATTTTTATCATACTCTTGCAATGCAAAAGGTGAAAAGTCAAATATGGGTTTCTTTTGGGGAGGAAAAGGAGTATTAAGTATTTTAGTAGGACTGAGTTGTGTGTGTGTGTTGTAATAAGCGCTAGGACTCAGTTTATTCTTCTACTCATTTCTTCTATTTAATCATGTGCTGGATGCATATATATATAAATGAATTCAGAAGGATGTACGTGGAGCCCTTGCGGATCTATTAAGCATGCAGATCAAAACATTGTTGCTCTGATCGATAGGCTACATTGCACGCAGGTATCCACTCCAAAGGATCGGACTGCTAGACGATTGAAGGAATTACAAGTAATATGCACTTCACATTATTCATACTTCTCTCTATTAAATCAATCTAATTCAAACCGACTTTTTTTTTGTAATCTCCTGCCCGATAAATGGAGATATATAGAGACCGATTCAGGTAAATTTGTGTTCATTTACACACATACTGCGCGCATGTGATGCACCGAACTAATTGTGACCTTTTGAACACAATTAAGTTGAAAACTGATTTAATGAATCTTCATACATATTCAAATGTACTCTTAGTAGTTAGTATGAATATTATGTACTCCGAAATTATTGTTTAAGCTAATGGGTACATACATTTGATTTGTGTTCAATTACGATTTATGAATTCAAACTAGAAGTGCAGAAGACTAGAAGAGCATGCAGAGGCTCTTTAGCCTATTTGACCTAAAGTTTTTTTTCTCTTGCTTTTTACGGAAGAACACAAATTGGGGGCAACGTAATACTTCTATGGGGGCTTAAGTGTTCATCTTTATGATTTTTTTGTCATTGTTTGTGTAATTGTATTTTTTGCTTTTCTTGTACGTACGGATGTTTCAGGTCGAGAACATTCACAAACATGTAAAGGCTCAAACTCAACTATATATGGTTATCCAGACACAATGGTTCTATGATTCAATTATTTTAAAATTCATTTAAATATATTAATAAAAAGTATTTTTAAAAAAATAGTGGTCCAATGATTTTTTGATTCAAAAAAATCAATTTAAAAATATAAAAAATCTAATGATTTATCTCCCACGCAATAATTAAAAAATTTTAATATGTTGAACACTTAAACATGATCTGAAATATGTTGACCTTATTGATGGTGATAAACCACTGAGTAGTCCGACCGTGGAGTCGGGTGAGTAGTAAGCAAGAGAATAAAGAGAGGAAAGGTAGTGCAAAGTAGGAATATATTCGCTTGATTTCAGGTCCATTACAGTGCCATGGCCTAAGGCTATTTATAGCCTCCTTTCTATTATAATGGTGGTAACCGTGATTGACATTTGTTTGTCGTATAGTTCTTGTTGTCGCCTCTCATGTTATTTGGCTTCCCATGAGATTCTCCTTTGTTTAGTCTGTGTCTTTGGCAATTGGAGGTATGTGAGACGTCCAAACCTCTTTCAGTGCGTTTACGTGGTATGGTAGACTTGAGTATAGATCTTCCCTGGACTGAGCAGAGCTTCTCAGCTCGGTACGACCGAGCTGAGTTCGCTGGCTCGAGTGGAGTCCACCTTACCGAGCCGAGCTTTTGGGACCCAATTGAGCTTACCTAGGGGTGGGGTTCGCTCCTGACAATTGGAGGTGGATGCGCGAGAGTACAAAGCTGCATGACCCCTAGGCCCGTGGCTCCACGCGCGAAAGGATCTCAGAGGGGTGGCAACATTGGTATCCTGAAGCGACGCGTGTGCTGGCGTTTTGTTTTCCCAAGCTGCCATATCAATACACATCATCAAGCCGGACCGATTTATTTCTTTGGCCCATCGTTCATCAAGTATACTACGTATATACTAGTAATTATCAACCGTGTGTTCTTCATTCCTCATTCTTAGAGAGAGAAAGTAACCAGTGTTCACCCGTGTCTCGTCATCTGCCCGCCATAGGATGGAAAATTGTTATCGGGATTGAAAATCCAAGATTTAGTGCCAGGTCAACAAAATCTTTTTCAAAAACAAGTATTTTCGAGTCAGGTTTCGAGTAAAAAATGAATCAGGTCATTTTTTAGCAGATCTAATTCCCATACAAACTTTTCTATTTTCTTTTTTAGGGAGGGCGGGAATAAATTTGAATTTTTTTTAATGGTTAGTACTCACACGGTGCATCCTATCATATAAATACATGAGATAGCTTTGGGTCCCCTATTATGCATTATAATAATATGAGATATGCTAGGGGTACACCTTTGGTGTACCCCAAATGTACATCACCCCTCTCTTTACCATTCATTTTATTTTGTTTTTAATTTTAATTTTTTTTTGAATTTTTCTTATTTTTTTGTGTGGTGATGGAGGGGGTGGGGATGTTTGGGGTACACTTTTGGTGTACCCCTAGCATTTTCCTAATAATATATGAGGAAGACCGAATGTCAGCTCTCTTTGTCTTCTTGACAAAGAAACTAATTTGAAACCAATTAAGTGGACTCTCAACTTTGAATGACACGTCACTAAATGCTTTTAAAGTTCATTTATACTCCACGGAGTATTCATCCATTTTTTACTTTTGGAACTGTTCATCTAAGCACTTTGACTCATCAAATTCTCTCAATGTGATGTGTAAGCCTAAATATAATCATGTGTGCTCTTGTTTGATTTGTCTTAACATATAGATTATTAATATATAATTTCTATAATTTTTTAATATACAAATTACAAGATAAAATGGATTAAAGAAATGTATTGGATGATGTATAAAAATGAAAGTGGACAAATAGTCTTGTACAAGGAAGTAGAACGTCTTTGGTGCGATCCGTTATCCATTCCCTCCATTGATTCTTTAGGTGGCGGCCTGTTACTGGTTCGCATGCTGGGACGTTCCCGCCGGCGATGTGCACGCCTGTTAGACGCCGCCTCTGCTTTTAACGTTTCGTACGGATATCATTGAAAATAGGTAAGCCTGAAATGACTGGCGACAGGCCCGCCCATTCGGGTGATTTGAGCCCAAGTATGTCCCGACCGGTCGTCGGGGCCCAATAGTTGTCGTCCTCCTCCTCCTCCTCCCCCCTTCCCCCAATTCATTCAAAAAAATATGAATAAAAAGATACTAACTAGCGATCCAATGATTAAACTAAATCTGAGCAAACAAAATCTTTAAAATTGTGCATGTAATTTATGAAATTTTATTCCAAAAGCTCAGCTCACATATATGTGGGTTTGTTAGACAAATGTGAGCTTAATTATACGAACTTATTGGAAGTAGTCTGGTGCCTACCTACGAACCTGCAAGTATGCATCAAGTTTGTGCTGCTGCTGCTCCTGTTGTTCTTTCTTTCTTCCTCAGATGGTGTCCCAGAAGTCATTACAATATTTGGGGAAGCACCCATTGCAGACTACACCCATGGATTTCAACAGGAGCGGTGTTTTACATTGCTTGCGGCAGAGCGGGCAGCGCACAGGGGACATATCATATTATCTGGGCGCCACTAATCGGTCCGGCAGATTCATATTCTCCCTCAAATTCCTGTCCAGTAGTCAGTCCCTCTCCTGCCGCCGCGCCTGGTCAAAAAACCCCCCGTTGCGGCATGCCGTTCTCGCTCTTGACGCTTCCCAAAACACCTTTTCATCACACTTGTCCGGGTTAAGTTTAGCCCCCAAGCACCAAAATGAGTTTTGGCATACCCTACTATTGTTGGGTCCCCGAGATTTTCTGATCCCGCAAACAGGCCTGCATATTTCAACTTGTGAAGTCCCAACTCCAACTTAGCGCCACTGTCGTACCGTTCCCTGTTTGCCGAGACCCAATTCAGTGCAGTGTCAACATCCATTGCCTTCAAAAGCTTCAGCATACATTTGCCCAGTTCAAATTGCTTGAGGAGCTCAGTTGGAACCACACCTGCTCTTTTCGCATAGTACCTCGCCGCATAGAACAAGCCTTCCCTGTAGAAATGGTAGACAATTATCTGGTTCATGAGCGGGGTGTCAAACCCAAGGTTTAGTTATCTATTCCATATTTTTATTTATTCCTTCATCTCAAATTAGATTATTACATTATACTACAAATAGTAACCATATATGTCTTTTATTTTAGGAGACCAAATGAGTAAAAAAAGAATCCAGTTCCTTATTTTGGTTGTTCTAAACAATTCATTCCTTACTTTATCTCCAATGAAAAGTAATCCATCTTTTAAAAACAAACTTCATTCATAATGCTGCATCCTTTTTCATCATCACCATCATCGTCTATATATATAAACATTAATTATCTTAGTACACAGAAAATTAAATACAAATAACCTAAGATATAATATACAAAAAATTAAATACAATGGAGTTTTCTTTATTATTTGGGAGGAAGAATAATAATCTAATTAGGATAATGGGGTGGGTGGCGTTAGTGACGATGGCGGTGGGGTGCAAAATGTGGGGAGTAGAGGGACTGGGGTGCAATTTGGGGTCGAGGGCCTCCCACCCGCTGCCGCCGGACATAGTGGTGAAGCTGATGAGAGACAACGGCTTCGACAAGGTGAAACTGTTCGAGGCGGAGGCTCCGATGATGCGGGCGCTGGGGAGGTCGGGGATCGAGGTCATGGTCGGGATCCCCAATGACATGCTCGCCGCCATCGCCGCCAGCGTCTCCGCCGCCGAGGACTGGGTGGCGCACAACATCTCCTCCTTCATCTCCAACGATGGCGTCGACATAAGGTCATTCTAGGTCAACTATTACACGAATTGCTTAACAATCACTTCAAATAGCACGTGTCACAATGTGCGGTACTCACTTCCTAAGTAAGTTTGTTAAGTTTAGAAAAAACTGCCTCCCGTAAAGTCCGTTACATTTCTATTAAAAAATCACTTTTACCCTTCACTTTTTCATACCTTACCTATCACATCATACCTTTTTTCTAATAATCTACCCATCATATCCTACTTTTACCCATCACATCAAGGATATTTTTGGATAGTCAATACCAAAATATCTCTCCCTTAATTTCCCAAAAAGTCAAACCGCCCAATTCTTTTTGGGACGGAGGGAGTACAACACAAATATTTCTATCAAATTCAAAAAATATTTAAAAACTAAGTTAGAATTTTTACAAATCAAAGATGACAAGAATCTTTTATTTTAACAAATAATCAATCAAAATGTATAAATAAACAAAAATTTACGCAACTTTTGAATAGTAAAGAATATAAATCTTTTTGCAACGGATAAAGTAATTGTCAATTAAATATGAATGTAAAGAATACATACATATATAATATGATTACTATTTTTACATTAGTCATCAATACCATGTTATGACATTAATCTATTTGATCATTTTAAAATAATCCATTTGATCTTATAGTGTGATTTATATATGCTCACGCTAACCGCCTTAATCCCGTCCACCCTTGAGTCCCCTAATCTCACTCACCAATTGAGCTAACATTTCAATCAAAATTTTGATCAAAATGTTAACACACTTAAGGAAGTTTGATTACGGGTGGAGGTGGGGTTTAAGAAAGTTAGAGGTAGAAATAATCTCGGATTTGAACAGAGTTTGTAAGTACTTAATTTAATTTTTGTCTTTGCCTAAGTCAAAACAAGGATGTGTGGGGTGCACAAACAATTACTTTATCCGTTTTAAAATTAATTTATTATTTGACTTTTAATGGTCTCCAACGTAATACTTTGACAATTAATTCATATACTTATATATAAATATATATTATAAAAACAAAATATTTCAAAACTATATATTATAAAATGAATCAATTGATATTAAAAAATTGATTATATATATTTTCATAATATGTATTTAGAGTTCAAAACATTTGACCATGAAAGACAAGGAGAGAAGTTAGTTTTAGGACGGTTAGTTTTAGGACTGATGAAGTCTTGTTTATGTGTTTCTATGATATAGTATTTGATGTGTAAGTAGGGGTACAACATTGTGTACCCTAATTTTTTCTAAAATAAGTGATGAGCCTTATTCTAAATCAATCATGCTAGGTGTTTCCCGAAAATTGTACTTCTAAATATACTAAATAGTTTATTTATATTTTGACGACTTACATTGACACAAAATATCACTACAATTACAAAATTTTGCACTGACATTTTGTATTATTGTAAACATCAATCTCACACTTACTCAAATTAGTCAAAAACAAAATATAAATGTAAACTTTTGAAATACAATAGAAATCTTTAGGATAAAAGTATATATACTCCATCCGTCCACAAATAAATTTCTCGTTCACTATTCACATGGTTAAAATTTATTTACTTTGTTGGCCTATTTTTGCTAGTCATCTGATAAAATAATATAGTCATGTCACCTCTAATTTTGTAGATCTTTTGATATACGAGCAGTTTTTAATATGTAATTTGAAATTTGAAATTTTAAATTTTACATCATTTTTTATATTAAATTATTTCAAAATAACTTCCGTTAAACATTGTAATTTGTAACGCGCAATGAAAAATTTATCTGTGGAGGGAGTATTTATTAAATGTCAATTGTTTTTTTTTTGTTTTATGGTTTCAAAGGCACGTGGCGGTGGGAAATGAACCTTTCCTGAAGACGTACAAAGACAAGTTCGTGCAAACCACCTTCCCGGCGCTGAAGAACATCCAGGCGGCGCTGATCAAAGCGGGTTTGGGCCGCCAGGTGAAGGTCACCGTCCCACTCAACGCCGACGTATACGACACGTCCACCGGCGTTCCTTCAGGCGGCCATTTCAGGCCCGAAATTCAACCCCTCATGCTCTCCATCGTCAAGTTCCTCAGCGACAACGGCGGCCACATCACCATCAACATCTACCCTTTCCTCAGTCTCTACGCCGACCCCCACTTCCCCGTCGATTACGCCTTCTTCGACGGCGCGTCGAGTCCCGTGGTAGACGGATCCACCGTCTACACCAACGTCTTGGACGCCAATTACGACACTCTGGTTTGGGCCCTGGAGAAATCCGGGTTCGGGTCTCTGCCCATCATCATCGGGGAAGTCGGGTGGCCCACCGACGGCGATAAGAATGCAAATCTGGAGTACGCCCGGAAATTCAATCAGGGGCTGGTGAATCGGATAATCCAAGGCCGCGGCACCCCGAAGCGGCCGTCGTCTCCGCCGGACACATATATGTTCGGGCTGATCGACGAGGACGCTAAGAGCATAGATCCGGGGAACTTCGAGAGGCACTGGGGACTGTTCTATTTCGACGGCACGATCAAGTACCCGCTCAATTTGGGGAACAATCGGAATCTGACGGCGGCGAGGGGCGTCCGGTACTTGCCCCGGCAATGGTGCGTTTTAGCGCCGGAGGCCAATTTAGAGGACCACGCCTTGGGCGACGTCATCAGCTACGCCTGCGGCTTGGCCGATTGCACGAGCCTCGGCTACGGCTCCTCCTGCGGCGGCTTGAACGCCAGGGGAAACGCTTCCTACGCGTTCAATATGTACTACCAGACGATGAACCAGAGGAACGGCGCGTGCGGCGACCAGCTTCACAACTTCGGGACGGTGACGAAGATCGACCCCTCGCCGCCGCGTCCGACGCAGGGCGGCGGCGCGTGCAGGTTCGAGGTCATGATAGACACCGGCGGCAAGCGAGAAAGGAGGAGGTCTCCTTTTCCCGGCACGTCTTCCGCCGGGAAGGGAATGGTTTCTTTTTCAAATCTTGTTGTTGTGGCCGTTCAAGCGGCGGCGCTCTCACTCTTGGTGTTCGTGATGTGTCCATGAGTTTCATTTCTAGTTACGGAGTACTACTATGGTTCATACTTCATCGGGCCAAAATTAATATTATTGATTAGATTTGACACAAAAATTAAGAAAGACTTGAATTGAGTAATTGAAAATAACAAAAAATTACTTTGAGTATCCCTATTTTGTGATAAAAACTTTGGGATACCCTCAATTATAGTTGTTGTTATTGTTGTTATTATTATTATTATTTAGTTATGTGTGTTGGGACAAAGGCCCAACATGCTCTGGGTCGGCCCAAGTAACGTAGGAACTCGATGGCTTATCGAGTCGCCATGTTCTTGACCATCACTTGGGACAGAGTTGCACTCGAGGCGCACTTAAGGTCCACCAGGTTCACACATAATCAAGGTGAAAGACAGGATGGTCGAGAACATGGCAAAGAGAGAAAACAACATTAGGTTAAATGAAACCATTGTAACAGGATTAGAGCCATCAAGCCTCCCTTTTTGTGATTCTATACCCAAATGATCTATAAAATACGTTCTTTGGCGTTATACATTCTCTTAGTCTTCTGAATACCACCTTCTCACACCTCGAATACACCTAAGTCGAGCCCAAAAGTCAAGTTGTGTTTTTTGGCCCCCCGAAGGTATTAACACCAACGTTAACATCGTTTATGCCCAAAAAAACAACAAACCCATCGTTACACAATGTTAGGAATATCTGATACCCCTAGTTGTAGGAGCCAGTGGGTTTTCCTCGTCGGACAGTGTGTTGATGGCCACTGCTTCAAAACTGTGACATTACCCCTATATTTCTTGTTTTATCTAATGTTCTAGGTTACTCATAATGCGTCGTTAATCGCAATCACTATCTGCTAATCCTAATCCATGGTTGGAATCCTAATAGCGTGCATAAGTCGTTGGAATTTTAATCCATGTACATGCATTATTATTGTGTTATACGTCTAACTAATATTAGAATACGTCATTGTACATAAAATTGATGCAAACTATAATTTTAACCGTCAAATTAAAATTATTTATAGAAAAAGATTCTTTATAGAAAAAGATTATTTATAGAAAAATGGCCACACTCATCTTTGCCGCTATGTTCTAAAACGGAAAGGATATCAATCCATGAATAGACAAAATATATTCTCTCCTTTTATCCAGATTAGCACGGTTTTGCTTCAACCTGCCGTTTCTCGGATTCCTTCACATTATTGGATTTAATCTGCACATTTTATAGTAGTAGTAGTAGTAGTAGTTATTGTTGTTCTGGATTGGGATTGACGAAGGTATAGATTTTTATCTCCGATGGATCGTAATCAGTAATTGTTTTCCGCCGGCGACATGGTCACAGCGGCGGGGGCTCCTCTCGTCACTCCACTCAAAGCGGAGTTGCGGTGTTTCCAGGCCGGCAGGTACTGCGTTGATGTTTCTCGCAATGGCAGGGCTAAATACGTCAATCGACCTTATTCTCTCGTGCCTAGGGCTTGTTGCTCCGGCAACCCCTTGTCGAGCTCTGCCGGAGATAGGCTTTGCGGTGGAGGAGGTGTAGGTAGCAGAAATAGTGGCGATGGTGAATTGCCTAGGCCACGGGCATGTGCTCCCTTGCTTTGTGATTCAGAGGATACTAGACTGGGGAATGGAGCTTCTGAGTTTTCTGGTGCAAAGGATTATCACATTGGAAGCTCAAATGGACTCCCATGCCCTGAGTTATCTCAGAAGATTGTGGTTGCTGTCGACATTGATGAGGGTATGTTTGTCTATTTGCTGTCAATCGATCAAATTTGCCATTACAAATCTGTTTTTTTTAGATTTATTATCAGTTGAATTGAGTTCAATGCAATTAAGTTCAGCTCAGTTCAGTTCCACTTTTCAATTAAAATTACAATCAACTTTCTATTTAGTTTAGTTCAATTAAATGCATTTTAGTTAGTGAATTTCAGTCCAAAAGAAATGTTGTACCAATAATGTGTATGGCTTTTCATTCCATTTCTTTTTTTCATTAATGGTAGAACTCCTTAAACCTTAATTTAGGTAAGTCAAGGACAAAGAGTATATTAGACATTGAAACTATGTCTTTTCATATACATTCTTTCATATCCTTTTTTTGCCAAACTAGTACATACCTAATTCACTTCTAGTTCCAGATAATAGCACATAATCTAGAACCCTTTTTCTAATTGTGCCAAACTTAGCCTTATCTCTCTGAAATATCTTCTAAACAATGATCAATCCTTTTGTTGAATTTCTTCCCTTGTTAGAAATTGTTGTTTCACTCTTGTTTGTGCTGATTCTGGGCTCCTGTATGTGTCATTTAAGTTGAACTATTTACCATCACTTTTTCTAATATCTTTATGCACATGTGCCTTTTTTTGTATTTTCTGGGCAGTTCTTGGAAATTTTGTGTCAGCGATCAGTCAGTTTATTGCTGAACGTTATTCATTGCATCAGGCGGTGTCCGAATATCATGTTTATGAGTTTGCCAAGGTACCCATATTTCATTCTACGTGGGATTTTGGTTTCGGGTGTCCTCAAATATTCCACTAGATGACTGACATTTTCTGCTATTATTTAGTAATGAAAGTATTGATTTAAATACCATGAATATGAAATTCACATTGGCATTTGGAAAGGAAATCTATTGATCAGTTCTCCTCTCAATATCCTGCCTTTCGGTTGTGGATGTGGAACTTATTCCATCTATTATTATCCCTCAAAAATTCAATTGCCACTTGCCAGTGCTACTACAATTATCTTCCCTATATTGACTATTCAATTGACCTTTTTCTTTGTCACAGATATGGAGGTGCTCCAAGGATGAAGGTAAAATTGACATATAAAATTTAAACTGGTCCATTGTAGACTCTTATGATAAAAACGGTAAATATGTACCGAATGTTCATTTTTGTTTTATCTTCTCCCTCACCTTTTTTTAACACCCTATACAATTTTTCTTTTTCCAAAGTGGATGAGTGCTATACTAGGTGGTTATTTTCTTGCATCGGATATCATCAGATGAGTTATGGTTTGTTTGCATTATAAGAAAGTGTGTTTTTTCTTTTTGTGGAACAGCAAATATCCGTGTTCATGAGTTCTTTGAGTCGTCTTATTTCAAGACTGCCATCCATCCCATTCCTGGTGCTCGGCAAGCTATACGAAACCTATCCAAAGTTTGTAATATGTCCATAGTTACGTATGTATCAGTATACCTACCTTTTATTTCGTTGGCCTGCAACACCTTGTTATAGTGACAATACATACAAAGTGAAGTTAATGATCATTTGGTGACAGGTCGCGGCAATATGCAATTCAAGACCACACAATTGAGTGGATCAACAAACACTACCCTGACCTATTTCAGGAAATTTATTTTGGGAATCACTTTGCGTTAAATGGGAAATCCATACCCAAATCAGAGATCTGCAGGTACAATGCCATCAAGTTTTTTTTATAATAGTTTTTCTGAATTGTTGCTATTAGACCTACTATGTTATATGGCGTGGAATATTAAGGTATTATGATGCTCATATAATGTTGTGGTAGAAACGAGAATGTCGAGATGTATGTGTGGCAAAACTAGGAACTTAGGATCTGGTCCTAAAATATCAAGTCTTATTGCAGTGGATAGGAGCAAAACAATTCAACTAGTAAGACAAACATACAAGTGCACTAACTTTAAGATTGGTCTCGTCCGATAGGTGACAACCAATCATCTTGCAGATCATGTTAAGCCATCCAACATCTATCAATTAATTATTAAAAAAATACTCTTTCTGTCCGCCATAGATTTTTCCAAGTTGACTTTTTGTGATTTTTAAAGAGAGTTGAAAAAAGTTGGAAGTATCCCCTCAATGAAATTTGGTGAAGTATATTTAATGAGGTGGGTGAGATGTCATAAATAAAGTGGGGGTTGTGGTATTTGAAATGTTAAAAAAGGTAATGAGAAGATACTTCTCGGACAAACAAAAAGGGCATTTGGGAAGATCTATGGCGGATGGAGGGAGTATTAGCTTAACATGCAAGGGATTATCTACTACTATGAGCTTGATATTGTACGGTAGAGCCCGTTGTCTTAATACCGTCTTAATACCTCAAAAAAATAACATCTTCTGATCCATATAACCCTGATCCTCCCTAGGGGAAAACGCAAGAGTGTTTATTCAAAATTGCTTGTCAAAGGAAGAAGCATTCACAACGTCAAATCCAGCAAAATCTCACAAAAAGCAATGTGTGTAGGCAGACCTTACCCCTATTTAGAAGTGCAGAGACTATTTCTAGGAAACCTCTTTGGCTCAAACACAGAAGCACATACAAAGTAAACACAGTACCACCAAGGAAGAATTGCTTACAATGTTGCCTAATATTGTCCTATCAAATTCATTTGGTTTCGGTCTGCAGATCATTGGGGGCAAAAGTTTTGATTGATGATAACCCGGGATATGCCATTGAATGCGCTGAAGCTGGAATCAAGGTTCTTTTGTTTGATTATGAAAATTCTTATCCATGGTCCAAGACAGAGTTTGTAAATGGCCACCCACTAATCACCAGAGTCCATAACTGGGAAGAGGTGGAGCTTCACTTGGCTTCTTGGATTTTCCCCACTGGTAATACTACGAGTAGTAATTTTGTTAAGGAACAATTTTTATAAGCCATCCAACTTGGTTTCTCTTAGTTTTTTTAAAAACAAAAATGACTAATATTTTATTTGGGTATGTTTCTTTTTCAAGAAGTTGCATAAAAGTACATTATTTTATGGAAACAAGACTTTAATTTCCGTATAGGGCCGATGAAATACTATACGTTTAGAGGTTAAAATGCCATCCATATTCATGTGAAATGCGAGTACACAATATTTGAATGCTCTCTTTGTTCTATATATATATTGAAAAATGAATGAATGAGACATAAATTATACTTAAATATGGAGTACTTTTTTTAAAAAAAATGTTTGGTCAACGTGCTAAAAAAATCTAACCAGACAAATGAAAATGTGCATGTCTTCTTCATATACAACCAACTGGTAGGGTTAGCCAGCAGCCCCTTGAATGCCATCCCATTAATGATTTGTTAACCGGTAGAGCAGACCAAACCCATTGATGATTTGAACACTGTATTATCAACATCTTATGGGATTCCCATTGTGGCACAACTAGCCCTTTTTTTCACACTATCATATTGTACTCTGTAATAATTTTAAGTCTTTATTCGTTCCGGTTCCGGTCCTGTTTCATTTTAAGTTATATTGGAACGAAATCGAGGTAAAAGTTTATCGTCCTAAGCGGAAGGAGATATTGTGGATGCGAAGGTGTATCCAATAGCGGCGTTTATAAATAAGGTAAGATTGTGGACCGTTTGGTAATTAATAGGAAAATGCTAGAGTCAAAGTCACAAACTTCACAAACTTTCCTTTTGTAGATTTTAAATTAAAATATCTTTTATTATTTGAGTGCATCTTATTCCTAGGAAAGTGTTAAAAAGGCAGGTTTGTGAATTTTGTGAACTGTTTGTTTGTGACTCTAGCATTACTCTAATTAATACTACTTCCGTCCCAAAAAAATTTACACGTTTTGACTAAAGTTAAAATTAAGGGAGGAATAATTTTGCATTGACTTTCCAAAAATACCCTTGATGTGATGAGTAAAAGTAGGATGTGATGTATAGATTATTAGAAAAAAGATATGATGTTATAGGTATGATTTGAAAAAGTAAAGGATAAAAGTGGTTTTTTAATATAAATGAGTAGGAAATTGTGGGACGCAATTTTTTTGAAACGTGTAAATCTTTTTGGGAGAGAGGGAGTAATAATGAAATGGAGTGGTGCAAAGACATGCCGGAAACAACCAATAGGTACCTGCCTATATATTCTCCACCAAATTCACCCGAAAACGAAAGCTCACAATTGATCAAACGCGCTTTTTTCCCTACCTTTATTTATTGTTTTGTGGATTACCTAAGTTTTTTGTCTGTAATCTCTGGTCCCACCACCCATATTGAGTTTAATTAGATTTATTAGGCAGGGCTGGCCTTGAAAAATGAAAAAATAAAACTGACTCGGTCCAAAATTTATATTTTGGGCTCTATATTATTATTTTAGAATAATTTGCTTCAAAATTAATAATGAATATAAAAATATATGACTCTAAAATTTTAGGGACCCCTACGGTTGTCTACTTTGCACACAATCAGAGCCACCCATGGATTTAGGCAATAAAGAAATTGGGTGTGTCGGTCGTAGAGACCACGAAACTTTAACAATGATAATGTTGGAGGGGTAATGTCTATATCTGGGGTGGGGTGGGGTGGGGTGGGGGGTCTCCTATGATCTTTTTACCCTCCCTACCTAGGAGTTGAGATGACTTAACTTGGACAAAAGAGTTATCCTATAATATACTCATTTCGTTCCAAAAAGTTTATTCCATTTTGGTTAAAGTGGTAAAATAAAGATGGATATTTTGGTGTTGACTTTCCAAAAATACCTTTGATGTGATGAGTAAAAGTATAATGTGATGGGTAGATTATTAGGAAAAAAATATGATGTGATAGGTATGGTATAAAAAAGTAAGGGGTAAAAGTGGTTTTTTAATAGAAATGAGACGGGCTTTAAGGGATGCAATTTATTCGAAACGGGACAGACTTTTTGGGACGGAGGGAGTATATTTTAGGGCCGGTCCTAAGAATTCGATGGCATGTGTCGAGATGAAAAAAAGGCCTAAAAATCTTTATATCTAATGGCTTACCGAATTAAAGTGTGTGAAATAATTATATTAAAATGGTAATTAATATATATACTAGTGTCACAACAAAATTAGTAAATGACAAAATCATAGTGAGGATTTATATCTACTTACCTCCCCAAACTAATGTCTTGAAAATCGGACCAAATAACGACCTAGACAAACTAGTAGGTCAAAGGTTAATCAGTCGACCTGGGAGTCAACGACCCGATCAGCTATAATTAAAAATAATAATATTTTATAATATTATAAGAATAACGTTTTTTAGTATATACCAGTATTTCATAGATATAGTACTGGTATATACTAAAAAATGATAAGCCCACCATTTTAATCAATCAAGTACTATGTTCTTATTATTAATTTATCTCAATATTTTACCTATTTTTGCATACTATATATTATACCAAAAATATTTATGTGCAAATAAAATTTATTCTAAAAAAGGGGTTCCTATTTTTTTTCATTTGACATATGACCCATAAAATGAGAGGACTCTACACATGAGTGCTTATGAGACATTGATGATCTCATACCACCATGTCACTCTTGAGGCTAAAGTAACATTTTGCTTTAGATAAAATGCATATTAAATTCGTCACTCATATCTACTACCAAAACAAACAATAATTGTTTCTAGTAATTGTCAAAAGATTCATATGTGAAATGTTGAATATACTTTTTATGAGTTTATAAGCGGATTAATTTTTTCCATTTCACAAAAAATCCATAAAAATAGTCTTAATGGTCCTATTAAAAGAAAAACGAACAATTCATAGAGAGTATTCTCTTAGCCTTAAAGAAGATGAGAAAAGGTTTTTATTTTTAAATTAAACTTCCTACTATACGCAATCAAACCCATAAAAGTAATTATAATGAGTTAATGAGTTATGACCTGGCTAATTATATAGCTAGTGGGTATCAATTCTTCTTTAATGATGATAAAAATAATTAAATTCTTCTTTAATGTAAAAAATGAAAAGCAATAAAGAATCATATATGCACAGCAAATAAAGTTGATAGCCTTGCTGCATGCATGCCGCCGAATCTGACAAGGAGGTAGAATCTCATCTTCTCATGCAATCTCTCCCCACTAACACAAATTTGGACTAAAATTATTATTAACTACTCCGTCCTGAAAAACATGAGAGTTTTGGTTTTGGAAAGAGATTTAAGGTGAGTATATTTTGATATTGAATTTCCAAAAAATATTCTTTGATGTGATGGGTAAAGTATGATGTGATAGATAGGGTATGAAAATGTAAGGGGTAAAAATGACTTTTTAATAGAAATGAAAAGTTTTTTTTGGGACGAATGAAAAAAGAAAGGAGAAAGCTTTTCTGGGACGGAGGGAGTATATCTATTTGAAAATTAGTAACGTATTAAAAAGTACTCCCTCCGTCCCAGAAAACATGGGAGTTCTGATTTTGAAAAGGGGTTTAAGGAGAGTGTATTTTGGTATTGAATTTCCAAAAATGTCCTTTGATGTGATGGGTAAAATATGATTTGATGGATAGATTATTGGTAAAAAAGTTTGATATGATAGGTAGGGTATGAAAAAGTAATGGGTAATAGTGACTTTATAATAGAAATGAGAAGTGTTTTTTGGGACGGATGAAAAAAGAAGGGAGAAAGGTTTTCAGGGACGGAGGGAGTATTTCTTATGTCTCATAAATTTCTTTTTAATTTTTACATTTTACTTATCTTTTAAAAATTTCAATTTGGGATAAAAGAACACAATTAGTCTTACTATTCTTAAATCTAACCGAATGTACATCAAGTTCCTTCTTACGTCCTATCCATTTTGATATGTCTCAAACCCTACTTATTTAAATTATAATCGTTTCATCTTCGTCAAACTTCAATAGTTTCATGCTCTCAAAAGTCAAAACAGGAAATGTTTTACGAGACGGAGGATATAATGCTCATAGTCCTTTCTTTTTTTTCTTAGCTTGTCCCACAAAATCATTTATCTTTCAATTATAAAATCACTTTTTTACCCCTACTAATTCTTACCTTACCTATCACATCATACTTTGTTACTGATAATTATTCATCATATTCTAATTTTATTTATCAGATTAAGAGTATTTTTAGAAAGTCAACACAAAAGTATCATTTTCTTAAGTGTCCTAAAAATCAATATAAGAACATCCTTATGGGAGGGAGCTAGGAAATATTATTTTAATTACATGCTCGTATCAATTAGTTTAAGCAGTGTAAATTGATGAACACAGATGTAAAAATTCTACCACATAAAAAATAAACAAAAAATTTACTGTAAAATAGAGGCATATAGGAATTGAATTGAACTGGAGTAAAATCCCTTGCATGGGAATAGAATTACGTACTGTAAGTTTATTTCCCCGCAATAATAGTAATACTCCCATCTTATTTGTTCCATTTTGACTTTTTTTCAGTTACACATTTTCAATCTTTGACCGATAATTAAATGAAAATAAATTGTATATTACTACGTAATTAGATAAAATGATATTTTGAAAATATTTCATAGAATATATCTAATAGAATTATTTTTGTATCAATATCTAATACCATTTTTTTTAATTTGCGGTCAAAATTTACCATTTTTAACCAAAAAAGTCTGAAATGGACAAATACTTCCGAGATGGAGGTAGTATTTATAATTGACCGGGCACGACAATTAAAAAAAGTTAATTGTATCTACGGAGTATTTTAAAGTAGTACAGAAAAATACCTTAATTAATGGCGACAAAAACTTTTCGAAATGCAGAAAATGAAACCCTAATTTTGGCATAGACAAACAAGAAAATGCATGCATGCAGCCCGGCGAGCTTGGCATGCTCATGCATGCACCCCTCCACTAGTTTGAGATTAAATAACTAATTAACTACTTTATGTTCTAATTTGATTTTTTTTGTAGTTAATCCAGATAAATTTTTAATCTATAATTAAATAAAAATTACATTTTATATGAATTAGATAAAGAATATTTTAAAAATATTTTACAAGATATGTCTCATAAATATTTTTTTGTATTAATATCTAATTAATACAAGTATAAAATATATTTAATTAATGATCAAAGTTTTTTTATTTTAACTGTTAAAAGTCAAATATGAAAAATACTTTGGAACGGAACTGTAGTATTTATTTATATACTGCCTAGCTTAGAAGTATAATCTATTAGTATGAGGTCGTTCCTTAGCTAGGAACAACTAAAATTATATAAAAAAAAAGTAAGGAAAACACCAAATTTGTATCCAATTTATAAATAATTATTCTTTGTATATGCTTGTGATACACTTGGTGTGCACGTTGAATTACAAATTCGGTGTACCTCTAACTTAACACATACACACCTCAAAAATATCATTAATGCAATGATGAGATTCTAATGGAGAATCATGATGAGGTGCCAATATTATTTACTCTTAAGTTAATGCATCCTCAATGGTAGTCTGAAGAGAGTCTGAAGACTTTTTTCTCCAAGGGAAATGCTTGGTTCACAAACACAATAATCACAAAATTCACAAATTTACTATTTGTGAACTTTGATAAAAAAAATTAAATGGTCTAAAATAATTTTAAATTTAGAATTTAAACCATAAATAGTAAGTTTGTGGAGTTTGTGATCATTCTGTTTGTGAACGTAGCATTACTCTTTCTCCAAACTTTATCATTGGAGTAAACAGAAAATATACGTAGAAAGTCTTAAATTGAGTTTTTAAATTTCCAGACCCACACTTAAGACTATAAACTCCATTAACCAATAAAAAGCAAGACACGTGTAATCAATAATTATTATTCTTCGAAAAATAGTTACAATATGTTTGGAATAAAAAATTAACACTCGCTAACTCTAAAAAAACTCAATCGTCAAAGATGTCTACAAACTTATATAATTTTATATAGTTATACTTTTTTGTAATTTTATTTTATGCAATTTTATATTTTATTTTTAGGAACAAAACACATTCTTTTACGCAATTTTATACGGTTTTAATTTTTTTGGAATAAAACAAAGATACGCAAGGAGTAAATGTCGTTTCATTTTAAATTTCAATTATGTTTACATATGTCCTCCTTAAATTTAATTCGTTGTATTTTAAATTTTATTTATGCAATTTACATCTTATGTGTGTTTACTTGATCAAACAATTTTATTAAAATGCACTTACTTTATTTTATGTGTATTCAGTTTATATAATTTTCTCTATAACTTTACTCCCTACGTCCCAAATTATTTGCAACGTTTGCTTTTTCTGCAATCGCATGAACTTTTGTTTATTTCTACGTTTTCATTGGTTATTTGATAAAATAAAATATTCTTGACACCTTTTATTTCGAAGAACTTTTCATGTAGTTTTTTTATATGTAAATTTTATTTTTTATTTCTATACCAATATGTAAATAAAATGAATTGAAAAAACTTGATATTTTGCTTCGTGAATACAAATGTGACAAATATTTAGGGACGAAGGGAGTATGTTTTTACTTTCTTGATTGATTATATTGATAAATAAATTTGATAGAAAAGATAGTGTATAATAATGATGTGACAAACTCGATCTAAAAGAGCCAGAAGATTGGAGTAATTTTTCAAAAAATCTGAAGATGATTTTGAAATACTAACATATTGATGTGACAAATTCTGAAAGAGTCTAAAAACTCTTTGCACCATGTTCTCCGAACTCAATATTCTAATGCAGAATTACGATGAGGTGCCAATATTTACTCTTTATAAGTTACGTGTTCTCCCAACTCAATCACTGTGAGTTCTTCTGAGGTGAGGTACATACCGTATTACTTCCACCGTCCCCCATAGATCTTTCTATTAGCTCTTTTTATGTGTACATCATAAATCTTCTTATTATCTTTTTTAACAATTAAAATACCACAACTATCCCACTTATTTTATTTATTACATCTCACCCATCTCATGCAATACACTATATCCATTTTCATTTAGGATATTACGGTAAACTTTCACAGTTTTTCAACTATCCTTAAAAACCACAAAAGTCAAAACGAAAAGATCTTAGGCGGACGGAGGATATATGTGTGTGTGTGTGTGTGTGTGTATATATATATATATGAGGAATTTACTTAAATAGCACTAAAACATAATGACTTTCTGTAAATAGCACCACATGTGTTTTTCTTCCCAATATAGCACTTTTAGTCATTATGCATTAGTCATTATTCAAGTAAATTTTTGTCATCACTGGACATTATTAAGTGCTATTTAGATAATAAAACAATTTAAGTGCTATTTAGAAAAATGACTTAAGTTTTAGTACTATTTAGTGCACATATTTCTATATATATATATACACACACACACACTCCCTCCGTCCTAAAAAAAATTTCCTACTTTGATTAACGTGCAAAATCCCGTGAATTTTTAAATGATTTTATTTGTAAATTGGTAAGGAAATATAACATAAAAAATATATTTAAAAACTATATCGAAAACTCTACAAAATAAGAGGTGACAAGAATATTTTATTTTATCAAATGATCTATGAAAACACGCAAACAAATAAGAGTTATCGTGAGATCGTAATAGTAAACAGTGTTTAGTTTTACACGATATTGTACCTGTTATTTTGGTCCACCGGAATTCTTAAGAATTATTTAGCATGAGATCTAGATAATGTTTTCTTTGAATGCTTTGCTGGCCGGTAAACGTGTTTTCTCAATTAGAAAAAGAAAAAAAAAGAAACCATAAACGTACAATAAAAAAGGAAAAAGAAAAAGAAAAGAAGGAACATTATATTGGAGAATTGGAAGAAGAGAACTGTTGAATCAAATAATAATGGCACATGGAAAAGGAGAGATGTGCGAATTGTCAAAAGCAATATATATACAATTCTAAGTATTTATTTCTCCAATAAATGCATGCAAGTAAGAATTCCATGAATAAATATATATATTCATCATGGAGAAGTAGTGATGAGTTGTGAACTTGGTGATGATGTGGTTAGATGTCAACTAGCCCACTTACTTATTATATTTATGAGAGCCTTTTGGGAGGTGTCCCAAAATAAGTTTATGAAAACTTAGTCAGAGCAGATAGTATCATACTAATACGTGGTTGAGGTGAGGGCAATCGCGGTCCAACATGTGTGATTTCGAAGTCCAGATTCGTGCAAGCATGAGTGGGAACTGTGTTGTGCGGAGTTCTTGGTGTGCCCGGTGTGACAACATGACCGAAGGTCTGGAGGTGTTTCCTTGTATCGAAAGTCTTCCTGCCAAGTGGTGGTCGGGCAGTGTGTCTCGTTTGGTGTTAACGGCAATACAAGATGATTTGACAGATCAAATAGTGTGACCTTGGTGGATTGATAGTTTGCGGTATTTCTAATGCTGAAAGTCTTCCCGACCCCAGAAAGTTGGGCAGCGTATCCCGAAGGTTATCACACGATATTTAGGTTTACACCACCATTATTTTATAGATAATGACATATTGTTTTTATTAGGTGAATCTTGTTTATGTTGAGTGGTATATATATCAAGCAATCAAATTTCATATCATCACTGAAATTAAAGTAGTACCATCTTCATTTTTAAATACTGTATTTATCGACTTCAACTTTTTCATAAACGGGTATAAACTATGGGAGAATTTACTTAAAGCACTAAAACATAATGACTTTCTCTAAATAGCACCATATGTGTTTTATTTCCTAATGTAGTACTTTTAGTCATTATCCATTGGTCATTATTCAAGTAAATGTTCATCATCATTGGTTATTATTTTTCCTTCTGAACATTATTAAATGTTATTTAGGGAATAAAACAATTTTACTACTATTCAGAGAAATAACTTAAGTTTTAGTGCTATTTAGTGTAAATATTTCTAAACTATGACATTGGAACATTAAATAAATATTACATCTGTATATAAAGTATTATAAATTATCAAAAAAAATATTCATAAGATATCTTTTGTTAAAAGTTTTCATATATATATATATATATATATATATATATATATATATATATATATATATATATATATATATATATATATATTATGTATGTATGTATGTATTGCATTAAAAATAAATATCATAAACTTTAATTTAAAAAATGATTACAAATTAAAACTTGATTCAGAAAAAATAAATTGAATGGATAATATAAGAAATATTTGCACTAAATAGCACTAAAACTTAATGAGACAGAGGGACTATTCTCTTATGAAAAAGCGATCTAAAATGTATTGACTTACTTCTCAAGTACTATTTTCGAAATTAAAAAAAAAATTAAGTATTACATTGGGAAAAGGCATACTTCTTCTGTCCCTGATTATTTGTCCACTTTTGATTTTTTCGGTCAAAATTGGTGAACTTTGACCTCAAATTAAATAAAAAATGATATTAGATATTGATACAAAAATAGTTTTATTAGATTTATTATATCAAATATTTTCAAAATATTATTTTATCTATTTAATATACAATATATATTTCATTTAATTATAGGTCAAAGGTTGAAAACGGTTGATCGAAAAAAGTCAAAACTGGACAAATACTCAGAGACAGAGATAGAATGTTTTAGTACTATTTAGTGCAAATTTGACATTCTATTGTTAAAACGGAATATAGTAATTTAGTAATAAAAAATGAACAGAAACGTAAAGAGACACAAATTTAACGTGATTCACCGATGTTGTGTTAGCTACGTTCACATGCAAGAACGGAGATCGAATTGTATTACGATGACAGTTCTAGATTACCGAGGTTTGTGCTGTACTTCTATAAAAAAAAAAGGCACACAAGACATACTGGTCCAATATAACAGTTAGGGCCTAATACAGCAACATAGCATAGCGTTGGGTTGGACGAGAGATTCCGCCCCACGGACCCCAGCCAAGGGAGCGTCACCCCAACCCCCTTGAACCCACGACTCACTGCAACGAGACCCCATATGCGTGGCGGCAAACAATAGAGATTCAAATCTCAGCCAGCTGGCACACACTACACCGGAGTCTTTACCGCTCAAGTATGCCCCACGGGGAGAGGGGGACTATTATGTTATAAATAGTGCATGTTTAGCCACCTTCAATTCCGCAGAGGAGGAGTAGTTGCCTGCACCCTTCTTCTTCACCGGCCCTCTTTAACTTCCTTAATTCCCTGCTCTTTCATTCTTTAATCTCTTCAATTCCCCTGTTTAGGACACCTCCCTGTTCACCATTGTATGGTTCTTGAAAAACCCAAAAAAAACCCATTCTTTAATTTCCCCATTATTCAATTTAACTCCCTTAATTCAGCTTCTTCAATTCAATCCTCTCTGATCTGATCTGCTTTTCGGTTACTAATTGAAATGGCTTCTCCTTGGGCCTCTGCTGCTACGGCGGCGGCGGCGTTCTGTTTGGCTGTCCTGTGTTTCTCTTCCATGTCCGGCTGTTCTGCCGCCGACGACGACTACGACGGATTCGACCTTATTCCGGTCGACCTACTGAAGGGATCTGCCTCCGAATTCATGGGGTCGTTGAAGACCACCATAGATATCGTCCGGCAGGTCACCTCCGTCGTGTCCAGGTTCGGCGGTTTCTTCGGCGGCGGCGATTTGAGGCTCTCCCACGCCGTCTCCGACTGCCTTGATCTTCTCGAGCTCTCCGCCGACGAGCTCTCCCTCACTCTCTCTGCTTCTCAGAATCCCAATTACGGCAAAAAGGATAACGGGACGACTGGGAATTTGAGCGCCGATTTGAGGACGTGGCTGAGCGGCGCTATGACCAATCAGGACACGTGCTTGGAAGGCTTCGTCGGAACTAACGGTCTCGTCAAGAATTTGGTCGCCGGGAGTTTGACCCAGATCGGTTCCTCCGTCCGGGATGCTCTGACCATGGTCCGCCCGACTCCGGGAAGACCGCCCAAGCGGATAAACAGGAATTTGAGAGAAAAACTCCCCTATTGGGTAAAACCCAGTGACCGGAGACTTCTCCAGGCGGCCGGAGTGAAGCCGGACGCCGTGGTGGCGCTCGACGGAACAGGGAATTTCACTTCCGTTAGCGACGCCGTCGCCGCCGCACCGGACACGAGCTTTCGGCGATATGTGATATACGTGAAGAAGGGGGTGTACAGAGAGTACGTGGAGATCGGTAAGAAGAAGTGGAACTTGATGCTGATCGGAGACGGGATGGATGCCACCATTTTTTCCGGCAACCGGAGCTTCATCGACGGCTGGACCACATACAGATCTGCTACTTTCGGTAAGAAAAAGTCTTTTTTTTAATATGCGCGTGTCCGACACTAACGTTGAGGGAAGCGATGTTTGCGGACATTGTTTGGCTTTGCTTGTTGAGGAAATTTAAGTTTCTCTTATTAGAGCCACTTTGATTCACTTCATGTGGGATTTTAAACGCGTAAGATACCGAAAAATATTGAGAACACCAGAAAAATGAGAGAACAAACACAAGGAGAATATATGAGAGAAAAATTATATCTTCACTATTTCAGAACCCTGTTTACAAGTGCTAAATATCAGACACTTATAAACAGACTTTTTACACCCTACACCCGGATGTATTTTCCGAATAACTAAAAACCAGTTACTCCCTACACTCACTCACACAATATTGGTGATATCTTGTGTGACAGCTCTCTCTTTAACCTTCCTCTCCTTTTTCTCCCCTCCTCAACCGTATTGTGCCATGCATGGCTTTTAAATAGCCAAATACACAATAATGGAGAATAATCTAGCTGACACCCTCCAAGAGAAGAAGACAAAACTCCTGAAGGCTCTCCTGCACTTCTTGGTTGTTTCCACCAAGTTACATCTCTTTTTTTTTCTTTTTATTTTGTTTCAATTATTTAATCAAAATACCTCAACACTTCCTGGATCAGCTCGAAATGAATCTTAGGTTATGAATTATGATCCAACTAAATGAAAAATTGAAAATGACAAACTCCTCAACAAAAGTATGAACATTAGATTTTTCTTCTAAAAATTTTTAAAATTTTACTCCTTCCGTCGTAAAATTAATTTCTCAGTTTGACTTTTGTAGTCAAAGTTTTTAAATTTTGACCGTATATTACGGAAAAAATACATTGTATTTTCATATAAATTTATTAGCAATAGATTTATTTTGAAACATAATTTTGAAATATATAATTTTTATAAGATATATTTATATAAAAATTGAGATATTGATGGTCAAAGTATCGTACAGGAGACCGTCAAAAATTAAATGGAAAGTTAAATTTAGAACGGAGGGAGTATTTTCTTACATTTATATACATTATACAAATTGAAAGTAATTAAAGATTAAAATTTAATCAAAGTAGACTCATACACTAGCAAGGAAAAGGATATCATAAGTTCATCCGAGTAATAACAGAAATCATGACGTACAATATAGCATTTATTTCTTAAAATAGAAATTTTATATTTTTTTAAATAAGAGTTTGTATTGTAACATTGTACTATTTTTTATATTATATATTGGAGTTATACTTTTATCTTGAAGTTAAAAATATAGAATTTTTTTTAGATATATTTTTTTCATTTTTAATCTTAATCTAATTTTTTCCGACTAATAATCACTATTCTTATTGATTTATTCTTTCACGTAAATATAGAAACATTTTTAGGTAATGTATGCACCAATTTAAAGTTAAAAAGCCATTCACAAATATACAGTGACAGATTTCATAAATTTATTACTTTGTGAATTTCAATTGAAAAGATTAAATAATTTAAAATAAGTTTTTTAAAAAATAAAATATAAAAGGATGGTGTTGGATTGTTGCAGCTGTGAAAGGCCGTGGATTTATAGCACGGGACTTGACATTTGAGAACACGGCGGGGCCGGAAAAGCACCAGGCGGTGGCGTTCCGATCCGATTCCGATCTGTCGGTGCTGTACCTGTGCGCGATCAGGGGCTACCAAGACACGCTCTACGCGCACTCCATGCGCCAGTTCTACCGCGAGTGCAAGATCACCGGCACCGTCGATTTCATCTTCGGCGACAGCACCGCCGTCTTCCAGAGCTGCGAGATCTCCGTCCGGAAGGGCCTCCCGAGCCAGAAGAACACGATCACCGCCCACGGCCGCAAGGATCCGGCCGAGCCCACCGGATTCTCCCTCCAATTCTGCAACATCACGGCCGAGCCGGATGTGATCGCCGCCGCTAATGCCACCGCCAACTACCTCGGCCGCCCGTGGAAGTTATATTCGCGCACGGTGGTCATGCAGTCGTACATGGCCGCCGCGATCCGACCCGAAGGATGGCTCGAATGGAACGGAACTTTCGCACTGGACTCCCTGTTTTACGCGGAGTTCGCCAACTACGGGCCCGGGTCGGGCTTGGGTACGCGGGTCAAGTGGCCCGGTTACCATATGATGAACAACTCGGCCCAAGTACATAACTTCACGGTGGCCGAGTTCCTCTTGGGCGACTCGTGGTTGCCGTCAACGGGCGTGAAATACACGGCCGGGTTGTCGGGTTAACCCAATGCTCTTGGTTTTCTTGACCCGATCCATTTTATTCGTGTATGGGTTCTTCCACAATTGATAATGTGTTTATGTTTGATAGTGTGACAATTGGCTATATTGGCTATATGTATTAAGGAATTGTTTGTTTAGATTGATGCAAAGGATTAATGATTATTGTGCGGCAATCTCGAGCTTTGAGGGGCCGATGGGTGCGGCGGATGAGTACAAATGGCCTAATAAAGTACTAGTAGTTCAATCCTATAATACTCTGAATACAATTTGATACTCCCTTCATTCCATATTAACTGTCCATTATGACTTTCTTGGTACATTGAAAAATTAATGAATGTGAACATCTTTTATGTCTACATTCATTCATTTTCCAATGTATTAAGAAAGTCATAATAGACAGTTAATATGGAATAGAGGGATTATATGTGAGGCTCATCATACATTTTTTTAATACAATTTGATACGCCCCGAGTGGCGTGCAAGTACCGTTATTGAGGACCCGCTTGATGAGTTTTGGAGAATTGATAAGATATGAGTTATGAAATCTGAGAGAAATGATATGAGTTTTGAAATCTAAAATGAATTTGTTTGGAGATATTTAAAATCATGACTTAATTAGTGATAAACGGGGATGACCGGCAACGAGGGTGATTGGTGGTGACAATGGTAGCCGGTGACGTAGAATGATTAATGATCGAGAGGGATATCAAAATCGGGAGATATCGAAACCCTCTATTTGAAGGATTTACAATATCTAGAGATATTAAATTCGATATATATTCTTTTGATTCACGAAATACCAAAAAAAAGTTTTGAAGAGATATTTAAATTCATATCTTGTTTGCTTATCAAAGACACCCTAAAATTAGTAATATTACTTTTTTAAAAAAATGTCGGTTACAACCATGCATGTGAGTACGTGAGGTGGGGTGCCCTTTCTATAGTTACTCCGTATTATTGGAGATAGAGTTTGGTTTGGACTTTGGAGAATATACGTATCACTACTGATTCGGTGCTTCACAAACCAGACTACACTTTGGTTTGTTTGGAATATCGTTTTCGATTAGCATTAATATTTTGAAAAAATATTTAGTAATCTAGATTCGTTCTGAAAATGCTAACATTAAAAGGCACTCTCAGATACCAATCTCTAATGTTGATATCAAACGGGAACTTTAGATTCACGAAAGTGAAATTTGCACTAAATATGACTACCCGGTGTTAGAAATATCAAACAAAAAGGGAATAGTGTAATATCTTGATAATATCCTTGATTGGAATCAAATTACCAATCAGGATATTTGATTAACTTCCACTCACTTTCCTTGATTGTTTTCATTATTAACTTTGTAATATTTATAGACATTATTAGAGATGTATTCAATAAGATGAACATTTTTCAGCTGTGAATTGATTCTATATTTCTAATATGGTATCAAAGCCATCATTCGATCAAAACAATTGAATGATACACAGCGTTCATCATCTACCATAAAAAAAATGTCCGATCCAACTCCAGAGAGTTCCACCTACACAGGGGAATCCGATCCAATGAAGCAGCCAGTCAACCTTGCACAAATTCTGGAAATTCTCCAAAATTTTCAGAATTTAGCACCCAAGGCCGAACCTATCGAGAGCTCTTCCAATCAGCCGTTAAATTTGGCGGAAAAACTCAACGATAGGAACTACGCCATTTGGGCGCGTAAAATGAGCCTGGCTCTGGACGGGAGAGGACGGCTCAAGCACATCATCGCCGCACCTCTCAAATCTGATGATGCCAAATATATTAAATGGAGACAAGCAGATTCAACGGTAATAACGTGGATACTTGAAAACATAGAATCGGATATTGTTAATCAATATATCGATTACCCTACTGCCTGGGATTTGTGGAAGGGGATCGAAGCCACGTACAGCTCCGGAAAATATCCCCTCCAAATCTACGATCTGATGGTTAAGGCCAGCGAAATCAAACAAGGTGAACAGCCGTTGGAGAAAATTTACAGTCAACTACAAGCTGTTTGGAAGGAAATCGACAGACGTCGACCCAACCCGATGAAATGCCCAGAGGATATGACGATTTTCACACAGATTCAACAACAAAATCGTCTATATCAATTTTTACAGGCAATAAACAATGAATTTGATGCTGAAAAAAGAGATATACTCAAAACAGAGCCTCTTCCATCAATTGAAGAGGCGTATGCCCAAATTCGAAGGGAGGCAGCAAGAAAAGGAATAATGAAAGGAGAAGGGCCATCATCGGGAGAATCTCCCTCAGGAATTGGCGGTGGCCTAGCGGCTACACGCGCGGCGGTGCGATCAGATTTTCGCCAATCATCATCTCGCATCTATGAGGACAAATCGCATCTCAAGTGTACCTTCTGTGGTGGGATTAAGCATACGGCCGAAGGATGCTTCAAGAAAATTGGCTACCCTGAGTGGTGGCCGGATAGCCGGAAGAGAGGAAAAAAGCCACTGTCGCCGCCTGGAGTCGCTGGGGCAGTGGTGGGCAATCCGGAGACCACCAACACCACCACCGACCAGAAACCATCTCAATTTGGATGGAAGGGAACCACCAGCAACTTCCCCGGAGTTGCCATGGAAGAAACGAAAGAAGGAAGGAGAGAGGAAAGCTGCGCAGAAGAGAGAGGCGCAGGAGAGAAAGTGACGGCGGATAGGGTTACGGAAGAAGGGAAGGGGTTTTTAATATTAAAACCTCTCCCCAGCCCATCAAACAGGCCCAATACAAACCCAATTAAAAATACCCAATGGATTTTTTATTGTGGGGCAACTGATACAATGTCCTTTGACCGTTCCGATTTTAATTCCTTAAATTGGTCTAAGAAAACCCATATTCAAACAGCCAATGGGGATTATTCTCGTGTCGAGGGCACCGGTCCAATATCTATATCGACATCTATCCGACTCGATAATTGCCTCTATGTTCCCACATTGTCTCATAAATTGCTGTCAATAAGCCATGTCACCAAACAGTTAAATTGCATGGTCCTAATGCAACCCACTTTTTGCTTATTACAGGATATTCGGACGGGGAAGATCATTGGGCGTGGTTCTGAGCGTAATGGACTGTACTATGTTGATGAAGTTGATTACTACGGAACGGCTATGCTTGCTCATGGGACAGTGGACAGGCAGGCATGGCTGTGGCACCGTCGTTTGGGGCATCCATCTTGGGGGTATCTCAAAATTCTCTTTCCAAAATTATTCAACAAATCATGTCAGTTTCACTGCAACAGTTGTATTCTAGCCAAAAGTCATAAACATTCCTATCCGTTAAATAACACAGTTGCATCACAACCTTTCTCATTAATCCATTCTGATGTGTGGGGTCCATCTACAGAACCGAGTCCAAATGGGTATCAATATTTTTTATTGTTTGTTGATGACTGTACCCGTATGACTTGGGTGTACTTTCTTAAACACAAATATGAAGTTTTTGAAAAGTTCACCTCATTTTACAAATTGGTCAACACACAATACCAAAAACATATCTGTATTCTTCGATCTGATAATGGAGGAGAATACATAAATCATCCCATGGAAAATTTCTGTAAGGAAAAAGGTCTTATCCATCAAACCACTTGTCCTGATACTCCTCAACAAAATGGCGTTGCTGAACGTAAGAATCAGATCATACTTGAAATCACTAGGGCTCTTATGATTGAGTCAAATGTTCCGATTTATTACTGGCCCGAAGCAATTGCAACCACCATTTACCTCATAAATCGCCTTCCAACAAAAATCCTAAATCATAAAACACCCATTGATACACTCGCAAAATTTTCCACCGTTCCTACCTTCTTGACCCTCACTCCTCGTGTGTTTGGTTGCACTGTATATGTACATATTTCAAAAGCCAAACGAACAAAATTTGATCCTTGTGATGTCCGATGTGTCTTTGTTGGGTATGGGGTTCACAAAAAGGGATACAGGTGTTATGATCCTATTTCTCGTCGGATGTACACGACAATGGATTGTAATTTTTTGGAAACTGAGTACTATTTCCAAAACCACTCTAGTAGTCAGGGGGAGAAAATCACGAATGACTCTCTAGAGTGGTTACACAGCCCAGTCTTGCCACCAGTACATAGCTCAGTCTTGCCACTTGAAACTGTCCCAACCGAGGAAGTAAGTCGCTCTGTCGGATCAATTTTTGAGAACATTGAACAGTCCAACAACTCAGATCTCATGTCTGATTCTACTTCGTCTGAAAAGACTCCTGAGGTTAGTATTTCTCCCACCCATGATGATGGCATTGATAAATCTAATGATAGTGTGGAAGAATTGAATATGTCAAACAGATATGTTCTCCCACCACGGAAGAATCGGGGAATTCCTCCAGTCAGATATGAACTAGAATACATCCCCCGGAACTCAAGATATCCTGTTGCTGATCTAGTCAGGGGGAGTGTATCACAGGTTTTTCATACATCCAGCCATGAAGTTCCTAGAACAGTAGATGAAGCCATACAAATACCAGAATGGAGAAAAGCAATGGAGGAGGAGATGAAGGCACTAGAGAAAAACAACACATGGGAGAAATGCCAACTATGCCCAGGAAAGAAACCTGTCTGATGCCGATGGGTATTTACAGTCAAACACAAAGCAGATGGTACAATCGAGAGATATAAGGCTAGATTAGTAGCTAAAGGATATACTCAAACTTATGGTATTGACTACTCTGAGACTTTCTCACCAGTAGCCAAAATTGATACTATCCGAGTATTATTCTCCTTAGCAGCTAATCTAGATTGGCCCTTATATCAGTTTGATGTGAAGAATGCTTTTCTCCATGGAGAACTAAAAGATGAAGTTTACATGGAAGCACCACCTGGGTTCTCATCAGATTTCAGAAAAGGCGAAGGTTGTAGATTGAGAAAAGCTTTATATGGTCTAAAACAATCTCCACGTGCATGGTTTGGCAGATTCACGATAGCCATGAAGAAATATGGATATCGTCAAAGCAACTCTGATCATACCTTGTTTTTAAAAAGGCGAGGCAAGCTCATAACATGTTTGATTATCTATGTGGATGACATGATAATTACTGGTAGTGACATAGAAGAGATGGCTACACTAAAAGGCAAGCTATTCCAGGAATTCGACATGAAGGATCTTGGAGAACTTAACTTTTTTCTTGGCATTGAAGTTCTCAAATCTCAAGAGGGGATCTTTATTTGTCAAAAGAAGTATATCCTTGATCTTTTAGTTGAAACTGGATTAATGGATTGCAAACCGGCTGACACTCCGATGATGGTTAACCACGGACTTCAAATTAATGAGGGAGGAATACAAGCTGATCAAAATAAGTACCGAAGACTTGTAGGCAGACTTATACACCTCGCACTCACAAGACCTGATATTGCATATGCTGTCGGAGTGGTAAGTAAGTTCATGCACAAACCACAGAAGGAACATTGGGATGCGGCTATCCGAATTATAAGATATCTTAAGGGGACCATTAATATGGGAGTTACATTCAAAAAACATGGTCACTTAGATATTCAAGCCTACACAGATGCTGACTGGGCAGGAAATCCAAACGATCGAAGATCCACTTCAGGGTATTTCACCTTTGTTGGAGGAAATTTGGTCACATGGAAAAGCAAGAAACAAAAGGTAGTTGCTCTATGAAGTGCAGAAGCAGAATTCAGAGGGATCGCTCGAGGAATTACTGAGGTTCTTTGGTTAAGAAAACTCCTTAAAGATTTGGGGTATCCGCCAAAGGGTAAGTGTAGACTAATGTGCGATAATACCGCTGCTATTCGTATATCAGAGAATCCAGTACAACATGATCGTACGAAGCACATCGAGATTGATCGTCAATTTATCAAAGAGAAACTCGAGGCATATATCATCAGTCTTCCATATGTCCGATCTGAAGATCAATTGGCAGACATTCTCACAAAAGCAGTACCAGCTGGAGTCTTTCAAGCAACATTAAGCAAGTTAAACATCCGAAATGGATGATTCAACTTGAGGGGGAGTGTTAGAAATATCAAACAAAAAGGGAATAGTGTAATATCTTGATAATATCCTTGAAACTCATATAAGTACATTAATAAAACAATACTCTCCCTCGTCTGCCTTAAATTTTTCAAAATATTCTTTATTGTTTGTCCGCAAAAGACTTTTTATTACTCCGTACCATTTTTATTTGTAAAATACTCCGGTACAACAATTACCCAGGAAATTGTTTTTTTGTCATTTTACCACTTATAAAAGGTCAAACTTTGGCTCTAAATGTCATAATTTCAACTGTTAAATTCAAATTTTTAATATCAAATTCATTTAAAATTAAAACTCAAGCAGATACGTTTACAAAAAAATACTCCGTATCAAACAAATGTTGAAATATTCACATTCTTAATTCATCCAAAATGCTTTAATAATTGGCCATTGTATTACTCCAGTGATCCAGTATATAGTAGTCCTCCGTCCGTAGTATATACGGCATTACACAATAATGGAGTATTGTGAACTTCATCTTTCTTCCTAGCTGAGATCTACCCCGGCGGCGGCGCGGTGGCCATGGCCGTCCCCATAGTTCACCGGACCTTTCTTCTTCTTCTTCTTCTTCTTCATTTCTCCTCAGTCCTCACTGAAACTGTAGTAGATCTCAAGAACTACCCCATCACTTCTGCGACGTCGTTTTGCCACTCCACTCCCTACCCCGAAGCTTGTCTCCGCTCCGTCAAACTCTCCGTCTCAATTGAAGTAAATCCTAACATTTTGACTTTTCTCCTCCAGTCCCTCCAGACCGCGTTGACTGACGCCGGCGAGCTCTCCCGCCTCTTCGCCGCCGCCGCCTCCGGCCACAACATCGTCGAGGCCCAGAGAGGGACGGTCCGGGACTGTACAGAGCTGAACGGGGTTACGGTTTCGGCGTTGAAGAAGTCCGTCTCCGGCGTGAAATCCGGCAAGCTCGCCGACGCGAAGGCGTATCTCAGCGCGGCGCTGACGAACAGAGCCACGTGCTTGGAGGCGCTGGAGACGGCGGCGGGGCCCATGAAAGCGACGCTGTTGGGTTCTATTCGGGACACCTACCAGCAGGTCAGCAATGCCCTGTCTGCTCTCCCCCGACCCGGCGCCGGAAATCGGCGGGGGCGGAGAAGACTCATGTCGGCAGATTTCCCGGGGTGGGTTTCACGGAGGGACCGCCGCATCCTTCTGCAGCAGCAAGACGACGGTGACGGCGACGCCGGGGATTACGATGGCCAGGGGGAGACGTTAACGGTGGCGGCGGACGGGACGGGGAATTTCACCACCGTGACGGATGCCGTTAACTTTGCGCCAAATAACAGCGCCGTCAGGATATTCATCTACGTGAGGCAGGGGATCTATCAAGAAAATGTGGAGATCCCAAGCTGGAAGCCTAACATTGTTTTGCTCGGAGACGGCCGTGACGTCACCGTCATAACCGGTAACAGAAGCGTCGCCGACGGCTGGACGACGTTCCGATCCGCCACCGTTGGTAATTGGTTCTACTCCGTACAAATTTCATTCTAAAGCACCATACCACACTTACACCAAAAATTGTAGCCATCTCTACAGGGAAGTTATGGACAAACATTTTTGATGGTTTACATCGAAACAAATGTTGGTGCGTTAACAAAAATTTACACGGACACAAAGTATTGGTGCATTAACAAAAATTAGTTTTACACCAACACAAAATGTCAGTACAAACCTGCGGTGTACAAAGTGGGGTACAAAAACTTGGGTACAAATAGCTTTATCCAAAGGATTAATATCCAGATTATATGAAATAGGAAAACTAGAAAATACAGTGTTTTGGTTGAATATTAGAACATCCTTAATTTTGCAGAAATTGGTATTGTCATGGTTGAATTTTAGGATACTAAAAAGGTGTACAGCCTGTACTTGACATGTACTCCTTTGACAAAATAACTTACCCCGTAACATGTTTTTTATTTAAAAAAGTATTTTCATTTGAATTATTTATATATCTATTTAGATATTGATAAATTATAAAAAATATCGTTTCAAAAATATTTTAAAAAAAAACTTATATTAAAATTCAATTTATCTTTTCTTAATGTGAAATTTTGCATTAAATAGTAATAAAACATAAGTTATTTTCAATGTAGTATTTATATTTTTTTATTTTCTAAACAGTATTTGAATAATATCTAGTAGCAAGAACAATGTCCAATGAAACACTGGATATTTGGTTTGAATAATGTCCGGTAGTGATAAACATTTACTTAAACAATGACCCGTAGATAATGATTTGTGATATTATATTAGGAAATAAAAATATATAATACTACATTAACAAAATGTTTATGTTTTAATACTATTTAGATAAATATTTCTTAATTTGGAGGCTAAGGAACTAGGAACTCATAAGTTGTTTTATTACTGTAATGGAATATTTTTTGAGGAATTTACCTAAATAGCACTAAACATAATGATTTTCCCTAAATAGCACTACATATGTTTTTCTTTCCAATGTAGCACTTTTAGTCATTATGCATTAGTCATTATTCAAATAAAATTTCGCCATCACTGGACATTATGGATATTATAAGTGCTATTTAGAGAATAAAACAATTTAAATGTTATTTAGGGAAATGACTTAAGTTTTAGTGCTATTAATATTTCATATTTTTTAGGCTCTTTATGGAAAATGGGTAGGAACTAGGAACTCATACTCCGTATAATAATTGTGTTTCACTGGTTTTTGTTCTCAAACAGCTGTTTCCGGCGACGGGTTCTTAGCCCGTGACATCACCTTCGAGAACACGGCGGGGCCGGCGAAGCACCAGGCGGTGGCCCTCCGCGTCAACTCGGACTTAGCGGCGGTGTACAGGTGCGCCATAACGGGTTTCCAAGACTCCCTCTACGTCCACTCCTTCCGGCAGTTCTACCGGGAGTGCGACATCTCCGGCACGATCGACTTCATCTTCGGCAACGCCGCCGCCGCCTTCCAGGGCTGCAACATCGTCACCAGAATGCCCTTGCCCGGGCAGTTCACCGTCGTCGCCGCCCAGTCCCGGGACAGCCCATACGAGGCGACGGGGATCTCCATACAGAACTGCTCTGTTTTGGCCGCCGGGGACCTGGACGGAAATTCTAACGCCGTCAAGAGCTTCTTGGGCCGGCCGTGGAGGAACTATTCCGTGACGGTGGTGATGGAATCGTACATCGGCGGTTTCATTGACCCGCGTGGGTGGACCCGGTGGGCGGGCGTCGGCGGGGACGACCAAGGGCTGGACACACTGTACTATGGGGAGTATCAAAACAGCGGTCCGGGTTCGGATACGGATAATCGGGTGGATTGGGCGGGTTATCATGTGATGGAGTACGATGATGCGTGGAATTTCACGGTGTCGGAGTTCATCACCGGCGATGAATGGTTGGATTCGACTTCCTTCCCTTACGATGACGGGATCTGATTTTATTACACCTTATTTTATTATTCGGTGTTGTAAAAAATAAAATAATGTCAAGATTTTAATAGAATCAATTTCACTAAAAAATAATATTTGTAGTAATACATAGTAATAATAATAATAATAATAATAATAATTTTATGTTAATTTTTCTCAGCTTTTTTCAGTTTTTCTAATTATTCCTATTTCCTGCATAATAGATTGCATAATAGCCACACATTTTGTGGGGGGATTGCATAATAGCCACACATTTTGTGGGGGGGGGGGTTACGGCGGGGTTGGGGTGGGGTGTAGGGGTGGGGGTAGGGTGGGGGTTTAGGGGGTGGGTTAGGGGGACCGTCAATTTTACGAATGGATTATCGGAGGTGCCCCAAAAACCCAGTGGCACCGCTAGTGGCACCGTTCTCCGGTGTCTAGTGGCACCGTTCTCCGGTGTCTAGTGGCACCGTTCTCTGGTGTCACTAGAACCGGGCCGTTAAAATAAATCTAATTTTATAAGATTTACTCCCACCGTCTCCCAGTTTTTGTCCACTTTCATTTTTACACACCATTCAATGTACTTCTTTAATCCATTTTACTACCTCCGTCTCACTCTCTTTGTCCACTTTTGACTTTTGGAACTGTTTATCTAAGCACTTTGACTCATCAAATTCTCTCAATGTGTAAGCCTAAATGTATTTATGTGTGATCTTGTTTGATTTGTCTTAACATATAGATTATTAAAATATAATTTCTATAATTTTTTAATATACAAATTACAAGATAAAATGGATTAAGAAGTGCATTGGATGGTGTGCCAAAATGTAAGTGGGCAAAGAGAGTGGGACGGAGGGAGTATCTTGTAATTTGTATATGAAAAAATTATATAAATTATATATTAATAATCTATATGTTAAGACAAATCAAACAAGATCACACATTCACACATGACTATTTTAGGCTTACACATTGAGAGAATTTAATGAGTCAAAGTGCTTAAATAAACAGTTTCAAAAGTCAAAAGTGGACAAAAACTGGGGGACGGAGGGAGTACATTATAACTAAATATACATTTTCCACAATTTGTGATTAAATGATGCCATAGTATATTTAAAAAACCCAAATTGTGACAATCTTCTATGGACAAAGAAAGTATAAATATTAGTATGAGTTTATTGCACCAGGCCAACACCTTCTGAGGTTTGGTAAATTTGCACCGTTACCCTCGCGCTTATGGCTTCAAAACTTGCATTGTTGTCCTCTTGGTTCTGATATTGCTACGTCAATATTCCATAGACAAAAATATCCTTCAAATATTATGTGAATAACTTACTTTGTCCCCGTGGTTTTGGAAATAGGCGCCAATGATTAACTCTCCTTCTCCTTTTTTTATTGTTTTTTCTTTTCTTTTGTTTCATAAAGCGAAGAAAAATGATGGAGTGTGAAATAACGAAAAGTTGTTTTTCTAACCTAGATTTTTAGGCTAAATAGCGCCAGTACCTCCATGGTTTACAAAATAGGCAGCAATACCTCCCCTGTTTTCAAAACTTATTTCTAAAGTTCTTGTGGTTTCAAAACGCTGCACCCGTGCCCCTCTAATCATTTTCCGGTCATTTTTCCGACGAAAAAGGGGGGCATTCGTGCATATTTTCTAAACCATGGGGGGTACCATTGCTGATTTTTTATTTCTCTCTCTTTTTTCCCATTTTTTTCCTTTATTTGTTTCATTTATTAATAAAGGTTATTTTATAAATACTTTTACAATGTTTTTTAAATTTAAAGTTATTTTTGTTTGAAAAAAATTAACATATAATGCATCGGCACGTCTCAAATTAACAATTTTTGTTTTTTCCGAAAAAAAGGTAATTTTTTTTGAACTTCTAAAAAATGATGAATAAAATAATACAAAAATAAAAATGATTATCCTTTTTGGACATCTCAATTTTAAAGATATTTTTAGGCGTGTTCCAAAATTGTTTTTTTTGTAGAAGACTCTTTTTTTTGTATTTTAATTTTTTCATTTCGTTTTTCCATATTTTTATTTTGGGTTTTCTTTTTGGAGTTTCCACAAAATTATTCTATGTAAGAAAAAGTGAAAATGTTTAATTTGAGATAGATGTAATGTATATTAATTTTTTTTATTAGTTCAAACACAAAGAATTTTAAAAAATTTTAAAACATTATAAAAATTTAAAAGAAATTAAAAAAAAATCTAGGAAAAGGAAAAAGAAGGAAAAACACGAATAATAAACGAAAAATAAGAAATGAGCATGAGTGCCCCTTATGGTTTAGAAATTATGCACCAATGCCCCATTTTTGCCGGAAAATGGCCGGAAAATGATCAAAGGGGGTGCGGGTGCAACGTTTTGAAACCACAAAGACTTTAGAAATAAATTTTAAAAACAGAGGGGGTATTGGTGCTAATTTTCCAAACCACAGGGGCACCGAAGTTATCAGGCCCTAGAGTTTTATAAAAGTTTTAAAAAAAATAAAAAAAGTTTGTGTTTGAAACAAAGAAACATATACTACTTGATTTGTCAAATTAAGTACTTTCGTTTTTTTGTCTAAAACATTTTTTTATCTTTTTGAATATATTGAGATCAAAAGAATACTGAGTAGGGTCTTTTTAATACTCCCTCCGTCCTATAATGATCTTCCCGGTTCGCAAAACGAAGAAAAATCCTAAGTTTTTTCAATCTATTTTATTTAAATATTGGTATACAAATAAAAAATAAAACATACATATTTATAAACTACATCAAAAGTTCAACAAAACAAGTGGTGACAAAAATATTTTATTTTATCATATAAGCCATGAAAAAACACAAATAGATATAAATTTCCGTGAAGTTGGAATAGTGCTCTGGGAAGATCATTTTAGGACGGAGGGAGTATATAGTTAGTTACTATATATTAATACACTCTCCGTAATAATAGTAATAGTGATAGTAATAATTATAGTAATACTAATACTAATAATAACAATAGTAAGAGCATCTCCAAAGGGGCTTGATATATGTGGCTTGCTATTGCTTTTCTTTAGCTAATGAATAGTGGTATAACAAGTCTCTTTTTGCTCCCTTTTCCAACCATGACTTGTTATATTACACTCCCTCCTTCCAATAATGTTTTACTCATTTTTTATCAACGTGCAAATCTCCATGATTTTAAAATGATTTTATTTATAAATTGTTAAATAAAATACAAAATAAAAAAATTATATTTAAAAAACTACATCAAAAAATTTACAAAACAAGAGTTGACAAATTTTTTTTTAATAAAATAATCAATGAAAATACACAAACAAATAAGAGTTATCGAGAAGCCGTAATAGTAAATGGGTAATTCTTTTTTGGAGGGAGGGAGTAACTAACAAATATATTTTGTTCCAATAACCATTATAATACACCAAATACAATAATTCTTGAATTGTATTTATTCCTGTTAAAAAAAGTAATAAATATGGAGTATGTGTCAAATAATTGATTTAACTAAAAGCTCAAACTTGTGGTTATGTCCAGAAAAAGTTATTTATATTCTAATAGTATCTAATTAAAAAATATAAAATAAAATATTTCTATTTAAAAAAAATAAACCAAAGAACTCTTCCTACGATAAAAATCACATTCACATTGAAAAAACAAAAAAAAAATGTTATACGGAGTATTTAATTTGTGCAGTATATATCATTATAAAAGAAACTTACCTTAATTTTTGTTTAGCTATATCCTAGCATGCTTGTTATAAATAGCAAGGTATTTTCATTTTTTAGCAAGCTAGTCAAATTTTGAATAACCCTTTGGAGCATGAAATTTTGTATATGTTTGTCAAATTATAACATATAGCAAGTCATTTGGCTATGGTTGGAGATGCTCTAATACTAATACTAATAACAACAACAACAACAAGAACAACAACAACAACAACAATAATAATAATAATAAACTCCACAAATTTGGCCCAATTTAAAATTTCATGTGCAATATTCAAAGCGCTTGTGTTTACAACACAAAGTTGAGTTCTTGGTTTAGATATGTTTTTTAAATATTGATAATTTTTTCTTATTAGATGCAAAATAAAAGTGACCTTTTTGTTTCTAGATAAAAAATACAGAGTACATGACTATTGTTAATGAGTCTGTTTGGGAATAACGTTAATGATTAATATTTTGAAAATACTATAGCATTAGCGTTTTCAAAGTAATCTGCATCGTTAAATTTTTATCTAAAACGCTAACGCTATTCCCAAAGACCCAATTTTTTCCTTCTGTCCCGCAATATATTACTTGAAAGGAGTTACAAGGCAAAACTAATACGGAGTAGTTTGAAACTATTTTATTTAGAAATTGATATAAAAATAAAAAATACATTTAAAAAAATTACGTCAAGATCTATAAAACAAGATGTTAGAAGAATATTTTATTGTATCAAAAAATAAATGAAAACACACAAACAAAAACATGTAATCTAGAAGTTAAAGTAATACAATGTGTAATCTATTTAAAAACAGAGAATATATATATATATATATATATATATATATATATATATATATATATATATATATATAGGGCCGGCCTTCAGCATGTTCAAGCTGATCGACTGCACAGGGCCCAACAATAATGGAGGGCCCAAATTTTTCGACAGTGCACCTGTGCCACCCTTCTTTTCCAATCGAGCAAAGATTGGGAACTAATAAGAGGGTGTAAGAAACACGAATTCCGTCCGCTCAAAATCAAAAGCCTTCTTCTCCAATACGGAGTAGTTTTTTCTTCTAATTTTTAAGTTTAGAATTTCCTAAACTCTTATCAAAGTTCCAATTTTTATTTTAGTTTTAATTTCTTTGCTAGAATTCATTTTCCTCTTATCTTTTTGTAGAATCTTATCATAGTATATGTATAAGACTATAAGTACGGAATTAAACTTTGCTTGATATTTATTTTAATTTAAATATAAGATTTTTTACTTAGGTTTTTTGACTTTTGGAAAATTTAAGAACTCATTTTCTGAAATTAATTTTTGTCATCAAAATACTTATTTTTATCTTTCATATTGCTATTATAAAAAAATATTCATGACAATTTTTCTTGAGTTCTAATGCATGACTACTACCTCTGTCCCAGAGTATTTGTCTAGTTTTGAATTTTTTCAGTCAACTATTTTTAACCTTTGACCTAAAAAAATAAGTCTAATGGAACTATTTTTGTATTATACTCCGTATAATAAGTCTAATGGAAATATTTTTGTATCAATATCTAATATCATTTTTATTTAATTTGTGGTCAGAGTTTGCCAATTTTGACTAAAAAAGATAAAATTGGACAAATATTCCAGGACGCGGGGGAGTATCTTTTACTTTTCTAACTTAATTACACACAATGGGTCAATTTCGCCATCATGCTTAGAAATAAACATAGTTAATTTTTTCATGAATCTAGGGTAATAGACTTTCGGATAGTGAAGTCAAAGGAGAAAGCATGCTCGTTAATAATTAGGTATCA
This sequence comes from Cuscuta australis, assembly GCA_003260385.1. NCBI lineage: Eukaryota > Viridiplantae > Streptophyta > Magnoliopsida > Solanales > Convolvulaceae > Cuscuta > Cuscuta australis. Next base: position 1,111,348 of record NQVE01000152.1, on the reverse strand, counting down.
TCAATTTTATACTCCATCCGTCCCGTTTTAAATTGTCTGTTTTGACTTTTGAGCATATTTAAGGAAAAGAAAAAATAGAGTTAATTTTTTGAAATTGCAATTATTTTTTAGAAGGGGTGGCGATGAATGAGAAGATAAGATGGAAAAGAGTGACTTATTTTAGAGGTAGTTGAGATATTTTACTTTTAAAAGTTTACGAAAACAAGTAATAGACAATTTATTTTAAGACGGAGAAAAAAAGCAAACATGTAATTTAAAATGAGACACGGAGAGTAAATATATAGTATAAGAGAGCCACAATATCAGTCTTGCACAGGGCCCTCTTGGCCTTTAGGCCGGCCCTGTATATCTCCCTAATCTCCCTAATATAATTATATATATAATATATATAATTATATAAGAGTCTAAGGGTGTTAGCTTCGACTTTTTTCCGTTTGTTTTCCGTTAACTTTAGCTTAGTTTCCGTCTCTTACTTTTTCTAATTATTACATTGATGAATTGTTAATGCCCATTCCTGCACCACCCCCCCCCCCCCCACAGCCGGTTCTCACCTCACCTCTTAAATCAATTTTCACCATGAATCCCGGCCATTCTCGCCGCCCGCCGCCCACCGCCCACGATCTAAGCTTCTTCCGGTACGGCTATCGTCCTTCAACTTCGCAGGTATTCCCCTCTTCCTACTTCAATTTCAATTCTTCCTACTCCAAATTCACAGCGAGTAGTGCGATGACAAAGTGCGTGGGTGCCCAAATTTCAATTCTTCCTACTTCAAAAAATTTGCCCAACATAAAAGGCTTTCCTAATATGAACAAAAATTATACATGCAATGGGTAATTTTATAATTAAATCAAATCAAAGCTAGGATTAAAACCTTTGGCATAGAAACTGCAGCTTTCTAACCATTTTATGATTTTTGTATGGTAAAAGTTATTTTGAGATTTATCACAGAATAGGGAGTATATGGTAATTTGGTGGTTAAATCACTTAGAACTTAGAAGCTGTAGTTTTCTAGCTTCCATGATCTTCTTCTTTACCGTTTTATGATGCTTAAGAAGATAATTGCTTCTAACTTCAATTATACCTTTTAATGTTAACTTATTAGCTGTAAATTATGATATCTTTGTCAAGTTATGTTCATAAATGTTTTTTAAAAAGTGTAGCTAGTGCAGTGTGAAAATCTAGAAAATCAATTCTGCCTCTATGTGTATGTGACTTTTAGTTTTGGATTTGTTGGTTGGTGTTTGATGTTTTTATTTTTCTAAAATTTCAATTGATTATTCCTTCTATTTCAAATGCTCTTTTATTTACTGCATTTTTGAAAAAGTCCTTTCTTATCCATTTTTTTACTCAAAATGCCATGAGTATGTAGCCTCGTAGGTAAATTGAAAGTGGACAAATAAATGTTTGTTCCTTCAGTCCGAGAAGGGAAATGAAAATTAAGCTATTTTGGGATACCTGCCATACTCGTTGGAGTATGGCAGAAGAAGAAGAAGAAGAAGAAGAGTTGGGACACACTTTGTGTGTATCCACTGTGCTGATAAGTCTTTTTACACAAACCTTCAAGTGTATGTTTCTACACAAAAAATAGATTAGATTTTCTTAGTAGAAACAATAAACCCTACTTAGTTAATGCATTCTTAGTACTTTTACACCCAAGTGGAAACAATCTATTTTTGTAAAAAACAGAGGTGTTTTTGAAAATAGCTGTTGCCATTTACAAAATTTAATTTATATGTCCGGCTCAAGCATTTGGCAGATTACACCTTTACGCCTGAACTTAAACACAATCATTCGGGTTTCGATTGTTCCCAGTATTAGATTGGATGAGCACACAAATAAAACTTGAATTAAAGTAATTTTGTTATTATGAATTGATTAAAACCCTTTTACAAATTACTCGTGTGGGGCACTTGGTCTATCTGTTTTTGCAAACGGGTGGTTGGGTTGTGTTTGAAACCATAAACATAACAGGGTCTATGGAGGTGATATGTTAACTTTTGTTGCTGATGTGGTGCCTATTCTTTTCCACTTACTCCTGCACCATTTTAACTTATAGAGCTGGTTCATTTTAAAGCTAAGGAAAAGCTTATTTTAGAGCATTTTTAACTTATAAACTACCAAACCATCCAATATAAACTCACCACTGTAGAGAACTGCAGCTTTCCGGGGTTAATCCATTAAAACAAGAATCCTATAGGAATAGGATAAAACTCAAACCTTTGACCCCATATCAACATTCACGAGCACTGCCCTTCATTCAAAAAATTTGAAGCAAACATATATGCTCAAATCCAGTCAAGAACCTTAGATTGAGATTTCCAATGCAGAAATTCCTGAGATTGGAATATGATCACTGGGCTTAAGAGGGAGCTATGAACGGAGATAAAAATTGAAAAAAGGGAGGGTATCAATGAAGAAAAGCATGGAGTATAAAACAGATGTTCAAATGTAGATGTAGTTGAGAGGTGTGATAGAATTTGGGATGAGTATGGACAACTTGATTGGGTAATAAGACACTTGGGTTGAACCACATTAAAAGATTGAATCCAATCGATTAGTTAGTTTAACTCAAGAGCTTATATACCGGATTATTTTACTCTTGGACTTCCGATGTGGGATGCACTCTAACACTCCCCCTCAAGTGGACAACCGGGCCATTTTGAATCTAACCGGTTGACCACTTGCAAATGAACTCCCATTCCCTTGATTTTTTTTTGAGCGCCAACACCTAAAGGACCACGAGCCGCTGGGCATGGACTTCCAGACGAGCAATCGTGTTAAACGGGCCACAGGCCGTTGGATACATACTTCATACGGACAACTGGGCTAAAGACAAACGGGCCGTTAGGAAGGAACGTCTAAACGGACACCTTGACAAACGAGGTGGGCCAAAACCTGCTCTGATACCATGATAGAATTTGGGATGAGTATGGACAACTCGATTGGGTAATAAGACACTTGGGTTGAACCACATTAAAAGATTGAATCCAATCGATTAGTTAGTTTAACTCAAGAGCTTATATACCGGATTATTTTACTCTTGGACTTCCGATGTGGGATGCACTCTAACAAGGTGTGACACATCCCCACAATGTAGATGGATCATGTGGTAAAGATGGGCTTTTGGATGTCAATGTTAAGTAAGGGAAATGTTTAGATCCAAAAGTTGCCTTTGACAGATTTTTTAGCCAAACATAAGTTGAGGGTTATATGTGCTCCTTGACATATCATTGAAGGGTATATGTGTTCTCTATGCCATTTAAAGATATAGTAGCTATAGTTTATATTTCATATAGGTTTACCTTGTTAGAACTAAAAGAGAACTCATTTTTTCGGAGGGAGCTAGTACAAAAAAGCTTGGGCCAGTGAAAGGGTCGTGCAAAAGGTTGGTGAATGCTAGTCTAATGTTGAGTCTGTTGACAGCTTGACATTTGGTGTTTTACTAAATTCTATAGCATTCCTCAATCCTTTAATGCCTACAGTTTCTTTCAATTTGTTAACATTTCAGATCAGATATTCAACAAATAATGATAAACAGTTTGACTTATTTTCCTTCTTGTCTCTTGTTTGAAGTAAGTAGGAATGCATGGCCCCCCATTCCATGTGTGTATACCCTCCCAAAAAAATCGGATGGGATTAAGTGGGGTTGTTTGGTTTGCTTTAATGCAAAGAAAGTTATGAACTCAATGATTCCTAAGAATTTAAATCTAACCTTTTTTTCGCAGCAAAGAATTTCAACGCTGTGCAGACAAAAGTTGCAGAGCTTATTAAAGGAAGAGTTCTTGTTGGCCATGCTTTGCACAATGATCTCAAAGTTAGTATATGAATTTCACACAATTTGCTGAAGCAGTACTTCGTGCTATCTTGAAAACTGTTTTTCTATGTAGGCATTGCTATTAAGTCACCCGAAGAATGATATCCGTGATACATCTGAGTACCAACCTTTCCTAAAGTAATTTTCTCCACTGTGCTTTTTGTACACCGGCCTTTGAAGTCTGTTTACTAGGGAAAGAAAATAGTTAAGAAAATTGGAAGGAAATAAAATTTGGCATTTCTTTGGAAGATAGACTCATAATGAAGATTAGGATACCTGTTAGGGTGACTCATAATGAAGATTAGGAAATAATCATCATCAGCTCTGCATTAATCACAACTAGTTGGGTTTGGAAGCATAAAAAGTAATATATTCAATTTTCAATGGTACTCCCTCCGTCCATGTGTATTTGTCTAGTTTGATTTTTTCGAGTCAAACTAGACGAGCTTTGAGCTTTAGTTAAATAAAAGTCGTAATGTATTTTTAGCATAAAAATAATTTTACTAGATTTATCTTATTGAAAACTTTGTAAAATTTTATTTTATGATGCAAAACAAATTGTGAGCAATTGAAGCTCAAAGTTTGTCCTATTTGACTTGAAAACATCAAACTGGACAGATACACTGGGACGGAGGTAGGGTATTTTACAAGGTAGAAGTCTAAAACATAAGAAAATTACTTTCTTTAGCAATTTCTGTTTCACTTTCCACGCCATTTTCCTAGATCCAAAATACCTGTCTTATTGAATATTGGAGAATATTGTTTTGGTCTTGTAGCTTTTCGTTCCTGATTATGCCAGTCAGCCATTTTCATTTCAGTGCAATAATGTTTCTCAATTATTTAAAAAGTGATCAATGAGGGATTACATAAAATCCCGACGTAGTACTGTCTGAATTTCGGCATTTTATGATGATGATGCAGAGATGGGCGCAGTCGTGCACTTAAGAGTCTTGCAGCCGAAATTCTAGGAGCCTGTATCCAACAGGGGGAGCACTGCCCGGTTTGTCTTTCACGCCTAGAATACTTTCTTTCTTGATACTAAAAGAAGCTGAAACAATCAAACGAACAAGCCACTGCTTGTGTTGTTGCTAGTTGCCAGTTTTTAGTTTCATATTTTCAAAAGGTATTATATGATATACAACAACATCATCATCAACAACAACAAACACAGTAGAATCCCACAAGTAGAGATGAGGTGCTACATGATATACTCTATAATCATGCTAATTTCTAAAAGTGTCAATATAAAAATGACAACTCCTTTTCCTACAACAACCTACCCAGTAAATTTCAAATATGAGGTCCTCGGGGTGGGTAGATATTAGAGAGGCTGCTTTCGGCACGTAAGGACAGAAAACCACTTTCCTGGTCATCAAATTCTGGTTTTTAGTTACAACAACAACAACAACAACAACCCAGTTGAATCCCACAACAGTAGGGTCTGCGGAGGGTGTGTGTACGCAGACCTTGCCCCTACTCGGAAGTAGGGAGGCTGTTTCCAAGAGACCCCCGGCTCCACCTGCACAAAAATATGGAAGAGAACACAGTATAGCACAGATAAGGCACCAAGTACAAGCAACAAGTACAAACAATAGCAAAAGATTCCCAACAAATACAACACACTACAAAACAACCTCTACAACACCGAGCTTCTATCCAGCTACTCTAATCCTAGTTCTCCAAAGGTTCCTATCTAGGGCCATATCCTCAGTCAGGTCGAGAAGTCCTAAATCCTGTCTTATCACCTCCTCCCAATTCTTCTTAGGTCTACCCCTTCCCCTACTTCCCCCAATAACTGTAATCCTCTCGCATCTCCGTACAGGGGCGTCAGCATCCCGCCGTCTCACATGGCCAAGCCACCTCAACCTCGCTTCCCGCAACTTGTCTTCCACCGGTGCCATACCTACTTGACGTCGGGTTTTTAGTTGCAAAAAGAAAAAAAAAAAACTGAAAACGTGCATAAAGCTCGAAATTACTTTTGTTTTTTTTTTCTCTTTCAGGTGGAAGATGCCCGTGCTGCAATGTTCCTTTACTTGAAACACAGAAAGCGGTGGGAAAAGCATGTAAAAGATTTCACAAGGATGAAGAAGAAACAGGGAACCCGAAAACCGAAGAAGCAGAGAGGTGTAGATGAAGATCAACGAGCACCAGAATGATGCCCAGGCGTCGGGTACTGCCATCTTTTTCTCTTTCTGCATGAATCTGTTCTTCAACGCAGAAGAATCGTTATTTTGCGTTGTTAGTCCTTGTTGAAGCCTGAAGAGGGAAAGCAATTCAATGCCATTTTGCTTTACCGCAAGCTTTTGAACTTTCAGTCTCATCTTTTTTCAATTTTTACTGGCTTTGGACCTCTTTTATTCTAGTTCATTAGCTCTAAATGCCTAATTGTGATTAGGTCTTTAGTTTGGATTTTAAAAAACTTGTACAAGTAAAAGTTTACCAAAATTTTTAAGGAAAAATTACTTCATTACTTTCAGAACACGATTTTACATATATATATACTCTAATATCTAATAAATGACATTGATGCTCTCAGAATTGTCATATGTTTACATCAATATTCCAATATTCACATATGTTTACCTCAGTGTTCCAACTTCGGGAGCATAGATATAAATATAGTGTCTCATTCTAAAAATTGACGGTTCTTTTTTCCCTAACCCTTTGGTAAATTCTCCCATCCTGTCCCGATCCGAACATAGCCCCTCCTACCTCCTTCAATTGCATCTCAAGTTAATTTTGACTTTGGAGTCAATATTATTAATTCTAAAGTCAAAATTAACTTGGGAGTATTGAAAGGTGGGGTGTATTCGGAGCGGAGCGGGTGGTGAGTTAGAGGGATAAGAATCGTCAATTTTACGAATTGATAATAATTAATGATTAAAGTTTGTTAAGTTTGATTTCAAAAATATAAACTAGATAAATATGTTGGGACAGAGAAAATATATATTTTGGAGCATCGATGTAAACATATGAAAATTCTGGGATAAATCAGGTTCTCTACCATGCTTCCTTCTTCGATGACGCTAATCATTTTCTCTTCTCCTTCAATTTTATTTTTCATTCCTTCATCCTTTTATTCGAATTTCTCTGTATTTTAGTTTTAATTATTGTGTTTTCTTCGTATTTAACCTCCTTTTAATTATGTCGTGCTTAGCATAATTATATTAGAAACAAAAACTTCTCCATTGAAGATTAATGAAGTGAAGTTAGGAGTGTGATTTGCAATTTATCTGTTTTATGAATTGTACTTGGCAGTGTAAATATTAGATGATGTGAAATCAATTTTTTGAATACCAAGTATTCGCCCCTTTTAAAAAATTAGGTGTTTTGAAAGGCATTGTGAATTTGGCAGTGTGAAGAGTAGATGTGGGCAGGTGTGTGTTATGAAGATAAAATAATCTAAAAAAAGTAAATACCGGCCAGCATAGATTCCAATGAAAATCAAACTCTTTCGTGAGATTAAATTATTGCAACCATCAAAATGTGTAAAATGAAAAGTCTCAAACAACTATCTATAATAAGTAATTTCCAGAGCTCAAACAGAGGGGGAAAAATGTGATGGTTCACCCACCCATTCATTAGGCGATCAATTGGTCTTTGCATCAGTAGGCACAGGGAAGAGGCCCGCTCCAGCAGCGGCTCCGCGGGGTGGTGAAAACCCTAGAAACTTGTGGAGATTGGTGCGAATGCTTATCGAGCAGAGAAAGTACAGAAATGCCATTGAACAATCGGTCATGTCCTCCCCCGGCAACCCGCGGTGGCTCATCTTCTGAACAAGCCTGATGGGCACAAACGGTAGTTTTGCAACCGGTTTCCCCTCAAACAGGTTGTTTAGAAATCCAAAGACAAGGAAAAGAACCACCGCGACCACGAACCCCGATTTGAACTTGAAGAGCGAGAGATCGCGGCTGGACTCCTTGAGCGTTGTCTCGACCCGGTCGATTTTCTTGGTCTTGGACTTGTTGGGATTGGATGATGATTCGAGAGTCCTCATAGTCTCAAGCTTCTTGGACGCCTTGTCGATGGAGGACTTGAGGGACTTGTAGGAGGCTGTGCGGTAGATCAGAAGCCAGGAGATGGCTTCGCATATGATTGCAGCAGTGCAAATTGAGATTCCAACGCTGTCGGAGTAGCGGAGGCTAGATAACGATGTCGCCGCCATCTATACGGTGGTACACAAGTACCTGAAAACACAAATATGCCATGGAATATCAAAGGGCCATTATGCTAGATGAAAATGTTCTCTGAATAGACCAGACAAACCTACTAAACATCACATAAATAGAATCAGAAACAAAAAAAAACCACTCAAAACATATGTACGTACACAAACCAAAAAAAATACACATGTTATGCCAAATTATGCATAGACCCAAGGCCGGTCCCGAGAATTTGTGGGCCCGGGCCGAAACAGAAAAAAGACCTTAACACTATGTTTGGTTCAAGGAATTTGGAAGGAAAAGAAAAAAAAATGGTTTTCTCTCATTTTCCTCACCAAAATGGGAGGAATTTGGTTTTCCCTCCACTTAGTACATTTTGCCTTATCATTTTCTTTTCCTTCCACTTTTCCTTTCTTTTCCTCTCTAACCAAACAAGAAAAAATGTTTTCCATTTCATTTTCTTTTCTTTTCCCTTTCAAATTTCTTAAACCAAACATAGTGTAAAAGTCTTATCCCTTATGGTCTAACAAATTAATATATGTAAACTAATTATATTTAAATAATGATTTAACGCAATATTATTAGAAGAAAAAAGTAAATTAATATATCATAAATTCATATAAATTCGTTAATTTTTATATTTTTTGTTTTTCAGTTTTAATTTTTTTATATATCATAAATTCATATCAATTTTTCAGTTTTTAATTTTTTTTTAGTTTTCAGTTTTTTATGAATAAAATTGTAAGTATATCATGAATTCAATTCATCCAAATCAAATAAAGAACATATAGAACCATTAATTCATCCTATTTCATAGCAGTTAGCAAAGATTTCTAATTAAAGTTCAATAATTAACCCTAGATTTTATATCTTAAGAATGAAAAAATGAAAGAAAAAAATTACAAAATTGGAAAGCTATGAATACGGAATACCTGGAGGCTGGAGGGTCGGCTCCCGGCGGGGTCTGGACTCTGGCGGCGGCGGCGGCGTCTCTCTACCAGCAGTTTTCCGATTTGGCTATTTTGTTCAGTCGGCCTCCCCACCTGCGTTATTTTTTCTTCTTCGTGTACGGGTAAGAAGGATGGTGAGACTAAAAGAGACGGGGGCAAATTACCACGTAAATACTAAGTATGAGTAATCGGAAGGGTTGTAGGTGGAAACACCTGTAACCCGATTTGTTATTAATGATAATAGGAGTTATTACAAATACAAGCCGTGTAGGTTAATTCCAGCCTCCTTCACAAATGAGGCTTTTAGGGGTATTTATAATAATCCTAAGCACGTCAAGCACGTCTCTGATTATCCAACCGGTCAGGCGGCTGACCGGCCCACCAGGTGCACTTTGAAAGTAGATCTTCGGGAATTGGCGTCTGGTCTCCCCATCCAACCGGTCAAATAACCCGGGCTGAGAAAGACGTGTGCTGTTCGGTGAACCAACCGGGTGGTATCCTTGGGTTATTACCCATCAAGGAGTCCTCCGATTCCCGGTCCTGTGGGGACCATCAGGGGCGGGAAGCACATGCGATCATTTCCCGGAATTTGAACTGCCTAGTCGCTTTTTGGCGGGAAAATCGTCTCGAAAAACCAGCGCCAACCCAAAATATTTGAAATTTGAAATTTGAATTTCAAATCCCAAAAACCGGGTGTCCAAAGCGGGAGAATCTTCTCGAAGTCGGGTACGGAGCCGCCGATTTATTGTGCCGTTTCGTCTCCCCGAGAAGTTATGATGGCAAAACGTTTCAGCTGCCACGTGTCATTCTTTCGTTTGTCCGTTTGGGCGGCCTCTCTCCTATATAAAGCGATATCCTCCCTAGGATTTCTTCACTTGCAAATCTTCGATTTAAAAACTTCTACTACTTCCGAGTCCTCCAAGTCCTCTTATTCCAAGTAAGTCTCTTTCTTTCTTCTTCCTCGAGTCATGTCTGACTACGAAGACAGCCAGAACCCTTTCGCCCATTCTTACGGTTCTAGTGACCGGGCTCAGACCTCCGGTTCCTCCTCTTCTTCTTCCTCTGATTCTGAGCGCCCGGCTACTTCTCCACAGAAGAAGCCGGTTGATGCTTCCATTTGTGCTCCTTCTTCTTCTGTGGCGTAAGTGATCTCGGTTGCCCAATCTGGGGATGAGGGCTTCGTTCTGCTGGACGACCGGTTGCTTCAAACGCAATCGTCGGTCATGCAGAAGGCCCAGGTCCACGAGGTGCGCAACCTGATGCCGGACGGGTACCAATTAACTTACCGGGCAACGTGGAAGAGCATTATTCCTCTCTACGCCGGTACGTCGATTGGTATTCATTACCACTCAATCAAGGACCTTGGCGAATTCTCCATTCACCCATTCAAAGTCCTTTTCCTTGAAACATACGGTATCATGCCCGGGCAGCTGGCCCCTAATGGTCACCGTTTGTTGGGCAGCTTCATCAATGTCTGTCGATTCCTTCGTATTCCTCTTTCCCTTCGTCTCTTTGACCACATGTTCGATGTCCGGCCCGGGTCCAAGGAGACCCTTGGATTCGTGGTGGTGTCTTCTCACCAAGGTCGGGCATTTCTCTGTGGCCTTCCTCCCTCCAACAAGAGGTGGAAGGACAAATACGTCTGCATTAAATTCTCCCCGGCTGCCTTTCCTTTTGTCCAAAATGTCTGGGGGAAAAGAATGAAGCGCCAGGTCAAACCAACAGAGGCCGATGACCTGGTTGCCTGGGAAACCACTCTCCGAGCCGAGGATGCCTCCACCCGCGGTCTTTACCATGTCGGGAAGTGGAGCGTCTACCCCGGCCGGTAGACTGACCCTGAGCCGGAGATTGTCGTGACTGGGGTGATCCCCGAAGCCATCCCCATCAGCCGGGCGAGAGGATCCAAAGCCCTGGCCACAGCCACCGCTGGTCCTTCACGCCCGGTGAAGAAGAAGAAGGAGAAAGGTCAATCAACTACCCTTATTTTCCTTCCATTTTTTCTTTTTTATATCGCTGTTCTTCTAACCGGTTTCATTTCTTGCAGTGGTGAAGTTCCAGTCGAAATTTGCCACCCCAAAAATCGTCGCTGAGGAGCCTTCCACCGCCCAACTTCTCAGCCAACCTCCGGTCCAACCAGTCTCTTTGGACGAGCAGCCGGCCCAGTCTCAATAGGGGACCAGCCAGCCCATCCACTCCGGGGAACTCTACATCAATGTAGATACCCTGGAGTTCGACCAGCTGATGGAGGCTGGTCAAGCAAACCAGCTGGCCGAGGGAGGCCACGAAGAAGAGGAGGCTGCTGAAGAGTCCCTTAAAAGGAAGAGGCGGAAGACTGAAGTAGTCGACCAACCGGCTCATCAAGCAGCCCAGTCCTCCGATGCCGGCAAAAGGCAAAGCCAACCCCGGTCAATGGCTCTAATGTCTAGATCGGACGAAGAGCTCCTCCAAGCCTTCCGCGCCGACCTGACTGAGGTAATCCCCCTTTCTCCCTTCTTACCGCCCTCCTATTGCTTCTGATATCCTCCTGATTGGCGAGGTCGGTTGGTCTGATATTCTCCAATGTCTTTAAAGCAGGTCGGTTGGATTGGCGAGGAGTACTTCACCCGGCTGGTGAAGTCAAGGGACGAGGAAAAGGCCCGGATGGGCTGACCAGAAAAATGGCAACTGGTTTCTAACTATAGGGTCCCAGCTTAATAAAACAGGATGGATTCCTGCATTGGGTTCCGGGTACAGGTATGTGGGATCTGGCGAATCCATTAATCGATCGGGTATCAAGCATGTCATCAAGAGCCTTCATACACCACTCATTTTGAGTAAAAAAATGGATAAGAAAGGACTTTTTCAAAAATGTAGTAAATAAAAGAGCATTTGAAATAGCTCTTAACATTGACATCCAAAAGCCCATTAATATTTTATTCCTTCTATTTCAAATGCCCCAACTTAACAATGACATCCAAAAGCCCATCTTTACCACATGATCCATCTACATTGTGGGGATGTGTCACACCTCTCAACTACATCTACATTTGAACATCTATTTTATACTCCATGCTTTTCTTCATTGATACCCTCCCTTTTTTCAATTTTTATCTCCGTTCATAGCTCCCTCTTTAGCCCAGTGATCATATTCCAATCTCAGGAATTTCTGCATTGGAAATCTCAATCTAAGGTTCTTGACTGGATTTGAGCATATATGTTTGCTTCAAATTTTTTGAATGAAGGGCAGTGCTCGTGAATGTTGATATGGGGTCAAAGGTTTGAGTTTTATCCTATTCCTAGAGGATTCTTGTTTTAATGGATTAACCCCGGAAAGCTTCCGTTCTCTACAGTGGTGAGTTTATATTGGATGGTTTGGTAGTTTATAAGTTAAAAATGCTCTAAAATAAGCTTTTCCTTAGCTTTAAAATGAACCAGCTCTATAAGTTAAAATGGTGCAGGAGTAAGTGGAAAAGAATAGGCACCACATCAGCAACAAAAGTTAACATATCACCTCCATAGACCCTGTTATGTTTATGGTTTCAAACACAACCCAACCACCCGTTTGCAAAAACAGATAGACCAAGTGCCCCACACGAGTAATTTGTAAAAGGGTTTTAATCAATTCATAATAACAAAATTACTTTAATTCAAGTTTTATTTGTGTGCTCATCCAATCTAATACTGGGAACAATCGAAACCCGAATGATTGTGTTTAAGTTCAGGCGTAAAGGTGTAATCTGCCAAATGCTTGAGCCGGACATATAAATTAAATTTTGTAAATGGCAACAGCTATTTTCAAAAACACCTCTGTTTTTTACAAAAATAGATTGTTTCCACTTGGGTGTAAAAGTACTAAGAATGCATTAACTAAGTAGGGTTTATTGTTTCTACTAAGAAAATCTAATCTATTTTTTGTGTAGAAACATACACTTGAAGGTTTGTGTAAAAAGACTTATCAGCACAGTGGATACACACAAAGTGTGTCCCAACTCTTCTTCTTCTTCTTCTTCTTCTGCCATACTCCAACGAGTATGGCAGGTATCCCAAAATAGCTTAATTTTCATTTCCCTTCTCGGACTGAAGGAACAAACATTTATTTGTCCACTTTCAATTTACCTACGAGGCTACATACTCATGGCATTTTGAGTAAAAAAATGGATAAGAAAGGACTTTTTCAAAAATGCAGTAAATAAAAGAGCATTTGAAATAGAAGGAATAATCAATTGAAATTTTAGAAAAATAAAAACATCAAACACCAACCAACAAATCCAAAACTAAAAGTCACATACACATAGAGGCAGAATTGATTTTCTAGATTTTCACACTGCACTAGCTACACTTTTTAAAAAACATTTATGAACATAACTTGACAAAGATATCATAATTTACAGCTAATAAGTTAACATTAAAAGGTATAATTGAAGTTAGAAGCAATTATCTTCTTAAGCATCATAAAACGGTAAAGAAGAAGATCATGGAAGCTAGAAAACTACAGCTTCTAAGTTCTAAGTGATTTAACCACCAAATTACCATATACTCCCTATTCTGTGATAAATCTCAAAATAACTTTTACCATACAAAAATCATAAAATGGTTAGAAAGCTGCAGTTTCTATGCCAAAGGTTTTAATCCTAGCTTTGATTTGATTTAATTATAAAATTACCCATTGCATGTATAATTTTTGTTCATATTAGGAAAGCCTTTTATGTTGGGCAAATTTTTTGAAGTAGGAAGAATTGAAATTTGGGCACCCACGCACTTTGTCATCGCACTACTCGCTGTGAATTTGGAGTAGGAAGAATTGAAATTGAAGTAGGAAGAGGGGAATACCTGCGAAGTTGAAGCCGTACCAAATGATTATCATGACAGGTAAACATATGGATTTAAATTATCTTGGGAGAAGAAGAAGAAGAAATTATTGTTTATAGTTATCAAGTGGAAACATACACTTGAAGGTCTTAAAAGTCTATTCCCGATGAAACTCTACTTTCATCGGGAAAGTAGAGTTTCCGAGTAAATATTTATGTTTAGTTTTTCATCTTTTTTTGTTTATTATTTCTGTTTAATATCTATTTCTTGTTATCAATATATCAATAGATGATATATTGATATAAAATCTAGAAAATCTCTACTTTTGAAAGTAGAGATTCATTTTTACACAAAAATGAATGAAACAGTATATTTTGTGGAAACAGTTAATGTTTGAACAAAAATTTTGTGGAAACAGTTGGTTTATTAAACAACTTAATTAAAAATAAAAGAAAATACTAAACTTCTATGGAATTTTCCAAGTCAAAATAAAATCTTGATCAATTAATCCTCCCATTCCAAAAAAAGTTCATATTTAGTTTACAATGTTTGATTTAAATTGTTTTCAAATCAATATAAGTAAAAATTGGAATAAAATTACAAATAAAAATTATACTCCCTCCGTCCCTATTTTGATTACAATTTTTTTTCTCTCCTCTCGATAACTTTTGTTTATTTATGCGATTTCAATAAGTATTTGATAAAATAAAATATTCTTGTCATCTCTTGTTTTGTAAAACTTTTGACATAGTTTTTTTAATATGTAATTTTTATATCTTATTGATTTACCAATTTGTAAATAAAATGATTTCAAAAAGTGAGAAATTTTTTCTCGTAATCTGCAATTTGTAATCAAATTGGGGACGAAGAGAATATATTCAATACAACCACAAAAGTTCTATAAAACAAGTTGTGATAAAATTATTTTATCTTATCAAATACTCCCTCCGTCCCATAAAGTGTTACCCATTTTGACTAAAGTTGAAATTAAGGGAGAAATAATTTTGTGTTGACTTTCCAAAAATACCCTTGATGTGATGGGTAAAAGTAAGATGTCATGTGTAGATTATTAGGAAAAAAGTATGATGTGATAGGTAGGGTTTGAAAAAATAAGGGGTAAAAGTGGTTTTTTAATAGAAATGGGTAAGAGATTGTGAGACACAATTTTTTTGAAACGTGTAAATCTTTTTGGGACGGAGGGAGTAATCAATAAAAATGTACTCCGTATAAAGAAAGTAGAGTTGGTTTGACTTGTGAATAATAATAACTTGGCGATGTAGATTTTTTTCGTCGAAGGTCAAAATATTTATGACCTTTGAGAATAAGGTACTAATCCTTGAATAAAAAGTTTATAAAATCGTATTGAAAATGTTCCATGTACTCTTTAAAGTAGCATGTCTCAATATTATTTTTTGTGAACGGCCATAATAAAAAAATTGATGGAAATAAAAGTTTTATAACTTTTTTTAGGAATGCATTTTTTGAATGAATCGAATACAGTTGCGAATTTATGTCTATTTTTGATTTAAGCGGAAACAGTATATTATCAGCTGTTTTTGAGTAATTTTACATGACTTAGGCCCCGTTCCGTTCAACTTATTTTTTCTTATTTTTTCTTATTCTTATTAAAATCAGATCAGATCAGATCAGATCAGACCAGATCAGGTCAGATCAGATCGAATCAGATCAGACCAGATCAGATCGAATCAGATCAGATCAGATGAGATCAGATCCAATCAGATCAGATCAGATCCAATCAGATCAGATCCAATAAAATCAGATCAGATCCAATCAGATCAGATCCAATCAGATCAGATCAGGACTTATTAAAATAAGATCTCTTCAAGAATTATTATTATTATTATATTATTATTATTATTATTATATTATTATTATTATTATTATTATTATTGTTTTATTATTATTATTATTATTATTATTATCATCATCATCATCGTCATTATTATTATTATTATTATTATTCTTAAAAATGAAAAAGAATAAACTTTAGAAATAGGTTAAATAAAAAGCTAAGAAAGTAATCCTTAATTATTAGACGTCGGAAAAATTAGTTTTAAAATACATTGACAATGTCAATCTAATTCTACTTTTAAAATATATTTTTATTGCTACTTGTAATTTGAGTTTCTAAACTTTTGATCTTTTATAAGGATGAGATATTTTAATAAAAATACTATCTCTTCTATATATTGATTATCTAAATTTAATTACTTTTAAATGTATATCTAAATTAAATATTTATTCTAATGTATAATTCTAATTTTACAAAAAAATTATCATAAAATAAAAAATATTATTACATTATAATATGAATGATTATTCTAATATATGAATTAACTATTTTTATTTTATTAAAAAATAATCATTAAATAAAAAATATTGATTATATTATAATATTAATTATCATTACAATTTTCAAACGTTATTATAAAGTCAAATTAAATTATTGATTTGAAATTTTAAATTAAGTCATAATTAATCAGATCAGACCAGATCAGATCAGATCAGATCCAATTAGATCAGATCAGATCCAATCAGATCAGATAAGATCCAATCAGATCAGATCAGATCCTATCAGATCAGACCAGATCAGATCCAATCAGATCAGATAAGATCCAATCAGATCAGATCAGATCCAATCAGATCAGTTTAGATCAGATCAGACCAGATCAGATCAGAACTTATTAGAATCAGATCATATCAGAAAAAATAAGTTGAACGGAACGGAGCCTTAGTAGGGGACACTTGTTAGTACTTTTACACCCAAGTGGAAATATAAACATTAACCACTGATAGTCTAAGTCGAATTTTCATATGCCAATACTGGCGACTTCCTTCCAAGGTAAACCCCACCTTTGTTATGCACACAAATACTCCTATATCAAATTTAGTCTTTTTCCACTTTATAGTTTTGGTTTGTTTACAGGCCTACTGCATTTATATATATATATATATATATATATATATATATATATAGAACTGTTTATGGCTTTTTACCTTTGGAGTTCTTTTTACAAACATGTATTTCATTTTAAATTCTAAATATTTTTAAAAAACTGATTCTCTATTACATACACAAACAGGACTGTCACACACAATGTTATATATACTATCAGTGGTTCCAACAATATATTTTTTACTAATTGGCCTCCTTGAGTATGTAGCCTCGTAGGAGAATCATTGGTCTCTCTCCTTCCCCTCTTCGTAGTATTGTATTTAAAGGGGAGTATATGCATGCATCCCAACAATGCCATGAGGTGGCCATGTCACCTCCATGTGCATATGTTTAGTATATGGGCTCCACTAAATATTTTTACATCATTTCAAATATATTCTTCTGTCTATATATCTCTGGTTCTGTCTTGAATAATTTATCTGATTTATATCTTGGGCCAGATAAAATTGGGCTTTCTTGTATTGTTCAAATAATATTAGATTAGAAAAAATCCCTAATCCATCACATGCCCCTAGTTTTGAGTCTGTCTCGAGGAACGAGACAGAGTCAAAACTATATAACTCGGTGGGTTGCCTCATGGGATAAAACTTTTCTTGGAACCTCGGTAAGAGGACCTTCTTTTTTTGGAGGGTCTCGTTACCTTGTGGGTAAGGATTTAACTTAGTGTATCTCGAAAGAGGACTTTTCTCGGGGATTTGGTGCCTCTTGGAAGAGGTCTTTTCTCAGGGATTTGTGCCTCTTTAGAGGAGGACCTTCTCGGGACTTTGTGCCTCTTTAGAAGAGGACTTTCTCGGGACTGTGTCTCTTTAGAAGAGGACCTTCTCGGGACTTTGTGCCTCTTTGGAAGAGGACTTTCTCGGGACTTTCTGCCTTTTTAGAAGAGGACTTTCTCGGGACTTTGTGCCTCTTTAGAAGAGGACCTTCTCGGGACTTTGTGTCTATTTGGAAGAGGACTTTCTCGGGACTTTGTGCCTCTTTGGAAGAGGACCTTCTCGGGACTTTATGTCTATTTGGAAGAGGACTTTTCTTTCTTTTTAGTTCCTCGGGAAGAGGACTCAGTGCCTCTTGGAAGAGGACTTTTCTCGGGGATTTGGGCCTCTTAGATGAGGACTTTCTTGGTACTTGGTGCCTCTTCGGAAGAGGATTTGGTGCCTCGGGGAAGAGGACTTTTCTCGGAGCTTGGTACCCCTTGGAAGAGAACTTTTCTCGAGGATTCGTTGCCTCTGGGAAGAGGGCTTTTCTCAGGGATTCATTGCCTCTGGGAAGAGGGCTTTTCTCGGGGCTCTTTTTTCAATATTCTTTGGGAGTCTCTAAACCCTCACCTGATATCTATCTGACGGTGGTTGGGCGCTCCGCTCTTAGAATTATAGACAATCTCCGTCCACCTTTCTCTTCGTCCCTGTCCCTCCAATTGAGGGGGGGCTTACTCTAATCTCTTTATAGGATTCTTTCCTTTTGGGTAGCTTGTTCTTAATGGGCTGGGCTTCAGCCCATCCTTAAGCCCCAATCCTTTTCCTTATCCTATCTTTCCTCAACCTCGGTACGGGAGTCTATGACTATCTCTAGTAATTCGATCACTTAACTCGATCTAATTACTGACCTCTGCTTTATATTCTCTAGTAATCCGATCACCTTACTTGATCTAATTACTGACCTCTGCCTTCTATTCTTTTACATTATTACTTTGATCAACTTATACAACTCAGAACGGACCACCTGAGGCTTGATCCGTCCATTTGAGGGACCCATGAAGTTGGAGCGGTCCACTAGAGGCCAAATCCGTCCATGTGAAGGACCTATGAAGATGGAGCGGTCCACTAGAGACCAAATCCGTCCATGTGAAGGACCTATGGAGATGGAGCGGTCCACTAGAGGCCAAATCTGTCCATGTGAAGGACCTATGAAAATGGAGCGGTCCACTGGAGGCCAAATCTGTCCATGTGAAGGACCTATGAAGATGGAGCGGTCCACTGGAGGCCAAATCCATCAATGTGAAGGACCCATGAAGTTGGAGCGGTCCACTGGAGGCCAAATCCGTCCATGTGAAGGACCTATGAAGATGGAGCGGTCCACTAGAGGCCAAATCCGTCCATGTGAAGGACCTTTGGAGATGGAGCGGTCCACTAGAGGCCAAATCTGTCCATGTTAAGGACCTATGAAGATGGAGCGGTCCACTGGAGGCCAAATCTGTCCATGTGAAGGTCCAATGAAGATGGAGTAGTTCACTGGAGGCCAAATCCGTCCATGTGAAGGACCTATGAAGATGGAGCGGTCCACTAGAGGCCAAATCTGTCCATGTGAAGGACCTATGAAGATGGAGCGGTCCACTGGAGGCCAAATCCGTCCATGCGAAGGACCTATGAAGATGGAGCGGTCCACTGGAGGCCAAATCTGTCCATGTGAAGGTCCTATGAAGATGGAGTAGTCCACTGGAGGCCAAATCCGTCCATGTGAAGGACCTATGAAGATGGAGCGGTCCACTGGAGGCCAAATCCGTCCATGTGAAGGACCTATGAAGATGAAGCGGTCCACTGGAGGCCAAATCCGTCCATGCGAAGGACCTAAGAAGATGGAGCGGTCCACTGGAGGCCAAATCTGTCCATGTGAAGGACCTATGAAGATGGAGCGGTCCACTGGAGGCCAAATCCGTCCATGTGAAGGACCTATGAAGATGGAGCGGTCCACTGGAGGCCAAATCTGTCCATGTGAAGGACCTAAGAAAGTGGAGCGGTCCACTGGAGGCCAAATCTGTCCATTGGATGGATCCTTGAAGTTAAAACAGTCCATTTGAGGCTAGTTACATCCATTTTTGGGGCCTTTGAAGCTGGAGCGCTCTAGATCCGTCCCTGGCTCGCTGAAGAGGACCGCTGGAGAAGACCGCCGGAGAGGACCGTCGGAGAGGACCGCGGAGAGGACCGCCGGAGAGGACTGCGGAGAGGACCACGGAGAGGACCGTCGGAAAGGACCGCCGGAGATGACCGCGGAAAGGACTGCCGGAGAGGACCGCGGAGAGGACCGCCGGAGAGGACCGCGGAGAGGACCGTCAGAAAGGACCGCCGGAGAGGACCACAGAAAGGACCGCCGGAGAGGACCGCGAAGAGGACCACTGGAGAGGACCGCGGAGAGGATTGCAGAGAGGGGCTCGCTACTTCCGTCCGTGGTTCGCCGGAGGAAGTCGGAGCTCGCCGGATCTCGTCGAAGATGAAGGCCCGCTTGTTGTCGATGAGGCTTGCCGGAGCAGAGGGAGCTTGATGGACGAATTAGGGCAATCGCGACCGCCGCCATCCGCGGCTCGCCGGAAGAGTGGGAGCTCGTTGGAGGGCCGCCGCTACTGTCCGTGGCTCGCCGGAGGAAGTGGGAGCTCGTCGGATGGCCACCGCCGCTGTCCGTGTCTTGCCGGAAGAAGTGGAGCTCGCCGGAGGCCCGCCGTTGCAGTCCGTCGAGAAGGTGGCTCTGCCGAGGGCTGGTGGCTGCTCTCCATGGTCGCCCAAGGCCAGGCGGAGCTCCCCGCTTCTCGCCGGAAGTGAGCCGCACTGGAAGGCTCGCTGAAAAGGACCCGCCGTTGTCCAATGTCTCAAAATGGCTTCTCGAGATCTGGGCGGTCAATCAAAATGATGCAGAGGAGTAAGGAGTTTGTTTTTTCTCTTCTGCCCTTTTCCTTCAACCTCTCTCTCTCCCTCTTTTTTGTTTTGTCTTTTTTTACTTTCTCAACCCACTTTTTTTCTCTATTACGGACTCGGAGCACAAAAGCTTTTTGTGACGAGTCCCACGGTCGGCGCCAGTGATGGACCGCTTTTTCGGGGCGCCGACCCGATGAAATCGGTACCGGGTCGGCACCGCACCGAATAGCGAAATCCGGAAATTAAATAAATAAATAAAGTGGAGAGAAAATATTTATACGTGGAAACCCAAATCGGGAGAAAACCACGGGCCTTTTTAGGCGGTGCCATGCCAAAGGGGAGGAACTTTTATTAATCTCGGGGGAATTTACATATACATCACTGTAGGAGCTTGGAGCCATCAATGGAGCTTCAAGCTAAGAGAAGGAGAAGAATGAAGAATAATAGTAGAAGTAGCAGGAAATTGGCCGCCTTGAGTATGTAGCCTCGTAGGAGAATCATTGGTCTCTCCCCTTCCCCTCTTCGTAGTATTGTATTTAAAGGGGAGTATATGCATGCATCCCAACAATGCCATGAGGTGGTCATGTCACTTCCATGTGCATATGTTTAGTATATGAGCTCCACTAAATATTTTTACATCATTTCAAATATATTCTTCTGTCTATATATCTCTGATTCTGTCTTGAATAATTTATCTGATTTATATCTTGGGCCAGATAAAATTGAGCTTTCTTGTATTGTTCGAATAATATTGGATTAGAAAAAATCCCTAATCCATCAATAATTATATTAATTTAGCAAATAAACAATCAACATAAAAAACTACAAAAAAAAGTTACTCCCTCCGTCTCTAAATATTTGCCACACTGGTATTCCCGAAGCAAAATATCAAGTTTTTCAATTCATTTTTTTATATATTGGTATAGAAATAAAAAATAAAATTTACATATCAAAAGACTACATGAAAAGTTCTTCGAAATAAGATGTGTCAAGAATATTTTATTTTATCAAATAACCAATGAAAACATAAAAGTAAATAAAAGTTCCCGCAACGCTGAAAAAGCAAACGTTGGAAATATTTAGGAACGGAAGGAGTAATATTTTTTGAAACTTAACACCAAACACAAAAATTTGTAGATAAAAAAAAAGTACAGAGCATGTAGTAGAGTAGTAGTAGTATGTACTTTCAACAGATACTACTAGAAATGCAGTTGTACTGAACAGTGTACTATCATGCCTATTTAATGACTCCCGTGCCCTTGCCCTACCCGACTAACTTCCTACCTGCCCCTCTTTTTAATCCAATATTAATAAAATCATCCGCCCAAAAAATCAATGGATATGGGAGCGATGCACGGGATGGCGCCGTCGTCCGCCGCCGCGAACGGCACCGCGCACCGCCGCCACATGATGATGATGCACATGACCTTCTTCTGGGGAAAGGACACCGAGGTCCTCTTCTCCGGCTGGCCTGGATCGGGCCGCCTCGGCATGTACCTGCTTTCCCTGGCCGTCGTTTTCGGATTGGCGGTTCTGATCGAGTGGCTGTCGAATTGCAATTACATCAAGGACTCCGCCGACCACGTGGCGGCCGGAATCGCGCAGACCGCCCTGTACGGATTCCGAATCGGGCTTGCCTACGTCGTGATGCTCGCCGTCATGTCTTTCAACGGCGGCGTGTTTCTGGCGGCCGTCGCTGGATACACGCTCGGTTTTTTCTTCTTCGAGAGTCGGGCTTTCAACAAGGCGCCGCCCCCGCCGCCAGCGACGGCGTACGGGAAGACCACCGATCTTCCGCCTATGAGCTGTAACTGCTGAGAAATTTATCATTTTGAATATCTCCGTAAGAAATAATGTTCTTAGACACTATTCACAGATTCACGGGTTAAAATTTACTCACTTTGTTTACTCATTTTTATTAGTCATTTCGTAAAATAATAAAGTCTTGTCACCTTTAGTTTTGTAGAACTTTCACTTTGTTTACTCATTTTTATTAGTCATTTTGTAAAATAATAAAGTTTTGTCATCTCTAGTTTTGTAGAACTTTTCATGTAGTTTATTACTATATATTTTTTATTTCAAAATTTTACTTTTATAATCAATTAAATTGAATTGAAAATAAAGTCGATCAAGCTTCGTAACGCGTAAAGGAAAGAACTTAGATGGTACTGTACAAAAGCATGTTTTTTAAATGTTTATTGATATTGATTAAAAAGGGATGAACCTCAATCCTCCAAGTCCCAGTGTCTCCCAGCTCAAGTGTCTCCCAGCTCAGTTATCAATAAATGTTTATTGGTATTTTATTATCAATAAAATAGAATTTAGGATTTTCATGATTTTTTTTTCAAAATAAGATTTTGCACTGTGTTAATGTGACTATGCCTTGTGGTAATGTGGCACTGTACATGTACATGACATGTATTGTAATGTAAATCCTATTTCGAGAATAAAAGCATGGAAGTCCTATTTTGATATATTTTCAATACTTTAGTTTTCCTCCTTTTTAATATACTCGCTATTTTCATTTTCCTTTTATTGAAAATGTTTTCTTAAGAATGTTGGTAACACGTATGAAGTCTTTGGCTTTATATCGAAGCTTCAAAATTTCTCTCTTTGCTACGTCGATTTGAAGTCTGTGGCGCTTTAAACTTTTATTTTTTAATACACATTTTATAATATTAAATTAAATAAAAATTAATTTTAATTAAATTTAAATGACAATAATTCATTAAATAAAAAAATTACATTTACTAAAAAAACATTTAATAAAAAATATATTTAAAAAAAATAAGGCAATTATATTTAGCCTTGATCTCTTTTTGGTGTAATTGGTTTCGATTGATTCTCCAGAACCGACTCTGGGTCGCGGAGATTCACCGAGGTTTGCGTATCATACACCGACAGATTGTCGGCGTATGATTGGAAAAACCACATCACTTACTCGTTTGATCGAAATCTGACGAATTAATATTCACAAAAAAAGATGAAAAACTGTTTCCACAAAAAATCGATTAGAAAATCAATTCTGCTGATAAGTCTATTATGTTTACAGTAAGTCATGTAATATACCGAGTAAATTATCAAACAAAATAGACTTCTAATCTATTTTTTTACTCAAAAATAGAAAAATAATACTTTCCCCGTATAAATTATATGACAGGTATTTGAAGACAAATTATGGGACACACTTCGTGTGTGTGTGCCCAGATATAGATATATTAACTAAGTAGAAGTATATTAATATTAGACAAAAGAGTGATTGTTACATTAGATGTAATATATTAGAAATTACAAACTGTATTAGAAGGAGTTACAAAATTTGGAACTTACTTTGTTCCAAAAGAGTGATTGTTACAAAAGAGTGATAGTTATATTAGATGCAGTATATTACAACTTATAAACTGTATTAGAGGGAGTGACAAAATTTGGAACATATGTTGTTCCTTGTAGTTGGGTGTTAGTAGGATTAAGTAACTTTTTAACAAGGGGCTAGGTAAGTATACATGACAAAATGCAGTGCACATGTACTGAACAAAGGTTTCCAACCTAGCAGGATTTAAGGCCAAAAGGCTTCTACCATGATGAAGTGTCTTAGCACTGTTTTTTGGGACTGGGTTCTTCCACTTTCAGCTTTCTCTTAAGGGTTGGACTTGTTGTTTTTTCATCACGGAGGTCGTAAAGGCATTGAACTGCGAATATCCTCGATGGAGATGTTTGTTCGGTGCGAGGTGGTAGTTTCACTGCAGCTGTCACCTTCTGAGATTCAAGACTGTTGTTCAAATCCACGCATTTTATGAACTCCATTGGTGTATTCAATTCAAGTGCTCGTACAATCTTTTCAAGTGTGTCGGTGAAGAGTGTGACCTGTAGAGCACTAAGCTCATCTTTTATTTCGGCCAGAATTCTGAATCTGTAATGATTTGTAAAATTGTTAAAGAAATGTATTCATAATGTGAAACCACAGATTCCGAAATAGATTCTGTGCCTATTGTGGTAAAGAGGAAGTGGTTACCTCTTAATTGTTTTTGCTTCAGGGTCACCACACAGCATGCATTTAAAATTGATTCCTTCTATGTAGTTAACTTTTCTATTGCAGCTGCTGCAACCAATGTAGAATGTAATGTCTCCAGCTTCTAAGACCTGCAACTGTCCTTCAATCCAGTGGACATCCTCCTGTATGATTATGTATTATATTTGTATATGTTTAAATTAAAGTGTGACATGCATATTAGAAGTTCCCAGGATGTATCCAACATATTAAGTTATGCTTAGCACCCAGGTGGTTTAACCTAAGGCACGTCGTAGGCGGTTGTTATTGTCGCCAGCGTGTGCTATTTGTGCTCTGCGTTTGGAGCAAGTCAGAAGTGATTTTTTGTGGGAATGAGTTGAATAACAGATTTGTTTAATATAGTTCAACTCATTCTGTCTATTTACCTAACTCCAAGCATTAGTTATACCGCGCAACATATGTAATCCAGTTTAAAGCATTAGTTATAAGCGCAAAGTTTCATTCAATGGTAGGCCTACTCAAGTGATAGGGGGTTCAGTCCAGGAAATTAGTCTGGACTCGTTGTGTCATTCTATGTTTAGACATTTTGTTTTTGAAAGGTATGTTTAGACGTTTTGTTTTTGTATTCATGTAAAATACTAATTGCATGTAAATAGAAAAGGAACTTATATGAGACGCTGGCTGATTTGGTATTGACCTCGTTTTCTGTACGTGCCACTTCAGAGATTGGTGTAGTTTGAATATCTTCAGGTTTTGCAAACAGAGATAAGGGGTCCAGCCATTTTTTCATTTCAATGGCGTGCTCTATGGCAGCTGAATTTGAAGACTTCCTGCAAGACAGTGAATTAATAAATGCAATATATGTTCAAAAGGAATAATTGATTGAAAAAAGAAAGGATGCGTTACCATTCATCCAAACTTGATGTAGGTGGTATGACTGGGTTTAGCTCGATTGATGAATCCGGTCGTGTTGTTAATGAGAGTCCTGATATAATGATTGTGTTTAAGTTCAGGCGTAGAGGTGTATAGTATGTGAGTATGGGGTATATTGTGTAATGTTAATAATGCTATGCATTTACCTTTGAAAGATGTTGTTGCTATCCTCCTTGCAATTATTGTGGGATAACCCCCTGATTGCAGTACTTGCTGAATTTCGCACCCCTGGATTTCTGCGAAAGTCTCCCACAGTGTGAAAGTGATAGGTTTGCATTTACAAGAATGAATTTTCAAGTTAGAAAACCGTAATATCCAAACCATAGTCCAATAAGGAAAGATATCGTAGCGTTATAATTACAAAATCAGTTAGCTGGTGCATAAGAGGTTACAATCAGTTAGTTGGTGCACTGTAGGGTCATAATTAGTAATATCAAATTTGATTAATCTAAGTCGTGTCAAAGAAGATTTTCCATTACTACCAACCAAAATAAATACGATCTCTCTGAGATATACGTTTTATGTCGGAAAGGTACGAAGTTGGACTAATTTAGAAACATTGGGCAATTGACTTTATACCAACTATTTCGTCTGGTTTTTGGTTTCTAGTCTGATTTTATTAGTAGCCATAATTGGGGCTGCAGAGATTACATTTTTCAGTTTTGGTACACCAGAATTGATTCTTTGCTGTCTTGATCCTCTAGGTTTTTTACAGTAAGTCATTCATTATTGAAATAGATTACACTAAGGCATAAGAGGTTATGAAGTTTAAAGTATTTCCCAGTGCCCTGGTTAAAGGGTTGTAGTGTAAAGTGAAAGTCAGTTAATGGAAAAAAATTGAAATTTTATGGCAAATATGAAATGACAGAATAAAGTCAAAAAGTGGATGGCGATAGATGTGGTCTGATCAGTCTTAAAAAATAGAAAGTGAAAACTACCGGTAATTTTGATAAGTGAAAACCACTGGTGTTGAGGGGCTTCAAAGTTTTTCAACAAAGTCAAGCACCAGTCATTAGTTTTTTTAGAACAGTAGAATAAAACAAAGTTTGTCAAGGAAATTATGATATGCAATAATCAGAAGTTGCATTTAAGACTTTGTCTTTTTAAAAAACAAAACAGTAAAGGCAAAAAAATAGAATTAATGTTGGAACATACTCATGGTCGATGATTATGAAGTCACTTGCCATTTTTTGTCCGGCTATCGTTTCCCTTCTGTTTATATTGCATTGGTGATATATAAGTCTCTAAGAGTAGGAGGCATCTGTGTTGATGAAAGTAGAGTTTCATCGGGAATAGACTTCTAATCTATTTTTTGTGTAGAAACATATGGAGGTTAACAAAAATGTTCATTCGTTTTTTTTTTGTTTTTATATCGGGAATGTATTTTTAATATCTTTACCGTTTTTAATTTTAAAAACGGTATATTCTTACCGTTTTTAAAAACGGCTCTATTTTACTTCTAATCTATTTTAAATAATAGATTAGAAAATAGATTCATGAAATATTCCATATTTTTATCTTTATTTTCCCAGACTAAATAGTATGCTCAAACAACCACAACAATTAAAAAACGCAGGAAAGAACAAAGGTAAATTCTTAAGAACTGAACGTTACCCAATACGATATTCTAGGCATCTGGTTTCAATTCCCGTGAAGAATTTAAGGTGGGCTTCCTGGAGCCCACCTTCAGATCTATTTTACACCATATACATGCAATATATGGTGCAAACATATATGCACCATATATGTTTGCTTCAAATTTTTTGAATGAAGGGCAGTGCTCGTGAATGTTGATATGGGGTCAAAGGTTTGAGTTTTATCCTATTCCTAGAGGATTCTTGTTTTAATGGATTAACCCCGGAAAGCTGCAGTTCTCTACAGTGGTGAGTTGCAGAAATGGCTAGTAAAAAGTGCCCTCATATTTTTGTCAAGAACCCGTCCAAAGAAGAAGACATCCCTTGAATGGATGCTGATAACCTTCTTATGACAACTTCCGTGTATGATCAATGAGGACCTCTGTCACAGCAGGCCCATCAACCAACAAAAGTGCATCTCTATCCCCATCCCAACATATGAAAGTGTTTCTTGTTATAGTATTACTGTATTTCAAGGGCTAAGATTTCTCTGCCGACAGAACACTTGTCTAGAAGATGGAAGACATGTTTTGAAGCAGAAAGATGCCTCCATCGAAGAAGGTGAAATCCTAATGTTGACTAACGGGTCAATTTCATGAAGAGCTATTTTTAGACATAAAAATTAGCGCTGACAAATTTTAAATTCTCAGACAGATGGTGATGGATGGACGACTCAAAACAACTTCTGTCCAAGAAGGACTTTTTGGAACATATGAATTTTCAAAGAGGCTCTTTGCGCTGTAGGGGGTCAGTTTATTTGCAGATATCATGCTAATAAGGCTCAACCTTTCTTCAAGTGATGCGGTCTGATTCCACTAATTTTGGTGCGGAAGTCAACAACATATTCCATTGGGCGGACATATTCATCATATATAACATTTCCACATTTGTTTACCTGCAATGACACATATTGCAACCAGAAAATATATAAAGAAACCAATCAACAAGTATCAGAACTACGAGTATATCACATTCTAAAAGCAGTGATCGAAAATCATAGGCGGCAGCCCGCTTCATGATGCCTGGACCTTCCTTTTTTGTTTGTTAATGAGTATTTGGTTTTGTGTTTCTAAAAATGAAAATAAATCATGGGTACTTCCTAAAAGGTTTGTTTTTTTCCTGTAAAATGCTAAACCCTTTGCATAAAGAGCCATGTTTCACAAATGTGCAACTTTCTGAATCTAGTAAGGAACACCAATTCGAAATCATCAAATATAACTATGTTTAAAAGTTTATTTGTTGTTTTAACAAAATTTAACAAAATCAACTCATTTGGGAAGCCTTTCTATTAAACACGCCATTAAATATAGTGAAGACTGCATTTCTATGTTCAAATACGAGTATATGATTCTATTTTAAGAAAAAAAATAATTTTTCAAACTTTTGAGGGCAGAGGGAATTATATACTGAAAATACAAAATAAAATGTGTTTTATTTACCCTTTAGTTCTGGGGACAACACGTTCACTTCAAAATGTTATATTTTATTGTGAAATAGTGAAAGAATTGCATGTAAAATAAAGAAATTGGTGTGTATGGGAGTGATCCTACTAGAAGCAAAAGAGAAATTAATACCAATGTAACTCGACCAAGTGCACTCTTGTTGCCGAGAGAGCTTACACCAACCATTTCGCAATCCATTGCGATCACATCCATAACACTGCAGTATAGCATATCAGCAAAATATCATCCAAAAAAACATGCACCAAAATTCGTTTTGCAGATGAACAAAAAAATGGAAGGGGGGCCAAATCCTACCCCTAAATCACCCTCATTAACCCAAGCCCCACGAGGGTGGTGGATGGGTTTGTAAAGTGGGTTAGGGGAATGATCCGGTCCCAAACCTAACAGAGCATTGTAGGGGCCCCAAAAGGATTGATGTAATATTAGGACACCAAGCGTTGGTGTCAGAAGAAACGACTTCTTTATAATATTGACATTGCATTCAATAAAAAATGCAGATTAAATGAGCTTATAACTTCAATTTGTACAAAATTAGTTTTTGATGCATTTGTTAGAAGGTCATTATAATTCGTAATTTAAAAAAAAATCACAGCACATTATATCCTAAAAACATGGGCATCATTTCCCTAAAACTAAGCAAAAAAACAATGCACCTGAAATCAGAGGATGTAGGCTCCAAAGGGTTGGGCTGAGAATCACCAGCTTGTTCATGAGGCCTATCTTTTCGCTTCCCTGCAATCTCGTTTCATGAAATATTCCATATTTTTATCTTTATTTTCCCAGACTAAATAGTATGCTCAAACAACCACAACAATTAAAAAACGCAGGAAAGAACAAAGGTAAATTCTTAAGAACTGAACGTTACCCAATACGATATTCTGGGCATCTGGTTTCAATTCCCGGGAAGAATTTAAGGTGGGCTTCCTGGAGCCATTGATTTTGAGCTTCTGCAAAGCAGAAGAAGAAAAAAACGGTGAAGAGCAGATGAAAACGGATTGAATTTGGAAATGAGATTCATAAAAGCAGGAAGAGATGGAGTATAGTACTTGACATAGCTCAGCCCAGTTGGGGTTTAGCTTGGGGGGATTTTTAGGGTTTTCCAACTGACTCGCCATCTCCCCTCTTCCTTCCTTCCTCAACGCTACTTCTATCTACTGTATTTTTTAGGCTTTCCCGTCTAACGAGTATTTTTTTTATACATGTTTTTCGTTTGATCATTTTAGAATGGAATTTGTTATATTAAGAAAAAAAATTTATATTAAAAATTATGTCAAAAATTTTACAAAATGATAAGAATATTTTGTTTCATCAAATACTTAATAAAATCATGTAAATAAACAAAAGTTATCCAGAAGAGAGAAAAAAAATTATAATCAAAATGGAGATGGATGGAGTATTAAATTGACAAATTTGTCCTTTCAATTGGCTAGAGTTATTATGTTGTATTCACTAATGATGAAGGAACAAACAAGTCAGGCTATATGATAATCATACCACAATAATTCCCCTTCAGTGCAAGAAAATTTTGAAAGATGGCTTGAACTAAAACGGATAATTTTAGTTCACGTGAAATCTTTTTGTTCCGAGTATGCAGTAGGCCTGTAAACACTTCTTGCTGTTCTTGTGCTTCTTCTTCTTCTTCTGTAACAGTTGCAGCCCGGAAATTTTTAATCTATTTTTTTACTCAAAAATAGCTGATAATATACTGTTTCCACTTGGGTGTAAAAGTAAATTAAGGCTATTCCCGATGAAACTTTACTTTAAAAACGGTAACATACTGTTTCCCGTTTTTAAAAACTGTTATAATCTAATATGTTTACTTCAAGAAATAGATATTCTTACCATTTTTTTACCGTTTTTAAAAACGGCTCTTCCTCTTTACCGTTTTTAATTACGGGAATAGACTTCTAATCTATTTTTTTACTCAAAAATAGCTGATAATATACTGTTTCCACTTGGGTGTAAAAGTAAATTACGGCTATTCCCGGGAAAGTAGAGTTTCCGAGTAAATATTTATGTTAACGAAAATGAATCAATTTTTTGTGGACTCAGTCCACTTCTAATCTATTTTTTGTGTAGAAACATACACTTGAAGGTCTTAAAGAAATTACATGACTTACTGTAAACATATGGGTTTAAATTATCTCGAGAATTTCTTTAAGATTCCCGACAGCCCGGGAATCACTTGTTAGTACTTTTACACCCAAGTGTAAATAGGGTACATTTACACCAACCAACAAATCCAAAACTAAAAGTCACATACACATTTAAAAATATAGTGAACCAAAAATAGTGAAAGATGTCTTCAAATAAATCTGGTTAGTCCGAGAAGTAAACCCTGATAAGAAGAAGAAGAAGAAGAAGCACAAGAACATACATGTCCTCCGATGACCTATTCCCATAACTTCAAGTCATTGTCACTCCCTTAATTTTTAAGGGAGTGACAATATTACACACTTTTAATGTATGCCATTGAGAGGATTTTTTCAAAATTTTTTTCAAGTCCAGTTGGAACCACTGAATTCCTTGTCAATTCTCCTACATGCTTTCGATTGATGCAAACATAAAAATATATATTTTGAATTCCGTGTCAATATATATATATATATATATATATATATATATATATATATATATATATATATATATATATATATATATATATATATTCACTTTTCAATACTTTGTTAACCTTCATATTTTACAAAGTACATTTTAAATTTGCAAGGGAGTAACAGTGTTCTACATGTTCCTAACATCAACTTTGCATATGAAACAATTTTACAAGCACCTTCCATTAAAGATGCTCTTATATTTAAATAAGAGGGGCATACTTTTAAGGTATGTTTGGATTGAGAGAAGTGGAGGTAGGGTAAGATTAAAAAGTTCCCTTGTTTGGGACTAAAATTAAGATAGGTAAGAGAACGTGAAGAGAGATAATTTACGCCATTAAAATTTTATCCATAGCGCTATCGTTGATAAAAAATAATGTTCCCAAATAATGTCTATGTCTAAAAGTTTGCTCTCTGGAGTATAATTTAGCCCTATTAAAATTAGATTATATTAGACCAAAATTTTAAATATATCTAAATTTAAACAAATCAAATCAAACGTGTACAAAAACAAAAAAAACTGTGAAGCGAAAAATATACAGGGACAGATATGGTGGTAGCTTAGACACAGAAAAGAATTGAATCCACCAACGAACGCCGATCAACAAAATCATCCGTTGATGAAACACTGGTGACTTCTATCCACTGGCAGCCGCAAAACAACGGAAGTTGGCTCTCACCAGCGTTTGACAGCCGGTTTCCGGCGTCTTATCCGACATCAATTCATCTGCCGTTGTAGAGGGGAAAAGAAAAATGGCAGCAACGAGAGCCGCCGGGACTGCAGGAGTGCCCAAGTCGGAAGCCATTTCCAAAGGCTACAACTTTGCTTCTACGTGGGAACAGGTCGTTTTCAATTCTATCCAATCTCATTTTTCTCCCACTCTTGATTGCCCTAATGCATTTATAGTTACTGAAATTCGATTAGATCTGATCATTTGACTTCGTTCATTTCCTTGCAAATTTGCAATATGTTTTTTGTTTTGTTTTTGAGGATATGATCCTCCTGTTTGTTTGACATAGTGGAGTAGAAATGTATTTCTCTTCATATTAATATTGAAAAAATTCAGATCCGTGATCATAAGTTCATCACTATGTAATTACTGGATGTTTAGTCCTGGCAATGGTGGGTGCACCCCTCTTGAGAAATCTTCCACTTGCAATCTGTTGTAGATTGTTTAGCATTGTATAATAATAATATTAAAATTAATAATTATAGAGTATTATTATTATTATTGGCATTATTATATTTCCATCATCTCCGATGGAGCCAAAAATACAATATTTTTTTGGCTTTGGGGTGTGATGGAATAAAGCAAAATGGATCTCGAATCTGTATGCTCTTCTCTAATTAGTGAAGTAGCAGTTAGTCAATG
The DNA here is from genome assembly GCA_003260385.1 of Cuscuta australis. Lineage (NCBI taxonomy): Eukaryota > Viridiplantae > Streptophyta > Magnoliopsida > Solanales > Convolvulaceae > Cuscuta > Cuscuta australis. The sequence goes on along the minus strand of NQVE01000152.1, from coordinate 1,079,012 downwards.
CAGCTTTTGATGTGAGCCGGGGGTCTCTTTGGAAACAGCCTCTCTACTTTCGAGTAGAGGTAAGGTCTGCGTACACACACCCTCCCAGACCCTACTCTTGTGGGATTCAACTTGGTTGTTGTTGTATATTGGTTGTATATGAGCTAAAAACAATGGCCTGTCTTATTTGAGTTTGTGATATTAGCACTGCATTTTTAAAGGCAATTGATAACATCCTTTTCATATAGAATGCTCCATTGACAGAGCAACAACAAGCTGCTATTCAGTCCCTTTCTCATGCTGTTGCAGAGCGACCTTTTCCTGCCAATTTGGTGAGATTATGAATGTACTTAGCCTGTTTAGTTGAGTGCTGCTTTACGTTCGTTGATCATAAAATTGCTTAGCTCACCTCTAGTCGCAGGATCATGCAATTGGACACCATAGTGGGTTCTCAATCTCAGAAAAGCAAAGTGCAATAGAGGACGGCAGGGCCATGGAAACTGTCTTGGTCAATGCCAACCAGGTGAGCGTTGATTAAAATTTCAGTTTCTCATCTTAACCACCAGTGCTGCAGAAGTCTCACTTATATCTTATTATACCTTTTTTTGTGTGTAATTTACAAAAACACAGTTCTACAAATGGTTTATGGATCTTGAGGCAGCTATGAAATCAGAGGTCAGCCTAGCTTATTGTCCATTTTTCACACAACAGTTTTCACTTGACTACTACTAAGTCTGCTTTTGTTCTGTGACTTAGACAGAAGAGAAGTATCAGCATTATGTGAATAGTTTGACTGGGCAGATACAAACATGTGATGGAATACTTCATCAAGTAAGGAGGAGATGCAGATAGGGATAAAAAAGGAAGATATCATATGGCTTTTCTTTTATCTATCACGGACTTTCCTGCCTTCTTAGTTCATTGCTTGTCTAAACAGATTTCTTTTAGGTGGATGAAACACTTGAATTCTTTAATGCACTACAAGTGCAGCATCAAGCAGTGGCGACAAAGACAAAAACTCTTCATGATGCATGTGACAGACTGGTATCCTTCTTTTGGCCTTGTAATGCTGAAGTTTGTTTTCCATTTTAATTTGTAGAGAGCCAAAGTGGTTTATGTTGGAACTTGGAACTAAAGAAATCATAGAAACTCAGCCAATCCTTTGTGTACTTGAATTTATTTTCATGAATGAGAAATGCTGAGAAAATTTTATGACTTTCTTTATGTAATTGTACTATATCTTGTCAAAAACATGGATTTAAAAAGTTTGGCATATATTTTGGGTGGGACAAAACAGTTATATGTAGAAGTTAGTGGTTATGCCATAATAAGTGGACATGATACAATCTCTTGTTTCTTTTGCAGCTCATGGAAAAGCAGAAACTAATTGAGTTTGCAGAATCTCTTCATAGTAAGCTCAGCTACTTTGATGAATTGGAGAATGTAAGGCTTCATTCTATTTTCATTAATGTTGTTTCAATGTTTTCTTTTGGAAACAACCTCTCTACTTTCAAGTAGGGCAAGATCTACATACACCTCCCCAAATCCTACTCTCGTGGGATTCAATTGGGTTGTTGTTGTTGTTGTTTCAATGTTTTATCATTGATGTTGCTTTACAAGACAAAGTGTCGTGGTTTACATGTTGATATTTTCTTTTATACACAGTTTTGTGTCATATATGCACCTAATATATTTCCGTACTGTAATAATAATAATAATAATTTTGTATTATAAATTACACGGTCCTAATCTGTGACATTCATATACAAAAATTAATTAACTTATGCTAAACTGCCAAAGTTATTCCTAATTTTAGTTACATCGATGCCTCAATGTGCTTTGTGCAGGTTGCTACCAGTTTTTATTCTCCTAGCATGAATGTCTCAAACTCTAATTTTCTTCCTTTGCTCAGGAGACTAGATGAGTGCATATCGTAAGTTACTGCAGTTTTTTATTTTTTAAACTTATAAAAGTTAAAAAACTCTATTGTAGAGACATTTATGAATACATGAATGTGATATCATGTATTGCTCATTCTGCTATACCTGCATTGTTTATTCATCATCATAATAATCCGAGTCAATACTCCATACATATTGATGGTCGTGACATGAAGGCAGGCCCGCCCAATCATTATATAATACTTAAAGGTCCTGTGCAATTTTTAAATTCTTAGGCTTTATTGCTTTAATATAGAAATTAAACAAGAAGATTCTTTCATTATCAAGTATTTGTTAAATACAAAGTAAATAATATAATTAGTATCTAAATTAATAAAACTTTATAAAATTACATTATCATGAAAATCATTAAAGAAAGTCAAAATTGACAAACACCTATAACATGCATGAACTTGAAGTAAGTATAGTGAGACTTCAATTCCTTCTCTAATTAAATGATAACTAGAATAAGTTACGTTGCTTCATTTATCATGCTTCAAAGTTTACACATTTTATAGTAGAAAATAATTTGTATTTCACAATTTTTAGCCTTTAAAAAAATCACCACGATGATCACGTACACTGTTTACTTTTCAACATTTTTCAAGATATTTTTTGATTTTTTTATAATCAAAACATAAACTTTGTTGTAAAATAACAAAAGAATCATATATAAAATGGGCCCTTTTGGAAATTGAGCCCTGTGCGGATGCACCTGATGAACGCCCCTATGGGCGCCCTGATGAAGCTTTTAGTGTCAATTAAATCTTTAAAATAAGAGTGTTCAGTGTGAAATGTATTTTTAATTGCTTGATTTAGTGGCCCCAAAGCAGTGCTTGTACTCGATTTGTTATATCAGGAATCATGTCTCTCCTTCATATCTCTGTGCCAATGGGTGTGATAGAAATTAAGGTGACCATCTTCAGATGAAGAGCATGTTACCGAATTTCCTGAACCAAAATGTCTTCAGTATGGATCTAGGTGACATTGACAAATGACAAGTTCCCTTAAATTCTATAAGATTGTATTGTAAATGATTTTCCTTGCATACGGTTTATCCGGGTGAGAGATTGAGCTTCAGTATGTCAATGTCTCAATGATAAATAGGTTTGATTTGTTTTTCTTCTTGGCTTGATTGCAGGTATGTTGAGAGTAATCCACAATATGCTGAATGCAATGTTTACTTAGTAAAGTTTCGACAACTTCAGGTAGGTGTGAGATTACTCATTCTCTCAGTGGATATCATAGAAAACATAGCTTTAAACAACGTAAGTGTTTGTATGCATCTAAAATTACATTCCTCTTATTCTTCATTTTTCAAGTCTCGAGCTCTTGGTATGATTCGTGCACATGTTCTTTCAGTTCTTAAAAGCACCTCATCCCAGGTACATACGATTTAGGTTTGTTGTGTAAACACATTCGTAGTCCTTTAATTTGGATGGACCTGTAATGATAGTGTAATTAATTATAACAGGTGCAAGCCTCAATTCGAAGCAGTGGTGGTAGCAATGCAGTTGTTTCTGAAGGGGTGGAGGCATCTGTAACTTACGTCCGGTTCAAGGCAGCAGCAAATGAGGTATTTTGTGTTAATTATGAGTAGGAAAGCTAAAATTGGAGTAGTATTTAACTCAAATGGTAAGAAAAATATAGGCCTTTCTCTTCTGCAGCTTAAATCAGTGTTGGAGGAGATTGAAAGTAGAACACCTAGAAAAGAGTATGTTCAAATTCTTGAAGAGTGCCACAAAGTTTATTGTGATCAACGACTCTCCTTGGTGAGCTATTCGTTGCCTTCTCATATGATGACCAGTTGCAGAATCATTTTTTTTAAATTATTTGACGAGCAACCATTTGTAATGTATTCCTCAGATAAAAAACATAGTTCAGCAGCGAATCACTGAATTCTCCAAGAAAGAGACATTGCCCTCACTGACTAGATCTGGTTGTGCATATCTAATGCAGGTATTTTCACTCAACACAAAGAATAAATACACATGCTGGTAAAAGCACATGCTTTATCTACTGTCTATTTGCAAGTACTTATTTCTGTAAAATTAATTCTAAATGTTGATTTAAGTGATTATTCATTTTGTTTTTTGGAAGTCATACATGTTAGGAATGTGACAATAGAGGGTAAAAGTGAGCTTACTCTTCCGCTGTAATTGGACCTTTAAAATGCAGGTCTGTCAGCTTGAGCATCAGCTGTTCAAACACTTTTTCCCATCGTCCTCAGAGGATATTTCAAGTTTGGGTCCTCTAACAGATCCTCTGTGAGTTATCTTACTTTTATTTGAAGTTTCTTCATCTACAACTTTGCCTTTGATGTGAAGTCCACAGAAAAGGGAGATGGGGAATGTAATCTCTTATTTAGACCAACAAAATGTGAAAACTACGTTACCGAATGGCAAACTTTTGCAATTTTTGGAAATTAGGGAAATATCCTTTCTCTGTACACATACGGTTTCCTACACCTAATTAACAGCTAACCATTCCAAAAAGGAGGAAAACTGTCAGTAAACTAACTAATATAGGATCTGACATAGGACTCCTAGGGTGCCACCTTCTTCAAGATTCCAAATTTGGAAACTTTCTAGTGTTTCCTGTTAATTAAGATAAACTGGTATAATGTAGATATAACCATATAGCATGTGTGACATGAATATTACCAAACAAAAGGTTTTTATTTATTAATACTCCCTTTGTCCCAGGAAAAGTTACCACGTTTTTTTGGCCTCATAAAAGGTTCCACTTCCTTTTAATGGAAAAGTTGTGTTGTTCGTATAATATCCCCCTCCTTTGCATAAATATCAACCACAAAAGCCCACCTTTCTTAATACTCCAGTTTCCTTCTCTAGTAATCTTGTCTGGTCAATTTTGGAAGCTTATTTCGAGATGGAGGGAGTGACATGAAATATTAGTGTTTTGATAAGTTATATTAGTGCATGTTTTGAATTGCTCCAGCTTGCAGTTTGTTGAAAATTGCAATTTCCTCTTCACTAGCGTGTAAGCTCTAATATGACTGGGACAATCAATCACACAATGTAGTATTAAATTATTAATGCCTCTGCTTAGGCTTTCAAAACTATTAAAAGTTGCTTTACTGCTCATACCATTGTATTTTCAGCAAATAATTATAAACAGTGTAACTAAATATGCCCCTAAAGTTTCAGACCATATGCATAAAATCTCATTACCTTATTTCTGATGATAAATACTGCAAGTTTACATCTTTTGCTTAGTCTATGTCAATGGTATCTACCCTTCATTTTACAATCACTTGCTAAGTTGGGTCCCATGTCTTGCAGGTGTACATATTTGTATGATACATTACGACCAAAACTTATCCATGAAAAAAGTTTTGATGCCCTTTGTGAGCTGGTTGATATCCTTAAAGTGGAAGTTCTTGGAGAACAAGTTAGCAGGCGCAGTGAGTCACTAGCTGGTCTACGCCCAACTTTAGACAGAATTTTAGCAGATGTTCATGAACGATTGACTTTCCGTGCGCGAACATATATTCGTGATGAGGTAGATGTCTTAGTTAGATTCACATCAGCCAGTCTATGGCTCTTTTATGTATCCCTTATTACCTTATGTAGCTTCTAAATCTCAAGTTTTCTTCATCACATTGTTGCTTATAAGTTCACAATACTTTATCATTGGAGTTTTAACATATACTCCGTATATTTTAATGTATTCGTCATATAAAAATATGCTCACTATGCACTATTCATTCAAGTGGGTATGAGACCTTCTCTGGCTCAGCTTGTAATTGCAACCCATTCAGATTTTTAATTCCTTCACAGATTGCAAATTTTTTTCTTTCGGATGAAGATTTGAACTACCCCAGAAAGTTGGAGCAATCAGCTGAAACAAATTCAGAAGCAGATGTAAGTGTTGCAATATTATCCTATTTAAATATCTTCTCTAGTATGGAGTTTGTAGTGGGATTCGTTTGGATTTTGCTTGTTTTTTACTGGTACACCAAATACTTTCATGTTTATGAGCCACCTTCAAAATGTTGTTTGAAGTGAATATACATTCCAAATGTAGCATAGAGTGGTCTTCTCCCACCTAGACCTTTTCTTTGCACTTTTTTTTAATAAAAAAGTCACTAATTAAAGTCTCTTGATGAGGCTTTAAAGAGGAGTGCTACCCATTTCAAATGCAGTAACCTATCATCCTCTCTCTATATACTATAATGGTTTAAACTTCTTCATAAACCAACCAATTAGACCACCAAGTACGGTGTATATATGGCTAAAGTCTTGAAGTTAGTCAAGTTACTAAAAAAATCAATTGAAGTCCTCTACAAAGGGAACATTGAGATCTCTTTGAGTAACTTCTACAGAAGTGAACAGAATTGGGATTAGGGGTGTTACTAATTAATATTTTCCTATGTCGATGGCTTGCATGAGAAAAGTGATAATGTCTGTACTTTTGCTCGAAATACATTTAAAATCATGTGAAGTTTAACGTGTACTTTGAGCAACTGAGCCACATCTAATCCCTGGATTTATAGTATAATACCGTTGTCTGCAAATTTCAGTTGCAAAATGAGCAAAATGCAATCAAAATGTGGTACCCTCCCTTGGAGAAAACTGTATCGTGCCTGTCAAAGCTATATCATTCCCTCGAACCAGCTGTTTTCACTGGTTTGGCACAGGTAAGTATGCAGCTTTTTACTAAACTTTTATTGATAGACGTTCCCTTGATTAACATTCCAATTTGTTGTCTTCATCAGGAAGCCGTAGAAGTTTGCTCTCTATCCATTCAAGTAAGCCATACTTTTCATTAACAGAGTATGATATGACTAAATTTAGTGTCTAAACCATTCTGAGGGATCTAATTTCTTCAATGTCAGACACATTTCTACAAAATCTAGAGGATCACATAGTAACAAGTACTTCTCCTGTGATAATTATTCTCTATTGGTTATTCTTTTGTTATATTGGTCCGTCTGAAGTATGCAATACACTTAATTCCAGAGGCAATCTGTTAGCCCTTACTGATATATTTTTTCCTGTTTGGCTTCAGAAAGCTAGCAAACTCATTATTAAGAGATCATCTCCAATGGATGGTCAGCTGTTCCTAATAAAACATCTTCTTATCCTAAGGGAGCAGGTATTCTTCTGGCATTAACCTTGATATTCCCTTTGTAACATCTACCTTCAGACATAAATATACTGTCTTCCAGATTGCACCATTTGATATTGAATTTTCGGTGACGCATAAGGAGCTTGATTTTTCACATTTATTGGTAAGTAACGAAGTCTTTGTTTTTTTGTGAATTATTTTCTGCCTTTTGTCATCAAATTTTGGTTGGTGCACTGCCTTGTTTTGGGCATTGAGAGTAAATGCTGTCTTAAAATCAATTAATCATCTAAGATTCAACAGTTTTGTCCTCATGAGGCCATATCTCGGTGGATGTGCTATGAAACAGGAGAATTCAGTAATTTGATTGTTTCCTACTTCTAAGTTTCTGCTTTCTAATCAGTATTGTCAACCGCATATTTGTGTCTTTTCTCAATGTTTGTGGTAAAACATGTCCTTTACTTCTTACTGTATTTTCAGGAACAACTAAGACGGATTCTTCGGGGACAAGCATCAATATTTGACATATCAAGATCAACATCGTTGGCAAGGACATTGTCTCCACGAGTTCTGGAAAGCCAATTTGATGCCAAGAAGGTACATTTCATTCCCTCCCCCCACCCGAGTTCTGGAAAGCCAATTTGATGCCAATATATCTCGGTTGAATCCATCACATTTCAGGAACTCGAGAGAAGCCTTAAATCAACCTGTGAGGAGTTTATTATGTCAGTGACTAAGCTGATTGTGGAGCCATTGCTTTCTTTTGTTACCAAGGTTGGTTCAGCATTGGTTCTTTGTTATTTGAAATGAAAAATATACTTGCACTATGTTTGGTTCAAGGAATTGAGAAGGGGAAAGGAAAGAAAAATTGAAGGAAAAGAAACTTTGGTGTTTGGTTAGAAAAGAAAATTGGAAGGAAAAGAAAAGGTCAGGAAAATGTAATTTAAAATTGTAAATGTGATTTTCCTTCCATTTTCGTAAGGAAAAGGAGAGAAAACAGAACACTCCACCCTTCCCTTCCCCATTTGTCATCCCCCGCGTCCTTTCTGCCTTCTTCCTCACCTCCCCCACACCTTCCCTCGCCCCACTCTCCCCACCCAATCCCGCCCCACCATCGCCCCTCAATCCCGCCATTCCCCTCTTTGAACAATATTTTTTTGGTTTTCTCTACAACAACAATCCAGTTGAATCCCACAAGCATAGGGTCTTGGGAGGGTGTGTGTACGTAGGCCTTACCCCAACCCGAAAGTAGAGATGCTGTTTCCAAGAGATCCCCAGCTCAAGTAACACAAATAGCACAAACTCACAGAATACACATAAAGCAGAGGGAGCACACTGTGAGCCTCTCACACTTCTGCACTGGGGCCTCATCACTCCCCGTCTCACATGCCCAAACCACCTCAACCTAGCTTCCCGCAACTTATTCTCTACAGGTGCCACTCTCACCTGTCCCCGGACAACCTCGTTTCAAATCCTAACCTCGTCTTTCGACACATCCACCGTAGCATCCGCATCTCTGCACCTTGCAGCCGACGAATGTGGGTCTTCTCTCACTACTAACCAAACAAGATAAAAAAATTTGTTTCTTTCATTTTCTTTTCCATTTCTTCACATTTTTCTTCCATAATTTTGCGAACCATAGTGTAAGAGTCTAGAATGAGTGGACCCATAATGATAGAAACAATGAATTAGTTGTTTGGAAGCAACTGGTCCTCTAGAATTATTCTGTGTTACGAAATGAGCATATTCGTAAAAGGTCTAAGAGCATTTTTATATTCAGAAGATGTCCATCTTTGTTTAGGGTAAAATCCAAGTGGCTTCTTCAATCATGAAATGCCGGGTAGCAAACTATTTTACTGCATAAACAACCAAGTTTTGAAGCCAAAAGGCTATGATTTTGACACAACTAGACACATAGGTTCACCTTTTCTAGGCAGTATTTTTTTCTTAGGGTTGGTTGTAGTCTGAGCTATGCAACCAGTACTTAACTGTATACTCCGTATACCAAGACAATGATCACTTACTGTAAATTTTTAGATAAGACAGCCTTTAATGGGAGTTTATGTGTCATTGACCGAAAAAGTTCTCTAACTAGGGATATCAAATTGTCTCTAAGTTATTGCTGCATATATCAGACAATAATCACAGAGGTTTAATTAAAATAGACTTTAGTTGGATTCTTTGGTTCTGTTTGGCAGAAAGTGCCTGAATAAATAGCTTTTGACCTTGACTCTGTATGGTGTATGTGTTTTTATCACAAGTAAAGTTACTTGCATTCCTCTAAAGAGCACTTATTCCTTGAAAGTAAGTAATCCCAAATTCTCTCATGCTTATTATTTGACGGAAATGGATGTCGCCAAACTCTTCTCATTTCATCCATTTCAGCCATGTAACCCTTACCAAACGGGCCTCATGTATTATTGATTAAGAAAAGTGCCCTAACTATATATATGAAATATGGTCTGTGAAGGTTACTGCTGTTAAAGTAGCCTTATCTGGCAGTCAAAATCAAAAGTTTGAGTCTGCAATTGCAAAGCCGCTCAAGGATCAAGCTTTTGCTTCTACAGAAAAGATTGCGGAAATTCTGCAGAAGGTACGACATATCACATTGGGTTATCCACTGCCTTCAATTCTTCAATTTCATTTCCATTCCCCAAGAAAATTATGTTTGTCAACTTCTATGATCTTTTTTATGTACAGGTCAATGCAGCAACTAATGAAGATTTGCCGAGGGTGTTGGCAAAAATGAAGCTTTATCTACAGAACCCTTCTACGCGTGCAATTCTTTTCAAACCGATAAAGTAAAGATTATATTTTGGCCATTATCACATGAGTGATGTTCTTTTGGCACCAAGGGCTGGTGTCATATTATGACACCGGTTCATTTGAGGGTCCTAAGGTATCCGGTTCAACCTGAAGTGATTCTTACCCTCCTGATATCCTCCACCCAGCCCCCTCTATATTTTGCTGATAGGGTATGAACCACTTCAGGGCCGAACTGAGCACCATATGGCCTTCAAATGGACTGGATGTCATATTATGACACCCATGAGTGGTGTCAAAAGAACCCATCTCTTATTACATTGCCTAACATTTTTTTTAAATATAATTTTAAAGGTAATTTGCTTGCATCTTTGGATAGAAATCTTATCTGGTTTGTATGGTGTTTCCATTGTCTTGCAGGACTAATATTATTGAGGCACATTCTCAAGTATTGTCACTCCTCAAAAAAGAGTATTCGCCGGACGATATACAAAGCATTGTGAATATGCTCTCCATAGAAGACTTGGAAGTAAAACTTGACAGCCTCCTATAGTTTTTACCCCGATTTTAAACACGGTTTTAACTTTTTCTATTCTTTTGTGAACAAAATATATTAATTCGAGGAAATGTACCGAAAGTCTTTTTATGACCATAATAAGATCACCAAATAGATTATGGCTATCAACTTGTTTCACTACCGTATGAATAGATCGTGTCAATTGTTTTGAGAATCGGATTGTCTTAGTGGTTTGTACGTAACATATATGTTTGGTAAAATTACTCTAGTTTTAGTTTAAATTAATTTGAAACATAATAGTCTATTTTGTTTTTACGATTGTTTACAGCTCTACAAGTTTGAGAGTTAATTATATGCATTGTTATTGTCATTCAATTGTGTGTGTGTGTGTGTGTGTGTTGATACGGAGTATATACTCTATTTATATTACATATTAATACAATGAAATAAATTTTTGAATGATATGCATAAATAGTCTCCCTAGTCTTCTATAAATACATAAATAGTACTTCAAAGTTGCTAAATAGTAGCTGTACGTCAAAGAAGCGTTGCATAATTAATTAATTAGTCATACATTAAGAAAAATGTGAAGCATGTAGAACACCCCTGCATATTATACAAAGATGTATTGTAGGCAACACTAAAAAAAGCTAATCCGAAATTTTAATGATGAAGTGTAAACCTGAACTGTGATACATTTGTTCTATTATTTGGTTCACTTCTTCCCGTCTCCCATAATGATTTTAAATAGTACAATGCATATTTTAAATGAGCTCGACATCATTTTGCTTCCAAGTAGTTTTATTATGGGTAATATTGTGTGACATAAGAGGTGGAAGAAAATCAATCCATGCTTTAAACCAGTGAGGATAATTCTGTCAACTATCCTTCTTATTTTGTTATGAGTTTCACATTTTTGCATAGCATGCACATGTTTTGCGTGATTCACGTTTTTTCTAAAAAAAAACTAATTATGGAGCCCCTTTTTACTAAAAAAACTACTGCGTATTTCACAACTTTTGAAAGTGTTAAGACCATTTACCTATTTATATGTAAGACCACAACTCTTCATGCAATTAACTCTAAATTTTTAAAAATTTTGCACAAGATAAATCTAATGAAAGTGTGTCTAGTACTCATATACAATAATTTTTTTATTTAATAGAGATTAAATTTATCCATTTAAACTCAAAAAATTCAAACTGGGCGAATACCCAATAGTATTTTTTATTTTACCTAGTGTGTAGGTCTATGTTGTAGTTGAGTGAAGCCAAAAAAAAGGAGACAATAAGAACCAAATGAAGATGCATCATAATGCGTAGTAACCAATTTCACAATTGTCAGCATATATGTACACACAGCTTAACTGCGCATAAATGAATAGCAAATCATCCTGGTCTATATGACACTATATGACACTGTACAATTTTACACCAGTCTGTGCTTTAAAGAAGATTGAAGAGATTCATAGGGACTCTGTGTCAATCTGCAATGGAACCTTGGCATAGAGATTATCAAGGGCATTGTACAATGGCTCGGCAGCTCTTGGTCTTTCCACTACTGTCCCAAGAAGGATATCGGCGGTAGTAAGATATGGATCACCGTAAAACCGAAGATTGGTATCCATTCTGGTTGCAACAATGTTTCCCTCCAGTGATACTCCAACAAATGCACCTAAATCATACATAGAAACAAAAAAAAGCGCAATAACTTTTAAAATCATATATGCACTACAACCTCTATCCCCCCAAAGATCAAGTCATGATTTGAGGAGCTTCGTTGGTCCCAAAAAGTGTCTTTGAAAAAGGAGATCGTTTTGCCTTGTAGTTTCCCTCCAAAAAAAGTTTAAAAAAACACTGAAGATAAAAATGATAATAGTAAAACCAACAAAACAATTAGCTTAAGGATGTGTGTTGGTTTGATGCGTATAAGAGAGGTGTACATTTGTCAAATACGGAGTATGCAACTCTTACGTGTCTTCGTTCTTGTGATCGGTCTTTCAAAACTAGCCTCTCTAACTTTTATAGGTAGAGGGATAAAGCCTGCATAGACTCATCCCCTAACCCCAGGTAGGTTGTTTTTTGTTATTCGGGAATCGGGACATATATTGTAGTAAACAAGATTGAACTGATCAACATCTAGAAAGGCTCCGCCTTAGCATCACCCATCACCATAACTGTTTGAATATGGAGGAAGTGTCTAAAAGTAATATGAGAGACTTCATTGGTTGTCTTAAGAGGGGGAGGAATTGGCAAGTTCAACTAAATCTTTTAACGAGGGTAAAATAAACCGAATTCAAATTCTAGTGTGTAACAAAACTCACAGATAGGATAATGAGCGTGCAATTGATTACCTTTACTACAACTGTAAGTATAGCACATCCCAGAACCTCTGTCTCCAGCACGAACATCTGCCTCCAAAACCCTTCCAACTGGACCAGCCGCAACACTGCATCCAGCTCCAAGAGAAAAGTGCATGCGGCTACAAAATGTTTTCACGGCTTTAGAGTCATGTAGCACAATTATGAAGTCCATGAGCTCCCCTCCAACCTATAAAGATGAGCATTAAAAACAAGGATCAACACTACTAGTGGCAGCAAAAGAACCATTAAGCAGTTAGTCCTTGGTCCCAAGAGGTCACATTTCATAATTTGTTTCTTTTGGGGATAAAAAACGAGTCACATTTCAGTAAAAAAAACTAATTTTCATTGAACTTAATTCAATGTTTCTATAAGAAGTATTCGAAACAAGTTAAGAATCTTAGATCTGATTACAAAAGAAATAAATTTAAAAATAAAAGGTAGGACCATCAAATTTCAAAAATTAAACTTTACTAATATTAAAAGGTTATACCTTGGTAAAACCATTAAATGGAACTTCCTCTTTTTGGACTGATGGAGTATAATAATAGGTTGGATCGATTCCATACATTTTGCATTATATGGAAGGTTAGTAATTCATCCACTAATCCACTATTTTTTAACCCATTGGATTACATTTTCAAAATATTATAAATACAGCATAACACTTCAACTTTTCACATATATTAATGATTTTTTGGTATTATATGGAAGGTTAGTGATTCATCCACTATTTTTTTAACCCATTGTATTACATTTTCAAAATATTACAAATCCTGCATGAAATGATTTTTTTCACATTTGATTCCTACAGATGTGCTGAAGTATCATAACACACATTGCTCAATCGTCACTAGACACAAAAGTAATGAGAAAAAGGATAGATTGGATACCCGTTAGTGAAAAAATGTTAATGGATGATAGGATGAACTTTATTAAATGGATTGTGGACCAATTGAATTTTTTAATAAAATTATAATGGATAATAACTGCATTAATTGACTGTTTTCAATCCATCCATCATAGTCCAAAGTAGATGTATCCAATTCATCAATTTTCCATCATTAAGCAAAACTGGCAAATCAAACAGCTCTTAATCTGATGTATAGCAGCAGCAGTTATTCAAGTACTCTCAATGTTGAAACTTGGAACATATATTATATACCTGGGGACCCCATCCCAAACCCATTGAAACTATTGCTGATGGTGCAGACCATGACCCATCTGTTCTTCGAACGACTACCAGACCAGTCCCCAGTTTGTACGTAACAAGAGCACCCGCTTTGGCGACAGTCAATATTGCAAGACCTCTGGCTCCTTTCAGCACAGCTGCAGGTATAGACCGCTCGGGATTCAACCGAGCAACCTGTTCCTTTCAAGAATAATTTAGATTATTATTACTCCTTCCATCCCAAAAAAGGTTCCTATTTGACTTTGGGCCAAAATTAAGGAAACTTTGACCATGAAATTTGAAAAGAATATGTTGAATAATAATATAAATTTAATACCATCTAATTTGTCTCTAAATGTAGTTTTGAAATAGGAGTATCATATTTTTTTATAAAAATTTATAAATGTATAAATATAGATATTAATGGTCAAAGTATCACGTTGGAGACCGTGAAAAGTCAAATATAAACCTTTTTTTGGGATGGATGGAGTATCATGCTAATTACTCATTTAGTACTCTATGCATGATTATTGGGAATTGCCTGCTACAGAGTATATATTTAACCACCAAATAAATCCCCAATCTATAATTCTACTCTGTCCGAGAAAATCAAGTTCAACAAACACGGCGAGGTTATTATGACACGGGTGGCCAGTGTCATAATAGGCCAATTTCATGACACTTGTCAATTTGAGCACCCTGTGGTCTCCCCGTTCTGGTCAAAATGTTGACCTGAATGCCAGCCAATTTGGGAGGGTGGGGGTGTTTGATTGGGGGTGGGTAGGGAGCGGGCTGGGAAGGGTGGGGTGTTTAAAAGGGGGGGGGGGGAGGGGGGTAAGAACCACTTCGGGTTGGAACGGAGCACTGTAAGGTGCTGAAATTGGCCAGGGTCATATTGAGCCACCAGTGTCAAAATAACCATAGTGCAACAAATGCACAACTTTATTATTTTTGTAAAGTACAAGTGTACAACCATCATAAATAATGAACCATACTTGTACGTTTAAGTTTATTTGTTGAATAAACTATATTTATCATATGTTATTTGCTTGTATGCGACTCTTTTTTGGCAAAGTACATGAAAAATTAAAACTGTTGATCAAACTGGACTTTTTTGGGGAACAAAATGATATCAACAAGACTTGTTTTTTTGGGATGGAGAGAGTACACTTCATTTCACCTGAGAGAGATGATTAATGAGGAGCTTTTTTAATGTATGCTGTACATATCCACACATAAAAAAGACCTAGTTAGGAATCACGACCTGGGTATAACTCCTCAAAGAATTAGTTGACTTGTATATCTCATACTCCATTGAGAAACCAACAGGAAGATTCAACCAGGCTCTGGAGCAAGTCCAGTCCATGACATCATGCTTTGCGGCCTGCATAGCATTGCTAATCCCATGGATCAGTATACCCTGCAACGGATCAAGCCTCTCATAACAGGTGTCACAAACACGCTGTGGGTTTCTCTCTCTAAACTTTACAGGCAATAAGCATCTCCCTTTTGAACACGCCCTACAAAATATTCCTCCACAAAACCGGCAATGATGCCTTCCACGCGTTATGGCAGTGAAGGGGGATGTACACTGCATGCATACATTAGTTGAACTGTCGTTAAGCCACTCTGGAGGTTCAGATTCTAAAACCTCCCTATAAGCATTATAATCACACGCATTAAGCTCATTGAGTGGTGGTGCACTGGGTGTGTATACCGAAGAATGCAAGAATGCCTCTCCATTCTTTCCAGATCCAAGAAATGATACATTTGAAGTGGGTGTTTGAGAAGCTATATTAGAAATTGCACCTTTATTGCGTCCTGTAACTATGGCAAAAATCCCACTCAACACATTTCTCAGGTTAACTTCAGGAGGAACACTGTGATGCACATAACCATACTGATCATCACTGGAATCATAGCCTCCTTCATTTAAATCATCGGAATCCAGTGACGGGTATGGATAATGGCGATCATTTTTGTCTGGGTTGGGGTGATCTGTTAATGCCCATGCAGAAGGATCATCGTAGTCTTCGACGGCATAAAATTTTTCATTCTGCTTTTGTAGATTAGCCATAGAAGAATATGAAACTCTACTTTCTGGAGAAACCTCATCCATCGCACACAGCTAAAATCCAAACCAACAAATGTATAATCTGTGATGAAAAACAAAGAGAGATTACAGAGTATATACTTTGCCTAACTTTTGCAAAGAGCCCATGCGCCTAATAGAAACAGCATTAACTTCTAGGATTTGTCGATTTTTGGTTCGTCATCTATAAACTGGAAAGAAATCAGTAAAACCAATAACGACAATCCACTTCCCACCGGAAATCCCCAATCAAACAAACCCTAAAAATACAGTAAAAAAGACATCTTTCAGGCTAAAAATAATACAGCAAGTTGAGTTCAGATCGGCGGTCTAGGAAATTAGGAATAATGATAGAAATTTACGACCAACATCTATGAAGCAGGGAGGAGAACATGTCAAACCTGGGGAGGAGTCGCGTGTCGGCCACGGAAAGTCAACGCGGTGGTGGATAGGAGATCAAAGGCGTCCGGCACGGCGGAGAAGCAGTCTGAAGTCGGCAGATATGAACCGGGGCGGGTTGTTGTGGCGCCTAGTTGCAGAGTTGATGGGCTTTTCCAGGCTTCTTCAGGATAGAGACGATCGAGGGAAGGCTCCACGCTACGATCTTGGTGGGGACCTCGGTAGCCGCTTTTGTTTTCAATTTGATTTTTTTCTTTTTAAAGATAATTCTTCTTCATTTTTCTTTTTAAAAAAATTCTCCGAATAATCCAAAATTACTCTATATTTCAAATTAATTTCAAGAGCAAATTCTGTAAATGACCCCCAATTATATACAATTTTTTCATATTTAGTCTTCAATTATAAAATATTCCATAAACAGTTACTCCGTATTAATTTTTTAAAACTATTCTACAAATAATCTTTCTCACCAAATATGACAAAATATTTTGAGTAAATTTTCAAAATGATCCTTTGTAATAAAGTTTTTTCCAAAGTAATCTTCAATAGACGAAAATTACTATCGTGATACTTTATAATTGAGATATGTTTCCTAAATACTCCTTTATAATTGAGATTGAGATGAGTTTCCTAAATACTTTTAATAATTGAGATGTGTTTCCCACTTAATTTTAAAAAAAAATCATTTTAAGAACTTATTCATAGTTTAGATAATAAAGAGTATCAAAATATACTCTATTTAACTGTCATTTAATAAACATTTTTTATAAAGGACTATTTACGAAACACATCTCAATTATAAAAAATCACATTAGTAATTTTTGGAAAACACCTTATTAGAAAGAATCATTTTGCTAATTTACTCAAAATATAGAGTCGTATATAGCATACCCTAAGTCCCTGAGTATATACATGGGGTATGAATATTAAGACAGAGTATTATATAGTACTGTATATTTTTGTGGTTCACAAAGCAAAGGAGAGCATTTGCCCAAATAACCACAAGATGAAATTTCATGTTTTGATCACATTGGACAAAATCATAGGCACAAGATAAACAACCACAACACCAATAATAACAACCCAGTATAATTTCAACTCCATTGGGGTATGGAGGTCAAGATGCACATTTTGATTTCACTCATAATGTGGCCCCAATCTAAAACAATTTCAATAGTCACTCTTTTAGCTCTATTGGCAATGGACACGGTAAACTATTCGAAACACATTGGGGTGAAAGCATCTACATGTGTCATGTTGTCATCAATTTATTTTACAAAATTGATGCCACGTAGGACCATGACGCACGCTAGCACCATGGTGTTTCAAATAGGTCCTCGAAAACATTTGGAGGATCAAACCCGAAGTTTCTTTCCCGGATGTGAGGAATCGTCGTCGTTGTCATCACCTCCTTTCTCCTCCATCTTCTTTCGGGACAGAATTTTGTTGATCTTATGGAGCTCGTTATTCAACTTGTGGTCTTTGTTTTGCTTCCTCGTCTTCCTCCCGTCTTGCATCTTCACCCCAAACTGGAATGCAGCTTTTGGCATTGCTTCCTTCTGTTCATTGTATGCTGCCCACTCCTCGTCCGTCTCAAAGTCCCACCTATGAAGTCGTCCTTTTGCCTGCACAAGAAATATATAGCAATTTTTTTTAACAGCATTTCTTTAAAACCACTAGTCTTTCATATCCATCTTTGTCAGATAGAGTGTGCCGTATCTTACAACTAAATGGATTATTAGCTATTTAGCTCTTAGCTAATCAAATGCATAAAGAAAACACTTACACGTCCTCCCATATCCATCTTTGTCAGATCAGCTTCATCATCACTGTCAACAACCTCACGGTTGTACTCTTGGTAGCCAGGATAACACTCGGAATAGCTCTCAGAAACAAAATTGGGATCCTTCTCCCGAGCATCTCTCTCTCTCAGCTGTTGAAGTCTCTGATCATCGCGCTTAAAAACTGATCCTAAACCTCTATCCTTTTCTTCTTGGGTTATGAAACGCTGATCTTCATGAATGACTGAACCAGTTTGTGGGTCATAGGCCTGTATGTTTTGCTGGAGGTATTGATCATCAGGATAACCCACTTGCTCGGCATATTGGTAATCCAGCCATTCTGATGGATATACACCACCAAAGGCCTGTGCTTGAACAGCATCATACCCATTCTGAACAATATGGATAGATACAGCATTAATGGTAATATAAATATGAAAAAAGAACAGTACCACTAGAACCAGGGATTGGTAATCGTCAACCTTATCTGTTATGTTAATCACCAAACATGCCATTGCTTGGCTGAATTGTCTTATAATAAAGTAAGAAGTTGTGCTTTTTGGGATGAAATGGATGAAAATAATGAAAATGACACTTCAGACTTCATTTTTATATAGTATTTCTTTCAATTTATTAAAAACAAATATTTTGGATAGTTTGGTCATTTTAGTGATTCGGGACACAATTCCACCAAACATGGTCTCAGTGTAATTGGTGGCAGATTGAAACAAATATGACATGCCATTCTGGCATGGCCTTTACTTAACAACAGTGAGAAGAGTTGATTTCCAAGCATAAATTACAGCACAAGGGAGTTGTGACAGGATCAAGCTCACCGCTTGTTGCCAGCCATGAGGTGGCTGTGATGATGGAATTGAGGCATATGCAGCAGGTTCACTGAAATATGAGGTTCTCTCTCTATTACGAGGAGATTCTTCCATATCTTCCGATACAGGGCTTCTGTTTGAATCTACAGCAGGGATAGAATAATCAACTCCTTCCCCAACAAATATATCTTCTTCTTCGACTCTATCAACAGTAGGGCCATGTTTCTCCCTCAATTCACTAAAATGACTGTTCTTAGAAGATTCAGGAGCAGGAGGTACACTTGTGCTATCAATATAGTTCTTCATTGCGTCTGATTTTGATATGTGCTCTTCATGACCATTGGGGAAACCAGAAACCTTCCCTGAAAGGAAGAACATGTTTTGTGAGCAAAACCAGAACTAATGGAATTTCACTGCTGGTCAAGTTGAAATTCCAGTTTGGGTTTCACAAAGTTTATATTCAGGAAACCAGAAAATAATGACAACGGGGAATTAGTTCTGATCTCACAATCTCAAATCAGGTGTAGCTATGAATCTTGGGTCCTACAAATTACTTATATTAATGTATTTCAACTATTCTAGCCTTAAGCCATCTCCACGCTAGGACCCCTTAGATCCATTAGTGTAAGAACATACAAAATGATGTGAAAGAAACTCAATAAAGAATCATGCATCCATGATGTTTTATATCAAGACAAAAAAAAAACAGAAAAATGAGTGAACTGTGACATAATAACCTTTTCCATCTTTTTCCTTTTTCTTCTTCTTAAGAACTTTCCCAGATGATCCGAGGCGGAGATATGTCATAATTTTAGCAATCCTATCCAACACGGACCCATCAACGCTGACAGTAACCATTTCCTGAAGACAAGTAAAAAGAGCAAATAAGATGATAGAATGTCATTTATTTGGATGGTGAAAAGGACAATACTACAGGAAGGAAGAAACACCTCAGGAACAGGACAGTCAGCTTTACTTCTGTGGAGAGTGGTTGGAATGTCATTGGAAAACCCACTTTCCTGGAACGCACAATGTACATGAAGAGCTGATGCATGCATGAAGAAAAAAGTTATATAGCAGTGAAGTTAAGATCATTTACCATGTTAAAAATGAAAGCCATCCTCCCAGGAAGGAACATTTCATTGGTCTTTACAGAAGTCTGGGGTTTGACTATGCACTTGTAGATTGACTGCAAACCAAGGCCAGATAGAGATCACTG
Organism: Cuscuta australis; assembly: GCA_003260385.1. Lineage (NCBI taxonomy): Eukaryota > Viridiplantae > Streptophyta > Magnoliopsida > Solanales > Convolvulaceae > Cuscuta > Cuscuta australis. The sequence goes on along the minus strand of NQVE01000152.1, from coordinate 1,058,877 downwards.
AATTGAGAGAACATGTAATATAATCACAAAAGGATACTTAACACTTCAAATAGTAAACTAACTACTGAACCTTTGCAGTTGTAGTGCGGAAAGACATTGTTTGATCTTCCTTAGATGCTCTGTTAAAAAAGAAAAAAGGAAAAGGGCACAACACTCATAATCTATATGTTAGAGTAGTTTGACATTTAATCACCCTTATATACTTTATAAAACAATTTGATAGAATGAGCATAAAAAATAAAAAAAAGAAATGAAACTGAACAGAGTAACAAATTTCCACACTCGAAACAACAAACCAAGCCATCACCTAGCTTTTCCATCAGGATCATCTCCAGCCTCTGGCTTCTTATCTATCTCACTTCTCACTTTATGAAGCAGAGCATAATCCAATCCTTTAACCAAATGTGTGTGCTCCACATCACCTGATTGTACAATCCATAAAAAGAAAGGTCAATTTATGCAGTTGTGATCCATTTCTTTGTGCCATCATATACACATAAGATGATAAGAAACTATTTAAATGTTTACATTAGCATTGATAGATCGCTATTTCCCATATTACTTCTGTTTTTCTTCTTTATGTTAATCATATTGCTTCTATTATTTCTGTAGGAGAATCATACACTTCTACAGTGTGGCCATGTAGCCAGTGTAATATCACAGTAGCATTCATCCCAATTGATTAAGAGAATCAAGTTGAAAATGTAGCATTAGCTATACCTCCGAGATACTTGCTCTTCTCAATAGATAACTTGTGAGCATCAGCAGAACTGCATACACGGTAAAATCAAAGCTCATCATCAAACATCATATTGAATATGATATTACACCAATGTTCAAGTATATAGAAGGATATAAAAGTGAAAATGGAGATTTATCAATGAACTGGAAGTATAATTTCTCATGGTGGGAGTCTCACCCCATATCCACATTGCCGGGGGGAGCAACGGCATGAAACGCACCCAGCTCATTGAGCTCGTAATCTGGATTTTGGTCCTCTCTCCTCTCTTTAGCTCTGTCTCTGTACTTGGGTAGTTCTGGTTCTTCAGCTTTCTCCTCTCTGAACAATTGATTCATTCATTAAAGACAGACAACTTGTTACCATAAATCCCTAATCGTTACAATACTTAAGCTTCCACATAGCAACAAAAAATCATCCCAAAATCTTCAATCAGACAGCCTAAACCTAAACAAGAGCGAGAGAACATAAATCAACAAGATGCTGGAAACGTACTTGTTACGACGAACTGTCTTCTCCTTGTGGTTTCGCTTGGAAGTGGTCATCGTCGTAACAATCTCAAAGAATCACCACCGATACTGATTCTCTCAAATCGACGTTCCAATTTTTCAGAGGGAAAATTAGGGCTCCGAACAAATCAATCCGGAATGCAGAAGTTTTGACCCGGGAAGAGCTGAACCCCTTTTTTCCAGAGTAGAAAGAGTACTGCCGTAAAAGTGTAAAAATATTTTTTTTGAGTTTTTTTAAAGGATATTTTTTTGAGTTTGATTTGGTATAAATTGTTGAAGATTATTACTCCCCCGTCCGGAAATGTTCTTTCACATTTGATTTTTCTTGGTCAAAGTTTGTAAACTTTGACTACGATTTGTGGAAAAAAAAAATTGTATTATAATGTAAATTTAATATCAATATTTTCACAATGAAACGTAGTTTTCAAATATCAAATTTTTATAAAATTTATCTATGTATAAATATAGATATTAATGGTCAAAACGCAATATTGGAAAACGTGAAACGTCAAATGGGAAAAACATTTTCGGACGGAGGGAGTAATTTATTACTCATTTTATTTAGTACTATATTTTATAACGGCAAATTCTCTTAACACTACCATCTAATATTAGATGAGGCACATTCATTTTGAGCTACTCCGATGTTCCAAATAAGGAATTGATGGTTCACATTCCTTAACGCCTTTCCTAAACCCCTACCGCACCCCGCCCCAGCCTGACCCCTGCACCCCCATCTTAAACCCTCCCCCTCCAAATGCATAATAGCCACACATTTGAAATAGGTAAGAAGGAGGTCTAGGGTGGGGGCGCAGGGGTCAGGCTGAGGTAGGGTACGGCGAGGATTTAGGAAGAGGGTTAGGAGGGAAGAAACCATCAATTTTACAAACTGAACATCGGAGAAGCTCCAAATTAGTGACGTCGTCCATTGGCACAGAATGTTAGTGTCAACGGAACCTTACCTATTTTTTAAATAAGTTTATGGTATATTTGGGAACATGGACTTGGATTTCAAATCTTAGTATTGAAATGCATGAATTAAAATGAAATGCTAGTTCCCAAACACTACCTTAACATAATTAGTTGAAAATGGTCTTTGAATGTTCTTTATAAGGTGGGATAATTAATTGGACGCCATTGTCCCATTTCGGTTGACATTAGTTTTCAATATAAGACATCGACATTATTATCTGTCTCTAATTTGGCTCTCAGCTGAAATATCTTGATCGTGTTAGAGTTGTGCTTTGATCTAGAGTTAGTTGTACAGTTTGAAATTTTTGCACATTCAAAAACAGATGACTCAGAAGATATTATAACATCTACTGGTAGAATGTTCTTATATTATAAGCATAAAGAAAATTTGTAATCTAAAATTTTCACCTCAGACCCTATATAAGAGGTTTTGTTTTTCAAAAAACTAGACAACAATTTGACCCCCCCCCCCCCCCCCCCCATTTGGTTGACATTTTTATTTAGATTTTAACCTCAAAATAATTTAGAGGTTTAAAAAATCAATTAAGAGGTGGAAATCAACTTTAGTTCTACTAATTTTATTATAATATAGGATTTGTTCCTATAAAACAAAGAGTTAATGTCTATACTGGGCTTTGAACATGTGCTCTCTCATTGGAGAGAATCAAAGTTATGCAGTTATGTCATTCGACTATGCCACAAGGTCTTGAGTCATGACAGTTCAAACATATTTAAATACAAAGTAATCACTTTTCATTTGCCAAAATAATTTTTTATTATTCTATTTACCACTCTCTACTCTCAATCAACATTTTTATCTTTTATTCCATACTATTTGAGGATAACTATACCTTTCGCTTTTAAATAAGCATTTAAGCAGTTTCAGTTTGCAAACACTCAAGAGCATTTAAGCAAATAAATTATACTCAAAATACAAACACTACACATTTTTACTTTTACTTAAAGTAATCACTTATTTATCCACAAAAGAAAGAACAAATGTACTCCGGTATATAACCTGTGTGTACTACATTTTATGTGCTTTCGCTTTAGAAGCAGTGGTCTCTTGAAAACAGCCTCTCTACTTCTGATTATGTGTCATGTTTGCCGTCCCCAAGACCCTACTTTTTGTGGGATCTTAGTGGTTTTTTTTGTTGTTGAACTAGTGCTTGTTCTTGTGAAATCTCAGGCAATACCAATTCTTCTAAAATCAATTGGTGTTAGAAAAGGCGCATACCCTAGTCTTACTGTGCATTCAACACACACAAGCGCCTACGACATTGGAGTGTGACTTAGCCACGCCACGGGACAATTGATGCACACATCAATAATAGTTCTTAGTATTGTTACACGAAACAAGCTAGGCTCTTGGTTAAGGCTAGCTCGCGCTTGGATTGTTTAGGATAGCAATTGAGTCAAACTCGATATAGTACTCGACTTGCTTGAGTCAAATCCAAGTCACAAAACTCTTACTTTGCCATACTTTATTATGACAGCAAAAGCTTGATTTTGTAGCAGCCCTATTCACCAGTAATCACAACAAGAGCATTCCCCATTCCTGAAGTGGTGAAATCGATTGGCATCTCTCACAATAATCTCTCTTTGTACTATCTGTGATATGAGTTTTGTTACCATATGGCAGTCATTACAGACCCGGAGATTTTTGGTTATGCGAATCACACTTCCGGGCGCGGTGCTCAAGAGCCCAAATGCAATTGCTGATCTCTCACTATGACCCCACAGTAATTTCACTTTCATCTTTTCGTCAACATCACGCAGAACACTGCTAGTATCAGGCACATACCCAGAAGCCTCTATCTCTGATCTTAAAGCTTCTAAGAACCGATGAATTTCTTCCCAGTTCAAATGTGAATCATCCCCTGCAAAAAACGTATGGACCTGGTTTTGTATTTCAATCGAACTATATCCTGGAATTTTCTTTAATCTGCGAGCCCTCATGATGCTTCGAATATAATCTACCACATCCCATCTCTTGGCTTGGGCATATATATTTGATAGCAGAATGTATATACCAGGATTTGTGGAGTCTAGGTGAAGCAATTTATCAGCAGTTCTCAATCCTATGTCCATGTTTTTATGGTAACGACACCCATTGAGTAAGGCTTCAAGAACAGCAGTGCCCGGCTCAGATGGCATTTTTTTAATACATTCTTCTGCATCTTCAAGACGCCCTGCCCTACTAAGTAGATCAACAAAACAAGCATAGTGCTTCTCAGATGGCTTCATTTTATGTTCTGTTTTCATATTCTCAAACAAATAGATACCCTCTTCCACAAGCCCAGAGTGACTGCACGCTGCTAGAAGAGCAACAAATGTGGTTTGATTTGGAGAGACCCTCTGATACACCATTCGGTCATATATGTTTATAGCTTGGAGCCCAAACCCGTGAATGCCATAGCTTGTTATCATAGCATTGAACAAAACAACATCTCCAGAATCGGAAACAATATCGAAAACCCTCTCAGATAAGCTTATTTTGCCGCACTTGGCATACATATCAATTAAAGCTGTCATGTTAACAATGTCAAGAGCATATCCTAAACGAACTAGATTAGCATGAACACTTTTCCCTTTCTTCATGGACCCCAAATGAGCACAACAATAGACTAGACCAACCAGAGTCACGGAATTGGCAGCAACATTCTCTTCCTGCATTTGGTGGAATAACTTCAATGCATCCTCTGCTTTTCCATTTTGAGCTAGTCCTACGAGCAAAGCAGTCCATGTAATAACATTTTTGTCTTTCATTGTGGAAAACAGATAAATGGCCTTCGTGAGTTCTCCACATTTGCCATATAAATCCAGAAGAGCCGTAGATAGAATGTTACTTGATTCTAGGCACCTCCTTAAGATGAAAGCATGGAGTATCTTTCCACTTGCCATATCAGCCACTCGTGAGCAACCTTGAAGGAGGCTAACAAGAGTTACAGAATCAACACCAATCCCATTGCAAACTAATTCATGAAAATATTCAAGTGATTTCGGAACCAAGTCATTCCGAACACATCCTGAGATTATTGCATTCCACGACACCAGAGTCCTAGTAGGCATTCTATCAAAAACAAGAGAAGCAGTTTCGAGGTCACCCATCATACTATACATATTGATCAAGGAGGTTAGCACTTTGACATCATTTCCCATTCCCAACTGAACTGTAAGTCCATGACAGCATTGTCCCACTTTTATGCATCCCATCGCCCTGCATACCTGAATCAAGTTCACCATAGTTACAGTACTGAGTTTAATGTTACATTTACGCATACCAAAAAACAGTTGAAAAGCCTTGCCAAATTGGTTGGTTTTCACATAGCCTCCCATGATTGAATTCCAACATGCAATATCCTTATTCTCCATCTCATTAAATAATTCCCGGGCATCATCAATGTGGTCAAATTTCACCAAGAAACATAACATTGAACTCCCAAAGAATCGATCATTATGCATCCCACAATCCACACCCCTTCTAACAACTTCCATCCCAACATCATAATGCTCTGGTGAGGCACTGCACGCCTTGAGCACGAACGTGCAAGTGCAACTATCAGGTCTCGATTCTAGCACACCCATCATCTGAAACAGCTCGACCACCTTAGAGTGCTGTCCCCTTTTAAGAAACTCATTCATCATAGCATTGCAGAGAAATACTTCTGGCCTGGTAAATTGATCAAACACGTTGCTTGCAGTGTCAAGAGAGCCCAAATCACCATACGCCTTTACAAGCTTGGTGGCCAGAACCTGATCAGCAGATAGAGAGTTCACAACAATCTGAGCATGAATTGATGCGACCCATAATATGTTTGTCCGAAATTGCTGTAAAAGCGTCAAAAACCTGCTGTTATTGACGACTTCAGGCGGTCTGAGGTCATTAGAGTTAAGTAATGCGGAGGAGTGGGTTGAGGATGAAGAAATGAAGAGAGGTAAAAGAGGCTTTTTGAGAATGGTAGGAATCTTGACAAGTTGTGAAAACAATTTCATTTGAACGGCCGTGCTTAATACTTACTGGGTTAATCTGACTATACATTTCTAAAATCTTGCGTTTATCTTCATCATCGTCCTCGTGGCTTCTTCTAGGGTTCGTTTTGCCTCAATTCTTGCCCCGGTTCAACGGCGGCGACTGCTGCTCCGGCACGGTTCTTGCGTTTCTATGCTCTCCTTCTCCGCCTGCAGCTGAGCACTCCATAGCGCAGTTATCTAACCCCCAGTTACTCGCCTGCTCTGGACTCGTCATTGATCCCCGGAGTCACGGCGTTGCTTATCGACGAGCAGCGGAGATTTGTTGGGGGGCAATCTTATTTTCAATTTAAAGATAGGGAGGGACTACTTATATGCAATTGGATCTATTTAAATAATTGATTCAATATCATTTTAAAAAAGTAAGATGGTTAATTAGTAATGAAACATTACCACTGAAATATTTGTCCAATTTTAACTTTTTTCCGTTAATCATTTTAATATTTGAATTATAGTTAAATAAAATATATATTACGAATTATATACTAACTAGATAAAATAATATTTTGAAAATATTTTATATAATAAATCTAATAAAATTATTTTATATCAATATCTAATATCATTTTTATTTAATTTGAGGTCAAAGTTTACTAATTTTGACCGAAAAAAATCAAAAGAGGATAAATATTCTGGGATGAAGGAGTACTAATATTTTTAACAGAAATATACAATACTAAAGAGTACAATATAAATTTGACATTTTATTAAAAAAGAGAATTAAAATGAATAAATAAGCAAAATATGCTTTAAAATTATTACCACATTATTGATGAAACCTACGGAGTATTACTTTGAGACACCGGCAGATTAAATGAGTTATTCTTTTATAGTCCTTAAATCCACATTTGAAATGTTGATATTTTCATAGGCTCTCATGTGACAAATGATTTTTTTGTAAAATTCTAAGTTCTTTTATACTCCGTAATATCAATGCACTCAAATCTACAGAGTATAAAAAGAACATAAACCTTAAAACCACGTAAGAATTTTTATCTGGCTCTTGAAGTAAGCTCAATTTTGCGTCAAACTCCACTCTTAGTTAAATTCAATAAATAAATGAATATATTTCTAAATATTGGCTACCCAAAAAATGAAAATATTTCTAAATATTGTGGGGAGAAGTTTACTTGAAAACAAAAATAAGAAAAAAATGCAAGATATTTTATGGTACCACGCTATGATTTTTTTGTTAATACTTAAGTGTGTATACAATACTTAGATCGTATTTTGGGAGATGGGCATAGTTGCAATCCTAAGGCAAAGGATTTTAAGTTATACTAAATTATTTTTCAAATGGATCATCATTAGAAGTTTTGTGATACATTAAAAATTTGAATGAATCAAGTATATATTAATTTTTATGTATCATAAAAGTCATAATGATTGTGAGCAAGCAAACAATTGAAAAATCTCCACCGAACAAAATTCTTCTCAGTCACACATTCCAAATCTTCACCATTAGACACCAACACATATATGTAGAATACTGACCAATTCTAATTTTAAGTAATGTTTATAAGTGTCGCTAGAAAAACACTATCAATTTTTGCAGCATAAAATGCCTTTTTTTCCCGTCCATTCTTCAAGGCATACAATGAAGCCATTTCAACCGGAGGCACACGCCAACGGGCACACATGTTTGGCGACATGACCACAATTAATCCATTGGTGAAATAATAGCTAGGCAACAATGGTCCTTTGGTGTAATAGTGCAATTGAAGAAAACATATCTAGAACGCGGTAAATAATGTTTTCTCATAGATAGGATGAATGAACCATGTTACCATGCAGTAAAAGTTTACGATGAATATATTTTAGGACGATCGGTGTATAATCTAGATGTGCATTAAGGTAACTTTTCATAGGTTAGGGAATCACTAACCTTGCATAGTGAAATGCATGCTCACTCTCTCAACAAAGAAGATGCACTTTGTTGCACTATATGATCTGTGTGCACTCATTGGCATCTACTCCCTTCATCCAGATTAGTTTGTCTACTTTTCTCATTTATAAGAAATGAGTTTAAAATGTCAAAAAAGTCCTTCAAATAAGTTTGTCATGCATTCATTTCAACGGCGCTCATACCGAATCTCTAGGATATTTTCGACAAATCATCATAATTACTCAATGGTCGTTGCTAAACCCACTCCTCATTTGGCTATACCTACCCCTTTTATGTGAAATGGACAAGTTTTGCCCTTAATGTTTAGAAAAGGGAAAGAAAAGTGGGAAAGGTAAAGTTGTCAATTTCTTATAAATGGATTGGATTTAGCACCACCATACCCTTACTCCATTGAAATATTGAATACAGATAGTAGAAAACTAATTTTGGACAAATGAGAACAAGTTGACAACTAAAACCGGACGAAGGGAGTACATATAAAAAGCCCTTTTTGGTAGCATTAATCAGCTTACTCTGCTTATCTACATGCCATAGCAGAATAATTCCATTTGACTTGCTTATTTGGCTGAAATTGATTTTTACAAACGCTTAAAATTTCAGAAAATTGAGTAGATTCGAGCATTCAGCCAAATACCTTTTTACCAAACGGGCCTTAATTTGATATTCGCATGCTTAATCCTTCATGGGTCTAGACATTTTTTTCGTATCTCTTGGATAGACCAGTACAGCCAAAAACAAGGCAATGGCAAGACCAGTGGCGCCACTAAAAGGTTGAAAAGAGGATGCTCCGGTAAGCCATGGTGGAGACTTGGATCCAGGAACCAGAAAGCCTTCCATCCTCAAGAAATTATTTGAAGCCAATATCCCTGCACGTACGCCAATGGGAAGGGATAGGCTACCCTTCTTTCTTGTCCTAAGCCCAGAAAGAGCTAGTGATAACATCCATAGACCAGGCACTGCCCATGCTGACCTAGAATTTCATTAATGAAAAGGTTAAGGCCATGACTAAAGCCTTGAATAATCACTCTCACACCAACTACTATGTACCAAGTATTCAAGTTAACTCTATCAAACTTAAAGTGTGACTTTACACCTATTTCAATAAAATGGAATGTCCTTGAATGAATGAGATGAGATGTTCTACTCCAAAATCTTATACAATATTGTATTCAAGCAGTTGGGTACCATCAAATGAATTTAAGTGATCATATTGGTGAATTATTAAAACACAGGTGGCAACGATAACAATTGGAATACCTTTTTAGAATAAAAGATCTCATCCCCTGACAAAAGCTCTAAAAAGATATGTTATGTGAGAGTCACACTAAACTTATGAACAGAAACTAAATTTAGTTCAGCTTTACATGCATAGAGTCAAATAAATTCGTCAGATACTCAAACAAAATTTGTGCTTCAGACAACTGTAGAAATATACCTTTGGAATACTGAAAATGCAAGTCCCGAAATGATTATTCCTTGATTGTGTCCGAGGTCAGAAGCAATTTCATCAGGCAACCATGATCTGAAAATCAACTCCTCGATCATTGCAACCCCAGTTGCGGTTGTAAGTCCTTGAAAAGCTAGTAAAACCATCTGACTGAATATTTTTAATGATGCTAGGGCAGCAGAAGATGATGGAGGGAAAGTGATTGGCATATGGAAATGGACACTTCCGACTAGGGAGTTTACCGAATAATATAGTAAAACAAGAATGACTCCTCCGACCAACCCCTTTATAAAATCCTGAGCCTGCAAGCAAGGAGGTTGACATCACGGTTAGGCAAGTAATATTGTTTTCATGCTCTGAGAGTTTCTCTTTTTGGCACTACCAGGAATAGACAGGTAACAACAATATTTTATGTCTCAGATCAACCAAAAGAAAAAGCTTGGTAAAAATTTAATCTCCCAAAGCAGAGCAATGAACATCAACAAAGTTCGAAATGCCTAATAGAGAGATTCTGCACCTGTGACAATGAAGTCAGATCCAGTCCATATCGTTCAAGTGGATTTCGGTACCCACGAATTCTTTTCCCCCATATTGTAACTAGTAGCATAACAGAGATATAGAGTCCAACAATGCAAACCAGTTCTGCAGTTTTGGATGGGCTATGAGTAGTCCAGCTACACACAAGTGTTGGTAGCAAAGGTACAGCAACAGGTGACCATAAAACAAGAACCATACACATAAATGCAAAAATCCTGAAGCCAGATCAAAGATAGAAGTTTCAGAGTTCTGTGAAATAAGGGCAGTTTTCTTTTGCCAAATTTAGAGTGTCAGGGGGTGGTGACAGAATCTTTTAGTAACTTTTATAATTTCCAATAGCTCGAGGTGGAAATATTTTGGCAAGAAAGAAACATTTGTTTTTTTGATAGGTTATAAACAAGTTTACATGCAATAAATCCTACATGAGATCCACAGAAGTAATTTACCTTTGGAACAAAGGACGTTCAGCAATGTGCAGAAATGAAAGGAGTTTGTCCGTTAGACTCATGGCACCACGTAATCCACCCCAAAGCAATGCAAATTTTCCGATAAACCTAAAAAGTCCACCCCTCTGTCCTAACTCTGCAAGCATTGCCACCAGCCTATGCATTAAAGTAATAGCAATAAGCTTTTACTTAAGAAAAAGATTTAAAATGAAAAGCAAAAGGATTATCAGCATGAGCATGTAAAACCTCTCTTGATCTACTTCCCCATCTTTTGTGGGTACCACAGGACTAGCAATAGACATTGCTTTCTCGGCAAGACTTGTAACTATGTTATCCTGGGGTTTATCCACATCATCAAGTGTGGGAATATCCTTGTTTGGATCTTCTTTTTCAATGCAATTGGAAGAAATTCCAATCTCGTCGCCCTTTAAGCACATAGGTACTAGATATTAAAAATGCATTTACAGGGAAAGAAACAGCAAATACATACTAGGAAAACGATCAGAGCAAGAATCTTTGAATTCCTAAACATCATGCCTTGAAACTGCTATTTATCATGTTACAGCATTACAGCAAATGCATATTAGGAAATAATCAGACCAAGATTCTTTTATTGCCTACTTAAACAAGTAAAACCAGATACTTAACAGTCATCGTGTCTGTCCAATTATCCGCCACAGTTAAGCCTCTAAGCTGGCAATTGGAAAAGTTAAATTGTTTACATCAAAAATTCCCCATCCCAACAACATTCCCCGTTTCAGGAATTCAAACATCATGGCTTTAATCAACAACAACAATAAAAACCTAGTATAATCCCAACAGCGTTGGAATCTGAGGGTCAAGATGTAGTGATGTACAGAGTCTTAGTCTTCTTGTAAAATCAGAGAGACTCTTTCCATTTGACCCTAGATGCATTTCAGCACTTACTCCCCAACACATCATACTCTCTCCGTCCCAATTTAAATCGCTTGTTTCGGTTTACGATGTTTGACTGAAGTTATTTTCAAGACAATTTATTTGAGAATTGAGGTGGAATTAAAAAATAAAATTTACATATTTAAAAACTACATCGAAAGTCTTCGAAACAAGAGGTGACATGACTGTTATTTTATCAAATGACTAACGAAAATAAGAAAATTAAATGAATGAAGTTTGACCCTGTGACAAACAACTTAATTTGGAACACAGTACAAAGTAAGAAGTGGGGAAAGTTTAATGTGTCATTTTGATTTAGTCCATTTCCGCTCGAAACTAAAACATTGTCAATAATGACTCTTTTAGCTACATTGTCAATGGACGGACTTATAAAGCAAATGTCATCTTAATAATTTTTTTTCTTCAAAAGGTAAAGCATCACTAACTCAGTTTGTGTCCCTAATTGGGTAAACAAAGCAAATGTTGTCGTAATATGTTTTGCAAGAGTATAGCTTGTAAAAAGTTAAAACTTAAAAGCGTGCACCAATTGATGCAAATCCTCTAAAGCAGGTGTCATTACCATACATGTGTATGCTAGACAAGATACTTATTATATCAACAACAACAACAACATTACCCCAGTGCCTCAATGGCTCCCACCCATTGCGGGGTAAGGGGGTCGGATGTACGCACTGTGACCCCTATGTTTAAAACATAAAGCGGTTGTTTCCAGATGACCCATGATGAGCGTCGAAAGTTCGTTGACTAACTGCTACTTCACAATTGCAAGAAGCGTAGATAGTTTAAAGAACCAATTTGCTTTATTCCATCATACCCCAAAGCCAAAAAATAGTGAATCTTTGGCTCCATAGGGGAATGGAAATAAACAAGATACTTATATCATTCTAGAGTAAAATGAAAGTGATAAGCAAAGTTGTCGAGATGGTTACGAGAGGCACAGAGTAGACCACCTTCCGCCTTATTACTTAGCTGACTACAAGACCGCCTAGATGACGAGTCAACATATGTAAAAGTTACATATAAAATTATTTATTGTGATACAAATGTGAGTTACTAATTTTTTATATAAACTCAAAACATAAATTTAGTATCCAATTCCAATTAATTAAAGAAGTTGTGGGTCTCCTAGACACAACCTCTCTACTTTCTGAGTAGGGGTAAGGCCTGCGTATACACACCCTCCCCAGACCCACTATATGGGATTTTACTCGATCGTCTGTTGTTGTTGTTCCAATTAAGTAAACTAGAAAGTCTCAAATATCATCAAGAAAAATTAAAACGAAATCGGTATAATAAACATAGTTTGTAAGGCGGCAAGGCGAGGCAAGGCGCCAATGTACCTTCATATCGCCTAGGCGACTAGGCGCACGCCTAGGCGACGACTAGGCGACATACATACACACACACACACACACACACACATATATACTTATATATATATTTATATGTACACACACACATACATACATATATATATATATATATATATATATATACATACATATATATATATATATATATATATATGTATATGTATATATAGGTCTTATACATTTTAAGGAAGCTTGACAGAGAAAACCGAGAGAGAGAAGATAAGTTTAAGTCTATTAGGCTACAGTAAAAGAAAAAGGGCTGCACTAAAAAATGGGTTTTTTAAAAATTTTAAAGGGGCCCAAGGCATCAAGGCGAACTAAGGCGACGCCTAGGCGAGCGCCTGGTCGCCTTAAGGTCTTCTACGCGAGGCGAGCAGACAAGGCGTCCCAGTGACAGTGCCTTATCACCTAGGCGACGCCTTACAAACTATGATAATAAAAGAAAAAAATCAAATCAAGATAGGAAACTATTACCTCCAACTAATCTAAACATAAGGCATCACAGAGATGCAACTGCTATCTAAAGAAACAAAAAAAAATCAAAACGAAAAACATATTAAATACACTAGATAAATAAACAAAATAAAGAAATAAGAAAAGAAGAAAAAGACAGAAAAAAAAGGAAAGACAGATGGATTGGCGAGCTGTGGCGGTGATAGAATGCTTTTCTCAATATGTTTTTTCTCTCTATGTTTGCTGATCAGGTCATGAGGCTTTTTAAAGTTGAAAATGGGTGGGTCGGTTGTTGGAGTTGAAATTGATTTGGCAAAAAAACTTATTCCCAGCGTCTCCGTGAATGCCCAATCAACGCCTAAGTGATGCCCGTTCAGTGCACATCGCTCTTCGGGACTTCGTGTGACGGGATCTGCCCAGGCAAGTGTTCTCCACCAATTGGGGGCCTAAGCAACACCTAGTTGTCACCTATGATGTTGTGGCAACTATAGAGATCAGTGACAATTAACTTTTACCTGATGACGGGCAATTAATGCAGATGCTCCTAAAGCTGCAGTAACAGCTCCAACCATGATAGATTTTCTTGAATCTCCAGAATCATCTCTACAATCAGTTTTGGATTGGCTCAAAGCTTCGGAATAGACTCTTGTATCAGCTTTGAGACCAGAGCTCTCAAGCTCATATTTCTGATTAGTATTCAAATGAGGCACAATATCAGATCCTTTTTCATCGTTTGTACGTTGATTTATTTGGTCAGGGATCATTTCATTGTCTTTTCCATAATATTCAACAGCAGATACTTCAAAGGATTTTCTTAAGGCAGCCAGACTTGAGCCAACAATAAGCCCAACTGGCAATACTCTTTGCAAATAGGTGGTATTCTGAGCAGCAGAAGAGATGGCTTGTACTATATGCTCTCCATGAAGGGAACCAACTGTCTCTAAATCACAGTCCCAGAGTTTCGTATTCGATGCAAGTATGTCCTCCAACCCTACACCTCTAGAGACCACATTTGCAATGTTCTCCACATCTCTAGCAAGTTCGGTCTCCATTTCCTCCATGTCAGCAGAACTCAGCCTTCGGCCTACTTCAATTCTTAATGTGTCCACTATAATATTTCTGATAATGTCAGACGACTTTTTTTCTGCATTACCAGTTTCAACATTTCCATTCGATTTTTCAATTTTGTCATGCCGCTTCACCGAATCTAAAATTACATAAGATGGTTCGATGTCTATATCCTTTGGTTTTGGTTGTGAATGCCCACCTTCATGAGACGTGACATCTTTATCAGAATTAGCATCATTTTCGGCATGCTCCAAGATTTTCTGTCGTCTATCCTCTGACTTGGATATTTGGTTCTTTTCTTTGTGAAGAGAATGACCTTGTAAATCTTTTATAGAATAGATTGGAACATATTGAGAGATAGCATTTAAGTACTTGGCTGAATCCTCCACACAGAGTTTTGCATTCAAAATGTTCTCCCTCTTTCCCCCATTCTTTTCTGCAGAGTGCTTAGTTTCTATACCACTTTCATCTTGAATCATATGCATCTCTTTAGTTGTGTTTACATAGTGTGATTGGTTATTTGAAGGAATAGCATCAGAAGGTGGCGTGCCTGGATACCTATATTTCCCCTCAACATCTTCAGACTCACGGTTATTGTCTAAATTTTTCATTTTATTTTCAACGTGTTTCCCCTCCTCTAACCGAGTAATCATATCCTCCAGAACATGAAACACACTATTAACTGCCATCTGGGTCGAATCATCTATTTCAGTCAAGGCATCTAATGCTTGAGAAGCACTAGGGACTGGTGAATCTGATATACTTTGGCTTGAATTGGTTTGCATGCATTTTTCTTCTCTCTTTATGTTCTCAACGTCCATTTTTTCCATCACTTGGTCCTGTGGCAGAGATGCAGAAGATGTTGCTTTTTGCTCTGTGTTTGGCTTAGCACTATTTTCACAACTAGAAGAATCAATAACATTTTCTTCATTTGCCTGACTAGAACTCTCTTCATTCAAGACCATCTCATTTTTTCCATCGTCTTGTTGTATTTCATATTTCTCTGAGTCCATATTCTTCTCAATGGCAGCCTCCCTTTCACGCAAGCTTGAACCCTTTGGTGGAACTCCTGTTTTTGATTCATTTCCCTTGTTACCAGAAGCCAGACCAGTTTTGACAGAAAGATGCATATTCTCATTGTTATGTACCAAATCAATCATGTCTTTTCCCATATCAGAATAACTATTTACTGATTGAGGCTCATAGGTATAATCTGATTTTTGCAAATTTTCTGAAGCTCTTCCTTCTGCTTCTAGTTCCGAAGAGTGATTGTCTGCACTAGATACATGCTTATTAGAGCCATTTGGCAAATATCCCACCTTCACCTCATCTGAAGAATGAGAGTACTCATTTTCAGTTTCTGGACTTGAGTCTCCTCCAACCCTTTCCTGGATTGATGATTTTGCCCAAGATGTTACATAAGGAATGGGTTTGAGAGCGAGGAGTCGATTCAATTTCAGGTTAGAACCTTGATTATGAACAATTTCAGATACAGCACTGGTAAGCTTTCCACGGACATCTTCAGGTACTGCACCTTGCAGAGCATTCATCAGTGTTTCCCCTTGACAAACAGCAGTCAGGACCTGGATTAAAAATGTTTGTTCAGTATAATGACTATAACCAATTGGTTAATAACCATTATCGTATAACATGCATGACTATACTTGAAGACACTTTCAGAGTTTCAGTGCACAATTATGATAAGCTTCCTCTTCATAGTAGCTTGATTTGAACTTTCTAGCTCAATCACAGGCTCTCAGCACGTGAGATGGGGATAAAGAAGCACGCTTAGAGAAGGAAACACTGGTATAAAGTACCACAAGGCCACAATTGATTGAAGAGTTTTACCTTATTCTTCTGTTCTTCTGTAAATGTGTCA
The DNA here is from genome assembly GCA_003260385.1 of Cuscuta australis. Classification (NCBI taxonomy): domain Eukaryota; kingdom Viridiplantae; phylum Streptophyta; class Magnoliopsida; order Solanales; family Convolvulaceae; genus Cuscuta; species Cuscuta australis. Next base: position 1,042,580 of record NQVE01000152.1, on the reverse strand, counting down.
GGCATAGTCATATCAAGCATGTTCATAATCACCCGTGCAGCTTGTAGCACTTGGCCTCTATCATCCTGACTTATGGCTTGTTCTTCACCTGAGTTGGCATCACCGCAACAACCACACATTAATGTGTCATTGTCATCGTGCAACAAGAAGCCTGTATTTTGGTCTGCTGCAGTATTTCCTTCCTCAACTGTTTTTTTGAAAGGATCTAGATCAGGCCCATTTAAGGAATCTGAATCTGGAAGACTTAAAATCTTTTTCACTCCAACATTTTCATCAGATGACCTGATCGACATTGCTGGAACACTTGGTGGATTTATAGTAACATCAACATCTTGTAATAGAGGATGGCGCCCCTTTAAAAGAGCAAGCTCTACAGCTGCAATCCACTGTGACACGACATTTGTTGTTAGTTACATGATTTTTTATTGTGTCCGATTATATTTATATGCAGTTGTGTACAAGCAATATCAATCTTTTACCTCCATCGCAAAATTCTGACACCAAGATATAGTTGATCTACCTCTCACGGATTCTGTAAATGGAAACTCATTGCACAGAAGCTGGCTTGTAAATGGATTTTGAGCTATGGAACTTTGTGGAACAGAAAATAATGGAACAGACCTATCATTATTCTGGAAAATTGCACACAATGTTAAACTGCATATATCATTTGGGTGAAACTATCATTGTTCCGGAAAATCTCACACACACACACACAAATGACACAATGTTTACTGCACATATTCATTTGGTGAAACTACAGGAATATCATCGAACAATATTGATGATGAGGGAGCAAGCCATTTTCTAAAATTCACTATGGATCCAATCTACTATACCAAGTAAAAGCAGAAATATGGCTTTTATTAACACCATCAACAGAAAAGGTTTAGCAAGGAAAAGTGGCATGTCCTAAATTAGCAGAACTTAGAAAAATAATAAAAAGAAAGAATTATGTGCGAGGAAACAATGCAGCACTCCCTGCCCTTCCCTATAATATTTGACTCCAACAAGAAACAAATGAACACCTATTTCTAACATGCATTCTTTTTAAGGTTCACCAACATCTACTCTTCACAGATTAACAAAAATAAATGTATATAATTAGTGTCCAACCAATTGGTTAAGTCCCTTTCACAACCAATTGGTTATGTCAAAAATACGGTTCAACCAATCAAAGATTCACAATGATAAGGTCTCCAAAAGAAAGTTGTACCTGAATGAAGAGAAGAGGAATCTTAACTCTCCCAATAACATGTCTTGTACTAGATTTCACATAAAAATCTTCTAAGGAATTGAAACCGTACGATACCATAGATATTTCTCTCTCGAAATCGCGAATAGATGTTGATAGAAGAGCCTTTTCAACATTAAAACCTTTTGTCCGCCCTTGAAATAGTTCCTAAAGCAGAAGATAAAGGTTAGCCAATATAGAAAGCAGCAGCCAACAAGCCATACCAGTTTTCCTTTTCAGATTTTAGCAAACTAATTCGTGGTGGTGTACTTCTGGAACCTGTCAGATATTCTGTGCTCAAATCCGACAAAACCTGTATCATGTATGTTGAACTTGGATTTTATTTATAGATGGGTAGGAATATTAAATGTTACAAAGATACAAAACCTGTTGAGTAGAATAAGCACCTTGTTAGATTGCAGAATATGGACCAGTCCAGGAGTTAGCTTCTGGTCTAAGTAGGGAGATGCTCTAGTAGCCACTTCTAGGTCAAAAGGGTTGTCAATACAAGTAGCAGCCATGAGTGGTGTTTCTTCTCCAGCTTCAGCCAGGTACTTTGTCAACATGTTTGCGCTGTAACCCCAGCCAATCCCCATAAACATTGACCATGGCCTTCTTTTCTTGATAAATTCAATGGTTGTGGAGATATCATCGCTGTCAGCAGCTGTAAATAGCCTACATCATATAAAAATTAACATTTCTCGCGATCATTTTGTTGTAAAATATGTGCATGTGGTCAAGTGTTAGAAGTGCTTTCTCTATCTGATTTCAAGTAAATATTTCTTCGTGTCAAAAGCCAGGGGAAATCTTTGAGATGTGAATGCAACATGACCCATAGAGTTTGTAAAGCCAGGAAAAAACACACTCCACATCTGTGAGACACTTAGACCAATACAACAAGCACTACAAAGTCTTAACCAAGCAAAATCAAAGAACACAGTACATGCCAGTAATGCCACTACGAAGTAGGGTATCCGCCCTCTCACGTCAAAATATAAGCAAACCTAAGTTCTACCCCAGGAGGAGAGAGGTTCCTTCTAAGAGGACCCAACCAAATGTGAAAAGCCATGGGATTAGTATTTTGAAAAAACAAACAAAGATTCGGCTAACCGCTAACAACTAACCAACGAGAAAAAAAGGTCCAACCACCATAGGTTCCTACGTAGTATGTAAACTTAAGCTCACATTGAGTCATCACATCAGCTCCTCATGATATTCATGAGCTTCTAAATGATTTGACGGTTAGGTCACCACTCGGTATCAGGTTCTAGTCAACTCAGGTTCACAGTAGTTCCAAGCTTATACATAGTCACTCAAAGTCTCAAACCGAGACTTTGCACTTGATCCGACCAATGAGCGTATACCAACTGGTAGATTCATTGACGAAAAAATCCCCCGATCTCACCTCCATGGTTACTTGAACTCAAGACCTCCCACAAGAGAGTGATTACCATTAGACCACTACAACTTGTGAATGAGCCCAAATACTTGAAAGTATTGCTTTGCCAAACTCTTTGCTACCCAATAATGTCTTCTAACTTCTCCTATTTGTGCTTTCTACTAAAGCTACACAAGAGGTACTCAATCTTATTCCCAAGTGCCGCTCTCCACGGCTCAAATTTTGCATTCACCCCTTATCTCATCTCAGTAACCAGCGCCACAACAAAATCATATATTGTACTCAAAAAGGCTTATCAATAGAAAAGCTAAGGTTACGGTTAGAGTATAAATAACCTCTCCTAGGCCACAACCAAAAGCTTGAAAGCTTGAGCTTTTGGTTGAATTGGTTTCTTGAGGGTTACCAATAGAAATGCCAGCATCACTGGATAGAAAATCCTAGTCTCTAAAAGCATCAAAGCATAAAATCCAGTCGATAAATGAATGACACCGTAGCCAATAAAAATGCATATAATGTGTGAGATAACGCGATTGCTAAGTTAATAATCAAAACAGTAGGAATGTCGAGTAAACTGACCTTGCTGTTGTCAATGGGGAACCAGCACATCCCCTTGGATTCATGACAACCGGAAAAAACCCTCTCTTCAAACAGTCACAAACAAGCCCCCTAACATCCTCATCCATGCTTCCCTCGGCTGTCCCGGGAACAATCAAGCAGGTGGTGTCCAATCCACGCTCCTCCTCCAAGTCCAAATTCGCTGGCCAGTCCAACGACACCACTCCTCCATCCTCCATGCTTATACACAGCCTCTGGTAAACCAACTTCTCATCAAATTTCTCATCATCGCTCTTCCAAACCTGAATCTTGCCACTAGTGACTCTCACAAAATGACTTCCCTCTTTCACCAGCCTCTCCTTTACAGTTTCCATCAACTGGCCCCCAACGAACGAAATTGAAGGACACCGCAGCATGACGAACCTATTAAACGGCGTAGGAGCGGCGAACAGAGTCCACTCCCCGATTTCCAACACCGAGCCTTCACGCCGAGCTCCGTAACTCCTCGAATCGCCGCGCAACCGCGACAGGTAGAGAGCGGTTCCGGAGGCGAAGCCGAGGGCGGGAGCGATCAAATCGAGCGAATTCACGGAAGGGAATTGCACGATTAAATGCTGGAACAGAGACTCGAAGGGCGAATGGGAAGATAATAAGGTGCTCGGGACGGTGACTCGCCGGCGGCGCTTCCATCCGACGCGGTCTGTTGAAGTCCGGTTTCTGCATGGCCGGAATGGAATTTCCGGTGAGAGATTCCGAGAAGGTGTTAATGGCAGGTGAGCGGGGAGCAAACTGAAGCTCATTTAAGGCACAAAATTTAAAATTACGGGAGCGAAGAGAGAGAGAGAGAGAGAGAGTACGGCAAAGAATGTTCTAAAATCAGGAAATATCTGCGAGAAGGAAAGAAAAATGGAGAGGTTGAGGATGACCGTGTGGTGGGGCCCGCTGGGTTAGACTAGCGGTTGGAAATTAACAGTCGGGTCCTTATCAATCATTTTTTCTTCACTTTTAGACTTTGTTTCTTACTTTTTTTCACATTACTCTTTCCGTAAGATTTAATATTTTTATTTGACTTTTTTCCAAAGTTTATCCTCTCCGTCCCGTAATATTCGTCCAGTTTTTATTTTTAGAACTTTTCACTAAGTACTTTGACTCATTAAATTCTCTCAATGTGTAAGCGTAAATATAGTCATGTGTGATCTTATTTGATTTGTCTTAACCTATAGATTATTAATATATAATTTCTATAATTTTTTACTCCGTAATATACAAATTACAAGATAAAATGGATTAAAGAAGTGTATTGGATGGTGTGTAAAAATGAAAGTGGACAAATACTCTGGGACGGAGGTAGTAAATGTTAACCTCGGTATGCAAAAAAATACATTTGTTTCAATATAAATATAATATCAATCATTCTCTTTTAAAATGTAGTTTTGAGATATTCAAATTTTATAAAATATATTTATATATAAATATCGATATTTATTAATAGTTAAAAAGTTAAATAGAAGACCATGAAAAATCAAATGGAAAAAGTAAATCTGGATGGAGGGGGACATTTTTTATTGTTTTCCATCACTTTTACGCTTTCTTTCTAATTATTTACTATCTACATCTAACTTTTTAATTATTTCTAAGTTTAACTTTAATCATATCAAACCGCAAGAACTTTTTTTAAGGTGGAACAAAATGAGTAATATTATTAAAAAAATGCTTAATTAAAATTAAAAACACTTCAGAACATATAATGAGTTAAGATCTTCATGCGGCGTCTAAAATAGCATTTATAACGTCAAATAATGTAAAGATAATGCTCCCTCGTCCTAAAAAATCAATTTCATTTTTATATGTTTCAAAAAATACTACTACTTTCAATTAAAATCTTTCATATACCCTTACTAATTATTAATCTATCTATTATATCATATCTATTTATTATATATTTACCTATTACATCATCCTTTTGTAAAATAAAGAAAAAAATTAAAAATAGTACCAAAATTACACAATTTTTTTATCTCAACTTTTCCCGACGTGAAAATATTTTATATGACGAAGGTAGTATAAAATATCATTATACAATGTAAAAATACAAATATTTTATAGTACTAAGAGCATGAGCAATGGTGAGGTAAAAATGGAATGCCACACGCTGACTTGGAAGATTCCAACCAATAAAAAGTAGTCCAGTCAACGAGTGGCAAGGGAGTCGAGTGGTGTGCTCTGCAGTGGCAAGTAGTGTTTTTATTATTTTTTTTGTTTTTTTCCATATTTGAATTATTTGAAGTTATTTAGCCTATTTATTTTATCACAAAAATACTCTGTATTTCTTTTAACTCAAAATTATTGAAAAAAAAATTTCAAAATTGTACTTCTACTATTTTTAAAAAAAAACTTCTTTTTTGATGCAAACAAATAAAATGACAATAATTTTTTCTCACTTTTTATTTTTCTTTAAATATTTTGATTATTTGAAATTATTATTTTTATTTATTTTATCATAAAAAAGGTTATTAGGAGTACTTCATTAAAAAAATCATTTAAAAGTCTCTTACCAAAAATGGAAAAAATGAAAAAAATGAAAAAAGAAAAAAAAAATAGGAACAAGAATGCCTCGCGGATGACACGGTAATGGAGGAGAACTTCCATCTCCACACATGGCAATGGACCAAAGATGCTGAGGTGGCAGGGCGTGGGAATGCATCTCCACGCCGCTGCTGATGCTCTAACATGCATATTTAGGAGATAAAAATACTCTGGATACAATATCTTATTTTAGTACTATTAGATAATTGTTTGTCTCGTTTATTTGGTCAAACTAATATGGAGTATTAGATATTGATACAAGAATAAGTTTTTCTTACAAAATATTTTTAATATATTTCTTTATCTAGTTAATATAACAATTAATTCTTATTTAATTCTAAGTCAAGGTAGATATGAGTTGACTATAAAAAATGAAAACTGAACAAATCTTCTGAGATGGAGGATTATTTTAAAGACTTATACTCCCTCTGTTTAAAAAGATTTGTACTATTCACTATTCGAAACTTACAAAAACTTTTATTTATTTTGAACGTTTTGATTGATTATTTTATAAGATAAAATATCTTTGTGAACTATTATTTTGTAAAAGTTTTGACATAGATTTTAATATTAGCTTTTTTTGTTTCCATATTAATTTTTAAATAAAATAGAGTGAATAAAGTAATAAAATTGAAATTTTACTTTTTCTTATGGAAAGTGTAAAATACTTTTGGGAGTAACCTATAAGGCGCTTTGATCGTTAATGAACTTAGATGCATAGTATCAATTAAAATGTAACGGGCCAATAGATTTGAGATTTTTGTACTCAACGGGCTTACGCATTTTTAGCCCATAGCATTTCAAAATCTAAAATTTTCAAAACACGTGGATATTACTGCTGGGCTATGGAATTGGTTCAGATTTTGGATCCAGGTTTCCAAATGGGCCCATAATTAGGAGTACAATTGTGTGTACATCGACTTTGTATAAATATTGGTAACACAATTTAATTACTCCTTCCATCTAAATATCATCTTCCCGTTGCGCGTTACGATGTTTGATTAAGTTATTTTTAATTTATATGAAAAATGATGTGAAATTAAAAGGTAAAAATTACATATTGAAAAACTACACTAAAAGGTACAAAACTAGAGGTGACACGACTATATTGTTTTATCAAACAGACAATGAAAATAGACCAACAAAGTGAATAAAGTTTGACCTTGCGAATAATGAATGAAAAGATACTTTATGGACGGTGATGGTGTAAATTACCACGCAAATACTAAGTGTGAGTAATCGGAAGGGTTGTAGGTGGAAACACCTGTAACCCGATTTGTTATTAATAATAATAGGAGTTATTACAAATACAAGCCGTGCAGGTTAATTAAAGCATGCCTCACAAATGAGGCTTTCAGGGGTATTTATAATAATCCTAAGCACGTCAAGCACGTCTCTGATTATCCAACCGGTCAGGCGGCTGACCGGCCCACCAGGTGCACTTTGAAAGTAGATCTTCGGGTATTGGCGTCTGGTCTCCCCATCCAACCGGTCAAATAACCCGGACTGAGAAAGACGCGTGCTGTTCGGTGAACCAACCGGGTGGTATCCTTGGGTTATTACCCATCAAGGAGTCCTCCGATTCCCGGTCCTGTGGGGACCATCAGGGGCGGGAAGCACATGCGATCATTTCCTGGAATTTGAACTGCCAGTCGCTTTTTGGCGGGAAAATCGTCTCGGAAAACCAGCGCCAACCCAAAATATTTGAAATTTGAAATTTGAATTTCAAATTTCAAAAACCGGGTGTCCAAAGCGGGAGAATTTCTCGAAGTCGGGTACGGAGCCGCCGATTTATTGTGCCGTTTCGTCTCCCCGAGAAGTTATGATGGCAAATCATTTCAGCTGCCACGTGTCATTCTTTCGTTTGTCCGTTTGGGCGGCCTCTCTCCTATATAAAGCGATGTCCTCCCTAGGATTTCTTCACTTGCAAATCTTCGATTTAAAAAAACCGCCCGGCCGCTTCTACTACTTCCGAGTCCTCCGAGTCCTCTTATTCCAAGTAACTCTCTTTCTTTCTTCTTCCTCGAGTCATGTCTGACCACGAAGACAGCCTGAATCCTTCCTCTGATTCTGAGCGCCCGGCTACTTCTCCACAGAAGAAGCCGGTTGATGCTTCCACTTGTGCTCCTTCTTCTTTCGTGGCGCAAGTGATCTCGGTTGCCCAACCTGGGGATGAGGGCTTCGTTCTGCTGGACGACCGGTTGCTTCAAACGCAATCGTCGATCATGCAGAAGGCCCAGGTCCACGAGGTGCGCAACCTGATGCCGGACGGGTACCAATTAACTTACCGGGCAACGTGGAAGAGCATTATTCCTCTCCACGCCGGTACGTCGATTGGTATCCATTACCACTCAATCAAGGACCTGGGCGAATTCTCCATTCACCCATTCAAAGTCCTTTTCCTTGAAACATACGGTATCATGCCCGGGCAGCTGGCCCCTAACGGTCACCGTTTGTTGGCAGCTTCATCAATGTCTGCCGGTTCCTTCGTATTCCTCTTTCCCTTCGTCTCTTTGACCACATGTTCGATGTCCGACGCGGGTCCAAGGAGACCCTTGGATTCGTGGTGGTGTCTTCTCACCAAGGTCGGGCATTTCTCTGTGGCCTTCCTCCCTCCAACAAGAGGTGGAAGGACAAATACGTCTCCATCAAATTCCCCCCCGGCTGCCTTTCCTTTTGCCCAAAACGTCTGGGGGAAAAGAATGAAGCGCCAGGTCAAACCAACAGAGGCCTTTGACCTGGTTGCCTGGGAAACCACTCTCCGGGCCGGGGATGCCTCCACCCGCGGTCTTTACCATGTCGGGAAGTGGAGCGTCTACCCCGGCTGGGAGACTGACCCTGAGCCGGAGATTGTCCTAACTGGGGTGATCCCCGAAGCCATCCCCATTAGCCGGGTGAAGGGATCCAAAGCCCTGGCCACAGCCACCGCCGGTCCTTCACGCCCGGCGAAGAAGAAGAAGGAGAAAGGTCAATCAACTACCCTTATTTTCCTTCCATTTTTTCTTTTTTATATCGCTGTTCTTCTAACCGGTTTCTTTTCTTGCAGTGGTGAAGTTCCGGTCGAAATTTGCCATCCCCCAGATCGTGGTTGAGGAACCCTCCACTGCTCGGCCACTCAACCCCCCAACCAGCCAGCCTCTCTCTCTCTGGAGGAGCAGCCGGCCCAATCCCACCAGGGGACCAGCCAGCCCATACATTCGGGGGAGCTCTACATCAATGTAGATACCCTGGAGTTCGATAACATGCTGGGGGAAACCGGCGAAACCTCTTAACCCCATGAGGATGATGGCGAAGAAGAGGCTGCTGGAGAGTCCCTTCAGCGGAAGAGGCGGAAGACCGAGGAGGTCAACCAGCCATCCCATCAGGGCCCCAGTCCTCCGGCGCTGGCAAGGGACCCATCGTGCCTCGATCTGTGGCACTGATGTCCCGGTCGGACGAAGAACTTTTCCAAGCTTTCCGTGCTGACCTGAGTGAGGTAATCTCTTTTTTTTAACCGTTTTCTTATTGCCTCTGCCCTGTTTCTAAAATTTTTCATGTGTTTAAAGCAGGTCGGCCGGATCGGTGAAGAGTACTTTGCCCGGATGGTGAAGTCAAAATATGAGGAGAAGGCCCAGATGGAGGCCATGCTGGTCGAATGCAGGAAGGATGCCCAGGCTGCCCGCGCCCATGCGGAGAAGATGGAGGCCAAATGGGTAGAGCACTGCGCGGTCTACCGCCAACTCTACGCCAAGCACGACGGACTTCTAAAGGCCGCGAAAGATGCTGATGACCAAGCCCAGGCCAAGATCCAGCTCCTGGAGGCTGAAAATGCTCGGTCGGTTGAGGAGATCGCCCGGCTTGGAGATGAGCTGGAAAAAGAGCGCTCAGAAAGGGCTTCTCTGGCTGCCGCATGGGCTGTTCAGGCGCCTGAGGAGTTTGCTTCCCAAGCGCTTCCTGACCGGGAGACCGCCATCCGCTTCTTCCAAGGCCTGTACAAGCACAAGGTGTCGGCCGGGATCGTGGATGAGATCGGCACCTTTGGTTACGAGAGCGGTCAGTACACGGAGCGGCGGGCCCTCTATGGCATCCTTGAGCAGCGAATCCAAGGATTTCGTCCCAAGGCTCTATCTCTGCTCGATCTGCACGACGAGGAACCGGTCCCTCCATTCCCTAGAATCTGACTCCCCTGGCTTTATCTTTTATTATATTTTTTTTTTACTTCCCGTGTAATGATCTGCCTCCGGGCACTTTTGTAAGACGCTTAAATATTAACGCAAGTGTTTTTCTTCTATATATTTTCTTCAACTTGAGATTCTTTAACCGTTTAGATTAGTAAATAACAGCCCGGCCGCATTTACCCATTTCGACCGGGAAGACTTTGAGTTTCATCAAATTTCTTCCGGTCAGTTAATAACCCGCAATGGCGTATCGAGTATTTGCCCGGTACCTTAGTCAAGCCAAATCGTTTTAACTCCCGTGTTAGTACGGATGAGGTGTAGGATCGGTAAGACCGGTCTCTCTCTCTCTCTTTTTTTTTTTTGAGATGCCAATTCGATTGGACATCTAACCGGGTAGATCGGTGTGCCGACCAATTACCGGTTGATGTATGAGGACAATCTTTCTGAAAAGAACAAAGTTTTTTTTTGAGATGCCAATTCGATTTGACATCTAAGCGGGTAGATCGGTGTGTCGACCAATTACCGGTTGATGTATGAGGACAATCTTTCTGAAAAGAACAAAGTTTTTATTAACACCTAGAGAACTCATTACACTTTATCTAAAGAATTTACGCAAGTGATGAGAGTTCCAATGTCGGTCAACCCGGCAACCCTCCATAGTCTCCAGTTGGTAAGTGCCCGGCCGGATGATCGCCTTTATGCGATAGGGTCCTTCCCAATTTCGCACCAACTTGCCTCTCTCGTTAGGTTTACTAGCATCCCGTCTGCGCAAGACCTCATCATGCACTTGGAAGTATCGTGGGCCCACCCGGTTCTCGTGATATCTCTTTACCGACTGCTAGTAACCGGCCATCTTGACAGCTGCTAGGGTCCTTCGTTCTTCCACCAAATTTAACTCCGCTAGGTGGTCGACCTCGTTCTGACCGGGCTGGTACATGGTTTCTCTAAATATTGGAATTTCCGCTTCAATAGGCAACCGGGCTTCACATCCGTAGGTGAGCACAAATGGAGTTTCTCCGGTTGCCCTTCTTGAAGTCACTCTATGCGCCCAGACCGTGTGAGGCAAAGCTTCCAACCATTTATGGCCTTCTTCACCCAACCTCTTCTTTAGGCCGTCCACTATCGTCCGGTTAGCATTTTCAACTTGGCCATTTCCCTGTGGATAAGCTACTGAGGGGTTGCTGTGCTTGATTCCAAAACTAGCCAAGTACTCAGTGAACCGGGGGTTACGAAACTGCGGACCATTGTCGGTAACAATCATCTTCGGGGCACCAAACTGGGTGATAATGTTTTTCCAAACAAATTTCTCACACTGCCGCACGGTTATGGTAGCCATTGCCTCGGCCTCGACCCATTTAGTGAAGTAATCAATAGCCACCATCACGAACTTCTTCCCGCCTTGGGCGACCGGGAAGGCTCCAATAATGTCAATCCCAAACCGGGAAAATGGTATGACATTAGACGTTGGTTGGTAGTATGTGGCCGGTCTGCCGAGATGTTTGTAAAAAACCTGGCACGTCCTACATCTCTGGACATAGCGCTCACAATCCCCCACAATGGTCGGCCAGTAGTAGCCAAGCAATATTATCCTTTGAGCCAGGGTGCGAGACATTTGATGGGCCGCACAAACACCCTCATGCACCTCAGCTATTACCCGTTCAGCCTCCGGGTTGGTAAGGCAACGTATGAGAGGTCCACCAATGGCACGTTTGTACAAGTGACCATCGATTACCTGAAAACGGGGAGCCCGCAGAACCACCTTCCTGGCCCGTTCCTCGTCATCCGGTTTCTGACCGGTCTCCAAATATTCCATGATATCGTACCTCCAGTCATCATCTGCTCTGATTATCCCGGTTGCCGAATTCTGGCCCGGTTGGATAGCCGCGATTTCAAACCGATCAGTACTTGGTTGATCTAAACTTTCAATTTTAGCCAACTTCGACACATGCTCCGGGCATGATTGCATTAACTTCGAAAGCATATCAGCGTCTGTGTTCTCCGACCGGGGTATCCTAGTCAGACGAAACTCTTCCAATTCCCTTAGAAGTGCTCGGACCAGGTCACCGTACCGGGCCAGACGCTCCTCTTTGACCTCCATCTCGCCATTGATCTTTCCAACTACAAGACTTGAGTCGGAACGAATTCTTATTCTCTTTATTCCGAGTGCCTAGGCTAGTCTGAGGCCTCCGGTTAGTGCCTCATACTCCGCCTCATTGTTGGTAAGCTTGAAGTTGAAAACCAACGCATGGTAGATTTTGAACCCCTCTGGAGTAGTGAAGACTATGCCGGCTCCGCATCCCTTCGGTCCAGAGGCCCCATGAACGGCCATGTCCCACCACGGTTCGACCGTATGAGAAGGTCCGGCTTCGGGCTCTAGACCGGTTAGTTCGACGAGGAAGTCTGCCAAAGCTTGACCCTTGATTGCGGTCCTTGGTTTGTACTCTATTTTGAACTGAGTGAGCATCATCGCCCACTTGATTAATCGCCCTGAGGAGGTTGAATTTTGGAGGACCGGCCCAAGTGGCTGATCGGTTAGTACTTCCACAGTGTGAGCTTGGAAGTACGCGGTCAGTTTTTTGGCCGTAATGAAAAGTGCGTATGCTGTTTTCTCAATGGCAGTATACCGGCTTTCTGCCCCATTAAGTGCTTTGCTCACATAGTAAATAGGCCTCTGGCCATCTTCATTTCTTATCAAAACAGAGCTTACAGCGTTTTGGGAAATGCCCAGATACAAATACAAAGTCTCACCCGGTTTGGGTTTAGACAAAACAATATCAGAGACTAAGTACTCCTTCAGCTGCTGGAAAGCTTCTTCGCATTCCCGGTCCCATTCGAATGTGTTAGACTTCTTCAGAACCTTGAAGAAAGGCAGAGCCCTCTCAGCAGACCGGGAGAGAAAACGACTCAAGGCTGCCAACCGCCCGGTAAGTCTTTGTACGTCCTTCAGCGAACTGGGCGACCTCATCTCAGTTATGGCCTTAATCTTCTCCGGATTAGGCTCAATACCACGCTTGGTCACCATAAACCCTAGAAACTTGCCGGTCTTTACAGCAAAGACGCATTTCTTGGGATTGAGACGCAAGCTGTACTTAGCCATAATCTCAAAGCAAAGCCTCATGTCAGCCAGATGGTTTGCCGCACCCGGGCTCTTGACAAGCATGTCATCTACGTAGGCCTCCATGGACTTACCAAGGAGTGGCTTAAAAAGCCGGTTTACCATCCTTTGGTAAGTGGCGCCCGAATTCTTTAGTCCAAAGGCCATCACCCGGTAGCAATAAGTGCCTTCTAGAGTCAAGAAGGAAGTCTTCTCCTCGTCCTCCTCAGCCATGAAAATCTGATGGTAGCCTTTGAAAGCGTCCATGAAGTTGAGCAATTCACACCTGGCCGTCTCATCGACCATCTGATCGGGACTGGGCAACGGGTATGAATCCATGGGACATGCTTTGTTTAGATCCGTGTAATCCACGCACATGCGCCAGGTGTCGCCTTTAGGAGCCAGGACGACATTAGCCAACCAGGCCGGGTATTGTACTTCTCTTATGTGCCCGACCGCCAACAAATCTTTCACTTCTTTTTTACAAAGTCCCTCCGGACGTTCGCCAAGTGCCTCTTCTTCTGTTTCACAGGCCGGCTCCCTTCCATCATAGCCAAACGATGGCATATGACAGAACGGCTAATGCCCGGCATGTCCGCCACACTCCACGCGAAAATATCTGCATATTCCCGAAGGACTGAGATGATTTCATCTCGAAGTCCTCCGGGCAGATCTCTGCCTATTCGCACCATTCTTTCCGGGAAGGCTTCTCGGAGAACGATCTGCTCGGTTTCATCACCCGGCTCTAGCTTCGACCGCTCTTCTTCCTGAGAGACCAAAGTGACTCTCTCAAATGCCTTGGTCATTTTCTTTACGGCCTCCAAGTAGCAATGTCGGGCCTTCTTTTGATCTCCTCTGACTTGTCCTATGCCGCCCGGGGTATAGAATTTCATGCAGAGGTGGGCCATGGAGATGACTCCACGGACCTTGTTTATTCCAGGTCGGCCTAGGATGGCGTTATGAACACATTTGATGTTCACTACCACAAACCTCATTTGTTTCTGGACGACCTGGTCTCCTGTGCCCAACTCACAAGTCAGAAGGATTGACCCTTCAGCTTCAACAGAGTCCCCGGTAAACCCAGACAGGGGAGTCTTTAAGGGCTCAAGCCGTGTTCGACACAACTTGAGCTTCTCAAATGCATCCAGGTACAATACGTTAACACTACTGCCTGTGTCAACTAGCACCCGGGAGACATCGACTCCACCCATATCCATAGTTATGACCAGGGGGTCATTGTGATCTTCTCCGGTGGCGGGGAGATCCCAGTCAGTAAAGGTGATCGGCTCCCGTCTTGCCTGTTTTGACCGGGGATTTAAGGCCACCGTCCCGACGTAGAGCTCTCGCCCCCATTTCTTTCTTTGGGAAGCAGAGTCTCCCCCTTCCGGTCCACCGTAGATGACCTGCAAATGCTCTTTACCGGGTGCTTTCTTCTTCTTGTTCTGTTCGACCGGCTTCCCTTCAGGCCTAATCCATTGGTTTTTCTTTTGCTTGGCCTGAGTTGGCCGGAAAACGCTCCGACCCGCCGGCGGTTTCCGGCGGGTCGGAGCGTTTTCCGGCTAAATCCGGCGAAATTGACGGCGGGAACCAACTCCAATGCGCTCGTGGCATCCGGGCGACCTCCAAGGACCCCTCAATTGCAAGATTTGATGAAGATTTGCAAAACCCCCAATTTTGGATCCAATTTCGAATTTTAGGGTTTTTTCGAGTAGAAAAATTCAGATTCGAGAAGTTACAGGCCAAATTAGACAAAATGGTTTGGATATTATTGATCCTCGTCTCAAGACGAAGAGAATGACATTGGTCCCGCCGGAATCGGAAAAAGTTCATTTTCCGGCGACTTTGACCGGCGGGCGGCGGCGGCGGGGCGTGGAAGAAAAGAAAAGAAGAAATGGGGTCAAATTGAAAATTTTAAAATATATAAAATTCGAATTTGGCCCTAATGACCGGAAGTTAACCTAGAAATGGGCTAATGGCTCATTAGTGAAAGGATTGTGTAAGTTCAGGGATTTTTGTGAAAGGATTTGAAGTTCAGGTACTACTTCGAAATTCCAGCTAAAGTTCAGGTACCATTTGTGAAATTTACCCGAATTTTGGGACCTCAAGTTTTGCCTTCTTTGGAAATGGGGTCTCGTCAACCCGGTCTGTGAACGGAGACTCGTTCAGCAGGATTTTCTTCTTTTCATCTCGATCCACCCGGCGTTGCAGCTTTTCTAAACGTGCCTCAACCCGGCCCACACGATCCTGTGGTTCAATAAGGGTACGAGTCGTGTGCCTGGGGTGGCTTTCTGCTTCTTCTTCTCCATGGGGCGCCCGGCTATGTTGGGGCTCTTCGCGATGGGGAGGTTCCGTGCGCCCGGTCCGACCGGGTCGCTCGGCCCCTCTACCCAGGCGATTAAAAGCACTCAACGGGGTTGTCTCCACTCCTAGTCGTTCTTTGGCAGGCCGGTTTTGATTTCTGCCTTCATGGCCAAGCCTTTGAAACGCCGACCTCCTGGACCCTTCAGGTTGAATAGCTTTTTCCTTCAGTTTCTTTTGTGCCTGGGGTAGATCCCAATCCTCATCCCTACTATGGACTGATCGCTCATCGCCATCCGGCGTGATCTGCGTGCGCGACCTCCGGGACCGACTCCTTCTGGACCGGGACGGGCCAGTTTTGTCCATCTCTCTGATTAGATTCGTTGGAGCAACTGGGCAGATGACACTGGTTTGGGGCAAGGATTGTGGGTATAACCCGGGAATGAAAGGTGAAAATCCTCCTGGCTGTTGAAACATGGAAATAAACTGCCCAAAATTTTGGAATGCCTGTGAAAACAGCGGGTCCATGGGCCCGGGAAAATTTGGAGGAAAAATAGGGATAGAAGTGACGGGGGAAGTGAATGGAGTAGGTGTTGGAACAGAGAACATGGGGGTAGGAATCTGGTTTGAGGGTTGTGTACTCCCTCCCGGGAACGAGGCGACGTTCTCAACGGGAGTAGAGATTTGTGAGATGATGGTTTCCTGATTGTTTGTCATGGCTTTTTGTAATAGGTCGCACGGATGGCGCCAATTTGATGGTGTAAATTACCACGCAAATACTAAGTGTGAGTAATCGGAAGGGTTGTAGGTGGAAACACCTGTAACCCGATTTGTTATTAATGATAATAGGAGTTATTACAAATACAATCCGTGCAGCTTAATTAAAGCATGCCTCACAAATGAGGCTTCCAGGGGTATTTATAATAATTCTAAGCACGTCAAGCACGTCTCTGATTATCCAACCGGTCAGGCGGCTGACCGGCCCACCAGGTGCACTTTGAAAGTAGATCTTCGGGTATTGGCGTCTGGTCTCCCCATCCAACCGGTCAAATAACCCGGGCTGAGAAAGACGCGTGCTGTTCGGTGAACCAACCGGGTGGTATCCTTGGGTTATTACCCATCAGACGGAGAGAGTATTATGTGCACGTCCTTTTAAATGTTTTTTTTGCCTAAAAACACAACTTTATTATTCCAACCAAAGACACTTATACATCCAGATGACTACATCTAACTCAAATTCTAAACAACCTTCTTATAACTAAGATAACTTTTCATATAAGAGCATATATAATTAATGGTCACATCTAAGTCAAACTCTCCTTGATTCATCTTCTTGTTCCTTGCTCTCCAAATGCCATATGCTGTAGCTTCCCAGATTGCCATGAACACCGCCCTTCTCTTTCCTTTTATTCTCTGCATGCCTGCCTCCAGTTCATCCAGGTTCAGGTGCTCAATTTGAAAGTTGAATCTAGTGAAACAACCCTTGTACATTGCTTGCGCAGATCCACATTCCCAGAATAAATGTTTATCAGTTTCCTCCTTAGTATCACATAGGACACATCTAGTATTTATTGTCATAAATCTGCTTAATCTTTCTCTAGTTTGTAATCTTCCTCTCATTAGTAGCCATATTATATGTTGAAATTTGGGAGGGGAGAACTTGTTCCAAACCAGGCCAATCCATTTTGGGTGTTCAGGTTCTCCTTGCAGCCAATCATACCCTTCTCTAATGTTATATCTTTGGGTAAGAGGCATGTCTCTGAACTTTCCTCTAATATGAATCATTACCCTCCAATAATGGCAAGAATCTAATCTAGGAGTAAAGCTCCAGAAATCAGCACCCTTAATATACCTGCTATGAATCCACTTCACCCATAATACATCTTTTTTCTCAGCTATGTCCCAGTTCAGTCTCATGATGGCAGCTTTGTTCCAGTTTGATATATTTTTAATGCCCACGCCTCCATGCTTCTTCTTTTGGCATATTTCTTCCCATCTAACGAGTGGCATCTTTTTGTATTCGTGTGTACTCCCCCAAAGGAAGTTTCTGCAAATTGCGGTGGCGTCCTTTTAAATGTTGACTAGGCAATCATTAAATAAAATATATGAAATGTGCTATATAACTAGATCATCTCAATTTAAAACTAAAGCATGGTAAAATTGAAAAACAAAACGCAATATTATTCTGACTAAATAAATGGAAGATAGTGTTTCAGACAAAAAGTTTTGAGAATTTTAAAGTGAATAGTTTATAATCAAAATTGTATTTGCTTGGCAGGTGCATGTATTGGGCATTTTCAAAAGAAATAGTTTCAATTATGATCCCATGAACACATTGTTTGGATAAAAAGAGAAAATGTGTGGAAAGAAAATGGATGGAAAGAAAATAGAGAAGAAAGAAAATGAAGAGAAAATGAAAAGAAAATAAATGTTGTTTGGATAGGTAGAAAATAGAGAGAAAAGGTAAGAAGAAAGAAAATGTATTAAAATAAAAAGACAACTTTACCCTTATTCTATATGGAAAGTGAACGTAGTGGAGGATAAAAATGTCATTTCCAAACTTTTCTCTTCCTTTGGCCAATTTTCTCGCCCCTAGAGGGGAGAAAACTTTTCACCTCTCCCTTTCTATTTTCTCCTAATTTTCTCCGGCAAACAAACAGAAGAAAGTTTTTTGGAATTGTGTTTTCTTTTCAAACATTTTCTTTCCCTCTAATTTCACCTCATCTAAACACAAGCAAAAAGTGTGAGGAGATTCATAAGGAGTATGTGATTTCTATTTTTGTATTGAAACTTAAATAAATGGCCTTATAATTGAAGCATGGGATACTCTTTAATTTGTAAAAATGTGGTAAAACATCAAAGCATATGATTGATGATGGAGAGCTCTCCATATATAAGATCAACAACAATATTTTTATTTTTATGATGGCACATGTTTCTTTAAAATTAATTAATGTGATGTTATTCAGGAGTATTAAATTAAAGTGTATACCATAAGACACTCGAGTTGAACTACATAAAAATATTAAATCTAATTGGAGTATGAATTTTCAGACTGGCAATTGGATTAAACTGACAACAGGCAGTTGAGTATATATTCCACACAGACAACTGACCAAAGATTAGAGCCGTTAGATTTTGGCCTTGTTTGGATACTAGCAGTTTGCAGTTGGCTGTTGGCTGTTTATGTTAGCTGATTTGAATGGCTGATTGAGTTAGCTGTTTTGACCGGCTGTTTCTTTTAGCAGTTAAATTTTAAGTGTTTGGCAACTTTAGTTGTTTATAGTTAGCTGTTTGTAAATAAAATTACATAAAAGGACATCCCTCCATTTATGGTATATTTTATTTTACAATTTTTTTAAATATCATATCATAAATAATTTTTTTTTAAATTAAAAAAATTAAATTATATATATATATATATATATATATATATATATATATATATATATATATATATATATATATATATATATATATATATATATATATATATATATATCTGTGTGTGTGTATGTATGTGTGTGTGTGTGTGTCTAGACATGATATTTATTTTTCATTTTTTTACATGTAAAAATTGAATCTTTACTATATGGAATATTAAATTTTAATTTCATTTAATTCATAATAAATTATAAATATAAATTTTTTAATAAATTATAAATATAATTTTTTTTAATTTCATTTTATTTTTTCGTATTTAATTTTTTTAACTTTTATTTTTATTTTTTACATATATTATAAAATATCTTTCAACAAAAATGATTTTAAAAAAAATATTTTTCCTAACCGCCATGTCCAAATGCTACTCACCTTGGCATTTCAGATTTTGGTTTTTCGGATCAAAATGCCAAGTGAAAAAGCCATTAGCCAAACAATGGTTTTGGCGGTTTCGCTTGGTCAAAAAAGCCAAAGTCAGTTAAAGATGCTAAAAGCTATCCCAAATGCTGTTTTCCAAACACGGTAACGTGTAAACAGATACCTTGACAGACATGGTGAGCTATAAAACTAACTACATGTGTATAAATTTAGTAGGCTCGCCATATTATCTTCAACATGTAGTAGGCTCGTACCATATTTAATTTATATGCAAATTTCGTTACAAGAATTTGGAGTTATTTGACTTATAAAAAAATAGGAGCACCAAATTAAAGGAGAAAAACTACAAGATGAATTAAATGGTGACTAATAAATAAGTTGGAGCAACTAAAAAAACTTAAAAAATAATTTAAATATTGTGGGAGTGTCATAACGACGACAATATTGTTTGAATTATGTACGCATAGTATATGATGATGGCCCATGGCATGGGCGTCTTTCAATTGCAACATTTAGAAAATAATTTATTTAAAAAATGGTTTGGGGGAGTGCATGTGCTCAAATTGACAAATATAATACTCCCTCCGTTCCAAAAAGATCGTTACGTTTCATTTCTTTGCGCATCACAAAAAGCAATGCTACTCACATCTAAAAATTCTAAAATTTACCATATTTACTCTTTATTATAAGATGAAATTGTTTTGAAAGTTTTTTTGGCATTTGAAACGATATAAAAATATTTTAAGGGATGCGCAAAAAATGAAACGTAACGATCTTTTTGGGACGGAGGGAGTACTCAGTAATAAATTAATAATAACGGTTAATTAGAATTCTCCTATTTTTTTATCAGTATATTTCATCACTTGTACATTTACTTACAAATACAGTTATTAATGAATGTGAAAGGTCAGATGGAAATATTATTTTTGAACGAAGAGAATATTATTTTTAGTATAGTTTCCAATTCAAATAAATTTCATGATTTTAGTTTACGGAGTTTGTGAGTCACGTATTTCTAATTCTGAAAGAATGCAAGAAAAAGGTAAATTTTATTTTGGAACAAATGGAAACGTAAAAAGGTAAAATTTATTTTGGTTGGTGGGGAGTATATATTATATACTCCGTATTTGTGTATCTATATAAAGTTATAAACCTTCAAGGCTTTAGTAATAGATGCTCCCTCCTTTCCATAAAATATTTTTTGTTTTGATTTTTAAGGGGTTTAAGAAAAGTGTATTTTGGTATTGACTTTCCAAAAATACTCTTGAATGTGATAGATAAAAGTAGATGTGATGAATAAATTAGCATTGAAAAGTATAATGTGATAGGTTGTTAAAAATTAGTAAGAATAAAATTAACTTTTTAATAGAAATGAGAAAAGTTTCTTGGTACGGAAGAAAAAAGAAATGAGAAAAATTTTCCACAAAAAGATTAGAAGAAATAACTGTCAAGAAAATTTAACAAATAAAGATAGAAGAAATGAAGTTTGATAGAAATAAAGAAATGGAAGAGTGAAAGTTGACAACTCCCCATTAGCCGTGGTTGCACATGCTTGTCACATTCACTAATAACAAATTCT
Organism: Cuscuta australis; assembly: GCA_003260385.1. NCBI lineage: Eukaryota > Viridiplantae > Streptophyta > Magnoliopsida > Solanales > Convolvulaceae > Cuscuta > Cuscuta australis. The sequence goes on along the minus strand of NQVE01000152.1, from coordinate 1,021,859 downwards.
CATCTTAAAAGAGACTTTAAAAAACACTTTAATTATTTGTTAATTAAGTATGCTTTAAACACTTTTAAGGTGTGCGCTGGGTCATTTAAGCACCAGCTAATAGATGATGGTTTAGCTTTGATTATAATAGACCTTACCAATTCAAGTTCTTAGGCTGCGTTTTGCTCACCTGATCTCATTAATAAATTTGAAGACTTGGTCTGATCTGATATAACCTAATCTGATTGAATCTCATCCGACCTGATTCTAGTTATATTTAAAACTATTTCTGATATGTTCTTGTTTGATTTGGTTTGATCTGATCTGATTCTAATAAAAATAAGTAATGAACTGAAAAATAAGTTAAACGAAACGAACACTTGTTTACATTTTTTTTTCTTTTCTAGTGCCCAAGAAAATATAGAACATGTAACTACTTAGGCATTGTTTGGTTGGAGGCAAGGACATGTAGCAGGTATATAAGAGTATACTCCCTCCGTCCCAAAAAGTTTGTTACGTTTAGAAAAAATTGCGTCCCGTAAAGTCCGTTACATTTCTATTAAAAAACCACTTTTACCCCTTACTTTTTCATACCCTACCTATCACATCATACCTTTTTTCTAATAATCTACCCATCACATCCTACTTTTACCTATCACATCAAGGGTATTTTTGGAAAGTCAATACTAAAATATCTCTCTCTTAATTTCCCAAAAAGTCAAACCGTCCCATTCTTTTTGGGACGGAGGGAGTATATAGTATACTCCGTAGTTAATTAATGTCCTCTACTTCACCTTATCATGTTTTGGTTGCAATCAAAATGAAGATAAATTAGTGTAACCTAGCCCACTTAAAAATGAGAAACTCATTATTCATCTATATCTATCCCATGCTTGCATAGGTCTACTAGGAAAAATAAAAAATGTCAACAAATATTGTGAAATTTCAACACACAATGCTAAATTATCGGCATTCCGTAGTCACGATCGACCCTCATATATATTTAGAAGATAAAATATTGAAATCTCATTTTAGTATATTTTCTATGTACTCCACCGATTGAGGTCGGCGGTTGAACTTGGTTTGATTGCACCCGTCGCCGGTTTTGAGCACCGATATTAAGCAACGAATGGCATCATCTTTCTCTCGATCTTGGGCAGGTAAAGGGAGTAACCTGTAAAATGAAATAATAAATGAAATATTTACACTAAATAGCACTAAACTCAAGTCATTTCACTAAATAGCACTTAAATTGTTTTATTCTCTAAATAGCATTTAATAATGTCCATAATGTCCTGTGATGGCAAATATTTGCTTGAATAATGATTAATACATAATGACTAAAAGTGCTACATTTGGAAGAAAAACACATGTGGTGCTATTTGGGGAAAATCATTATGTTTTAGTGCTATTTAAGTAAATTTCTCATAATAAATACCGATCAATTTCTCGATCAAGTTTATAATACTCCTTCCATTCCACAAAACTCTTCCTCTTTCGTTTTTTTGCTTTCCACAAAACACTTCCACTTTCTATTAAAAAACCACTTTATTTTACCCCTACTTTTTCATACCCTACCTATCACATCATACTTTTTCACTAATAACCAAACTATCACATCTTACGTTTTCCCATCACATCAGGGGCAAAATTTGAAAGTCAACCAAAATTACATTTTCCTTATTTTTCCCCAAAGTCAAAACCGGAAGGGTTTTGTGGAATGGAGGGAGTATTTGTATAGTTGAAGATAATCATCTCTTGTTATTACTCCCATCATTCCAATATATTTGTACAATTTTGATTTTTTTGAATGAAACAAGACAAATTGTAGTCATCAATTTAAGACACATCGAGTAGTTAAAGTGTTGTCAACACTTAGGCAATGTTCTCTTCACCTGATCAGAATGACTCTAATATAATTAGAATAAATTTTGATCTGATCTGATCTGAATGTAATTTTATTTAAGGTAGTGTTTGAGAACTAGAATTCATTTGAAACCTTAGATTTCAATTCCAACATTTGAAATTCCATAATTTCAAATTCACAATGATGTTTGGGAAGTCATAGAATTTCAATTCTAAAATTTGAATTTTAAACTCGGCAAAGACGGCAACGAAAGTGGATTTATATGTATGAGATTGTTATTATATAGGAGAAGATCACTTTTTAATTACAATTTTTAAATTAAAGAAAAATTAAGCTTGAATTTGTAAATAACATGGGGAGGGGTGTGAATTTTTAGTTGAGTTAGTTTTGAATTATAAGAATTTGGTTCAAATCCAAATCCAAATTCTTTGAGTTCCCAAACAAGTAATTTGGATCAAATCTGGATTTGAAATCCAAATTCAAGTTTCCAAACTGATCTGGTCTTAGTTGGTCTGATCTGATCTGATTCTAATAAGAAAAGATAATAAGTAATAAGAATAAGATCATGCTCTGTTCAACTTATTTTTATTACTTATTACTTTTTCTTGTTGGAATCGGATCAGACCAGAAATAACTTTAAATACAATTACATTCAGATCAGATCAGATCAAACCAGATCAGCACTTATTTCAATCAGATCAGGTGAATAGAACATGATCTTATTCTTATTACTTTTTCTTATTAAATTAAATCAAACCGGATTAGATCAAATCAGATCAGATTAGATCACAATTCATAAATAACTTTAAATATAAACACGTTCAGATCAGATCACAACTTATTTCAATCCAATCAACACCATTCAAATCACCCGGTGAAGAGAGAACATGAGGGTAGTGGCAGCCCCGTTTGGCATCAGCGTTAGAGATTAGCGTTAACGTTTTGAGAAAGCTATCTGACGGTAGCCTTTAGCGTTAGCGTTTTCCGAAATAATCTACACCATTAATATTTTATCCAAAACGCTAATACTAATTGAAAATGCTCTTCCCAAACAAGGCCAGTGTCTAGCTCAAACGTAACACACCCTGATCGGAGTCAATACTTGCGTACCATGCATGTAATGAGTGTACGTACACACTGTGATTGTGGAAAAAAGGGAGTAAAAAACGAACTCTCAAAGTCAAAAGTAGGAGAGGCATGCACGTGAATTAATTTTGACACTCCAGTCCATATATGATTGGCCAAAAACCATATTATTGGGAAGCGTTTTAACGTTGCCGGGTAAAACTCCGTCCTGTGGGAAGACAGGGGGGAATTCAGCGGTAATTTAGGGGGTAAACGGACAGTATTAATTAGGGACTGTTTTGTTAACGCACCAACACTTTGTGTCAGTGTAAATTTTTGTTAACGCACCAACACTTAGGGACTGTTTGTTTCAGCCTCTTAATGGTTCAGATGTCTGAATGATTCAGCACTTAATGGTTCAGACTGTTTGTTTCAGCCTCTTAATGGTTTAGATGTCTGAATGGTTAAGAGATTTGCTTCTGAATGGTTAAGTATTATACAGAGTCTGAATGGTTAAGAGCTCTTATCTGAATTGATCAGACATTTGCCTCTGAATAGTTAAACAATATACTAGCTCTTAATGGTTCAGACCTCTTACTGGTTCAGCACTTACCCATTCAAAAGTTACCAAACAGCCCCTTAGTGTCAGTGTGAACCATCAAAATATTGATGTATACCTTTGGTATAAATTTGAGGTACAGTTTTTGTTGTAAGGGTACCATGGTCCATTAATTAATGCTCCCTCTTTAGTCTTTTCCATAAAACATTTTTTATTTTGTGTTTTAAAAAATTTAAGGTGGGTGTTTTCGATATTGCGTTTCAAAAATATCTTTATATGTGGTGAGTAAAAGTAAGATGTAAGATGTAGTGATGAGTAGGTTAACATTAAATAAATGCGATCTAATAGACAAGATCAAAATTAGTAAGAGTTAAAGTAATTTTTTAAAAGAAATGAATTTTTTTAGAAAATAAAAAAGAAAAGAGAAAAATTTTGTGGAAAGGTGTGAGTAAACACTTCCGGCCTCGAAATAACCATTACTAGAGCTTTGCAAGCAAAAATAGGGGCCAGGGCGGCTGACAAGAAACTATTCTTGTCATATCTTTTTTTTATACTCAATCCGTCCCTGAATATTTGTTACATTTATATTTCCAAAGTAAAATATCAAGTTTTTTTCAATTCATTTTATTTATATATTGGTATAGAAATAAAAAATAAAATTTACATATAAAAAACTACATGAAAAGTTCTTCGAAATAAGAGGTGTCAAGAATATTTTATTTTATTAAATAACCAATAAAAACGTAGAAATAAATAAAAATTCTCGCGACTGCTGAAAAAGCAAACGTTGCAAATAATTTGGGACGGAGGGAGTAGAATTTTTTATGTAGTTTTGAATAGTGTGATTCGTATTTTTTATAAGAAAATGTGATTCTTATTTTTTAAAAAAGATGAAATGTTGCATGTTATTTAAAATATAAAATTTATTATTGGACAGAGGGATCAGATCATATTTAAACATTATAAGTAAAAAATATGTTTATACTCGATTCAAAACAATAGATAATAGATATCAACACAGTGAACACACAATGCTAAAGTGGGAGAATTTTTAAACTACCAAGAGCACACTTTTATTGAGAGAATTAAATACCAAGTTAGTTTTTAAAATTGTAAAATTTGCACTAAATAGGACTAAAACATAATGACTTTCTCAATGTAGGACTTAAACTTTTTTATTCCCTAAATAGGACTTAATAATGACCTAGTGGGAAGAATAATGTCCAGTAATGATGGACATTTACTTGAATAATGACTACTTGTTAATGACCAAAAGTCCTACATTGAAAAATAAAAATATATGGTTCTATATTGGGAAAGTCATTATGTTTTAGTTCTATTTAGGCAAATTTCTTTTTTTTTTTGAAAAGTACCAAGTTAGTTATTATTTCGATGTGAACATCATATTTTAATTTTATTTCATATGTTAACATTTGGTCCTCTAAATACAGAGTTTAGTACTCGCTCCCAGCGACTCAATTTAAATCACATGTTAGTCTTTACCAGATTTGGTTGAAATTACTTTTAATTTGATTTATTTTAAAATTAGTGTGAAATTAAAAATAAATACAATTTAAAAACTACACCAAATTATTTACAGGTACAAAACATGTGATAATATTACACTCCCTTCGTCTCTGAAAATTTTTTTCCTTTCTTTTTTTCATCCGTCCTAAAAAAAATTCATTTCTATTAAAAAATCACTTTTACCCGTACTAATTCTCACATCGATTCGCTATTAATCTATCCATTAAATCATATTTTTTACTCATCACATCCACGATTATTTTTGAAAACTCAACACCAAAATACACTCTTAAATTTCTTAAAAATCAAAATCTTCCAGGGTATGTTTGGTATACGAAGTTGACAGAATTTGAATTAAATTGGAAGATGAAATTCCATGGAATTGATTTGGATGGAATTGAGTTCTCCAATTCCAATTTATTTCTGACACTTCAATTCCCAATTCACATATTTTTGTGCTACCAAACAGTAAAATTGGAATTATTGTCTACAATTCCAAATCTACAGTTTGAATTTCGTGTACCAAACAGAGCCTCATGTTTTCAGGGACGGATAGAGTATTATTTTTATCAATGGGTAACAAAAATGGATAAAAACGTTATTAAAATTTGTCTTTATAAAAGAACATGCAATTTAAATTATGACGGATATGGTAAAAGAAATTGAAAAACTGATAAAGCAAGCAAGGGTGAGATATCTAATATGACAAGTGATGAGCACAAGAGAAATAGCATCCTATCCAAACAAACCAAACGTGTCAACTGTATACCAAGTACTTCGTTGTATCAATTAGTTTCCAAATTTATACATATTTTGATTTTTTTGGTCAAATTGTACAAGTAAACACTTTGAGTCCATAATAATAAATGAAAGATATAATTTTAAATAAATACTCGGGTAAATGTTATAAAAATTTATACGGAGTACATCAAAGCTACATAGTACATCTTATTGATCCGAAGATAAATCCAAATATTATTAAATTTAGATCATAACTAAATACAAGTAGAGTACGCACCTTTTTTATAATTTTTATTTAAAGTATTATACAGTTTGACTAGAATTATTACTTTTTGGGACGGGTGTAGTAAAATTAAAGTGAATTTTAACAATCCCAATTTATTAAATGGGAAATAATTAGAAAAAATAAAATAAAATAAAATCAGCATGCAGCTGGAATTGCCTTGTCTTGTGGTGCAACTATCTCAAAACTTGCATGCATGGGACCACCTGCTGATCCCCAAAAACTCTTTTTCCCCCTCTTCCCATTTTACCCCTTCCCCCAAAAACTCTCTTATTCTTCTTCTCCTTCCCATTTTACCCCTCTCCCATGTTTATATATACCAATATAATCCTTTTCCCCTCCCCTCCACAACAATCACAACACAACCATGGCCAAAGGAGGGAAGCTCACAAAGATCAAATCAGTCCTCAAGAAAATGCAGTCCTTCAAGCTCAGCCGCGGCACCGCCGCCGCCGGACCCTCCGCCGCCACCGCCGCCGTCGGCAACAGCTCCTTCTCCGACGACCTCCGCCCGGTTTACGTGGGAAAGTCGCGCCGCCGGTACATGGTCGGAGCCGACGTCATCGACCACCCCCTCTTCCGGGAACTGGCGGAGCGCTCCGGCGAGTCGATCACCGTCGGGTGCGAAGTCGTGCTGTTCGAACACTTGCTCTGGATGCTCGAGAACGCCGATCCCCAGCCGGAGTCCCTCAACGAGCTCGCCGACTTTTACGCTTGTTAACTACGGAGTAATTAATTATTGATTTTTTTTCTTTTTTTTGCCATTTCTCCGCCGCCCTGGACAACACTTTAGCGCGGCGGCGGAACCGGCGGAGCTGGTTGCGTGGATATACCCTTCTTTTCGGGATATAATTATTATTGGGAAAATTATACATTGCCACACTTACATCACATTTAGTACGCCCTCGAATTTGTTTATAAACAAACAAAAATTGTTTGTGTAATTTAAAATTTTGAGGGGTGTATATATATTTGGTGTATTTGGAGTGGCGTTTTCCTTATCATTTGTAATGCTCCCTATAAATTTGTACATTCTTTTTCAATGAAATAAAACATTTCTACTATTTACTTTCGTCTCATAGTCGTTACTCCCTCATCCCTCCATTTGGGAAAATCTTTGCCATTTTGACCGGCAAAATTAAGAAAGAGTTAAATTGTAATTGCCTTCCAATTTTACCATTGATGTGATGAGTAACAGTAAGATGTGATAGATACTCCCTTCGTCTCAGTATATTTGGCCAGTTTGTTTTTTTCGAGTCAAACTGGACAAATTTTGAACTTTAATTAAATAAAAACCATAATGTATTTTAACATAAAAATGACTTTATTGAATTTATCGAATTCAGAACTTTTAAAATTATATTTCATTATTCTAATATGCAATAGAAATTGAGAGCATTTGGAGTTCAAAGTTTGTCCAGTTTGACTCGAAAAAGTCAAACTGGACAAATACACTGGGACGGAGGCAGTATATTATTAGAGAAAAAGTATGATTAGTAGATTTTTATTAATAGAAAGTGGTAGCGTTTTAGTGGAATAAAAAAAAGTGAAAGATGGTGTTTAGGGAACAGAGTGATTAGTTATCATTTCCCAAAGAACATACTCCCTCCGTCCCTAAATAAAGTTTCATTTTTGACTTTTTGAGAATTTAAGGGAGGGATATTTTGGTGTTGACTTTCCAAAAATACCCTTGATGTGATGTGTTAAAGTAAGATGTGATAGGTAGATTATTAGTAAAAAGGTATGACGTGATACGTAGGGTATGAAAAAGTAAGGGGTAAAAGAGGTTTTTTAAAGGAAAAGAGAAGTTTATTTAGGGACAAAGAAAAAACGAAAGAATAACTTTATTAAGGGACGGAGGGAGTACAAAATTTCATTATATTTAAAATCATTTTAACTAAAAATTATTATAGAAATAAAAAATACCCCGTATCAATTACTTACACCATCCAAAAGTAAATAAATTTTATAAAACAAGATTAAATAAATATATTTTATTTTATCAAATAATTTATAAAAAATTACAAATAAATAAGAGTTATTGAAATACAATACTAGAAATAGAGACATCATTGTGAGAGGGTTCAACACTTCAAGTAGATATGGAGTAATTAGTTGTCATGATGACCATTTTAAAACGTTCATTTTAATGTTCCTTTCATGGGTCTCTACCTGTCTCTCTTTAATTCTTGGTGGAATTGACGATGCAGTAACCATTTTTAGTAAAGAAGACTATTTAGTTGGCTCACCACTCCAGAAAAAGATACTTCTACCCAACCAAAAAGATTTTTCAATCTTGATTGACTAAATTTATTTTTTATTTTATTAAATTTATTATTGGTATCAAATTAAAAAAATAAATTTTGTATTTCTAAAATTACATAAAAATCTGAGAATTATCACATTAGTTGTGATAATATGAGAATATTCACATTTACATAATTATATTGCACATTTACATAATATGCAATATATATATATATATATATATATATATATATATATATATATATATATATATATATATATATATATATATATATATATATATATATATATATGCTCCAATCAAATGACACATTACGGTGATATGACATGTTACGGTCAGATGACGCAAAACTCACCACTGCCAACTGCAAAGCTCACCAAACTGTAAGGCAAACTTCATCAATCATCATATTTTTTCAACACTTTGAATTTTTTTGAAAAAATAAAATCAAAGAAAGGGGTGCTGACTAGACTTTGACCGTTGACCGAGACTTTGACCACCGCCGGCCACTGCCGGTCGCCGGAATCCGCCGCTTGCCGCCACAGGTTGCCGGAATCCGCCTCCGGTCGCTGGCAACCGCCGCTGCTCCGCCGCCGCCGCTAACCGGTGGTTGATCGGTGTTGATATTTTAATTTTTATTAATTTTTAATTTTTAAAATTTTTAAAAAAAGGTGATTTTTAGTGTTCAAAGTGGTGAGCTTTACTCTATTTCTAGGTGAACTTTGCATTGTCCATTGGTGAGCTTTGTAGTGTAGTGTGGTGAGCTTTGCATCATCTCACCGAAGCATGTCATATCACCATAAGGTGTCATCTCACTGAAGTCAATCCCATATATATACACACACACACACATATACATATATATATATACACACACACACCGTCAAAGTAATTAAGGCCTCGTTTGATATAGCGTTAGAGATTCGCGTTAACGTTTTAAAAAAGTTATCCGACAACAGTCTTTAGCGTTAACGTTTTCAGAATTAATCTATATCATTAAAATTTTATTCAGGACGTTAACGTTAATCGAAGATGATGTACCCAAACAAGGCCTAAAAAATTAATTTTTGGCATATTCTACTTTAATTTCACATACAGCCAAGTGACTGTATATATAGACATCATGATTGTGGATACTCCGTATTAGTTAATGAGCACCTACATGAAAGGCGCTAAATTCATAACACAAGGGTACCAATTCAATCCGGGCATTAACATCTCAATACAAAAAGTGAAATTTGCACTAAATAGGACTAAAACATAATGATTTTTTTAATATAAGACTTAAACTTTTTTATTCCCTAAATAGGACTTAATAATGACCTAGTGAGAGGAATAATGTCCAGTAATGATGGACATTTACTTGAATAATGACTACTTCATAATGACCAAAGGTCCTACATTAGTAAATAAAAACATATGGTCCTATATTGGAAAAGTCATTATGTTTTAGTCCTATTTAGGTAAATTTCTCAAAAAAAACCCGCTCTTTGGAAATGTATAGTTTTTAAAAACTAGTGTTTGTCTTTTGGATAATTTTTAAATGTTACATGATTAGTTTTAAAAATATTAAAACTAAATATTTTAATTAAATATTAATGTTGTCACATAACAATTTGTTAGAATTTAGGAGGATGAACGCTTCGAACAAAGTAGCGTTGAAGATTTTATGAAACGAAGAACAAGCATTACAACTTGATAGTTTAACGAATTGCGAATACGTACGCTTTCAGATCAAAGTTATTTCGGGATATACCAAATTACTTTAATCAGATAAGACGTTAATCAAGAACAAGTTTTGAAATTACCACCCCAATCGTACCAATGAGACTCTTTTATAGAGTCAAAGTTCTTTGTGATCAGACATGAACGTTCGCGTATGCATACGAGAACGTTCGCGCATTAGGAAAAGAACCGAACCCTTTGCTAAAAGACGCAAGTGTTTGCGCGAGTTTTCTTTCGATTTTTGGGTTGGTTTTGACATTTATCTGTACGTCCAAAACTTTAAGTTTTGGACTCCGTTCACGAAAATCTAAAGTATCTTCATAAAACAATAATGTCCAAAATCCCGGACACTATTTACATGGTCGAACTTAACTCACTTTGTTTGCTTATTTTTGTTATTCATTTCATATATGGAGTAATAATATAGTCTTGTCATTTTTAATTTTGTAGAACTTTTCATGTAAGTTTTGCTATATAAGCTTTATTTTTAGATCTCATCCCTACAATAATACTCCGTATAAATTAAATTGAAAATAAAGTTAATATAGAATCTTTTAAGATATAAGGGCAAGATATTTGTAGGTGCAGGAGGATGGAGTATATTTCTCTGGTATGTAACAAACAAAGCACTATAGTGTTAGTGAACTTGCCATCAAAAACCACCAACGTACGTACGGCCCCATCATATCCGGCCATAAAATGCATGCATATGGTCGACCCGATAGATATTCCACCATACACATACCATTATTGATAATTAGCATCATATGTATGATGATATGTATGTATGTATGCATGTATGATGTTCCATGTATGATCATATATATGGATGCATGCATGCATGTAACTCTAAAAACGAGACTTGGAGATGAATATGTTGGCGACAGAAGAAGGAAGCCAGATCATGTAGAAATTAATAAGGGAGAAAATATTCAGTATATTGAATTGGCTTGTGCTTACAAAGGTCTAACCCTCTTTATATAGGAAGAGAGTAAAGCATTTAAGTAAACTTTTATTCCTACCATATTTCTATTCCTACTATAACAAGAACTAAACAAACTAGGAAAGATACTAAACCGAATCCCAAAGGGATTCAGTTTCCTTCTTTGATCTGGCTTCCTTCTTCTGTCGCCAACACCCCCCCTCAAGCTGGAGCATGGGAGTTCAACATGCCTAGCTTGGACATCAAAAGATTGAACAAAGCAACAAAGCTTGAGGAAGCCGCTGCCATCGTTGTCCAAGTGTCATCTAGACACTTCAGTTTTTTTTCTTCAACGGAGACGCCAAGCTTTTCGAATCCGCCGAATAATTAGTCGAGTAAAGGAACGCCATTCTTTTCGAACCTTCACCGTATTCGAACAAACAGGGGGAACGCCATTCTTTTCGAACACCCTGAACGCCGACTTTTTTTTTATTGCCTGCTAAGGAAAGAGTTGTCTGTCTCTGTAGAACAACCCTTCTCGGACAACTTCTTCAAGATTGATGGTTGGGTGGGATTCCTCGACAACAATGTTTTTCGTTGAAGGAGTTCATGATATTCTTTAGTGAGGGAGAACAATCAAAGAAAATCAAAAATTACAATATCCCGCCGGTAGGCATTGAATTTTGTATGCCCACCGGCAGGGGAAGAAGCGTGTTTGAGGTCTCAAGAATTCAAAACTTGCTCCGATACCATGTAGAAAATTATTTGGGAGGAAATTCCCTGTATATTGAATTGTTCTTGTGAATACAAAGGTCTAACCCTCTTTATATATGAAGAGAGTAAAGCATATAAGTAACTTTTATTCCTACCATATTTCTATTCCTACTATAACAAGAACTAAGCAAACTAGGAAAGATACTAAACCGAATCCCAAAGGAATTCAGTTTCTTTCTTTGATCCTGCTTCCTTCTTCTATCGCCAACAAAATATAATGTATAGTATCTATATCATCTATTCGTATAAAACGTACGTCCGTACGTTATTAGTTCACTTTGGCTGTTGAATTGGCCGTGATGAATGTACACCTAACTACTCTTCCAATTTGATTTTTCAAACTAAAGTGAACATATTTAAATCTGTTACAATATTAGAATAATAATTAATATTGCTCAGACTAATATTGTGGGGCCGGAAAATTATCTTTCCGTACACTATTCATAGATTTTCACAATTTATTTAATAAAATAATATAGCTAGTCTTGTCACCTTTTATTTTGAATAGTTTTTTATGTATTTTTTTTACTATACAAATTTTATTTTTGAATTTTATATAACTACAATCAAACAAAATTAAAATGAAAATAAAATAGGTCAAATCTTGTAACAGGTAATAGGAAGATCATTTCCGAATGAAGGATGATCTTATATATATGAGATTGATATGATTTTCATCAATAACATGGAAATTGTTGTGCCATTGTGAATAATGGTGGATATTTGTATCTCAATGATGTATTTGTCTTATTTTACTGTTTCCAATCATACAAACTTTGATCATGAATTACTTTTCAATTTTATTATGAAGCATATATATTACGGAGCAATTAATACATTGAAATAAAATTTGAAAATTTAAAATATTCAATAAAATGATTTTTATACTAATAGAAATCAATACTTTTATTTAAGTATTAGTAAAACAAACGCAAATTTGAAACAATGCATGATTTCTCGCGTGCGTTTGTCTTTGTCTTCCCCAGCCCCCTCTATTATTTGATTTATTTCTCCCAACAAATTAGATAAACCCAGGCCTAATTAAGCCCTCAGCAGCTCCCACTTTATGTTTTAAAAATACTCCGTATTAAGAAACAAAATCAAACAATATGTGTGTGTGTGTGTGTGTGTATAGCTCTGTCGCTATTTTGCGAGAGACTTATTTTTCCGTCGCAGATATTGAGTTTGCGACAACTTTTTTGCGGCGGACTGGGTCTGTGGCAGATTCGTTGCAGATTCTCTATCTGCTACGGATTTTTCAAATCTACGACGGAATTTGTCCATTGCAGATTTGTCACATTCTTGTAGTGGTTATTGGCCAATCAATAAACAAATGTTAACCTTAATCCTTCTCCTCTCTCGGATTGTCAATTCCTTTCTCGTCTCAATTCTTCTTCTACTTGAAGAACACACGAAATTCTTTTTTATTCGATATGTGTTGGTATCAATTATTTGTAGATATATGTTTGGAAGAACATGTAAGGTTAAGATTGATATTTTTAAAAGTAGAATGACCTTAAAAAAAAGCACATGATGAGTTGTACTTTGGACATCAGATTGTGCTGTTGTTGGAATATCATTTCGTCCTACGTGTGATATGTATCCTTTTTCTTTTTGGAAATAATCCATGCTCTCAAAATAACTTTTCGCATTATACTCCCTCCGTCCCGAAAAACATGGAAGTTTTAGTTTTGGAGAGTGATTTAAAGGGAGTGTATTTTAGTATTGAATTTTTAAAAATGTCCGGATGGGTAAAAGTATGTTTTGATGGATAGATTATTAGTAAAAAGGTATGATGTGATAGGTAGGGTATGAAAAAGTAATGGGTAAAAGTGACTTTTTAGTAGAAATGAGAAGTGTTTTTTGGGACGGATGAAAAAAGAAAAGAGAAAGGTTTTCTGGGACGGATGAAGTATATTTTTTTGATTTATCAAAATAATTTGTACAATTTACTTATTTCCCTTTTAGATATAATAGTGTACAAGGCTCGTATATTTTTTTCCTTTAAATCAAATTCTTAAACATACATTTTTTTATTTTTAAAAGAGTAAATTTCATAAATAGTTTATATATAATTACAGTTTCTTTTCGATATTTAATACATATTCTAATAAATATTCCGTCTGTTCCTTAAAACTCTTCCTCTTTCATTTTTTTCCAATTCCTAAGACACTTCTTTTTTTTATTATTAAAAAACCACTTTTACCTCTACTTTTTTATACTCTACCTATTACATCGTACGTTTTTACTAATAATCAAACTATCACATCTTACTTTTGTTCATTGCATCAGAGGGGGCAAAATTAGGAAAGTCAATCAAAACTACACTTTCCTTAATTTGGCTAAAAGTAAAAACATGAACCTTTTTAGGGAACGGAGGGAATATTAAATAAAGAGCTCTTACTTTTTGAAAATTATTTCATATTCCATCCTTCAAAGACTATATATGAAAAATATTTTGTCATATTTGACTCAAAGGATTATTTGATAGAATAGTTTTCAAAAATTGAATATCATTTACGCAATAACTTAAATTGATGACTAAATGTGAAAAATCACATGTAATTAAGAATTATTTATAGAATTTACACTACAATCCAAACAAAACTCAATAAAGTCAAATCATATACTTTTATAGAGATGGAGATGTTCAGCTTATTTTACTTTCAGTAATAAAGAGGGTGTTTGGGAGTGTGGTGAATTATGTAAAATAGAAGTTATAACTTAGTAGCAGAAAACATGTATTTTTAGCTTTGCTAGAAAGCTTTTCAAGAATTTAATTTTAACTTTTAAAGCCATAATTTATAAGCTAAAGCAGATTAGAAAATATTTAAAATTGTGTTTTAGTAAAGTAGAAGTTATAAACTATTTTCAAATGCAATCCAAAACACCCTCAAAGGCGTGGATCACAAGATTTTTCTATTGTTTATATAAATTATTATCAAAATATGTTTTCAGTGTCTGTAAAATATGCAACCTCTGTTTTGATCACTTTAAATTTTTTATTTAAGTAATGTTTGCAAAAATTATTATTTTGAAAATGGTTCATAAATGTAATTTACACTTTTAATTACTTGAGATAGCATATTTATTACATACTCAAAATCCTAATCTTGCATTTTTTTACTTACCTTTAATATAATTCACTCTTTTCACTACCTAAATTATGTCATTTAACATAATTACTTTTACATTTCTAATTTTCAAATTTTTTGAGAATATAATATAATAAATAGAAATTTGAAATTGCAGATGTAATTTGATGAAGGACACAATCCAATTTCGGTCATGAAAATGGTGTCTGATGTAATTTCAAATGTTAGAGTAAAATATTAAGTATGAAAAAAATGTATTATCTCAACTCATTAGAAGTCTTAATTACGTCTAAGGACCGTTTGAAAAAAATAAAGATGAATTAAATTAAAAAATTGCAGGATCAAAAATAAAATCATCTATTTTAAAGATACTAAAATACATATACTTCCTCCGTCCTGTAAAGCATTTCAACTTTCACATCACATCTTACTTGTGTCATAAATCATTTCAATTTAGATTAAATGGACACAATTGTAATTATTTTTTCTTAAATATAGTTGAACGTACTTCAACTATCCTCTACACCCTATCCGCTTTGACATTTATCGAGCCCTGTACTTTCAATTGTCTTCACTTTACCTTGGCTAAACTTCAACAACTTTTCCACTCAAAAGTTAAAACAAGACATATTTTGCGGGACGGATAAGATATACGGAGTAACACAAATTCTAATAAATAACTAATGAATACTTTGGATATCGTGTACCCGACCCAATGAAAAGTAACTCATAGCCCAACAGGAGGAAGCTATGAGGGAAGATTCGGAAGTCGCATATCTTGCAGCTGCTAAAGCGCACACTGGAAAAAGAAATGGGGCCCAATTTAGCAAACTTTGGGAGACTTAAGTGGTCCGGCCCACAATTTATTCGGCTAATCAAATGGGCCCTCAGCATGTCACCGTCAAATGGGCCTTCACTTTCCATGCCCTTACCAAGTGCATCATGATAATCAGAGATCTTTTGTCTTAGCTGGGAGCAACTAGGTGCCACATTGTACCTAAATAGTACTCCCTCCGTTCTCAAAAACATTTCCTCTTTCATTTTTTTCACTTCCAACAAAACACTTCCCTTTTCTATTAAAAAACTACTTTTACCCTTACTTTTTCATACCCTACTTATCACATCATACATTTTCTCTAATAATAAATCTATCACATCAGGGGCAAAATTGGAAGTCAATTATAATTTTACACTTTCTTATTTTGCCTTATAGTCAAAGTGGGAAGGCTTTTTCCAAACGGAGGGAGTATACGTTCATCTCAAATATTTGTTTAGTTTTAACTTTTAGTAATTAATTAATTAATTTCAATATTTTTTAATCAAATAAAAATTATGTGGTATATTAATAAAAAATAATACTCCGTAATATTTGGAAAATAATTTACAAAAAATCTAATATAATTAATTTAGCTTGTATCAATATCTAATATCATTTTTATGCGATTAGTGAAAAAGTCAAAATGGATAAATATTCAAGGTCGGAGAATTCACATATATTAATTTTTCAAACAAGATTTAAAATATATATAATTCATTTTTAAATTTTAAACCTATCATCTACTAAAATAAAATTAAAAACAATTAAAGCTGGTCATATTTCGTAATTAGAAATAGAAAATTCAATTGAGGACGGAGGAACTCTTATTATTTTTGATAATGAGGAACTCTTATTATTAGTATTATTGTATCTCAAAAACAAACAGGCAAGGGAAGTAAATGCGACCTACCTATGCCAAGGTTTGTTTATAGAGCGAAACCAAGCCTGAAAGATAAACAGTATTGAATTATTGGAACAACGTATTCATGCAATTTTTTTAGTTAAACTTTGATCAATAACTAATACTCCCTCCGTCCACAAATAAAGTTCCCATTGCGCGTTATGATGCTTGACTGAAATTATTTTCAAATCATTTTATATGAAAAATGGTATGGAATTAAAAAATAAAAAAGACATATTTAAAAACTACATGAAAAGATCTACAAAAGTAGTGGTGACATGACTATATTATTTTATCAAACAAGACACAAAAATAGGCCAACAAATTGAATAAAGTTTCACCCTGTGAATAGTGAACTAGAACTTTATTGTTGGACGGATGGAGTATACAAATAGTTTTATTAAATTTAGTTTTTAGAAAACTATATCACATCCTCTGTCTAAAAATTATCTTCTCGCTCCGCGTTACGATATTTGACTGAAATTAGTTTCAAATTATTTTATATATAATGGAATTATAAAATAAAAATTACCGAGTACATATATATGTGTGTGTGCGTCCGTGTTAAAAAATTCCATGAAAAAATTTATAAAATTAGAGGTGACATAATTATATTATATGTCGAATGGATGTGTAAAAAAATAAATTTATCAAAGTGAATAAATTCAAGTCTCATTTTGTGTATAGTGAATGAGAAAATAATTTTTAAACCGAAAGAATATAAAATTATTATATTTTATTAGTGTGTGTATACTTTCAAACATCAATGGACGAATGTTACAAAAGAGAGAGAGAGAGTATTAATTAGATGGGGAAGGTGACATTGGGAACCAATTTCATGGAATGACCAGGGGGTGCTCCGGTGTCCCGGTAAACCCCTCACCTCGCCCCGACCCGAACACACCCCCAACCCCCTTCAATTGCACCTCACAAGTTGATTTTGACTTTGGAGTCAAAATACCAATGTAATGGGAACAAGGTGTAATTAGATAGCAACAACTAACGTGACTAGCAGAGATCTTATGAGATCAGACCGAAATGAACAGTGGTGGTGTCGGAAGTGGAAATTGATGGCCGGCCCGGCCCGAGCTTTCTTTTGGGCCGCCTTTGTAGGCCCGCCGCCGGTTGAAGATATATATTTATATTACATGTTCGATCATATACAGGCAAAAACCGCCCATACCATATCTCACATTCATCGCCGACCAAATGTACGCATCAAATTCAACTTGCAATGCCAATCAAGTTGTAATACGTAATTGTTAACTTTATGCCATTATTTTTAGACATCCAAAAATTTTTGTACACTTCATATTTATATGTTCCTTTTAAGTATAATACTTCGTAAATGGATAATAATGTACTACTCACAAACTTTATCTCGCTTGTTTATGTACTTTTTGCGTTCCGTAATAAAGTTCTTGTAAGACATGATGAGATCAACGTAAAATTGAGTATCTTATTATTGTGAAGCTATACGGGATTCTTTGTGTTCTTCAATACAAATAGAGAACAAATTGCGATAACTTTTACCAATCAGCGCATCTATTATAGACCAACGCACCTAAGATTATTAGAAATTATCCATCACTACTTTTAGAAATCCAACTATTTTTTATTTAAAATTTGTTAAATATGTAAATTACACTAAACGTCTAAATGACAACACGCTAACTGATCCAAATATTGGCTCATTATCCATTCAGTTATATGTGAACAGACCGGATTAAATCTAGCATGAAAGGGCATTACCCTTTTGGCTGTTGTAGCTATCCCGGCATGTGTTGGCTTGCTTCCTTTTTTTATTCAAATCAAAATTTAACACATATTCATACTTCATGATCATATTCACTATAACATAAATTTTTCATCACTTCAGATCATATATATGTCTTTATACCACATCAAGTCCCGTCAAGGATGCCATTACAAATCGCTTTTAAGTAAGTGAGAAAGGGATTGAGGGGGAGATAACAGCCGTGAAAGAGAAAGAGGGTCCCAAGTAAGCTAAGGTACATATTAACATCTGCATGAAAAGGAATGAACCCAAACCCCAATCACAATATACATAACAATGCAAGTGGTGCATATATTAATCAATCATACTACACTTTTGTCGCTAGCCGCCCACGGTTCTTGACAACCTAACTACACATGTCATATATACTTCTTCCACCTAAAATTAGACTCTAATTCAGTTAATGATATTTGACTAAAATTATTTTTAAATCAATATAATTAGTATAGATAAGAAACATAATAACTCGGATATATATATATATATATATATATATATATATATATATATATATATATATATATATATATATATATATAATATATATATATATATATATATATATATATATATATATATATATATATATATATATATATATATATATATATATATATATATATATATATATATATATATATATATATATATATATATATTAAAAGAGTACATTAAAAGTTCTACTTGATGTGATGAACAAAAGTAAGATGTAACAGATAGATTATTAGAGAAAAAATAAGGTAAGATAGATAGAGTAAAAAAATGAGTAACTGTAGTTTTTAAATACCAGTAGGGAGTATATGTGTTTTAGTGGTAGAGAAAAAAATGAAAGATGAAATGTTTTTGGTGAATTGAGGGAGTACAAATTAAAATAACGGTGACAAGTTATTTTATTTTACCAAACGATCGATGAAAATGAATAAAGAAAAAAAGTTATCGAGAAGCTCAAATAGTAAAATGCAAGTCACTTTGGGACGGATGAATTGAAATAGAACTTAATTTTTTTTAAGACAACCTTACATATCATGTTAAGAATATATTTCACATATATAAATCCATTAGGTTTTTTTTTAAAAAAAATAAATAATACTCCCTCCGTCTCAAAAAGAATGGGACGGTTTGACTTTTTGGAAAATTAAGGGAGAGATATTTTGGTATTGCCTTCCAAAAATACCCTTGATGTGATGGGTAGATTATTAGAATAAGGTATGATGTGATAGGTAGGGTATGAAAAAGTAAGGGGTAAAAGTAGTTTTTTAATAGAAATGTAACGGACTTTTTGGGATGGAGTTTTTTCTAAACGTAACAAACTTTTTGGGACGGAGAGAGTATTTGTGGTTGATGTCATATTAGTAAGTAGACAGGAACATGATATTTAATTTGAAGCTAATTAAAATGGTGTCACAATCGATATATGACCAATATAATGGATACAATATAATTAAATCTGGGCTAGCTGATACTATATAGCAAGCAGATCAGATATATTAATAATTATTGTATGTTGATGAATGTGGAAACACGTGCATGCATACATGTTCTTCATTTTCATGCAAACGAAGCTTCGCATATATCAATTATATATAAATACTTATTGATTTTCAAGCTGGGCGGGTCTGAGGAAACAAATTAAAAGGAAAACATAAAATAAAAAAAGAGTAAATTTTATAAATGGCCTCTAGTTATAAGTCGATTTTTATATTAAGTCATCAAATATCAAATATCAATAATTTAGTCTCCAATAATTATATTGTTTTCTATGAATGATTCTCTGTTAACATTCCCGTTAATAACATGGATACAATTGTAAATTCACACTCGTTTCTCTCCTCTATTAAGCTTCCTCCGTCCTCTCATAATCCTTCCCAAACCCATCATTGAGTTTGAACCTCTGAACCCAAAACTGAAACCATCACTAACTCCTCTCTCAATTGTTCGTCTTCTTGGTAGAACTCAAAATTGAAATCGTACCATTAACCTTCATGGACGAGTTTCAAAGTTTGTTTTCTTTGTAATTTTTGGAGACTAAAAATAATTGAGAGAGGAGCTAGAGAAGGTTTCAGTTTTGATTTCAGAGCTTCAAAATCAACTATAAGTTTGAGAAGGAGTACAAGGGAAACGAGAAAGCTTAATTGAAGAGAGAGAGAGGAGTGTGGGCATATAATTTTATCGATTTTCTTAACGAGAATGTTAACAGATGATCATTCGTAAAAAATAATATAATAATTGAGACTAAATAATTAATACTCCGTATCTGATATGTGGAGACTAAATATGGAAAACGACCTATAAATAGGGGCCTTTTATAGAATTTACTCAAAAAAATATCATGTGTGAAAAATGAAGAGCATGCAATCGGTACAAAAATAAATTATGTGTGTGTGTGTGTTGCAAATAGGAAGCGTTTATTTTTCCAGTTGTCCTTCTTTTATGGTTATCTTTCCACAAATAGTCTTTTTTTGATCTTCTATCATTTGGGAATTAATTTGAGGGCTAAAAGTATAATTTCACAATGATAATATATCTTTTTTATCATACACAATTCCAAAAGTTGTTCCGTTTGCGTCGTTTGTGAATTACATTCGCTTTCTACTATAACCATAGTCTACAAATGTAGTCTTTCGTCGGAATCCTAGCCCACAATCATAGTCATTATTTTTGTGTTATCTGCTTAACCAATATCAGAACACGTCACTAGACATAATGTTGATGTCAAATTATACTTTTAGCCTTTAAATTAACACTCACATGGCAGAAGATAAAAAAAGAATCATTTGTGGAAAGGCATCCTTAAGAAAAGGACTATGAGGGTAATATTTGATAATAGAGGACTAAATATGGAAATTATAAAGAATCAATTATAAAATTTACTCTTTGAAAATCACAAAAAATCTCACTTTCTTTATTTATTGCACGCTACCTAATACTCCACACCCACCCTCTTTAATCAAAGATAATGTACTAATTAAACTTCCACATCTTTTAACTCTCGATAAAAAATTTGAAAAGGTCATTTAAAAAATTCTTTTTAAGACGGAGGAAGTGTATATAATAATAATAACGGTATGCACTAAATATAATGTGTATGACTCATTTAAATATTCGAATAGATTCTCATACTCCATCCGTTTTAAAAATACGCCGTCCCAAAAAGTTTGTTACGTTTAGAAAAAACTGCGTCCCGTAAAGTCCGTTACATTTCTATTAAAAAACCACTTTTACCCCTTACTTTTTCATACCCTACATATCACATCATACCTTTAGTCTAATAATCTACCCATCACATCCTACTTTTACCCATCATATCAAGGGTATTTTTGAAAAGTCAATACCAAAATATCCCTTTTTTAATTTTCCAAAAAGTCAAACCGTCCCATTCTTTTTGGGACGGAGGGAGTATATAAATTCACCTCCATTTTTGCACATTTCACAAAATATTTTTATCTTATCTAAAATGTTTAAAATATCTCTAAAATACTCCATCCGTTTCTTAAAACGATTCATGTTTTGACTTTGGTGCAAAATAAAGAAAGTATAATTTTAGTTGACTTTCCAATTTACTCCTGATGGGATGGATAAAAGTAAGATGTGATAGTTTAGTTATTAGTGAAAAAGTATGATGTAATAGGTATGGTATGAAAAAGTATGGATAAAAGTGGTTTTTTAATAGAGAAAGGAAGTGTTTTAAGGAAAACAAAAAAATGAAAGAGGAAAGGTTTTAAAAAACGGTGGGAGTAAATTCTACCCACAATAAAGAAGAAATATACTATATTTTAGATATTTTAAATGAGAGAAAAAGTATTTTGTGAGATGTATAAAAAAAGGTGAAAGTGATTATATTTTGTGGTTGGATCAAGGTTAATCACTAGAGAGGAGTGAGTACCATTGGACTCACTTTTTTTTACAAACCCATTGGACTCACTTTTTTTACAAACCCATTGTACTCACATATTGAAAACGAAGATATCAATATACGTCTCCCAGCGGAAGAATCAGAGACGTTGGTTTCTTATTAGGTTTGAGAAAAATATAAACAAATAGTACATTATAATATAGTCAATAGTACTCAAAAAACACTTATAATTCTATTACAATGTAATATATAATCCTACATTTTCAACCTATTATTTGGTTAACACTAAAACATTACTCATCAAACAATATTAAGAATATGTAATAATTCCTTCCTTCTTAGAGTTTTTATCTACTCCCTCCGTCCTAAAACTTTCTTTCCAGAGCACTATTCCAATTTCACGAGAATTTATATTTATTTGTGTTTTTTCATGGCCTATATGATAAAATAAAATATTCTTGTCAGTGCTTGTTTTGTTGAACTTTTGATGTAGTTTTTAAATATGTATGTTTTATTTTTTATTTCTATACCAATATTTAAATAAAATAGATTGAAAAAACTTGGGATTTTTCTTCGTTTTGCGCAACAGAAAGAAAGTTTGAGGACGAAGTGAGTATTTTTCTTCCGTGATCATAAGGTCCACATGTATTTTACGGATCTTAGTTTATACACACGATGGTTGAATTGGGCTCTGTAAAAAAATTAAATATCCACATATTTGGCCCACTAAAAGTTTAGGAAGTCAACATTTCACTTGTGGGCCTTAGAATTGTGGAATCACAACTCTTTAATTAGATAAAACAATAAGGTAAATTTCATTATTGGTCATTCAAGTTATTGTATTATACACGATTAATCCTTCAACTTTGAAAATTCTACTAATAGTTTTTCAAGTCATGTTAAAATTGCATAGTTAGTCCTTGAACATAAAAAATTCTACGGATAGTCCTTCAAATTTCTGTTAATTTTGTTGCTATTCCACATGCATTGTTTTTCATTTTTCATTATAAATACAAGTGAGGAATATTCTTTTTCATAGATTTGAGCCATACTTTTTGTAGATTTATTTTAATTGAAATATTGGTAAAAAAATTAAACCTACTTGACTATAGAAATCCAAAATTTGATAAAAACTTTAAGGCGGAGTGATATTAATTTAATAAACATAAACTAATAAAAGCAAAAGTAACTTATTTTATGTAAAAAATTGGAGTAATTAAAGCAAGAATATCTATTAATATTAAAAATAGACCTATATTAAATACGGAGTATGATTCAATTATATGAAGAAGAAAAAGTTTCTCACGTGTATTTAAAATTGAAAAAATATAAAAAAATGCATGGACTCACGACAAAAATAATGGAAAGACCATGCAACGCTAACGTGACTTGAAAGACTATTCATAAAATTTTCAAAGTTGAAGGACCAATCAGGAATCGTTAACATGACTTGAAGAGCTTTTCATGGAATTTTCAAAGTTGAAGGACCAACGGTGAAATTTAGCCAATTCAAAACAATATTATGAAAATATCGTGCAAAATAATTCTAATAAAACAATTTTATATTAAAATCTAATACTCCCTCCGTTTGCAAAAAAAGTTCGTACTTTGACTTGGAGCCAAAATAAGGAAGTGTTAAATTTTGGTTGACTTCCAATTTTGCTCCTGATGTGATGGGTAAAAGTAAGATGTGATGAATAGATTATTAGAGAAAAAGTATGATGTGATAGGTAGGGTATGAAAAAAATAAGGGTAAAAGTGGTTTTTAATAGAAAGTGGAAGTGTTTTGTTAGAAGTGAAAAAAATGAAAGAGGAAGTGTTTTTGAGAACGGAGGGAGTATAATTTTTTTAATAAATGGTAAAAATTCATCAATTTTGATTATAAAAAGTCAAAATTAAATATGAAAAATCACAACACTCCAACCTTTATACAATGCATTATCTCCCTTTCAAAATGAAATTATACTTTGATTTTAAGAAATTCAAAGAAGTGTTGAAAGGTACAAAACGAATATTCCTTAAAACTTGTTTAAGTAAAAGAGAATTTGTTTCTATACACTCCGTATCAGGCAGGAGGGAATAATTATTTAGTTACCGGTGTGTCTGGGGGCGGCGTCGCCGCCGCCGCTGCAGCTGCCGGGGTGCTGTTGGGAATGGACAAGTTGCTGTTCCCTCTCGTGATTCTCCATGCATTTGAGGAGATACTTGAAGGTCTCCGTCTCACAGGGAATGGTGAGAGCGCCGCCGTGATCGAACCCGAACTCCTCCTCCACCTTCTCCAGCAACACCTTGAACAGCGGGTCCCCGAGGTAGCTCGTCGGGATGATGAACCGCCGCTGCTCGGGGCCCACGTACACCCCCAAGTACCCTCTCGGGATGCCGGTCGGCGGGTCGGGACTCGCACAACTCTCCTCGTCCGAGTCCCACTGCGAGCTCCCGCCGGCCATCATCAACCTCTTGCATATGGCGGGGGAAATTCCCCCGCTACATAGGGCTGGGGGCGGCGGTGGGGGAGGAGGAGTCAACAATGGACGTCCTTCTCTCTTGGCCGCCGCCACCTTATGCCCCAACGTGACATTGTGCCACTTCTGCAGAATCTCTTTCAACCTCACAATATGTCGGATGCCGGTAACCTTTCCTCCTCCTACTCCTCCTCCGCCACCTTTTCCTCGGGCTCCGTCGCCTTCCATTATCTCTATCAGATTTGATTGTACGTCTACTATTCCATGTTTGATTTTTATGGTCAAATTTTAAAAATTTTGTATGAAAAATACATTGAATCTATTTAACCTATCATTAGATCTTTTGAGAGGTGATTTTAGAATGTATTATTATGTTCTGTAATATCTGTACAAATACATTTTTATTAATATTATATCATCATGCATGCCTTAAGAAAAACATATTATATCATATATCATGCATTAGCAAATTCGATCTCATCTACCTGTTAATGAAAAACAATCTATGCATGGTTATGAAATTGGAGACGAAACAATAATTAGGATTTTAAAGAACAAAACTTAAAATGTAAATCAATTAAAATTAACTCTTACCCGCAAGAAGGATGGATCAAAGAGTAGGAGCGATGGAAATGTATACCTTCTTCATCATATATATAATTTTACCCATTTAAGATTTTTTTTGAAATATAATAATAAGAAATTGAATATAAATATATATACGTATAATACGTACTAATAAATCCAAAAGAAATATAGACATTGTCATACTCCTTCCGTCCCTAAATAAACTTTTCCTTTCGTTTTTTCTTTGTTCCCAAATAAACTTCTCCGATCTTTTCCCTTCAAAACCCCTTACTTTTTCATACCCTACCTATCACATCATACTTTTTTACTACTCCCTCCGTCCCAAAAAGTCTTTCCTGTTTCATTTTTTGCGCATCCCATAAAACACTTCTATCCCGTCTTGATTGCCAAAAAAACTTTCAAAATAACTTCTACTCATAATAAAGAAGAAATTTTGTAAATTTTAGGCATTTTAGATGTCGTTAGAAGTGTTTTATGGGATGCGCAAAAATGAAACATGAAAGACTTTTTGGGACGGAGAGAGTAATAATCTACATATCACATCAAAGGTATTTTTGGAAAGTCAACACAAAAATCTCTCTCCCTTAAATCCTCAAAAAGTCAAAAAAAGAAGTTTATTTAGAGACGGAAGGAGTATATAAATACGGAATAGTTGAGTACATTCTTTTCTAAAAATAAAGAGAGAAAAATTAACATAAAGAACCAGTTAGAAAGTATGTGAACTTGAAAAAATACAAGGATCTTGTAAGCATTTTACTCAAATATAAAGTGATTTGTTTCAACCAAGAGTATATTAAAGTACTCCATAAATTAATCAACGAAATACTGACTTTCCCTAATATAAAAGTAAGTCCAAATAAGAAAAAAGTTATCCAGAATAATTCCAACTTTATCAGACTATCAAAAATAATCTAACTTTTCATTTTGTTGCGTAAATTAGACGTTTCCCTTAACCCACCGTTAGGAACTTAACAGCGATCCAAAATCGCAAATTTCAATAAAATTTGGATTATTATGCATCACAGTAAAAAGTGAAAGTATTTTTGAACATCCAAGTATTATTAAGATTATTCTACATAATTTTTCCCATACCCATGCATGCATGCATCAATTCACTCGACAGCTTATTTTATTCTATCAGGCCTCCACCAATTCTCTATACTCCAGGGTAATTAATTTTTCACTTTCCTCTCCTACCTGTTCAAAATAAATCTTTTATGTGAAATTTGCATTAAATAGGACTAAAACATAATGATTTTCATAATGTAGGACTTAAACTTTTTTATTCCCTAAATAGGACTTAATAATGACCTAGTGAGAGAAATAATGTCCAGTAATGATGGACATTTACTTGAATAATGACTAATTCATAATGACCAAAAGTCCTACATTGAGAAATAAAAACATATGGTCCTATATTGGAAAAATCATTATGTTTTAGTCCTATTTAGGTAAATTTCTCATCTTTTATTTGTTTTAAGTAATGGAATGGATCATCTACATTCTAAATAATTAGTTTTCCTAAATTTCAGTCAAACAATCTCATTTTTTTAGAGTATCAGAGGAGTAAATACTCCCCTCCACTCCAAAATTCTATTCAATGTTGACTTTTTGGTCAACATTTTACCTACCTTGCCCATTAATATATACGGAGTATATCAAATTACATTTTAAAATGAGCTTAATTATGCTCTCTCAGTCCCAAATTAAATTGCTTGTTTATTATTCGCATAGTCAAATTTTATTTACTTTTTTTTCCCCTATTTTCGTTAGTCATTTGATAAAATAATATAATCATGTCACCACTAATTTTGAAAATTTTTTAATGTAGGTTTTCTGAATATGTAATTTTTATTTTAAAATTTCTACACCATTTTTACATAAAATGATTCGAAAACAATTTCAATCAAACATCGTAAACCAAAACAGGCAATTTAAATTGGGAGAAAGGGAGTACAATCACAAGGCATCACCACCCACAACACAAACACTAGTAAATGTGCACACTTGTTTTGTTATTTTGGCCCCCCTTCAATTCTCAATATTGTATTCTTGTTGTATAACAGTATAAGACGTTCTGTATAGAAGAAGAACTGTACACACAATATCTTCAATATGATTAGCTGCCAAAGAATGAAGGAACTAAATGAGTTGATCCCACCATACACTCTCAAAAAAACAAATATTACAATTGGATTACAAGATTTGCAGGTGTGGCTCAACCCTCCCTAACAACAACAAAGAAAAAAAGAATGATCAAAGATTTATAGTTACGTATGACTACGCGGAACTTCTAACTGTGATCCCACGGCGGAATACTTTTTCTGCAGTTTCCCTTTCAAATGCCGAATCTTCGCGTCCACCCTGGCCGTGAACCCAATCTTGGTCTTTGACCTTGCTTTCGACCGTTCTCTTCTCCACATGTTCCGGTCCTCAACGTCTTTCCTGTAATATTTGATCTCTTGAATGATGTGATGGTCCATGGGGTTGAAAGATCTCTGGTACGCAATGTGGACGAAGTATGGAAGGTTGCATATGATACTTGTCAGGAAAGTGGTGAACCAGTATACAGGGGCAGGGGCCAAGGCCTCCGAGAGGATTTTGTAAGCATCTTTGGAAATGGTTGGGGACATTTCGCCGTAGACTAAGAGCAAGATGTACCAAAAGATTATGCTGCCCCAAATGAGGACGTGTTGGATCCACGTGAAGTGGCTCATTGTTAGGGCAACCTGACAGTTGACCGCCCAGATCACGCTGGTGAACATGGCAGTCCCCATGGCGGTCATGTCCGCGATCTGGCCTCCAGATCGGAAGGCTTGGTCGTAGAAGATGACAAGGTTGAGGAAGAATACTACAAGGGAGGTGTAGACGCCGTTTCCCATCCACCCGAATATCCTGTTCCAGTCGAAGAACAGGTTTTTGGGTCCTTGCTGATACAGTGCTGGGAACTGCAAAATGCGTGACATTAAACAAAACTTGATACTTAAGCCAATTGGCAATCACAGTTAAAGTTTTCGACAAGTCCAGCCATTCCAACCAAGCTTTTACTCCCTCCATTCCATATTAAATGTCTGTTAACACTTTCTTGATACTTTATATCTACGTTCATCCATTTTTTAACGCATCAAGAAACTGTTCATAGACGGCTAATGTGGAATGGAGAGAGTAACTTATAAGGGCTAAGTAACTAAACCTGTAAGCAGACTTGAGATGACACGTCCTGCTCAAAGACTCCGAGCGAAATGACAGGC
This sequence comes from Cuscuta australis, assembly GCA_003260385.1. Classification (NCBI taxonomy): domain Eukaryota; kingdom Viridiplantae; phylum Streptophyta; class Magnoliopsida; order Solanales; family Convolvulaceae; genus Cuscuta; species Cuscuta australis. The sequence goes on along the minus strand of NQVE01000152.1, from coordinate 993,383 downwards.
AAGGAGGTAAGAACCACATTGAACAGTAGCATATACCAGTCATGGTATATTGACTGCCCTGAGAAACCGGTGAATGCTTCAAAGTAGAAGAGCGTGAGGCCAAATGCAATGTTTTTGTAGAAGAAGTAACATATCTGGACAGAGAGAGAATTACATCGGATGTTAGAGTAAGGCAGTATGCAACCAAATTTAAAAAGCATTGCTAAACTGGAGTTTAAATCCAAAACATAGACAATGTAACTTACCATCTGAGCGATCCGTTTGTAGCACCAGTGGCCGTGTACAACAAGAAGCCTCTCCAAAAATGAAAATTGTGCAATAGCAAAGTCACTGGACATCACCGCCTGTTAAAAATTATTACTTGAGCATGATTCATAAATAGTAGTTTCCTTCAAATTGTAAAGCTCTAGTGTCAAAAACAGATGGCTCTTTTCAAAAATCTCTCCACTTCTTAAAACCATAGTACATGCAGTATATCGAGAAAAAACATCTATTCCCACAACCAAGCTGTCTAAAACAGCAAAATACTTAGGTTTAAAAGAAGAAATGGATAAGATCTGTGTAACCTACCTGCATTCCTTCAGCCCCACTGATTCCAACACCAATGTCAGCTTCCTGAATCATTCCAACATCATTTGCACCGTCACCGATAGCTAAGGTTGTTTTTCCCGTACCTTCCTTTACTAACCTTGTCACCTACATGAAAGCCAATAAAATCATTTGCATAGTGGCATACTACACTCTAAGTGAGAAACCTCTAAAATTGATGGAATCTTACAAGGGCCTTCTGCTTTGGAGAGACACGGCAGCAAATAACAGACGCACACTCAACTGCTAAGTTCAAAAAATGGTGCTTCATATCATTTTCCAGGGCATAAGTTAGAGTTTTCCCGTCAATGATCAATGCAAATGCGGCGTGTGGGTCCATTTCAAGCTTGACCATTTGGGAAGCATTTGTCATTTGCAACAAAATATTCTCCTTAACAACCTGAGGAGGGACAAACAGCATTGACTGCCATTAATTATAATAAGTTTCCTGAGAATCTTACATTATTATTCTATTGAAAATTTACCCCTTTGGATTCCTTTTCGTTTGCATCTGTGTTTGCTGATGAAATACAAATTTGCTTCATGCCCTGTCGAAGCAAACTACAAGCAAACCTGCATTAAACAGAACTTCAGTTAATCACATGGTGAAGAATAAGGGTCAAGTTAAAGATGACGAGCATTCCCCACTTATTGAAGGGGCTTATTTGTTTACATTTCTTGGCTGACGTACAATACAGGACATTCGTACACACACCACACGGCTAGACACCTTCGTCTACACCATGGAAGTTCTCTCATATGGAACACATCAACAAACACCTCATGGCCAAACAACTCAATGTGGCTCATGTATTTATTTTCAAGGAGCCAGTCAAGCTGGTTTCAATGCCATGTTAACATAACAGTAAGTGCGGGGCTTAACTTGACCACAACTGAGAGATATTATCCCACACTTATCAAGACTTGTTTTTATCTAACATATTTGTTGAGAATCAAATCGTGTAACCATGTAAAGCCTTGTTTCTTGTTGTGGTAAGATACCCACCCTATATTAATTGCAGTCTCCATTTTATCACCGGTTAGAACCCAAATCTTCAATCCAGCTTGTGCCAATTTGTCTATGCATTGAGGAACCTGGTGAATGGATAGGAAAAACAGCACAGTTAGTACCCAAATTGACAGCAGACTTCCATTTGCTTCATCCAGAATGAAATGGGGATAAATCCGTACTCCTTTCTGCAGTTTATCCTCCACTGCCGTGGCACCAACAAGAATCAGATCCCTTTCCATCATATCAGATACCCTTTCAAGCATTGCTTCCCTATCGCCGCCAATTGAAGTTTTTGCTTTGGTGAATTCCTCATTCCACGCAGAATACTCTGGCTCGTCAAGTTTCTTGTATGCGAGGGCAAGTGTGCGCAGCCCAGCTTCCCCGTAATCATTCAAATGCTTCGTGGTTGCTTCTAGATACATTCTCCCATTTTTTGCTAGCCTCTCAAATATGATGCTGTTGTGAAATGCACGCGTATTATGTATACATAAGAGTGTTAAATCTTTTATATCAGATAAAGACCTTCATATGACTTTCCCATGGTTAGGTCTGGATATTGTTAAGAAACTTTTTGAAGTGAGGATGAAAACTGATATGGAAATGCATGACCTAGCTAACCTTATACTCCATGTTTCCATCAATACGAAAGACAAATGTTCACATTTTCCATTTCACCAAGTACCATTTTTATTTCCTCATTTTCCAAAGTGGTTAAAGTAACATTGTCAAAATAATACTCTTTTGTTGTGACCAATTTGACTAAACACCAGATAAATAAAGTGGAAATCATACCTAAGGGAGAAGAAAAAAACAATGTGAGCCACATAAAACTTTCTATAAATTCAAACATGCATATTAAATTGGGAAGCACCAATAAGGGAAACGGTTAAAACAAATTGGAAGAGATTGACTAAATTTTTCGTCCAGAAATAAGATGACCATAATGAGTGGACGAAACGCAAAATATTTTTTTTGTTATAAATTGTGCCAAAATGACATGAGAGATGAAGTTTTAGTTATTTCCAAGCCTAATAATCCTTGCATTTTATATTCATGTCCTAAAGTAACTTTCACTTTTTACTTTGAATACACCTAATTCTATCATTTACCTTAATACACTATATCTTTCTTTTTCATTTGCCACTATTCATTCTACACTTCTACTAGATGAACAAATAGACAAACTATTGAAACCAAAAGCAATCATCTACGCCTTCCCCCTCCAAAATCATCCAACTAAACAAGCCATGTGACCATACCTATCTGCTCCTTTGCACAAGAGAAAAATCTGTCCGCTCTCATTTCGGATAATGACAGACATTCTCTTCCTCTTGCTCGTGAAGTCTAATAGATTCAGAAGTTTGACTTCCCTATCACAACCACACAATTCTTTTAATTTCATTACGTGACAAAAATTTTTACCAGTACAAGATGTATAAGAATCTCACCTTTCGACGGGCTGGTGAAAAGAAGGATATCTCTCGCGAACAACAATGGAGGACTGAGTTCTTTTACAGAACTCAAACCCGAATTCCCTGGCAGCCACAAGGAACGAGCCTTCGTCCGGCGACTCAGCCTCATAGTTGAACACCCCCGTCTCCTCATTCATCTCTGGAATAGCGGTGTGACAGATCGACAGTATCCTGAAGAACAGCAGGATGACATCAGCGTTCGGTTCATTCAACCAGTTCCCATTCATGAGCCTTCCATCGTCAAAGCTGAACCCCTTTACGCATGGCCGCCTGCCCTCGCCGCCATCCTCACCGTCTCTGCACGTTATCACCGTCTCCAGCTCTATATCCGACCCCGCACGGGGTGTGCTCTCGACATCGTCTTCGTCATCACCCCCATCCTGTTCCATGGCCGCCATCTGCTTAGCAGCAGCAAGCTCCACATCGCTGGCGCGCTTCCCATAAGCAGTCCCAGCAATGGAGCATTTCAAGAAGTCCATCTGGTTACACGTCAGAGTCCCTGTTTTGTCCGAAAGAATTGTGTCCACCTGGCCCAGTTCCTCGTTCAGATTTGACGTTCTCGCCTCAGCAGGAGTCCCGGACTCTTCGTCATACATGTGGACATCCTGATTTATGAACATAGCTTGAAGGACCTTCACAACTTCAATGGAGACATAGAGGGATATGGGTATCAAGTAACCGTACAACAACAGAGCAGTGACAAGGTGGAAAATCCCGGACAGCTCTGGTTTGTTTGGGTTATAAAGGATGTTGTTGTTGTCATGGGGCTCAAGATACCACCAATAAGGCAGCTCGAACCTGGTCTTTACTGCAAAGCCAATAGAGCTGATCAGGGAGATCAAGACGAGGAGGGTGAAGAGGACGTAGATGATTTTGTCCATTTGTCGCTCGATCTGACTCCTTTTTGAAGGTGATTTTGTTGAATTCTGCATGACTTTGCTGTCTTCGCCAGTGAAGATCACCACTCCGTAAACGTAAGCTGTGTTCCTGAGCTTTGAGTCTCTGAGCAGGATCTGACTAGGGTCTAGAGGGTATATTTGTCTTTGGTATTCGAGATTGCCTACAAAAGTGTAGAGATTTGGGTTGGGGTCTTCACATTTTATCACTGCTCTGAAGCCTTTGAAAGACTCATCATCTTCCAAGGGTAAAGTTACCTCCAAAGCTCTTTTTACCTGCAACAATTCCAAGTCAAGACCAGAAGAACTTTAACAGAGAGTGGGAGTAGAAAGTAAACTTTACAAATGTGCGCAGTGAGCTGGAGATGATAGTCATCAATATAGGTTGATGGTCAGTGAGCCAATTACCCTTAGGGGGATTTGTGGGTGAAGTAAGAACATCAATAACAGGTCAATGAATAGAGAATGTAAATTAAACTAGAATGAGTCAATTCCATAATATGGGGAGCAATTTGTTCTTTGTACCTTCAGGTTTGTCTCACCGTCTAAGTTCATCGTCTCCACGTAACAGATTCCGTCTTCATAACTAGATGACAGGAGGAGTAAATCGGCAGGGAAAAAACCGTCCTTTTCCACCTTGACAATGTCTCCAACCCGAAGATTTCTCCACGGCCTATGACCAAAAGACCCACTGTCCCTTTTGTGGACAGTGGCTTTACGTAAATTGACCTTCGTGTCCTGGATGAACCTATTCATGTCTTCTAAAGCCTCCTTGGCCATGCTCAGCCCGACAACAAACACCAGAGGGGCTATCACACTGACGGCAGAAAAGGGTGAAACCGGCGTCAGTGACAGCATTGCGGCGAGGAGGAAGTAGACATTGGCAACACGCCTGAACTGCTCAAACATGGCCTTGGGCAAGAAGGTGAACATGCTGTACTTTGTGGTTGAGATGACATTCGTGCAGTATTTGAGGGGCTTCACGTCATGTAGATAGGGCTGGTTGCAATGCACTACCCGGGAGAACCCCGGGCCGAGTCGGTGTGGGCCCACCTCCTCCGCTGCTCGTGGCCGGATGCATGCAAATGTGTATAGATTGCTCCGGCGGAGCTTTGACCTTATCCTCCCTCTTGGCATTTTGCTTCAAAGAGTTTCTTTTCAGCCTTGAGCTGCTGGTATTTAACTCACTCTACTCTGGTGGTTCAGCCATTATGCCACCACCACATGCTAATATCCACAAGCTAATAATAATAATAATAGCATTACTCCTGGTAATAATAAAAGTAACAAATCATCATCATGATTGGATAAATCAAGTGAAATTCTGTGAAACACATTGAATATGATAATTCTCTCTCACACTTTCCCAATCTCAATCATTCATAAAAAATGTCACCTAATCATACCCAAGGATGCAAAGTGGTAAACCAATTTCTAATACTGCGTATGTGCTAAACATCTAGACAAGTATTTGTAACTCAAGTAATTCAGAGTATTAAATAATGTTAAATTTTGTTTCAGTTGACTGCAAAAATTTCACATCTTACATCACATCAAATTAGAAATGTTTAGAAGCATGCATATTCATTCATCCATACCATTTTCAGGTAAAACAAACGAATTTCTCCCCAGAAAACAATACAAAAAAAAACCCAGAATTCAAAGATTGCTAGATTATACCCTCTGCATTGAAAATTGATAAATGCAGCCTATGATTTGGGATGAAAATCCAAACTATCATGTCGAGATCAAAAATAAATTTGAAAGAAAAAACACGAATCTGGAATCTGACCTCTGTGTCTCGAGAAAGGGATCCGAGATAAGGTTTCTTGAGGAAGAAATCGTAGCTGTGCGTGGAGATCAGAGATGGGGGAGGATGAAAAGCTTGGAATTTAGATCGAGGGAATGTAAGGCGGAGAGGATAGAGGGGATGGAATGCCGCGGAAGAATTTAGACGAGGGAATGTGTTCATCGGGATTTTGATCGGGCCGTGTATAAAAAATTTGAATTAAGATTTTGGGGAATGTTTGGCTGAGAAGAGGGAAATTGGGAGGAAAGAAATCTATAGTATAGATTTCTATGGAGGGAATTCTCCATTATATTTTCTCCCATAAATGGTATGCAATCATAAAAGATAAGCGTTCAACATGAATAGGTAAGTGTTAAATGTAATAATGACGTATAAAAAATAATAAATATTTATGAACTATAATATAATGTATTGTGTGTAATATATTAAATTGACAAGTAAAAGGTAATTATGGTAGTTAAATTCTTGTGTAATATATTACGGAGTATTTATTAATAAGGTAATTTCATACCTTAAAATTTTTAATACTGTGTTATAAAAAGTAAATTAATTATGGTACCGTGTTATAAAAAGTATATTTAACACGGAGGATAAAAAGTATAACTTTAAAAACTCTTTTATAAAAATTATAAATATTACTAGTACTTTTTATGGTGCCGTGTAAATAAAAGTATTCTCATATCAAATATTTTTTTGTCCAACATTATATATTATAAATGAAATTTAAAAGTTTGGAAATTGAAATTACAGTGTGAAAAGAAATCGACCAAAAAATAATTGTGTTTTCATTTTTAATTTGTACGTATTTTGAATAAGGCAATTTCATTATAAACAACGTAATAATAATAATATTAAAAAAAGTATGTTCCTTTTACGTGATTACCGTGTTTAAAAGAATTACTATCTTTGAAAAAAAACATGAAAGCGTTGTTTGAACAAAAAAAATATTCGCATACCTTAAAGTATCAAAATTAAAATCAATGTTGTATTTCCATTTATACTTTTTAGTTATTTTAAATAAAGTGATTTCTTTGTCCACGGTTTTGGTAAGAAAGAACCATAAATACACGTTGATAATTAAAATTTTAAGTTAAAAATGGAATGTTCAAATGGTAAGAAACACCAAAAATCAATCAAAAAATAATTATGTTTCCTTTTTTACTTTATACGTATTTTAAACAAGGTAATATAACTTCATTACAAACAACGTAATAATAATAATAATAATATTAAAAAAGGTATGTTCCTTTTTTGCGAATTGCGATTACCGTGTATAAAAAAAATTATTGTTTTTAAAAAAATTGAAAATGTTGCTTTGAACAAAAAAAATTCTCCTAGCTTAAAGTATCGAAATTAAAATTATAATTGTGTTTCGATTTACACTTTATAGGTATGTTAAATAAACTATTTTTTTTATACACGATTTTGGTAAGAAAGAATAATAAATACACGTTGATAGTTAAAAAATTAAGTTAAAAAAGGAAGGTTGAAATGGTAAGTAACACCAACCGTGTAATTTTGCCGAAAATAATACATTGTAATTTTAAAAATAAAAATTCTAAAAAAGGAAAACATAATAAGCAAAAAACTTTTTATAGTATACATACGATCATTTGCAAAGATTATCATAACTTGTTTCTTTAAATTCGTGCCGTTGAAAAATAATTTTAATTTAGTAATGTAAATATGACTCGTGAAATACACGAGTGTGAATGTGTGATACTAGTTGAGAGGAAAAGAAAAAATGAAGTTAGAGATGTGTATTTTCAATCGTTTGGTATGAAAGAAATTACTTACTCAAAATAACATTTTTAAAAAGTACTATTTGGCCTCCGTCCTAGTGTGTTTATTCAGTTTGACTTTTTCGCATAGATAAATTTTAAGCTTTAATTAATCTCAATATGCATTTTGTGACGCATCCTTCACGCTTGTTGGTCAAGCCCCACAACATATGATCTTACGGTGTTCCGTACAAAAATTTGATAGTTCATAGCCCTAAACCTCTTGCCGGTCTCCTACCTTCACCGTTTGACTATACAACAATTATTGTAGCCGATCAAATTTTCAAATGGAACACCTTATAACGAGCCTTGGATCATCTTGTGACATTAACCAATGCCCACAGGAACCATCTCGTAGTAATAATAGAAAAAAGTAAAATATAAGTATAAGATTGGGAAATAATCAAAATAGAAATTTTCTAGTTTTTATCGCTAAAATAAGACATATAATAACATCATTTAACCCAAAAAATATTATGTAATTTGTATATACAATATCAGAATCTCACATTTCAACAGTCTTATTTTAGAGATAAAAATTTATTTCCTATCACTCTTATTTTGAAGATAGAAACTATATTAACGTTTTTTTTACTCAGAGTGATTTCTTTAAAAATAACCTGGCAGAAAGTTTTATGCCTTGGGACATCATTTCAAATCCAATTAAAATTTGGCAAGAAAATGTTAATGTCACACATGGGGCAGTTTGGTCATTTAGCTCCAAATGGCAGTTGAATAACTACTACTCGTACACGAGTGACGTACCCCATTGGCTAGCTGAGGAATAAGCTCCTTTAATTACTCTTTCGTCCTAATATAGATTACATATTAGGAATAATTAATTTGGTTTTAAGTTTAATTTTTTTATTTTGAATTAATTTATTTACAAATTTAAAAATTATAAAGCAAATTCACGTTGTTTGGAAGTATAATCTATTCGGATATTTGGGGGGGTTACCTATTTATCAATATAGTATATAGAAATTGTGAAATTTGGTGCACCAAACACTCTAGGCATTCTTGTTGTTAACTTAAATAAATCCACTTTTAGGTTAGAATAAACTAAATAGTCAACACCTCATTTAGTTCAGGTATATTATAAATAAATGCTGGTTTGGCGACATCCTTTTTGTTTATCAAATCTTTCTTTTAAAAAAATTAATTTATTCCATTTGTTTGAACTATTAATTCAACATGCATTTATTTGATTTGATTGGTTAAATTCGAAGATAATTAAAAAAAAAGTAGTAACTCAAAAGGATTTTTTAATTAAAGTCTTTGAACATAATGAAAATGACAAATAATACGGAGTATGTAATCATTTTAATTAGCACTCAATTTTACATATTGTTTGGTAACATTTTTTTATGTTTAGCTTAATATTATAAGGAAAAAATAACTAAATAGTATAATTTACTATTAACATTTATAAAATTAATTTATAGATTTAAAAAATCAAACTGCTAACACTAATTAAAAATATATTATTCCCAAGATTTTCAACTATTTCAATCATTCCAGCTACTAAGTGTAACCTTATACATGAGACTATAAAAAAAAGAAATTTACTTAAATAGGACTAAAACATAATGACTTTCCCAATATAGGACCATATGTTTTTATTTTCCAATGTAGGACTTTTGGTCATTATCAAGTAGTCATTATTCAACTAAATATCCATCATTACTGGACATTATTCCTTCCACTAGATCATTATTAAGTCCTATTTAAGAAATAAAAAAGTTTAAGTCCTACATTAGGAAAATCATTATGTTTTAGTCCTATTTAGTGCAAATTTCACTATAAAAAACATGGAGTAATATACTCGTTCAAATTGCAAATGTCTTGAATTGTTAGTCGAATATTATTATGGACTACTTCATATTCTATCACTCTCCTTGTCTCGAGCAGTAGGAAGACATTCTACAAAATTCACAGGAAAATTTAACCATGTTCGAATCCTAATAAAGGTGAAAATATTGATTTATTGAATAGTAGTATCTGTTCAATCTTAACTTTCAAGTATTTTCGAATAATTGATTAATCATTTTCAAGCATAACTAAATTTTAGAAGAATGATTATTCAGTTACTCGAAAATGAGTATTCTGTTGGTCGAAAATAGATATTCACCTACTTGCTCGTAAATGAGTACTCATTGCGAATATACGGGAAACATCATACAACTGGTTGTACGGTATATATTGCGATATACATAGCATTGTATCTGTTCAATATTAATTATAATATAATATTAACCTTCTAAACAAATGGACGGGATTAGAGCACTAGACAAAGATAGACTTGGAGTGGTCACTACGTCAACATGTTTCCACACACATTCATAATATAGAAAGACTAATATATAGAGTTTTGAACGTTAATAAATCTAAAGAAATCACCCTACGTAGCACTCTAAGTTACTCAATATTACGCATATAGCACTCTTTAATTTTTTTACACGAATTTAGCTAGTTATAGTGTCAATATCTTTCATGTATACCCTCTACCTTTTATTATATTCTACTATTTTTAATTACTTTTAATTATTTGATTAAACAGAGGTTATTCGATCACGTAGCCACTCCTCCTCATACGTGCGGCTTCTCCTCCTCATACGTGCGGCTCCTCTTCATTCGTGCGTCTCATACATGCGATAATATCATCTCACGTCGTTTACCATAACTCTGCGATATCCTCCTCCTACGTAGTTTACCAATGTATAATGCCTAAACGAGTTTGTACGTATTAAATTAAGTTCCATATTTAACGTCCATGTTTGGCCAGTGTATTTTGGTGTAATAGATTATTCATGAAACCAGTCATACATGTTTGGACAGTGTGAAATTCATATATGAAAACAATCATACACATTTTTGGTAGTATAAAATTCATACATGAAATTAGTGTGGAATTTATACATAAAAAGAGCTATACATTTTTTTGACAGTGTAGAATTTATACATGAAAACACTGCCACATAAATCAATAGACATTAAACTCCAACATGAAATCAAGGAACGCAATAAGACACTTACACACTGCCGTAAGATATAACAACATATATCCATTATACACTTCCACATTAAATACTCACATATAAAAAACCATACTTCCCACTACACAGTTACAAGTGAATAACCACACTGCCCAAAATAGTCATATTTTTTGGCAGTATGTAATGAATAATTGTTGTTTAATTAAATGACAAAATTGGAATCACAGGTACGAAACATATAACACTACTATTTAGAGTATTTTAAGGCTCTAAGAGTGTTATTTTAGTTTTTCTCCCATAAATTTAGTTCTAATTTTAAAAAATTTAGCAGAATAAATGTTACAAAAATTTGATACATCAAAATAATTTCTTAAAACAAACTTAATTCTACGAGTAATAAACTAATATTATAACTAAATAAACTTTTACACGATATGTTGTCAAAGAGCCTTAACTCTGGCAGAAACTCAACATGTAAAGGATTGTCTCGGACAAAGGAAGTAGTCCCTCCGCCCCTAAATAATACCGGAGTATATCTTTTCAGTTGGGTCACGATATTTAATGGAATTTATCTTAAATTTAATTTATATAAATATTATAGTGTAGAAACAATAGATAAAATCTACCCTTATATATTATTTCAAAAGTTTTACTCTTTCCGTCCACAATTTGATTACAAATTGCGGGTTACGATGACAAATTTTTCTTTTTTTGAAATCATTTTATTTACAAATTTGTATATCAATAAGATATAAACTACATCAAAAGTTCTACATATTTAAAAGTTCTACATATTTAAAATTACATATTTAAAAACTACATCAAAAGTTCTACAAAACAAGAGATGACAAGAATATTTTATTTTATTAAATACTTAATGAAATTATGTAAATAAACAAAAGTTATTGAGAGGAGAAAAAAAATTATAATCAAAATAGGGACGAGGTTATAAAATAAATACTCATAAGATTTTTATTTATTTACTTTATCAAGTAATGATGTGGGACAAAGTGAGTACTCGTGTAAAATAAGAGAGGAATGACAGATGAGATGGCAATACTGTATACACTACGTAATTGTTGTTAAAAATAGAATGAGAAAGGCCTAACAATATAATGATTGTATTTAATATTAATATTTTGAATTAATGTTTAACAATATAAATTAATTTTAAAAATACTCTTCCATAAATTACTAAAAAAATAAAAATCTTTAGAAGCTGAAAGCAAGAAGTTTTAGGTTTGCTTAAAAATACTTTTGAAATCTGTTTTAAATTTCAAAAATTACAATCTAAAAGACAGAAATAATTTGACATCTTAGATAAACATGAAGTATGAGTACTACCTCCCTATATGAGCATCTATTCATGTTAAATATTTTGTAATTAAAATTAATAAATTTGACTACTGATTAAATAGAATTGATATTAAATATTGATATAAAATTATTTTATTATGTCTATTTTATACTCAACTTATATCATAATTTAATACTTCCTCGGTTCTTGAAACATTTTCCCTTATTGACTTTTTGAATATTTAAAGGAGAGATATTTTTGTGTCGACTTTCTAAAAATACACTTGATGTGATAGACAAAAGTAAGATGTGATGTGTAGATTATTAGTAAAAAAGTATGATGTGATAGATAAAAGTAGTTTTTTAATAGATAAAAAAACATCTTAAAGGGACAACAAAAAAATGAAAGGGAAAGATCATTATTTAAGGACGGAGAGAGTATATATTTTCATTTTTATGATCAATGTAAGAAAAGTTTGACCAAAAAAGAATAAACGGAAGATAATTTCGGGACGAAGCATGTAACATATATTCAACATTTATTTATCAACGTCAAAGATTAAAAATATTAATTATGAAAAATTAAGACTAAACACATAACTAGAAATTGAAAAAGTAATTTTATGGGCTTGGGGAGGGTGATAGAATATGAAATTGTGAAATGAGGCGAGGTTCAACAACTACACTAGTTATCGTATAGTATTAGTAGTACCTCCCCATCTCCCATTCTTCTCGATCTTTCTCACCACCTCTACCTGGCTGGCGGGGAAACAGAGAGAGAGAGACAGAGAGGCGTTGAAATCGTGTTCTTCCTTCCGTTGAGCGGTGTTTGTTTCAACGCCTTTTCCGAATAATGCGTGTGACGACCTAAGCCCCACCTACACCTCCCCTTCTTCTTCTTCTTTTCTCTCTTCAATTCAGTAGGGAAAAGAAAAAGGGAATCGGAAGATTAACAGTTGAAGGTTAGGTTAGTTAATTGGGACTGAAATTATGCAGCTCATGTCGCTGCTGCGGAGCTCCTCTGATGGGAGCGGTTCTAAACGGGCTAATCATTACAGCCGGAATTTTGACTTGCCGGGAGATTCTGCGCCGGCGGAGCGTAATCCCGAGTGTTTTGGCGGCCCGATGCTGCCGATTTTCCTCGACGATTTGAGGAGGAATAATGAGGAGGAGGAGAATCGACCGGAGTCGGTGGAGGTCGTCACGGTCCAGCCTCCGATCGATGACAATTCCGCCGTCCTCTGCAGCGTCAGTCCCCGTAATCAGGCGCACGGCGGCGGCGGCGGAAAAGCTGAGGGCGGGATTCTAGGGAGGACGATTTCGGCGGCGTCGAAGCTTCACAGGAAATTGTCGCGGCTGAGGTCGCCGTCCAGAGCTTCGTCGTCGTCCGACGGCGGCGCGGACGGGGATCAGAATCCGCAGCAGAAGCAGTGCAATGTCAACCTGACGGCGGCGTTGGCGCGGCGCGAGGCGATGAGGTCGAATTTGCAGCTCGTGAGGAACCGATCGAGCGCCCAGCGTGCTCTCGGAGGGCTCAGATTCATCAGTAAAACTGGGGAAGAACCTCAAGCTCAAGCCGCCGAGCTATGGAGAAAAGTCGAATCTCGCTTCGACGCATTAGCTAAGGACGGTTTGCTCTCCAGAGAAGATTTCGGCGATTGCATTGGTATCCATAACCAGATTTAATTACTACCTTGTTAGCTCGATAGGAGTATATTCCTGCTTAACTCTCTGTTCCATTTTCTTCTGATTTTCATCTCATTAATCTCCAAATTAAAAATCAAACACTGTACTGTGTAGGAATGGCGGATTCGAAGGAGTTCGCGGTGAGCGTGTTTGATGCACTGGTGCGGCGGAGGCGGCAGAACACGGCGAGGATAACGAAAGCAGAGCTTCATGACTTTTGGCTGCAGATTTCAGACCAGAGCTTTGACGCCCGTCTCCAGATTTTCTTCGACATGTATGTATATATGCTGGGTCTCTCTCCCTTTATCATTCCTTTCTACTTTATCATTTCCTACTGCATTTATTTTCTCAAAAAAAAATAAAATAAAAAACTCACTACAATCGTTTTAGATGAAGTTACTCCACGTGAAACTTATTTTTTAAAACTGAATGACGCTGAGTTTCGAATCCGTGACCTCTTAATTAATCAGGCTTTGATATCATGTATATGAACCAACTTAACCAAAACTCAAGTTTGTGGTTATACCTAAATAAGACAAAAACATATTAACTTTCTCAATATAAGACCATATGTTTTTATTTTCCAATACAGGACCTTTCGTCATTATGAATTAGTCATGTTCATCTTTACTGGACATTATTTCTTCTACTAGACATTATTAAGTCATATTTTGTGAATAAAAAAGTTTAAGTTCTACATTAGAAAATGACTTATATTTTAATCCTATTTAATGCAAATTTCAGTTATTTATATTCTAACACATATTTATGCTATGGAAATCATTGTTATCATAATTGCATCCAAGTTTCGTACAGATGATAATCATATGTACAACATAAATCATAATTATTTGAGAGAAGCTTGAGTACACTCATTATAGAATTCATTTCGAGTCATCTTATCATTTTCCTATTAATGATGCATGAGCAATTAAGTGATATGGCAGCTAAAAGTACATGCATCATGCCAAGCTTACACCATAGTGATCATTGTTGGTGCTATGCACAATTAAAATTTTTATCATCTCATTATGTAACTCACTTTTAATAATCGGTATTATTACCATCCTCATTAGTCTATTTGGTGTGGTGGCCGGTGACGGCCACCTCACCAATGAGAGCCACAGGAGAGTGACGGGGAGAGAGGAGACGTAGCCATGTAGCCTTATTGTAGGTGGGGTGGGGATCTTGCCAAATGAGAGAGACACGCGTACGGGAGAAGGAAGAGAGAGAGAAGGGGAAAGAAGTGAATCGGGGAAATCGGGATGGTGAGTGCCGATCGGCAGGAAGAGACTCGCTCATCTCAATTTTGATTGTTTTAATTAGATCTTGATTGCATATTATTTGTATAAGATGAATTTACTTAAATAGCACTAAAATATAATGACTTTTTCTAAATAGTAGTATAAGTGTTTTTCTTCTCAATGTAGCACTTTTAGTCATTATTCAAACAAATATTCGTCATCACTAGTCATTATGGACATTATTAATTCCTATTTAGGGAATAAAACAATTTAAATGCTATTTAGGAAAATGACTTAAGTTTTAGTGCTATTTAGTTCAAATATTTCTTTTTATAAACTTCTCATATAAAAACTCTTTTTTATTTATTTTTTTTAAAAATAAAAACTTATCTAAATAATGAACAAATATTTATTTTTCTCATATATAGGTCCATGTTAATCTTAAGTCCACCGTACAATTATTTATTTTTAAAAAAATTAAAAACTTATCTAAATATTGAACAAATATTTATTTTTCTTATATATAGGTCCATATTAATCTTAAGTCCACCGTACAATTTGTCGTTTTACAAAATTTTCTAAATTTAGATTTGATGTAGGTGTGATGTATAATTAATGAGGATAATAAAAACTAGAATTGAAAAGATAGATTGTGATTGAAATTAGAAAAGATATGACCGAATAATCTTTAAGACTAGACCAATTACAGCCCTGTTTGTCTTTTCCAAAGCATTAGACCAGAATCAGACTAAAACTTAAAATGTATGTGTGTGTGTATGTGTGTGTATATATATATACACACACATACATATATTTATATTTTAAAATTTAGTATTTGTATAAATACGTTTATCCTATCAAAATAGAGCATAGTACTTTACATTATCTTTTTTTATGAGTTTACAAATACTCCGTAAGTGATAACAAAATAAAAAATCGTATTTATAAAACATACACATTAAAAAAATCGATGATTCTCTCTAATTTTCACCTTACATAAGGGAGTATTGGTGTCAATTTTTCCAAATCATAGAGGATACTAGCGCTCATCTCTTATTTTTCATTTATTTATTTTTTGTTTTTTCCCTTTTTGTTTCTTTTATTAATCACAGTATTTTTAATTTCTATTTAAAATTCTTTTATAACAATCTTAAAATTTAAATTTTATTTTTGTTTGAAAAAAATTAATATATACTGCATGTGTACGTCTTAAATTAACAATTTTTAATTTTTTCTAAAATAGAAAATAAAAAACTTATTTTGAGAACTTCAGCAAATGAGGAATAAAATAAAACAAAAAATATAAATGAATATCCTTGTTGACTATCACAATTTTAATGACTTTTTTAGGCATTCTAAAAATTCCTTTTTGTATAAAGTTCTTTTTTTAGATTCAATTTTTTCATTTTGTTTTTTTATATTTTTATTTTTTATATTTTATATTTTCTTTTTGAACTTACCATAAACGTTATTCTAGAAAACAAAAAGTTAAAATATTTAACTTGAGATAGATGGAGCATATGTTTATTTTTTTATTTTTATTTCAAACACAAATTATTTTGAAAAAACTTTTCTAGAAAAAGGAAACAAAGAAATAAAAAAAAAGTTAAAAAAAAGGAAAAAAATAAAGTAGTAATGAAAAATATGAATTGAGCATGTGTGCCCTCATGATTCATAAGAGAGGGTATTGATGCAACGTCATGATATTTTCAAAATTATCAAGGAGCGAATTGATGCAACGTATTGAAGCCACGACAAATTTAGAAATAAATTTTGAAAATAAAAATTATGTTGGTACCAATTTTCCAAAGAATATAAAACACTTATTTGGCCCACCTATCACATACAGGAGGTCGAGCATTATACTATCTCCTTTGCAATCCCCAATTCATAGTGTGTTAACTTAATTTGGAAGTGGTGATTCGGGTAGTATTTCATTGTTCATGAGCTCATGTCATGCCCCACTAATATCAGCACATCACATCTGATTTGCACTATTATCTACACCCTCTCTCTAATTTGAATTTTTACGGTCTCAATTTGTACAAAATTTAATAATAATAATATATTAAAAAAGTATATCAAAATAAAGGCCTAGAAAATTAGAGATGACATGAATATATTATTTTATCAAATAAGTAATGAAATTATTAAAAGAAATTGTATAGATTTTGACCCTATGAATTGTGTACGTAAAGATTCAAGCGAGACGGAGGGTGTAATTAATATCCCTATTTTAAACAAGGGCTTTCGTTAATGACATCATGACGTTACTGTGTTTTTGAAGTACTTAAGGTGTTTCGTCTACCCCTAAGTCTATGATCTCTCCCTAAACCACCCATCTCAGCCCCCCCCCTCTCCCTCTCACCTAACCACTCTTTGTCGATTCCCCCCCTCTCCCCTGCCTCCAGCCTCATGATTGGCTTCATGCATTTAACCAATCAGTGAAAAAGAGATTGTGGTTACGGAGGGATGAAGAGTGTGATTCAGGATTTAGGAAGGGTCAGGAGATAAAAATCATCAATTTTTTGAGTAGAGCATATTAAGAGTTCCAAATAGAGTTGGTGTCATCGGATGACACTGAGGCTCAATGCCATCCGATCCTTATCATTTTAAATATACTTTATTCATCCCAATTTTAGTTCCTCGTTATTGTTTACCATATTTGAATGAAATTATTTTGAATTTTCAATTTATTTGAAATTTTGTGTGAAATTCAAGAAAAAATTATAAGTTGAAGTTTAAAAACTTTCATAAAAAAGATCTATTATCAAAAAGGTAACATGACTGTACTATTTTACCAAATAATAAGTTAGTAACAAAAATTGACAAAATAACTAAATTTGCCCTTGTAAATAGTGAATAGACTCTATGCTTTGCACAGACATAAACGATGTGACACAGAAACAATATTCTCCGTGTAAGTTCGTTCACAAAAGTAATCTCCATATTCACAATGTACTCCATATACTCCAAAATGAATACTCCTTTCGCCCTAAAATTTTCTTCAATTCTCGTTTTGGTTTACGATGTTTGAGTCATGTTATTTTAAATTCAATTTATTTGATTGTTGGTATAAAATTAAAATTTAAAATTTATACTCCCTCTGTCCCTAAATAAACTTCCCTTTTTGACTTTTTGAGGATTTAAGGGAGAGATATTTTTGTGTCGACTTTCCAAAATACCCTTGATGTGATGTGTAAAAGTAAGATGTGATATGTAGATTATTAGTAAAAAGGTATGATGTGATAGGTAGGGTATGAAAAGTAAGGGGTAAAAAGGGTTTTTAAGGGAAAAAAGAAGTTTATTTAGGAACGGATGGAGTATATATTTAAAAACTATATCGAAAGTTCTATAAAACAAGAGGTGACATGACTATATAATTATTTTATGAAACAAATAATGAAAATAGGTAAATGAAGTAATTAAAGTTTCACCATGTCTTTCTACTTAAAAAAGAAGTAAAATTCTATTGTGGACCTAAGATCCACCATAGACCTACAAATAAGAAAAATAAGCAAATCATAACTATCTCTATGAGCATTTATTTTAATTAAAAATTTAAAAATAAAAAAAATTGTGTGAAAAATGCATAAAAATGGTATGCACTCAAGGTGAGCGTTACACAATTGGTAAGGTAAGGGGTGCCCAAGTTGTATGTCAGGTGCAAGTTTCACCCTTTGTCACTGTACCCATTCATAATTAAAACCTAGTTTACATTCTCTCGAATAACCGTCCAGCTGTTCTTAGAGTGGATAATGTGATCTCAAAAAAAAAAGAAAAAAACAAACAGTGTCCACATAAGCTCACCAAAAGAATGAAAAGACACGTACGTTGCCTTGTTAGCAGATAGTACATTCGAGAAAATCACACGTTTCATAGCAGGAGAGACAATGTTTGGTGTGAGTGTGATGCACCAAATAATGCCATTATGTGAGTGTGATTTTCTGTTTTATTATAAAAAATCACTCAAAAAATAGGACTAAAACATAGAAAAAGTATCAAAATAAGAATTTTATGTTTTTATTTACTAAATAAGAATTTTCATTGTGATAATGTGACACTGTACATGTGCATTTTACATAATGTAAATGGTCATGATTAGTAATATAAATGCATTTCAATTTTTATTTCAAGAATAAAGACATAAATTCTTATTTTAATATATTTATAATATTTTACTCATACTTTAGTTTTTTGTTGAGATCCATCTGACGGTGAAAAAAACGTTTGGTGGTTTTAGGGCAGATAGCAATGGCGACGGGAGGATCACGCGAGACGAAGTGCAAGAGGTTAGTTATCGCTAGGCAGCTAGCTACTCACTTCCTACCTGAACTAAATTAAAGTCACATTTAATATTTCACAAATTATGCTAAGGAACAAGTTTTTAAGTGAGTTTAAGTTTTTAAAACTTACCCAACTTAATGTGACGGATTAAGAGTACTCCATATACTCCCGTCTCGGAGTATTTATCTATTTTTGATTTTTTCAGTCAAAATTAGTAAAATTTGACCTCAAATTAAATAAAAATGACATTATGTATTGATATAAAAAATAGTTTTATTAGATTTATTTTTTTAAATATTTTTAAAATATCATTTTATCTAATTAACATACAACATATATTTTATTTAATTATAGGTCAAATGTTAAAAATAGTTGAGAGAAAAAAGTTAAAACTGAACAAATATTCTGAGATGGAGGCAATATGTAATATGTGAGAAATCAATGTGGAAAAAAAGATTAGAAAGAAATCAAAGAATACAAGGAATATGGTATATTTGGTGTCTTGGCATAACGAAAAAAAAAGAAGGCATGACTTTAGTTACGAGAAGTCCAAATTAAGAAAAAGTAAGAAAGAAGGTTTTGACTTCCTATATTTTCCCTTGACTAATTGAAAAAAGTAGTTAATGTGTAGAAATGAATAGTAATTAATGGGTAAGGTGAGGGACTGAGAGTAGCAATGCTATTCAAAGAAAAAAAATATTTGGTAAAAAAGAAATTGATAAAAAAATTAATGGACAAACAAAAAAAATGAAAAGAAAATCTATGAATAGAAAGAGTGTATACTTTTATGTGTTTTGGAACAACGTATCATTTTGACTTTGACTTATTAAGTGAATAATCAAACGATCTACATGGTACATATTTACTATTTAAGTGTCTAAGCTCTCTAACTTTTTATATATTTCATTGATCATTTGATAAATCAAATATAATAATGCAAAGAAAATTCATCACGGGTATACACAGATAATAATAAATCATCTGTGACTGTGGAGGTAACCGTTGTGGATTCCTAATATGGTCTAATAAAATGATCTTATCACAATTTATTTTTTAAAACTTTTGATGTAATTTTTAGTATATAATTCTTATTTTTTAATTTTTCATCAACATTACATATATGATTCAGAAATAACTTCATTCAAACATCGTAAACCGCAACAAGAATCTTATTTGGGGACAGAGAAAGCAATATCTAACAATCTTATATGGTCGGTTTTAAAATGAGCCAAAGCTTAACATTCCTCTTTAAAATTGGTGTGATTCTATGGTGGATCTAAGATCCACATGGACCTTCCCACATTTTTTTAAATTTAAATATACTTATTTTAATACTTGAAAATGCTTATTTAGCATATAATAAAACCCTTTTCTATATGATAGTAGAAGGAATAATTGGCTAAAAAGAAGGAATGAACCATGACATTGGAAAATTTAAGTTAACGACAAGAAATGTTATTATTTGTGAAATATGAATCAAGGAATATTAATAAAGTAAATGAGAGCCATGGAAATGAGAGGAAATGCAACACATAATTAAACAAAAACCTATTCATTTCCCCCCATAATTTGTAATCGTTTTCACTTTTTTTTCTTGACAACCCAACAGCTGATAATGCTGAGTGCTTCCGCAAATAAGCTCTCCACATTGAAAGAACGTGCAGATGAGTATGCTTCTTTAATCATGGAGGAATTAGACCCTGAAAATATTGGATATATTGAGGTATATATCATCAAGATTATTCTTCTTCTTTTCTTTTATAACAAGCTTCTCTAATGTTTTATTTATTTTAGCATAAAATTCAAATGCATAAATAATATAGTGCTAACATTTTTTTCAAATGATAATAATAGTGCTAACAAGTACTCCAGAATTGAAAACATGACTCATTAGTCATTACATGTGGCTTATAAATACTCGGTATATATTCCTGAGTAGTTCTTACTTTCCCTGAGAGTATTCATCTATTTTGTCTTTGTTTCAAAAAATAATGAGATTATTTTCTGAAAGTTTTCTTTAAAATGAATCTTATGGCATGATTTTTTTGTATTCATATGAAATATAATTTTTATTTTATTGATAATAAAAATTTATCTAATTAAAGTTGAAAAAATCAAAATAGAAAAATCTTCAACGTAAGTATTACAAGTCAAAGGTAATATGAGATTATGAGGGTGTAAATTTACATAGGATTATTTAATCTCTTATAAACAAAGTCACAATAGCAAGTCATTGTGTATGTGAGTACAACGGCAAGTGAGCGGAGTGAAACGATGTGCAATGGCAAGTCATTGTTATTGTTCTTTTGTAATTAACTTTCTTCATAAAAAATTGTTTAAGCCATATTTTTTATCAGAAAAACAATTTTACTACCCTTTTAAAATTAATACGAACTATTTGATATCTAAATTCATACTCCGTAATTATTGAATTTAATAATTTTAAAATCTTAATTAAAGAAAACAAAAATAAATAATCAAAGAAATCACTCCCTTTACACTAATCAATAAATTAATCCATGTTTCCTTCACGCACAATACCGTCTCAGCCCTGCCACCCACCAATTTTGCCGAAATCTTGCCGTGGATGAATAGGAAGCCGCTAGTGTATTCTTCCTTCTAAAAAACGAGAAAAAAAAACAAAAAAAAAACCAAAAGAATGGCTCGAGGATGGAACAGGGAGTGGGGTGGAACGCCTGGGAAGTGGGAAGTGCCTCGTGCCACGCTACCCCATGCTGATGTGGCAAGGCGTGGCAGTGTTTTGGAACGCCATTGTTTACATCATTCACCTAGGTGGAACCAATAACCATGGAGGTAAGGACACATTACCAATGTAAAACCCCAACACGATAATCTAAAACCCCAAACCAAAGTAATGACACATTACCAATGTCACATGAAATTTGCCTAAACCAAACGCCTCAAGAATCCATCATCTACTCTTACAACAAGGGTAACCTGGTAAAGATAAACTACTTCCATTAAAATAAAATACTCCGTACTTCTTTTCTTTCTAATTTTCTTCTGTTATTCTCTAATCGAATGAAAAATATTTTCCATGACATTTTCTTTTATTTTCCATGTCAAAATTCTTGAACCAAACATAGCCGTAGAGTTTGAGAAATCCACTATATGATCCATCTTTGTATACCCTACTAGCAAGTAGCAACACTAACATACGCAGAACAAGATCTCCTTCATTGTGATGAAAGTAACTCTAATCTTGTTTCAGTTATGGCAGTTGGAAACACTACTACTGCAAAGGGATAGATATATGAAGTACAGTAGACAACTGAGCACAGCAAGTGTAGGAAAAACTCCAAAAATAGGACCACAAAATTCTAAGAATATAATAAAGAGAGCAAGGTGTGCACTCAAGTGTCTTGTACTAGAGAACTGGCAAAGAGGCTGGATCCTACTGCTATGGCTGATTGCCATGGTTGGGCTTTTCACATGGAAATTCCAACAGTATAGGCAAAAGGCAGCTTTCCAAATAATGGGTTACTGCTTGCCGACAGCTAAAGGTGCCGCAGAGACACTCAAGTTCAACATGGCTCTCATCCTTTTACCAGTTTGTCGAAACATATTGACATGGTTACGATCCACAAAAGCAAGGCTATTCATCCCTTTTGATGACAATATTAATTTCCATAAGGTGAGATTTGTTTATCTACTCTGCTTACTCGGATATCAAAAATCATATAAAGAGATGAACTTCCTAGCTTTATTGTCTATGTCTTACAATAGAGACTTAGGCTCCAACTTTTAAGTATTGCTGGGAGCATTTAAATACAAAATAGTATCAGGGCATAGTACTGCCCATTGCCGACGGAGCCTTAGAAGTCACTTTGACGAGGGTTTTGCTTTGGGTATATATTTCACTAAACCAAAAGGGACAATTAAACTTCCCTTGCTTCCTACTTTCCATCAAGTCTTGGTCAGTAAATGCATCAAGGGTCGAACAAAATCTGTTTTTTTACAGGACTAAGGTTGCTAACATGTTGACCCTTTGAGGGACTTGTCAAAATATCACACATCATATAAGAGATGAATTCCTTAGCCTTATTGACTACGTTTCTATGTTAAGATTTGTTAAATTTTAAATTAAAATAGAATCTTTATAAATGATCAGACAATTGACAAAAGGTGCTATGTTTTACAGATTATAGCATATGCCATAGCAATTGGAATCGTACTCCACGCAGGAAATCATTTAGCGTGTGATTTCCCCCGTCTAATTAACTCATCAACAGAGAAATTTGCACTTATAGCAGCAGATTTTAATGGAGTTAGGCCCACTTACAGAAGTGTTTTGACTGGTGCCGAAGGCGTGACTGGCATACTGATGGTGGTTTTGATGGTGGTTTCCTTCACATTAGCCACAAGGCAATTCAGGAGAAATATCTTGAACCTACCACCACCACTGCACCGGTTAACAGGCTTTAATGCCTTCTGGTATTCTCACCACCTTCTTGCTCTAGTGTATGTACTACTACTAGTACATGGAAATTTCCTGTTCCTGGTCCACAGATGGCAGAATAAGACGGTAATAACAATAAATATGGAGTGCTGCATTTACCTTTTTTTTGCAAATATATATCGAAAAATACAAATGTTTTGTTGAGAGAAGAAATTGGGAAGAGAGAAAAAGATGGAAGTGAGAATTGAAGATCATTTATAATACAACAAACAGACCATTATATTTGAATATAAACATATAAGGAGAACAAAGCAAAAGGGGTGAAAATGGAAATTAGAACAAATGTGGGATGACCCACATGTTTTTTTTCCATCCCAAACCTCTCATACAATCATACCACATCTAAAACTAGAACAAACATACCCTAGGTGCAAACATCAGACATTGCATGTTCTATATTCAGGATAGTAAATTTCACATGTCAACTCTTTACTCATACAGACGTGGATGTACATATCTATTCCTCTGATCTTATATGTAGCCGAGCGGAGTTTGAGAACATGTCGAGCAGAACACTATGCAGTTAAAATACTAAAGGTAATATATGCTAACATCTTAAGTGGAATAAATTATACTGGAAATGAAGGTTTAGGATGGTAAAGAATCATTTGCAAGATCACACTCCCAAAAGCACTAATACCCAAAACAAAGGACACCATCGACCTCTAATCACCAGAACTCACTACCTTCTATCAAGTGTCAACAAACAAATTGTTTTCTCACCTGCACACAAATAGATAAGTTTTGCATTCTGAGTAATTCTGCTGATCATTCTTCAAATATAAGCACATGTTAGTAAAGCATTTTGGGGAAAAAGATAGAGGAAACAGAAAAAAGGCACCAACCATTAAGCTTTTTTATCCATACAGGTTTCCGTACTTCCAGGAGATGTCTTCAGTTTGGTTATGGCAAAGCCAAATGGTTTCAATTACAAGAGTGGGCAGTACATATTCTTGCAGTGCCCTATAATATCCCCATTTGAATGGTATACATCAACCATCTCATTTAGGACAGTTGCAAATTTCACCTCAAAAATATAAACCAACACTTTTCTTTATCAGGCATCCATTTTCGATAACATCAGCACCAGACGATGACAACCTTAGTATTCACATTCGTACTGTAGGAGACTGGACGAAAGAGCTTAAGAAAGTCTACACAGAGGATGCAGGCTCAGTGTGTGAGATAGGTCGAGCAAAGTTTGGAGAACTCGGCAATGTTAATCAACGAGTGTAATGTCATATAAATGATACTGTAATTTTTCTCAAACATTGCATTATTTAAGGGTAGGACTCTGAGGAAAGGTGACTTATGTGCAGTTTACCCCGATTGCTGGTTGATGGACCATATGGTGCCCCTGCACAGGACTACCATAGCTATGATGTGTTGCTTCTTGTAGGACTTGGTATTGGAGCTACACCCTTCATAAGTATCCTTAGGGACCTACTAAACCATTCGAGAACAGAAGATCTAACGGTACCCTTTGTTTGCACTAATGTTGTTGGTGGTGATACAATTTAGCAGAGTTAGGCTCAAACTTAATATATCATTATATCCCTTCTCCTTATGGTGCCGTAGGATTCAAATACAGAAACCAGTGCATCAGATGACAGCTGGACGAGTTTTAGTTCTTCAAGTATAGCATCAACTGTAAAGAAGGAAAGCCGAAAGACCAAAAGGGCACATTTCTATTGGGTAACAAGAGAACCTGGATCATTTGAGTGGTTCAAAGGAGTGATGAATGAAGTTGCAGAGATGGATCACAAAGTAATAAATGCTTAATCATGAACTTACTCTCATCTACCTTTCTTTATGCTCAAACATCATGAAATCATTTTGTTAATTCTTTTTTTTCCTTGATGACCATGATAACCAGGATCAGATAGATATGCACAATTATCTAACAAGTGTTTATGAAGAAGGTGATGCCAGGTCAACACTCATTACTATGGTCCAAGCACTTAACCATGCAAAACACGGTGTTGATATCCTCTCGGGTACCAGGGTATGGGCGCATAAATTCTCTTAAACAAATTCCATTATATTTGAAAATAGAAAATTGAGAGGATGAAGTGCATTTTCTTCCAATATTCTAACAAAACATT
Organism: Cuscuta australis; assembly: GCA_003260385.1. Classification (NCBI taxonomy): domain Eukaryota; kingdom Viridiplantae; phylum Streptophyta; class Magnoliopsida; order Solanales; family Convolvulaceae; genus Cuscuta; species Cuscuta australis. The sequence goes on along the minus strand of NQVE01000152.1, from coordinate 967,730 downwards.
AAATTTTGCAGGTCAGGACACATTTTGCACGCCCAAATTGGAATGAAGTATTCAGTAAAATAGCTTCAAAGCATCCTCATTCTACAGTAGGTAATGACCTTGACACAATAACCATACCTCCTTTCTTATTTAAACAAAGTTCTAAAATTACAATGTACCTGCGCCAGCAAACAATCAGCACAGGAAGCAAAATTGCTTCCTTAAAAAAAAGGAAATCACAAAACTTAAAAGCCATGAAAGTTATAAAAACATCATCACCAAAACTAAAGGGAAGCTGTCTAAATACTTGCAACCGTTAAAAAGGACATGTACATGCTTTAAGGAAAAAACTGCTATGAATGAAAATATACCACCTCCTTTACCCATGTTTGTAATTCTTGAAATCAATATTACAAATAAGGCCCTTTTTTAGGGACATGGTATAAGATATGTGCAAGAACAAGAAGCACACTGAAAAGGAAGAAAATTTGTGACACTTATACTTAAAGATCACGTGTATAAGACTATAAGTTCACAAGATAGAGGCAAAAATTGCATGGAAAACATGCAATGTTTATTTTTAGGAAATAAATGTATGGCCCATATTTAATCAAAGATCGCTGGCCATTAAGAACAAGAAGCACACTTACATATTTAACATTCCCACTTTCCTTTTTGTGATGTTCCAATTAATCCTTCCATTTCTCACCTAGGAAATAAATGTATGGCCCATAAAACATAAAAACCACACAATTTCATTTTTCTAAAACTAGGGGGGAAAATGGAAGTGGGAACATTAAAAACTTGCATAGGGTATAACAAGTAAAAGTGAAAGAATTGTGAGAGGTCAACTTGGTCATTTTTCTATGTTTAAGATCATTGAATTGCGGAATGCCCATTTTTGTGTAAGCAGAGTGCACATAATTTATGAACAAATAACAGTGATATGTGTTCCCCCATTTCTACAGGAGTTTTTTACTGTGGGATGCCAGTATTGGCAAAGGAATTGAAGAAGCTATCACAAGAATTGACGTATAAGACTACAACACGCTTCGAGTTCCACAAGGAATGCTTTTGAAACATTGAACATCGGGCACTAATGCATGCATCATCTCTTTTAATTGCTTTAATTTATGTAAATTCTCACAGTTAGGAGCCACACGTATACATATATACTATCAAAATATCTCACACATCACCAAAAAATAGTGTTTTTTGTCCACGGTTGATCTAATTTTTGTAAGACCATGTGTGCAATGAACAGAAACACTTATTGCGTAACAAGTATATAGGAGGACATATCGTTGCCCTATTTATTTGGTATTTTGTTCCTGATTTTTTTAATAGATCACAAGTCAAGCAATTCATTTATGTAAATTATTGTCCTATTTGGTAAAACAACTATACCATACTCATTTCTAATGAATATACAAATGTATTTGGAGGATATATTTGATTTATTTTAATCAATCGATAGTGAGATAGCGGAATCGCAACCCCACAAATGTAGCCGAAAATGTGATCCGTGCTTTAAAAACAAACTACTACATCCAGTTGAAAACAAAAAAAAAACATGGTTGCTCAAGGTACAACTTTTAAACTTTGGCTAGAGTAGACTATTGAAAATGACACATTAAACTTCCCTTGCTTCTTCCTTTCTATGATGCTTTGGGCAGTAAATGCAGCAATGTAACCCACAAGTTAATGATTCTCAATTAACTTTCATCTCAATGTTGAAATAACAGATCTTGAATTAGCAATACAATTCTATAGAAAAATAACAGCTTGAATCTTGAAATTCATCAAAGCACATGTAAATGCTTATCCACTTGAAACACAGGCTATAACACTGATGGGGAAAGTTAGTTATCCTTCAAGCGCTTGAGCAGCTTGGATGCCCACAGACGGACACGCCGCTTCAAGGTGTAGCCTACGAACACTCCAGCGACAAAGAAGACTGCACAGAGCTTCGAGCACGTCCACAGGGATACCATTTGCCTGTAGTCCCAAAGGTTTTGTACTTTAACCACGAAAGTTCCCCCCAAAAAACCCAAATTTCACTACTCCGTTTGGATTGAGGACAATCTAGAAGTAACTCAGTAAAATAATGTGATTGTCTTGACTTACTCAAGGCATGTTCTGTTCAACTTATTTTTTTCAGCTTATTGCTTATTCTTATTAAAATTAGATCAAACCACACCCGGTCAGATACAGCTCTAAATATAACTACAATTACACCAGATCTTCAAAGAATCAGATGCCGAACGGAATGTAGCCTTAGATGGTGTTGTAAGGTATGGTGACTTCTTGGAAAAACAAAAGTGGTAAGTCAGAAGAGGAAATCACTCCTAGCATTGCTCAAAAGCAATGCTAAAGTTTGGTTTCCGATTCTGAAGCCATAGTCCATAAGCTAAAACATATTGTCAAAATGTTGTATTTTTGGTGAAGTGGAAGCTCAAAATTTGTTCTCAAACACCCACTAAATATCATTAACCTAAACTAGAAGTTAATAGTCCAATTAACCCGCACAAGCTAACCATGGAAGATACTTAAAACCTCAATCCAAACAGAGCATAAAAGTAAGTGAAAATATAAATAAACCTTAGAGAAAAAAAAGGAAAATAAAAAAGCAATCTTCACCTGGGGGGACGAGAGAGCAAGAGCTGAGAGTGATCAGTGGATGAGATTTTCGCAGAGCCAGAGGTTGAAGAAGAGTTGAGGCTTGAATTCTGAAAGAAGGAGGAGATTGAGCCTAAGGTGGCCTTTGGATCCTGCGATATGGCATCGCGGAACGTTTTCTGGAATCCCTCCATGGATGGATGGAAGCGCTGCGAGCTTTGATGATCAGAGAGAGCTAAGGAACAGTTACAGTGATTTTTGCAATTCGGAAAAAATTAGGGTTTTAGACAACGGGTCCCAACCGCGCTTCAAGCCTTCAACCATGACGGGTCAGATAGATAGAACAGGTATCGCAGGTTAAGCCGGGTTTAGGCCGCCGGTTCATTATAACTTTGTCCTGTGTAAGTTTTATTATGCAAGATTCATTATGATTAAAATCTAATTTTCCTACTTTCATGTGACCATCCGACCGCTTTTGAAGGGCTCTCGAAGATAAAATTCATTCTTTTTTGGTAAATTCTTTCGTGAACCAAGGATTCATGCTCATTATATGGATTTTAGTGCATTTGTAATATATAAAAGAAGCATGCCTTTAAAAAATATTCACACGCAAGTCTATAAAAATGTGAGAAGATTCACATTTTAAATGTGAAATTTGGAACCATCTAAGCATCACTCTTCTTTTTTATTATGCCTTTAGGACATGGTACTGCCCCGGCTCCAATGGAACTTGTGGTAAACCTCAATCGGAATCGGTGCTGGTGGTGCAGACATGGTTCCCAATGATTTTTTATTTTGATTTAAATCTGAAATACTTTTTTTTAGAAAAATGTTAGTAAACTATTTTGTAGATTTTCAAAATGGTACTTGAAAATATTGATAAAAATTGAAGTCGAAAATCAAACCGGAACCAAAATCCTACCACCGCACAACAATTTTGGTCCGGTTCATCATCTCTCCTGCCCCGGTCCACCTAGTTAAGGTTTTGAACCGGAACCTAGTCCACTCCTCTTCTCTGGTTACAAACCTTGTCCACCTCTCTCCATAGCAACATTCAAACATCATCTTTCATGACAGCCACAAATCCACACTCATCAACCACTGAATCATAAAAGCTGGGAGAGATCTTCAACATTTTCATTGCAAGCTAAGCAAGGAAGGAAGCTCACACTCCACCATATCTTTCTTTGTCAAACAATCAATCCCACAAATGGCTTCTCTCCCTCTTTCTGCCAAGCTCCCTCATCTGCTCCATCCCAAATCTCCTAAATCCTCCCTCTCTCACAACCTTGGCATTCCCACCAAACCCTCAAAATCCCCATTTTACCCTCTCAAATTTCAACACCCATCTTCTTCTCTCCCAACCCACTCCTCAAAGCTAAAACCTCTAGTTTTCGCCAAGGTGCAGCCTTGGATGAACTAATTTTCCTCTTGATTCAAAAAAAAAGTTTCAATTTTTAAGTGGATTTTCTGATCCATTGGCTGTTTATTGATAGGGTTTTTTTTAATGTTTGCAGGTGAAAAAAGGAACTGTGCCTCCTGCGTTCACGTTGAAAGATCAGGAGGGAAGAAATGTGAGCCTCTCCAAGTTCAAAGGGAAGCCTGTTGTGGTCTATTTCTACCCTGCCGATGAGACCCCCGGGTGCACCAAGCAGGTAACCATGGCTCTCTCTCCCCAAACTATTGTCCAGCTTTTATCTATTATGATTTCACTCATTCGTTCGTATCAAGTCCATTACTCCAAAAGAGTCATTTTTATGCTCCCTGGTTTTGCTAGTAAATGCATCATTTCTCCCCGGTTGTGGCCCGTAGGATGCTCTTTATCAAACTTGGAATGTGTTTAACATAGTTTGAGATGTTTTATAGAGGAAGCTAGGTTGTGCACTATAAATCAACACCCATTCATGCACCTTTTTATGACAAGAGACATATAAGTCTATTGCAGAAAGGAAACTTAGAACAAATCTGCTAATGAACTAGAAGTGAAACTAGATCTGCTGCAAACAATCCCACATCTCTGATGCGCGAATGCCTATTATTTGCATAACAAGATCTCGTCACACGTCTTAAAGCCATTTTTTGAACGAGGTGTTGCGATGTGATTTTTAGGGCTCAGACCAAGAGAGTGTTGCCACTAGAGTAGTTTTATGGTTTGAAATTTAATATCGTAATTATATCATATGATGTACGATGCATCACAAGGTTTGGAAACACCCTCTCTAATGCCAAGTAGGGATAAAGTCTGTGTACAATCAACCTCCTTATACCATACTTTGCCTGGGATTATACTGGGTTTGTTGTTGTATATCATATGATGTGTATTTTTTTTTACATTTTTTGTTTGTTCATAAGTTAGGCAATATGAAATGACAACAAACGATAAATCTAAGGGGTTTTAAGCAGTTAATAAATCGAAGCAAGCTTTTCCCAACAAAAAAACAACTCAATCGTATAATTTGGAACAGAGGGAGTATGGAGTAAGTTCATGTGCACTAATAGAAAATGTAGGAAAATGTGACTACCAAACCAAAATATAAAAATACAATCTAATTTATAAGGCCATGAGTATATTAGGTCACGAAGTAATTGATCCGTTCTAATGATTTGCAGGCCTGTGCTTTCAGAGATTCGTACGAGAAATTCAAGAAAGCAGGAGCTGAGGTTATTGGGATTAGTAGCAATGACACAACATCACACAAGGTGGTATTTCTTTTTGTTTTTTTATAAAAAATAAAAACACCATAATTGTTAGAATTATCCCACTACAGCTAAATATGAATGAATGAATGAAGCCCTTAATAAGTATGAGGTAAACTCCACCCCTTGAGAACTCCTTTGAGGCGAACTGATATTGCTTTCTGCTTCGTGTTTAATGTGTGCACCAGAACTTTGCCAAGAAATATAGACTCCCATTCACATTGCTGAGCGACGAAGGGGAAAAGGTGCGGAAAGAATGGGGAGTGCCTGCAGATCTTTTCGGGGCATTGCCAGGACGACAGACGTATGTTCTTGACAAGAATGGAGTTGTCCAGCTGATCTATAACAATCAGTTTCAGCCCGAGAAACATATCGACGAAACACTCAAGCTCCTTCAAAGTCTCTAATGAATCAGGTTGTATGTATGTATGCATGTGTGTTTCTCACCCTGCATTGGCCATTCCAAAAGCTTGTTTATATGTATTCTATGTAATGTACTTTTTTGTGTGAGATAATATATGACTATATTATGTGTAGTTGGTATAGTAATACCCCAATTCATGTGGAATTTGGCTTCGTTTAGAAATAACGTTTGTCATTAGTGCATGTTGGCGTTTTTGGATGATTCTTTAAGGTTACATATTAACTTTGAAAATGCTAAGAAGGAAGGGTGTGGGGGGACGTGGTGAGCCGTGATGGCCATCTGGCATCACCTCACCCTCCACCACGCCGTGGAACACCACCCCCCATAACAGTAAATTTTAATTTTTCTTTCAATCCATTATTTAAACATCCCATCACCCTCTTTTAAACTTTCTCTCTACCTATTTCATAAACAAATTTTTCTCAATCTCTCTAAATATTTTCTAAAATCATATTATGGATCCTAATTATTTTCAATTCCTCGAGTGGCAACTTCAATTTTAAGATATTCTCAACAAGTTGTGGGAATGGCCGACCCGGCACCTGTCTCGGAGAACGATGTTGAGAGTGTTCCCGAAACGCAACCTACCCGAAAATCCAAAGGGAAGGTCGTGGGCCATGAAGGGTCGACGAGTCGGGGGCAAAGTGAGTGTGGACGCAGACAGAAGGCAAGTATCAACGACCTCGTCTCCACCATGGCCGCCTTCAACGAATTCAACTCAGACAATATTCAACGAAAAAGTCAAGCCGTCGATGAGGCGCTTCGCCTAGAGCGGAAACATAATGAGCACAAAGCATACGAGATTATGATCCCGATTTGCCACCCCAGAGCGCGCGACTATACTAAAAATCAAGGACAAAATTAGCTGAAAATGGCTTGTAAGTGCAATGGACAACTTGGCCAACGATCTTTGATTTTTTTGATCAAGTAGTTTTTTTATTTTCAATCTCGTACCGTGTCGCTCTTAATTGTTTTTTACATTATGTCAATATAATTTTAAATTTGAATTTTAATAAAATATTTATTTAATGTTTTCCTTTCAATTTATTTTCATTTAAATATGTTTTAAAAATTAAAAAAATTGGGCATGATCCAAACCAAATGGTCTAAAAGTAAAAATCACCTTTGGATAGGTATTCAAACATTGAAACTAGTAGTAAATGCTAAAGTTAATGTCAAATGGAGCCTTTATCCACTTTGAGTGGCACACATATGAAAGAAGTGAGTTGTATTTTATTAACTTTACCATTTTGCCCTTCATATAAAAAGTTTATGGTGTTTTTTAGGGTAAGTTTGTGTCGTTTTATTCCATTTCCTTTCAAATTTTTTAATATCTATTTTTTCATTTTAAACTCCCAAAAAACTTTTTTTACTTGGTTTATTTTTTTACTATTATGTAATCCATATTATCTCTCTCATATACAAATATATTCAAGACATAATTTGTTACTGTTTTTTTAATGTTAACTTGGCCAGCGATCTTTGATTTTTTTAATCAAGTAGTTTTTTATTTTCAATCTCGTACTGTGTCGTTCTTAATTATTTCTTTTTTCACATTATCTAATGTAATTTTAAATTTGAATTTTAATAAAATATTTATTTGATTTTTTTCTTTTAAGTTAATTTTATTTAAATATATTTTAAAAAATAAAAAAAATTAGGCGTGATCCACACCAAATGGTCTAACAGTAAAAATCAATGTTGGATAGGTATTCAAACATCGAAGCTAGTAGTAAATGTTTAAGTTAATGTAGCCTATATCCACTTTGAGACTTGAGAGGCACACATATGAAAGAAGTGAGTTGTATTCTACTTCCTCCGTCCCTAAATAGATTACAATTTTTTTTTTTCTCTCCTCTCGATAACTTTTGTTTGTTTACGCAATTTCATTAAGTATTTGATAAAATAAAATATTCTTGTCACATATTATTTTGTAGAACTTTTGACGTAGTTTTTTAATATGTAATTTTTATATCTTATTGATATACCAATTTATAAATAAAATGATTTCAAAAAGTAAAAAATTTTACTTTGTAACCCACAATTTATAATCTATTTATGAGGGAGGGAGTATTAACTTTGCAATTTTACCCTTCATATAAAAAGTTTATGGTGTTTTTTTAGGGTAAGTTCATGCCGTTTTATTCCATTTCTTTCAATTTTTTTAATATTTATTTTCTCATTTTAAACTCCCAAAAAACATTTTTTACTTACTTTATTTTTTTGCAAAAAATTATGTAATCCACATTATTTCTCTCACGTACAAATATATTCAAGACATAATTTCGTTACTTTTTAAACATTTTTTTAACTTTATAAAATCGAACTCTTTTTTTTTTTTGGGAGAAATGTACAAAGTTTTGGTTGGGCGTGGAGTGAAATTAATGCAGGAAAGAAAAGGGGCCACAATTCAACAATGCCTGTAAACTCTGCAAGAATGCACATGACATGCCTCCATTCTTTCCTTATGCAATTTTTACAAACCAACCAAATGGGAGTTTCATATGTGAAAGCATTTAGCATTTTAGCTTAGCTTTCCCTAGTGGGTAGCTCTCTTGTGATATGTCTTCACTCTTCACTAGAAAAGGTTTTTTTCTTATTTTAATGGATTAAGTTATTTGTACACTAAACTTATATCGTTATAAATTGTTTTTTACATGTGTTATGACCAAAATTTTAAAAAAATACTCAAAATATTGGAATAAAATATAGTCATTATTTTTAAAACAAAAGTGACATACTTTTATTCTAAAATAAGACTATTGTATTATGATAATATTACATTATATATTGATATTTTTTTAATTTTTTTGATATTATATATTGATATTATAGACATTATAAATCTTATTTTAAAGATGATAATATAAGATTTTTTTTTGTGAAATTTGCACTAAATAGGACTAAAACATAATGATTTTCCCAATGTAGGACTTAAACTTTTTTATTCCCTAAACAGGACTTAATAATAGTCTAGTGAGAAGAATAATGTCCAGTAATGATGGACATTTACTTGAATAATGACTACTTTATAATGACCAAAGATCCTACATTGGGAAATAAAAAGATATGGTTCTATATTAAGAAAGTCATTATGTTTTAGTCCTATTTAGGTAAATTTATCTTTTTTTTTTCTTATTTTCTATTTTCGTCTTACTCCAAAAATAAAAAAATACACCCTAGTATAGAGTGAGTGAGTGAGTTGCCAATAAATGGCATGCCATGCTTCCTCATCTGCCCACCTCCTCCCACATTATTGGCTTCTTCACATTTGGATCGGTTTTTTTAATTATTTCGAAGAAAAATTAAATCAGATCCAATGGGTTCGCGTTTCCCGGTCCTACAAACAATCCTCCTCTTCTCCACCTTAGCCGCGGCGGCGGCGGCTAGGCCGGAGTTATCGAACGATCTGGTCCGCAAATCTTGCCTGAACGCCAGCTACCCGGAGATCTGCTACCGGACGCTGTCCTCGTACGGCGGCTCCGCCATGAAGACGCCGCGCGACCTGGCGCAGGCCGCCCTCCAGGTGAGCCTCGGCCGGGCGGCGAAGGCGGCGGAGTTCGTGAGGAGCGTGAGGGGGGAGAGCGGGCGGGAGAGGGCGGCGCTGAGGGACTGCGTGCAGGAGATGGGGGACGCGGTGGAGGAGCTGCGGCGGAGCGTGGCGGAGCTGAAGCACCTCCGGAAGGGGGCGGAGTTCGAGTGGCAGATGAGCAACGTGGAGACCTGGGTCAGCGCGGCGTTGACCAACGAGGACACGTGCCTCGACGGGTTTAAGGAAGTGTCGGCGGCGGTTAGGTCCGACGTCAGACGGAAGATCCGAAACATGGCAAAGGTTACCAGTAATGCCCTTTACCTTGTCAACCAACTCGGCTCCTCCCCAAACAAACAATGAGATTTATTATTTAAGTTCATAAAATAAATGGTTCTTACTCCTAATCCGGCCGCCGCCTCCCTCTGCTTTTCCTGGATCGTCAATTGACAACGAGTTTTCCTGTTGCCAATTGATAATCCAAAGGTGGAGATTGTGGCGGGAGACAATGGATTAGGAATAGGAACAATCAATTTTATGAATGTGATATTGTAATTGTTGGATGCCATATTATGACATTAGTCATTAGGTTCTAATGTCAAAAGAGTTTAGCCTAAAGACAATGACTATTTGCGTGATTACGTATAATGATTGTCTATATATGTCTCCCAAATGCAATTTTATCAATGATGTTCAATACTTCAATATAATGTCATTGTATCTATATGGCTAAATTTGGTGTTTCTTTTCTTCTTTTTATTACTTGGTATTTATTTGATAAAAATGATATTGTTTTTAGATATTTTTTTAAATTTAAATTAATTTTTAAATAAGTTGAATTGAAAATAAATATAATGAAATGTCGTAAATTTTTCTTCTAGGGTGGATGGAGCATAAATTTTTAGACTATACCCATATTTATGACCTGAAATATACTCCCTCCAACCCAATTTATAGTGTCTATTTCTATTTACGATATTTGATTGAAAGTATTTTTAATTTAATTTATTTGACGATTTGGGTGGAATTAAAAAATAAAAATTTCATATTTAAAAACTATATCGATCAAAAGTTTTTTAAAACAAGAGATGATATAACTGTTATTTTATAAAATAAGTAACCAAAATAGTTATTGAAAGTGAATAATGTTGAACCTTGTAAATATAATTTAAGACGGAGAGAGTAATTTTCTCATTTTATTAATTTCTTCTCAATTTTTTTAGTGTTTATTACAAGACGAAGCATTTATAATTTTGCAACCTAATGAAGCTCAGTGATCAATGAGAAATTTATACAACTTAAATTAACTAATTGCAACTAATTGAATAACCATATAACTTAAATTTCAACTATCCAAGAAAATACTGTAGAATTTGAACATGGGTTGAAAGTTTGGTCTGGTTTGTGAGCACAGCACTCCGTATAAATGCATATACTACATGCATTAAAGGCCTATGTGACATTTGTTTGTTTTTATGAATAGGTGCTATTTGTAGAAATAAGTCTTTCTAAATTATTTGTTCTTTGTTTGATGGAAAATAATAATAATAATAATAATAATAATAATAATAATAATAATAATAATAATAATCACCACAACTTCCGTTCCTTTTTTTAAATATTCTCATTGATCATTCAATAGAATAATATATAGTCATGTTATATTGTATTTTTTAAGTTTTTTATGTAAAATTTTAATATTTAATTTTTATTTTCTAACTTTACACCAATAATAATAACTTCAGTGAGAAATGTTAACTTGAAATGAATAAACTATTAAAAGACATAAGGAATCTTAAGAATTGAATAACTGATAAACCAACTAAAGTTTGGTTAAGAACATAAGTGTTCCTTACTAATAGTACTAATCACATCCTCAATACCAATTTCCTTAGATGAGAACACTTCTCAAATATTATTAATTATTCTAATAACATCTTCTGTTCGAGTCACACCCCTACACTTAAAAAGGTATACGATTGAACACTTACTACATTAATAGATGTGAGAGCTACTCAAAAATGCACCATTAGTCCTATTATTATTATTATTATATTTAAATTTGGTTAAAATAATGACGTTAAATCAAGATTAATTCTTAGAGTTTCAGCCAAACACCAATTCAAAAAACATAAGACTAATGATACATTTTTATAAATTCTGCGGAAAAATGCGTACTTTATGAAAAATATAAGGATTAATAATACACTTTTGAAGGTTCAAGTGAAAACAGGGGCGGACCCACATTGGGTCACACAGGGTCAAGCGACCCCACAGAAATTTTAAATTTTTTTAGTATATATTTACATATATGTAATTTTTTTTAGTGTATACCTAGGTTTAGTATATACTCCCTCCGTCCCCTGTATTTGTCCACATTTGACTTTTGGAACTGTTCATCTAAGCACTTTGACTCATCAAATTCTCTCAATGTGTAAGCCTAAATATAGTCATGTGTGATCTTGTTTGATTTGTCTTAACATATAGATTATTAATATATAATTTTTATAATTTTTTAATATACAAATCACAAGATAAAATGGATTAAAGAAGTGCATTGGATGGTGTGCAAAAATGAAAGTGGACAAATACAGGGTGACGGAGGGAGTATTTAATAAAATGCTACAAGTTTCAACACGCCAGCGCTGAAGGAGTGGAAAGATTTGCAGATTTCGATTGGATAGGCGATCCTGTGTTCGAAACCAGCTTTGGTGGTGACTCTATAATTTTTTGAAGATTGATACTCCGTATCTAAAAAGTGTGTCATTTTATTTCTTTTTTTTTTCTTCAATTTTCTCTTAAACCTATATTTCCAATCCACCCATCCCACTTCGGCACTTTCCTAGACCTAATTGCAATCGGAAGTTGAGACTGACTCATCCTCTCTCGCTGACGGCCGACTACAAACCTCCGTCGGACCTCCGACCGCCACTTGAAAGTTGGAACCGACGAGGAGTCGAGGACTCCCAAGGCCCCAATTTTTCAAACAAATCTTCTCTTTGCCAGGTTTTTTCTATTACACAATTGAATCTAATTATATAAATTGGATATTACTTTTTTATTTGTAGATTGTGAAATTTTGATTAATTGTTATAAATTTATTATTGTGAATAGTAGAATAGGGAATTGAATTCGTTTATTTATTTTGTAAGATTGTGATTTATGAATATGTTAAGAATGAGGTTCGAAACAAAATTTGTGACCAATGGTTAAATAATTGTCTAGTGACATACTCCTTCCGTCCCGGAAAATATGGGAGTTTTGATTTTGAAGAGAGATTTGAGGAGAGTGTACTTTGGTATTGAATTCCCAAAAATGTCCTTTGATGTGATGGGTAAAAGTATGATTTGATGGATAAATTATTAATAAAAAAGGTATGATGTGATAGGTAGGGTATGAAAAAGTAAAGGGTAAAAGTGACTTTTTTATAAAAATGAGAAGTGTTTTTTGGGACGGATGAAAAAAGAAAGGAGAAAGGTTTTCAGGGACGGAGGGAGTATATTGAAAGAGATGTCTTTGCTAAAATATGAAAATTAGACGTTATCAATTGTAAGATGTATTTCACATTTGCAATGTAGAACTATTTTTATTTATTATTTTCAATAATATATATAAACTTTAATGTTATGTATTGTAGAATATTGTTTATTTACTGTTAGAAGCGTGATGGTTGGATATAAATTTTCTAAATTGCGACCCCATGGTATAAATGTTCTGGGTCCGCCCCTTAGTGAAAAACATAAACTTTTTAATGAGTTCGACAGTAAACATAAACTACACTCTTAATTAAATGTATAAAGACTAATGGTGCATTTTTTAAAGAACGGGGTGGACAAATACGCACTTTATAATAAATTTCAGGAGTAAATGTCACAAAAAAACTCCTAAATTGAAGTTTAACAACACACTATCTAGGCTGTCACCTAACACAAGCACAAAAAGCCTGAGATTTGTCCTTTTCAACCTCTTAACTATGGTTATTTAGACTTCACAGTTCGAGCTCTCTCTCTCTCTCTCTCTCTCTCTACCCATGAGTGCAGAAACATGGACAGGAAAGAAGGGAGGGCATAAAATGCAATCAATAATGCATATAAAAGGTTCCACAGAAGAAAAGGGTATTTTGGTAATACAGGATATTCAGGTATTATCAACATTGATAATGGTTCAAATCACAAATGGAAACATACAAGCGCAAATTACAATTCACACAGAGTCTAAAAGCGCATTGTATGATATTCTTCATTGATTTCAATCACCTTAACCTATTCACATGATTTTATATTTCTCACCTTTTTTCCACTGAATTATAAAAGCACAACTGAGGCCCATCCATCCCAAACATCTACTTGTAAGGTGCAAACAATATGGATGAGTTTTGACCGCTGAATCCAAACGAATTAGATAATGCTACTTTGATGTCAAGCCTTTCCTTTTTGGGGCCAACTAGGAACTTCGAATCCTGTTTTTGATGGGTAGAAACCATTAGAACGTCTACAAAGATTAGTGTCATTAAGTTGAGTGAATGGTTTAAGACTACAAGTTTATGTTCCTTTCAATGGTAGTTCAAATCATATCAAATTCTAAGTGGTTATCGATTCCCGGTTTTTGATATAGTATCACATCTCATGGAGAAGGGGGGTATTGAAGATGACAAAGGCAATAGTAATTTGGATTTGACTCAAGCAGGTAGTTCATTATATACTTTCCTCTATGAGCAGAGATCTTTGGGCACCAAGCATGGGTGTCGTGTTAGGACACCGCGCCATTTGAGGGCCCTATGTGCTCCGTTGGGTCCCGAACTCCCGATTTGGGTCCTATTCCCACCCCTGCCTCCATAAAAACGCCGAAATGTAAAGGTAGAACTATAGCATTTCCGCGTCTTCTGAGGGAGGAGAGAGGCGATATGGGTTTTTTGTTGGGGGTCAGGGGGTAGGAACCACTTTGGGCCCTAACGGAGCATCGTATGACCGTGGGGTTCGTCTATTATGAGTTATGACACTAAAAAACTGGTGCCACAAACAAACCGTGGGGTTCGTCTAAACTAAATTGCCAGCACTGATTTGGCAAGAGTAGAAATTATCAGTTAACACTTGGTCAAGAAACCAATACTACGGGTCTAAATATGGGAAAAATCATGCCACGGGTTAGCTCAAACATAAAGAGGTAAAAATAAACAAGCATGAGATCCATACCACACCATTACTGGGGTTTTCAAGATTAATATTCGGATGAACCCATCCAGTGCGAATTGCCTGCAGGACCGTTTTAAAAAGTCACTATGCAAGTTCAGCAAGAAATAATAATATTATACGGAGTAACAAAAAGCAAAGAGTTTTCTAACCATACACAAAAAAATAGCACATGAATATATTTCTACATTTGAAAGTGTTTGTCTCCGAGGCATTTTGGAAAGTAACTTAGAGCTAAGCACAAGGCTGAATTTTAAATGGTTGGTAAGTTCTTTTGATCCTTCATAGAACCTTAGCCCCAGACCAAGGCTATCAATTACCCCGTATAAAGGTTAAGATTCATTTAGTTATTTGCAAAAATTTCATGTTGGATATGGCTCATTAGATTTTAAACCTTACTTGGATCAGATTGCCTACACAGTTGATGCCAAGTTGGTCACCAGGAAAAAGTCACCACATGTGCGACAGAAGTAAACACCAAACAAAGAAATTCACATGTGACATAAGCAGAGTTGAAAAAGAAGGTAAAAGCAAGGGTACTTCCAAGAATTTATGCAATGTTTTTTATGATGATGAGGAGAACTTTGGAACTTACGGTTGCTTCCTAAAGCACCGTGGCTTCCCTTTGTTTTTATTTTTTAAACTGTATATATGAATAATTCATGGAGTAACATGTGGGCCCATTTTGAGGTGCTTGGAAGAACTTTGCGTTGAAGTTAAAAGTTGTTTTAATTGTAAAAATAAGAAGTGATGTGTGGAACCCACAAAAAATAGAGAAGAACCTTGGGGAAGAATTTTGGAATGTAGGGGAAGAATTTTGGAATGTAGATATTCTTGGGCTCTATTCTTTTGGGTTGGAAAAGCAAAGTTAGATGTTGGAAAAAACATAAAGGACTTGGAAGAAACAAAATGGGGTTTGAAAATGTTGGAAGTTAAGAGTTAACACCCAAGTGGACAGATCCTAAATTATGAGATCAATGGGAAAAGGTACCTGAACAGTTGCTACAGCCTCCACACCGCCAGATGCTCCTAGAAGGTGACCGATCATAGATTTTGTTGAGTTCACCCGTAACTGCATATATCGGATAGAGATTTATAAACAACCATTTATATATAATTAATGCAATCCACTGAAAACCTTGGGATTGAATAAAGCTATTGCAACAGTTACCTCCGGATTCTGGCCAAAACAACGAACTAGAGCTTGGTACTCCTTGAAGTCGCCAGCTGGTGTGGATGTTGCATGCGCATTGATGTAGTTCACATCTTCCCTAGATACCCCTGATTGAGCTAAGGCCTTCTCTATACAAAGGATAACACCAGTGCCTGCTCTTGCAAAAGTGGCATGTTTAACACTGTGTCACATATGTTCCTAGTTGTGGATGAGCTGCAAGTTACTACCTCCACCCCCCAAAAAAGAAGTTTTGTTTCACTAAGGTGCAACCTTTTAATTCTAGCTATATTTTAAAGTTATTTTGTTAGGCTAATTGAATTTTACACTTAAATTGTTTAAACATTTTTTTAAAATACATTTAATTTATTTTTCTTGCTATAACCATTACCATCAGGATGAGGCTCTGTAACGTGATATGCATCACAAGTGAAGCTTCCACCCAAGAATTCAGCATATATAGTTGCACCTCTACTCTGCTCATTCAAACAATGAAAACAGAAGCACTCTTCAATAAAACTAACTGGTGAAAAGGTTTCGATCGATTGATTTTTATCCATAAATAAATTAATAAATTGAGAATTGAAATGTATGCCTAACTTTACCTTGGCAAGCTCAAGTTCTTCCAAGAGCAAAACACCAGCTCCCTCCCCCAGGACAAAGCCATCACGACCCTAATTAAAATGTATATGTTGTTATTTTCACCCAAACTCTAACAAAATAATGGAAACTTAATATTTTGGATTGTAGACATTTTCCTAAAGCACAGGGAAAGTAAAATTAACAAAGAATTTGAAGTTTTACGCGATATATCGTTCTCCATATATAGTGGAAAGCACATTTCAAGTATCTTGAGTTTGGTTTCAAGATTTAGCCATTGAAAAGTCAAATACATTTAACTAAATGCCTCCAATCGGAAAAAAAAATACATTGAACATCAAAAGTTTATACCAAAACCCTGTAATAGAAAGTCTGGATCACAAAATGATCTCTGGTTCACAGTAAATAAGAATAAATTCATTTTTTGATAGAAACATAAACAAAAACACAAGAAACATAAACACAAACACAAGGGAACCGAGAACCTTACACAAGAATAAAAGAAAGGGAACCGTGAACCTTACACTGTCCCAAGGTCGTGAAGCTTTAGTAGGATCTTCATTTCTCTGAGAAAGCGCCCTGCATGCTACAAATCCAGCCAGTCCTACAAGAGGAAATGGAATAGAACAATAGATTGACCAGCACTAGAAGCTAAACAAAATTGATAACTTCAAGACCATGATTTAATACCAATTGGGATGATAGGTGCATCTGATCCACCACAAAGCATCACATCCTGCAATACTCAAACAATTGAACCTTTCAACATTATATGATCCAGGGAAAGATACTAGTCCGCCATAACATGTGCTTCAACAGCACTAATATAATTATAGAATGGCAGACCCCGAAGCACTATAACATGTGAGACATGGATACTTACAGCTTCACCTCTAATGATGTGGTTAGCAGCATTCAATATACAAAAGTTGCTTGTAGAACAGGCGGTTGAAATTGAATAATTTGGCCCCATCCAACCCTGCAGTTAAGTTTGCAAAGAGGCACTTCATGGCATCCGTACATGCTCTTTCTTTGGCACTAACATACACTTGGAGTCGTTAATAAGAAATATCTATTTTCACTAACCAGGTCCATCGCAAGAATGGCAGAGCCCATATTAGTAGTAGCAAAAGGAACACAAAAAGGATTCATCTTCTTGTATGAAATACGCAAAGCCTCTAGTGCATCATTGAAAACCTGTTCACATTTTTTATCATAATAATAATAATAACGATAATAGTAATAAAGGTTAATTTCTTATTTAGTTCCTCGACTCAAATTTGTCTTCAACTTTGCATTGGGCTCAGTTTAGTTTTAGTCTCCATATGTATTTGGTTTTAGATAAGAGAAGTTTTTTTATTCACTGAATTTAGACACAGCTACAAACTCAATACAGCCCCAAGCTATGTAATTTGAACCCAAAACAACAACAGTTATGATGAAAATAAAAAAACCTTCTAGGCGAGTCGGTGTAGATTCTTGCAGTTTGACCGTGTTAAGGGCCTTACTTAAGTTTGTAACAAATGCCCAAGAATAACTATATCAAAAGGTGGTGTGAATACATTAAAAGGAAAACAAGTGTAAATGAATTATGGGACTACCTGCATTCCACCCATTGCAGACCCGATCAAAACTCCACATTTTGTTTTGTCTTGTGTTTCCATCAAATCATTATTAATTCCAGCATCAGTCAAAGCCTTCTTCCCAGCAGTCAACATGTAAAGCATGAACTTGTCCAATCTTTTTGAAAGTTTAGGTGCAACCCAACCATCAGTCGAAAAGGATTTGATCTCTCCAGCAATTCTCTAAATTCAATAAAAATCATCAAAACCAGAGGCCCTGAGGTACAAGCTTTCTATTGGAAAGAAAAATTGAACAGCACGTACTGTTGGAAACTGGGAACAATCAAAAGCTTCTATATCAGTTATGCCACTAACACCTTCAAGCAGGTTTTCATAATACACATCAAGCTCATGACCAAGAGGTGTCGCAACACCCATCCCAGTCACAACCACTCTCCTTCCCTTGGTGGGCAGTTTCTTCTTTGTAGCAACTTCCTGAACAGGTTGCAATACAGGTGCCATCACCTCCCCTAGACCATACCGTGTGTACACTGAACATGTCAGCATTAAGTTTGCAAGTAATAAAGATTTAACGAGAAGACATGATCGTTAACAGGTGCCCACTTCAATTACAATAATCATGCACAGCCATCCGAATAGATATTCAATGTCAAAAACTGCATCCATCATCTGGCCCAAAACCACAAGTTCCTAGCCATTGTGGGAGAATAGTCAAGTGAACCGGATACCCAGAAGAAAAGAAAGGCCGTGGCATTGAATGCTAACGTGTCTGTCGTGTAAGGATTCGGGACAAAGTACTAAAGGTAGATGAGAATGTAAAGACAGAACACCCGAATCGTTAAAACTTATCAGACTATGCATTTAAAGTGGATATAATTAATGGTTACCATTTGGATGCACATAAAAGAGATGAAAAGAAATGTAGAAAGGTTGACTAGCAAACAATCCCAAAGGTCTAGGAGAGTAAATTATAGACCCGCTGGATAAGGAAAAAATGGCATCTCTCATTTGGCACAAAAGCGAAAGTGACTAGACAATGTGTAAGAATAGCCAAGTGAACCGAATACTCAAAACGAAAAAGAGAAGTACTGCACTAGTGAAGTACTACGTAAATTATAGACACAGTGCAATAAATTAATAGCCAGTGAATGAAATGCCCAAAAAGAAAAGAAAAATGGTGGCATCAGATACTTGCATGCAATAAATGAGTTGGGTTCCTAATACGAGTAACCAGTACACTAGTACAGACATGTCTTAATGTAGGGATTCAGGACAAGGTACCGAAGGTAGATGAGAATCGAAAGGCAGAAATCCTGCAGTATCAAAGTTCAACAACAGCCTAGGCATGTAGGTAAAATGGATAGTAATGATGAACTTACTAGGCAAATAAAATAAGAGGAATTTACCTAAATAACACTAAAACATAATGGCTTTCCCTAAATGTTTTTATTTCGCAATGTAGCACTTTTAGTCATTTTCCATTAGTCATTATTCGAGTAAATGTTCTATCATCACTGGACATTATTCCTCCTTCTAGGCATTATTAAGTGTTATTTAGGAAATAAAAAGTTTAAATCCTACATTGAGAAATGACTTATGTTTTAGTGCTATTTAGTGCAAATATTTCATAAAATAAAAGGGCAGAAATGTAGAAAGATTGTTGGATAATACAAAAATCAAGAAGTTCTAGTCATTTGAGTTATAGACCCACTCACACACTGCAGAGCTTCCACACCATGCAAGCAAATAAGGGCTTGAATTTGCTGCTTGTCCCAGAGAAGCAGTAAATTCAAGCCATGTACCTTTACTACCATCAACAATGGACACCCAACCAAACAGATAAACCAAGCTCAATCATGCCTATCCTTCAATTAGAGATGCAAACTGCATCCACTGGGCTTAATGGATATAAGGTGATCTAATTGTGAAATGTGTGAAATCAATTGGCAAGCAATGAATCAAACTTTTTTTTTCAGAGAACATACACACACACACAACCGAAACCAATCTAATTGCAAAAAACACTTGAAGAGATAGAGATTACCAGCGTGAGCATCAGCCTTAGATTTTCCGCGCCCGGGGCGAGCGAAACCATTGTCAACAAACCCAACAGAATTGCGAGCGGTGCTCGCCAAAACCCTTCCTGCACCTTTCCAGATACGGCCGCCATTGCGGCACCTCAGAGAAGGAGCGGACCCCCACCCGCACTCCTCCAGCACGACCTTCTCATTCTCATGGCCGCAACCAGCTCCCGTGCATGTCGACATAAACCGCTGCAAGATCGCCGACGATGCCATTGCCCCCTCCGATTCCGAATCTGCAGCGCTTCTAAACTCCTAAACGCGGCTTTCGCATACCAATGCAATCACCGGAAATTCGAGCGGCGGTCGGTGATAGGATCAAAGCGGTGCCGATTTGACGGATCTCGAGCTCGAAGAAGCTGATTCTGAGACGTCAACGCAAGGCTACTGCTGCTGCATTGCCCGGTATCGCGATGCTGCATTTATAGGAGTGGAGCAGCATAGTCCAGAGAGCTCGATCGAGAGTGAAGAAGGAGAAGGAGAGGCGGGTGTGTGGGAGAGGACACGCGGTGGTGAAGAAGAAGAGGAGAGATACATATGGCAGAGCATTGAGAAGGTACGTTACGTTTGGACTTTGGAGACATTTGGCCGTATGCCCCCACGTGGGTCCTCTATCTCGCATCCCCTCCCCCGCACGACTTTTAGACAATCTCCTTCCCCAACTTTTATTAAAATTAGATGAGCCAAATGAGATAAAATTAGATTAGAAATTACTTTAAACATAGTTATATTTTGATCAGATTAGAACTTATTATTATCAAATTAAGAGTCTGCTCTTTAGAGCTTGAACTCTTAACTTTTAGTTTCTTCCAATTCTCTTCAGTTTCTTCTAATTTCTTACCGTTCTTCTAGGTCCTTCCAATTGTTTTCAGTTTCTTCCAACTATTTTTATTTTCTTCAAACTTTTTCCACTTTCCGACAAATCACTCTAAAAACGATATATTATTTTTATTACAACTATCATATCAATAACTATAGTTTATAAATTATTTCATTCTTTTATCTCACTATTTTTATGATTCAGTCATTATTATTTTTTCTTCAACTTTTTAATATGAAAAATACTCTGTACCATTTTTTTGTATATTAATCTACATGATAAAATAGGAAAACATTGATATTTTAAACTATTTAAAAAAATTATGGATAAAATAGTTACATAGAATGTTTTTTAATATTGCACGGAGTAAAAACTATACTCCGTACGTATTTAGTATCTTCATTCAAGCTTAACTGCATTGTAGAATATTAACTACTATTTCATCTCTAAACTGCATCATTGCTTTTTAGTTTGCTCATCAAACAACATCATTTTGGACCTATCTTCCATTGTTTGCTGCCTCGATAAAATTTGTATCCTTTTTCGATGAAGACGAATGAAATTGTGCAAAGTGTGTGTTACAATAACAATTTGAATTTGGTGCCCCTGTTTCATTTGAGACATCCTGTAGTGCAAAAGTTGTTTTTTTTTGTGCGAAAAATAACAATATTTTTTTATCTTAAAGGTATTCATTAAGATAACGTGATGACAATAGCAGCAACAACAACAACAACAATAATGATAATAATAATAATAATAATTAGAATGAGAGTAATATAAAAATAGAAAAAAAATTAAAGTTTTTTTAGATTTTCTAATTTTTCTAGTTTTTTTAATTTCTTTTAATTCTTTCAATTTCTTCCAGTTTCTTCCCGTTCTTCTCGTTCCTTTCAGTTTTTTTCCAATTTCTTCCAGTTTCTTTCAACATCCAGCTCTTTTTTTCAGTCCTAAAGAACAGGCTCTAAATGAAGATAACATGACATTACTCTTCCAAACCAGAGTGATTGTATGGTGGACTTAAGGTCCGATCTTCTCACATACTCGTATGTTTTTATTTTTAAAATATTTATTTCAGGGTTTGAAAAATGCTTAATTAAGATATATGAAAGTTCACGATGGACCTTAGGTGCATGTAATAAATATTCTTTAGGTGCATGTAATTTTTAAAATGTTTATTTCAACACTCGAAAAATTCTAAGATATTATATAAATGACTCTTAATTTTTGAAAACTATTTTATAAATAATTCTTTAGGGAAAATATGACTAGATATTTTTTTTCCACAACTAGTTCCTGAATGGCCAGTTGTGGAATATTTTCAAAAAATTTAAAACTAATTATGTAATATCTTAGAATTATGGACTAAATATGAAAAATAATATGTAATTAAAGACCATTTATAGAGTTTACTCTTTTTTTTTATTTTTTTGTTCTAAAATAATTTATGTTTTTATTATTAAGATTTTAAGATAACTTTTGTTTGTTTGTTTTCATTGACCATTTAATAAAATAAAATATATATGTTTGTCACCTCTTATTTTTATTTTTTTGTTCTAAAATAATTTATGTTTTTATTATTA
Organism: Cuscuta australis; assembly: GCA_003260385.1. NCBI lineage: Eukaryota > Viridiplantae > Streptophyta > Magnoliopsida > Solanales > Convolvulaceae > Cuscuta > Cuscuta australis. Next base: position 945,458 of record NQVE01000152.1, on the reverse strand, counting down.
AGATTTTAAGATAACTTTTGTTTGTTTGTTTTCATTGACCATTTAATAAAATAAAATATATATGTTTGTCACCTCTTATTTTATAAAACTTTTGATGTAATTTTTAAAACTGGTTGTATATCCTATCTCGGGAAAAAAACACAACGGTCTTATTTTTCTCTTTTTCCTATGTTTATTTATATTTCGGTCTTTTTTTCATCAAAATAATATGAAATAACAAACAATATGGATATATTATTTTATCAAACAAGTAATAAAAATAGACAACAAGTGTTCATGTTTAATTGTGTGAATATAATTGTGTTATTGTGGTTCTAAGGTTCATATATGAAATGTGAAGCTTTCCATAATTTTTATGTAGACTCATGGTTGGATTTTTGTTTTATTATAAGGCTTAATATGTACTATTATTTTTTATTTCAGATTCATAGAATGGATATGGATCTAAGGACCACAAAAAAAATTGTCATGTAGTAATGAAAATATATTTCAAATTAAAATAGAATATGTAGAATCTTAACTTCATACACTAGTGAACTTTCAAAATTGAATTAAATGATATTTCTCCAATTTACTCCTTTCATCCTTAATTGATTTGTACGCTCTGATCAAAGTTGCTGAGTATTTCCTTAATTTCATTACTCTCTCCATAACATAAAACAATGTTGTTTCTATAGGTGGACCCAAATTGAGTGTCGCAGAGTCCCAACACGAACCGTTACGATGTCTTTACGTATATATTAGTTATACGAAACTTTATAGCATGCTACCTCGATCCCAATAATTTTTTTAATATAATTTGATTTTTATCAAACTTTACTATTTTTTGAAAACAAATAGTGGAAAAATATATCAATATATATATATATATATATATATATATATATATATATATATATTATAAATTTAATATAATTGTGTTTAGTTTAACATGTGTATTGGTATATTAAATTTTTATACTCTCTCCAGAATAAGGGGAAAATGCTAAACAATGAGTTAAACATAAAGAAATTACCAAAATAGTAGATTCATGTTTTTTATTGCCAAAACAAAAGTTACAATGCTAATAATCTCAATACATAGTACTAAAAACACTGTGAAATGTCAATATACAGTGTTACATGGTCGCACTCCAAACTTCTATTTTAGATATAAAAACATAGAACTTTTATTTTGAAGATAAATGTTATGTTTTATTCATACTTTGGATGATTTATTGAGAATTGAATAACACTCTCTTTGTGTGGATACCGAGAATTGACTTAGTTTATTTTCAATTCAATTTATCTACATAATGATAAATTTTTAAAATAATATTTATATATTAAAAAAGTATATCAAATTCTATGTAAAGTAGGTATTTTTCTGTGCTTATAAGTTGATCAAAATTACTTATAAACTATTTTTAAGAGTAAACTACATAAAATGTTCATAGTTATACGTCGTTTTCCATATTTAGTCTCCACATGTCAACTTTTAATAATTTAGTTCCTAATTACTACATTTTTTTCTGCGAATGGTCATCTGTTTCCATTCCCGTTAAGAACATGGATAAAGTTGTAAATTTATAATCCTATCTCTTCTCAATTAACCTTCCTCCCTCCAATCGTACTCCTTCCCAAATTTGTCGTTGAGTTTGAAGTTCTAAACCGAAAACCAAAATCATCACTCATCTCTCAATTGTTCGTCCTCCTGGTGGAATCCAAAATCGAAACTACTTACCTTCATGGATGAGTTTCATGAGTTAATCTCAAGAAATTGCAAAAAAAACAAACGTTGAAACTCATACAAATAATAAATTTGACTAATTCTTGTTCGGTTGGGGTACACTTTTTCGTCCACAATTCTCCTAATTGAAATCTGATTGCACTGTTGCAATCAGGCAATCAAACTCTACACAACTATATAGTTATATTTATCTGAAATAGTTTTTTCTGACGTCATATTTTTTGGTGTTTGACGTTGACAGGGTCAAATTTATTTTAATTAATATATAATTAAATTTATTCTCATATCCAATTGATATTATTCAAGCATAATGATTTATTCAAATAAATCATTTTTCAAAAGTTCATATCATTAATCACTTTTTGGTTTTGTAGAAATTACATAGTTTAATATTGAGTAAATTCTATAAAAGGTCCCCAGTTATAGGTCGTTTTACATATTTAGTCCATATATATCAAATATTACTAGTTTAGTCTCCAATTATTATATTCATTTCCACGAATAGTCCTTTGTTAACATTTCCGTTAAGAACATGGATAAAATTGTAAATTTACTCCTTTCTATACTCAATTAAGCTTCCTCCATCCCCTCGCACTTCTTTCCCAAGCCGGTCGCTAAGTTTGAAGTTTTGAACCCAAATTCGAAATCATTACTCTTCTCTCAATCGTTTGTCTAACTGGTGGAACCTAAATTCGAAACCAGTAACTTTTATGGATGAGTTTTAATGTTTATTTTCTTTGCAATTTTTTGAGACCGATTGATAAAACTCATCCATAAAGCTTACTCCGTATTAGTTTTTATTTTAGGTTCCACCAGGAAGACTAATAATTGAGAGATGAATGATCATTTAAGTTTCGAGTTTAGAGCTTCAAACTCAGCGACGAGTTTGGGAAAGAGTACGAGAGGAAGAAGGAAGTTTAATTGAGGAGAGAGAGGAGTGTGAATTTACAAATTTATCCACGTTTTAACGGAAATGTTAACAAAGGACCATTCGTGGAAAATGAATATAATAATTAGGGACTAAATTAGTAATATTTGATATGTAGGGACTAAATATGTAAAACGACTTATAACTGGAAACCTTTTATGGAATTTACTCTTTAATATTTTAAAAATGTCATAACTCAAAATCTGTTCATGAGATTTGTTCATAAAACATACCATTGGATTCGTCTCTTCTAGACCTATTCATAATACTCAGTTTTAGCAAAAGATTATTAACTCAAAAATTCCTTTTTTTGGTCAAATATAGAAATAATACTTTGTTAGGTCAAATATAGTTTAAAAAATACTTCTATCATAAAATAACTCTTAGATCATGCTTTGGGACGTTACATCTTCATCTTGAACCCTCTTTCATAGATCCAACTCTCCTCTAGTGGTCTCTTCTAGCACAGCTTCTTCCCTCACAAAGATCGCCCTCCCCTGTGATTCTGTGAACACTGGGCTCGACTCGGCCCAAGAGGAGGACGATATGGCTAGGGTTACGAATTACGATGGTAGCCTGACTCAGGGAAGCAGAGTATTTTTTGATAGACCGCACTATTTATTTTCTTTAGAATGAACAATAAGAAAAAATGGGCCACAATTTTTTTATTATAATCTTTTATTCAAGATGACACTAAATATTTTTTGACAACTTACTACAATATTTTTCTCTCAAACGACACTACATATTACTTTCCAATCATGCACTTTTACCTCAAAAGACACTATAAATTTTCAAATTGATACATTTTTAAAGCACATACACAAATCTTTTACAAGAGCGTACTGTTATATTTTTAAAAACACAATTTCATATTTTTAAAATTTTTAAAAATTTAAAAATCAAAATTTACCACAAAAAAACTCATCTTTCAGTTGATCGTAAAAAATGTATTTTTTCAAAAATGTCATTAGGTCATCGTTACTTTTGGTCCAAAACCCGCACACAAGCAAAAAAATTGGGATTTTAACACGTAATTTTGAAAGATGAGATCACTTTTAGAACAACGTAAAGATGAGAGTATTTCAGATAAATTTTTTCAAAGCTTTTTTTGACTTACCATCTTTTTTTCTTCTTCATCAATTTTAACCATTCAATTTTATTTTTTTTAAAAGATGGTGGCAAATGTGAAACCGTTGTGGGTAGGCCTACTCTTCTCGGCTGAAGTAATTCTTTGATCAAATTTGGGCTTTAGATTTTGGATTGCAATGCATTTGGGCTTTTATATTTCTTTTTTTCTTCTTCGTTTTTTTTGCATCGTACAAAACGACGTTGTTTTGCTAAATAAAAAAAAAAGTCTGTCTTCGCTTCTGCGGACGGGATGATACGAAGCCGAAGAAGAGAGGGCAAACCCTAGCCTAAATCCCATCTCTATCTCTTCCTTCCTCTGCGGTTCCGCGACCAGGCCACCACCATCTCGCCGTCGCCGCCGGATTTAGCCGTCAAACCTCCAGTACAGGCGCACCGCAGGCAGGTGAGATTAATTTTAGTGTTCCACCATGGTAATTAATTTTAGCTGATTTTGGATTTCGGTAATTAATTTATGAAGCATGAATCTATTATGGTTTCGCATTTTAGTTGAGTATTTTAGTTTACTATTTAGAAATTCAATTGTTTGTTAATTTTGTTCACTCAATTTTATAATTATTCGTGGTAAATTGTAACTTCAAAATGTGTAATTAATATTTATTTCTTAAATTAGGATGTACTAATTTAAAAAAAACCATATTTAAATAAAAGAGTAAATTCCCAAAATAGTCCTTTGTAATTATGTATTTTTCCAAATTAGTCCTCAATAAGCAATAATAACGAGTATGGTAAGTGTCTATTAAATGACAATCAAATAGAATGTATTTTGGTATTTTCTCTCATCTAGATCTAAAATATGTTCTCAAAATGCTAATTTATAATTAAATATTTTTCCGAAACGATAATTTCCAAGTAATTGTTTTTTCGAAATGGAGTACATGAGCCTACTCGGGGTGGACTCGTTCCTCTAGCGGCCACCCAATTAATTTGAAAGGACCATTTTGAGGGCTTATTCATAATTTAGATGATAAAAAATATAAAAATATCCCCAATGTAATTGTCATTTAGTAGGCAGTTTTGACAAAGGACTATTTAGGAAATACTTCTCAATTACAAAGAATTATTGGTAATTATTGTTTATTGAGGACCAATTTGGAAAAACACCTTATTAGAAAGGACCATTTTGGGAATTTACTTGAAATAAAACATTGAAAATATGAAAGCTAGAAGAATTCAGGTGTAAAATAACATTATTTTTATACAATTTTATTGCGTAGTACTCCGTATTGATTATGGTACTATTCACAGAGCAAACATTGCTTTAAGTTTTCTGTTTAAGAGCACGAAATCTCTTGAGACAAAAATTTGGAGGTTCGAGAGTTTGGGACCTCATAGTCACAAAATCCTGAAATCGGCCTTTGCACACCAACCCCATATTTGATGGCATAAAAATATTCGGTGATATATGTTGTGGTTGTTTTCTAAATGTTCATGAAACTCAAGTTATTCCCTGTAATTTTTTCTATTAGGTTTCTTCTGGATTGGACGGGTAAGTGTAAATGTAAGGGCAAACTTCACATTCTACATTCAGACTAAAGAAGCCTAAATTTTTATTTCTTTCTGCCTTTACTATACCTAAAAAGTACAAGCTGTGATCTCCCCAAGCTCCCCTTTGGCCTTGCCGGCCTCCAAATCAAGAATTCACTGTTCTTCATTGTCCATTCCTTCTCAGTTTGCCTCAAGATTCAAAAAATGGATCTAAGCAATTGCAAGGACAAAGGCAAAAGTGCAGGGAAAAAATCAGATGTTTTCGCTTCGTGTTCGTTTGCTAGTCTGGGTCTTCACCCAACATTATGTGACCAGCTCAAAGGTGCTCTCTTTGCTAACCACTACGTTATTCGATTCATTCTGTGTTGTCTTAAGTTATGTGATTGAGTAGTACACTTCTTGTGTTTTTATCAGAGAGGCTGGGTTTTCAGGATCCAACTCTTGTTCAAGCTCAGGCAATTCCTGTTATTCTATCTGGTCGACATGTGTACTTCTCTCTTTCCACTTTTTATTTGATTCTATTCCTTTAAATTCCATTTTAGTTTGCTCACAGGTTTTTCTTTCTGGTTTTGTTCTTTCCACCTTTCAATATGTTATGTTTATAATGTACAGGCTAGTGAATGCAGCAACCGGGACAGGGAAAACGGTGGCATACTTGGCCCCAGTTATTCACCAGTTGCAGAAATGTGAACCTAAGATTCAACGTTCTGATGGTACTTTTGGTATGTATTATATGTTGAAGTGTTGGATCAAATATCTAGTCATTCTTTAGTCTCACATATATAACTCTTGCTGTTAGTGAAAGAGAAAACAAATGGAAGGGCTTCTTGATGTCTCTTTTTTATTATCTGATATGGCGTATTCTATGTGGCATGGCTTCTTGTCCGTAATGGCCGGGTTTCTTCTGCATTTTTTTGTAAAGAGAAACATGGAACAGGATATTTTTTGAATCACGCACTTACTTTTCTTAGTCTAAGGGGTACAACATAGAACTTAAAACAATTAAATATTTAGTTTTGTCCTTCAAATGAAGGAGGTGTTGTGCCTACTCTTTGACATGCAAAGCTAAATTATGAGGAAATATATGAAAAAGAACAGTGGAAATATATGAAAGAGATTGCTCCCTTCGTCCCAAAAACTTTGCCAATTTTCATTCTTTGTCCATCCCAAATAACTACACCCTTTTCATTTTAAGAGAAAAGTTTTATGGTTCATATTCCCTGTCTCCCTCTGGGGTCTCCCCCCGCTAAAAAGAAACTCAACCACAAGTAATCTATGTACCAAGTCAACCTTGGTAAAAACCATTGTGATGGAGTATAATCTAAACATTTTATTAGGCTTGCAAATTGCTTGAGACAAGTACTAAACTAGATTTTTTACTCGAGTGGCCCTCAAGCTTGGGCTTGGGTTGACAGAATCCAAATTGAATATTTTTTTGAGTTGATCTAAAATAGGTGAGGGATAGTTTGACTTGCTCACAACCCTATTGATGACAAAAACAGTTCTTTCAGTATCTTTTTCTCACTTTAGATGGTGTGTCATTGCCGATCATAACTGGAGTTCCCTTGATAGCGTTGGTTCTTGTACCAACGCATGAATTATGCCTTCAGGTGTATGAAATTTTGCAGAAAATGTTGCACCGCTTCCATTGGATTGTTCCGGGATATATAATGGGCGGGGAAAACCGCGCAAAGGAGAAGGCCAGGTTGCGTAAAGGTAAAAAATTAAAATATGCTACTGCAATTTGAGAGCATTTGATGTTTTCCGCCATTAAGGTTTGACAGTAGTAGTTTCTGGCAAATTATCATTTCCAGGTATATCAATTCTTGTTGCAACTCCTGGGCGTCTTTTAGATCATCTTAGAAATACATCCTCGTTCGTACACCAGAATTTGCGGTGGATTATTTTTGATGAAGCGGATAGGTGTGTTGCTTAAATATTCATCTACTTCCCCTTTCAAGTACTCCTTTGATCCCTTTATATAACTGCCCGGTTTGACTGGGCATGGGTATAAGAAAATGAAATTGTGTGGTTGAAGTTTATTAAGAGAGAGTAATTTTGTGAATCATTTTATTTTCCTTAAAAGGAAATGAGGGATGATTTTGGGGTTGATGAAAAAGGAAAGTTTGAAGATACTTAGTGTCAGGTTTTTTTGGGGGGATATTTTAACTTGCACTCGTCTACTCCAACATTTGATTTTGCGCACCATGTTGGGGTGCAATGTCTTACTTTTTGTTTTTGCACCCCATGTGTACCCCATTATTTGGCTTTGCAACCCCATTCTGGAGAGCTCTATGGTGTGTAGTCAAAGAAAATAAGACATGGGCTTGAAAGTGAAATAAGCATGAGCTGGCGATACCAAATTTTCCTAATTTTTCTTTCAACTTTGGTTTTTTTCAATGTATCTTTCCAATTTTCAGCATTTTGGAACTTGGGTTCGGTAAAGACATTGAAGAGATACTTAGTATACTGGGTTCCACCCAATATAACTCGCTTGGCCAGGAAAATTCCAGTTCTCGAGGTCTTAACGTCCAGAGGCAAAATTTGCTGTTGTCCGCAACATTAAATGAGAAAGTAAACCATCTTGCGAAAATGAGTTTAGAGAACCCAGTAATGATTGGTCTTGATGACAAGAAGTCAGAAAAAAAAGGGAATCACGATGAAGACATTGAAACAAGCGTAGATGTTGAATTAGGAACATCTGGAAAATTATTGAGTTCTTCCAGCGAGGAATATAAAGTTCCATCTCAGCTTCTCCAAAGATATATAAAAGGTACTTTCTTAAGGATATGTTTGGAACTCGGGAAATGGTAGGGAAATAAAAAATCCTAAGGAATATTATTTCTCTGATTTGTTTTGCCTTTGATATTACAAAGAAGAATTTAATTCAATTTTTTAACTGCATATCTTAGACTTAATAATCTTTATACAACAACAAATTCAGTATAATCCCAACTCTGTTGGGGTTTTGGGGGGGGGGGGGGGTCAAGATGTAGACAACCTTATGCCTGTAAAAATAGAGAGGTCTTTTTTGTTAGAACCTTGAGGCATTGCTGTATTTATTGTCCGAAGCTTCATACAACGCAAGAAGCAAGAGAAGTTTAGTGTGTTGATTTGATTTAGTTCATTTTTTAATTTTTACCCTAAGCTCAAACATTGTCCAAAATGTCTCTTTTAATTTTCCCTTGAAATTTCCCCCTTCTAAATTTACATTCAATTTCCTCTCTATCTTCTTGTCATAACATTTTCCAAGTCTCAAACAGACTCTAATTGACATGAAAAAGTTTTATGTGTTGAGTTCAATCACTCCTTGTATTATCCTAATGTTCTCTTCTTTTCTTTTTTCAGTTCCATGTGGTAATCGTCTTGTAGTACTTCTTTCAATATTAAAACACCTGTTTGAGAAGGAAGCTTCTTCCCAAAAGGTTAGGAAATATTGTAATTACTACTTACAAATCTTCACTTTATGGTGGCTTATTTGGTACTCCCTCTGTCTTTTTTAAGTAACTATTATGACTTTCTTGATACATAGAAAAACGAATGAATGTAGACACGCAGTATGTCTATATTCATTCAACTTTTGGTGTATCAGAGAAGTCATAATGGTAAGTTAAAAGTGAATGGGTGGAGTATTCCTATGCTCCTTTTCCAACCATTTGCACTTCTTTTTGCAGATAGTGGTGTTTTTTTCCACATGTGATGCTGTAGATTTTCACTATTCACTGTTGGGTGATTTTCAGTGGCATCCGAGCTATCAACCAGATTCGGATGCCAAGCTAAAGTTTTTGAATTGTAAAACATTTCGGTTACATGGTAATATGAATCATGAAGACCGTAGGTCTACCTTTAATGCATTTAAAACAGAAAAATCAGCTCTGCTTGTGTCCACTGATGTAGCTGCTAGGGGTCTGGATTTCCCCAAAGTTAGGTGCATTATACAGTATGACTCTCCTGGTGAGGCCACTGAGTATGTTCATAGGTAAAATTTCAGACTGACTGGGTATGTGTATGTGGATGAATTTGATACGATTCTGATACGTCATAAAATTCTGTCACTGCTGATGGTAGAATGAGTAAAGATTATACTGTACTTTTATACTCATGTCCCAAAAAACTTTATTCGTTTAACTAAGTTTATCATATTTAACTTGTTTGTATTTTTTTTTCAAATTATATAAAAGGCTAGTTCTTAGAGAGTACTAAATATAGAAATGTCTCAATGCAGAGTGGGAAGAACTGCTCGATTGGGGGAAAAAGGTGACTCTATACTATTTCTACAGCCAGTTGAAGTTGAGTACTTGAAAGACTTGGAGAAACATGGAGTTACACTAACAGAGTATCCCCTTCTTAAACTGTTGGATAGCTTCCCCGTGTCCAATACTAAGCGCTTGTCGAAGAAGTTTGTTTCGGTTGAGATGCACCCGTGGTCACTTTTTTTGCAGAAAGCTTTGGAGTCCTTTGTCACCAATGAGGCAAGATAGTATTGCATCTCTCATTTCATAATGTTTACATAATTTTTCAAGGAATTTTCTAAGCTTGTTTTTGGTGAAGGATTTTGGAGGGTAGATAATCTAGACATGGCTTAGGACTTCATGACCTTATCTAGGATGTGTGTCTAGAGAGTTAGGATTAGAGTAGTTGGGTAGCGCATGATTGCTTTCTGTGCTTTAGGTCTAGTGTTACGTTTGCCTTGCATGTGCTTTTTGAGCCAGGGGTCTCTTGAAAACAACCTTTCTACCTCCATGTAGGGGTTTGCGTTTATGCTCTCTCTCCCGAGCTTAGTATCTTGTGGGATTTTAACAGGGTTTGTTGTTATACATATAGATGCTTGGAAAGAAAAGGAAAACAAAAAAAATATAGACACCCAATTTGGTTAAACATATACTCCTTCCATCCAAAGTTAGTTGTCCACCCATCCCAACCACCCCACAAATGCAAGAATTTAGGTTTGCTGAATTGACAAAAAACCCAATTGTAATTGGCTTTTGTGTCTTCCTTTGTTGGAAACAAGCCAATTGTGCTCTTTAGGGACATTTTGGTGGAATTCTAATAACTTGTTTGCCAAATACGGTAAGCAACAATCCACTGCTGTTTTCAAATCTGCCCGTCGTAGCGCAACAGTCATGCCGACAACCGATTATCTAATATTTTTTTATGTGCTAAATTTTGCCAGGCTAAGATGGCGAAAATGGCGAAGAAGGCGTTTTGCTCGTGGGTGCGCGCGTACACTGCGCACCGCGGAGAGCTGAAGGGAATTTTCATGGTGAAGAAACTTCACTTGGGACATGTTGCAAAGAGCTTTGCTCTAAAAGAACAGCCATCCTTAGTGAACAAATCAATTCAGAAGGAAACAAAGAAGAGGGGAAGGGATCAGTTCCATCAGAAGCACAAGAGGGTATCAAAGAAGAGGAAATAAATTACTAGTATGATGAAGTATTTGTTTTCATTTGTCCGGAATTAGTTGTCCACTTTTCATATTCGGCAAAAAAAGTGTGATAAATTGTCTAAAATATACCGAGTACCAAAGAAATAGAGTATGAGGGTAAAGAGAGTTGAACCTTTGTTATCTCTAAGACATTCAGTACATAAATATTTCTCTATATTTAATATTTTCTACATGGTATCCACTTTGTTATCTCCGGCCAGCAATGTTATTAAATTCAGACAGGGCGGTTCGACCGGTTGAACCGTGACCCGGACACACAGCCGGCAAACCCCCCAAAAACCTGGAAAAAACGGATCGACCCGGAAAAATCCTCCCCGCCTGGACGACCTCCGGTCCGGGTTTCAAATCATTGCGTCCTAGAGTATTTTTTTCAGTTTTGATCTTTTACATTTAAAATTGACAAATTTTAACTATTAATTAAATAAAATTGATATTAGATACTGACACAAAAATTATTTTATTAGATTTATCATTTATAATATTTTCAAAATATTACTTTATCAATTTAGTAAACCATAAGATTTTAAATTAATTAAATGTCAAAGGTTGATATTAATTAACTAAAAATATTAAAATCGGACAAACAATAAGAGACGGAGTGAAAACATGTTATTAGTCAACTATTGGCAAACACTCCCAAACAAAACATTAAGTGATTGATTTGGTCCAACCAACCAACTGTGGTCAAATCAGCCAAACTTTGGGCGATTGCCCAATGTTCCAAACGAAGCCACGTGTAATGTGTTTGTTCGACGGTACGTGAAAATGGTTTCTTGTTCGGTTCTTATACTTCGGTCGCCTTTGTAAACTATAAATGGCCAAACCCAAAAAAAGGCCATATGATGCGGGGCTTTGTTTGCACGTGGAGGCCCACTTCTGATTGGACTCCCGAGAGTTACGGGCCTGTCTCGGAGCCAACCTTTTCGCTCAAAGCCCATGGGCCCCAATGGTTGACGATTGTACCTGTGTTTACCCACGTCAGTCCATATCCCCGGGTAGGGCCCGCTGTTGGACGCGCAGAATCTAAGCATGTAGGGCTTTGTCGGGTAAAGGCCCAACCTACTGTTTGTTTCAAGGAATTAGGAAGGAATAGAAAAGAAACTCAATTTCTCTCATTTTCTTGACTAAAATAGAATAAATTTAGTTTTTCCTTCTCTTAGTATATTTTATCTTTTTTATTTTCTATTCCATCCACTTTTCTTTTTTTCTCTCTAACCAAATAAGAAAAACTATTTTCCATCTTAATTTCTTTTCTTTTCCCTCTCAAATTCATTAAACCAAACATAGTGCTAAAGTCTTACTCCTTATTTCTCTCTTTTTCTTTTTTCTAGAGTTATTCACACTATTATAATGTCGTGTCTATTACTACTTTCTTAATATAATGGTAAAGAAAGTGTCAATGCCTTCGCTTCCACTAAGATCAAATTTTAGTAAATTTCTTCATGAATCTTGGAAAAATGATTTTCCTATCATTTAAGCTAACGGAGAAATTCTTCTCTATATATTTCTTTAAAACACAAATCTTTTACAAGAGTGTAGATTCAAATTTGACATCAATATGAAGTCTCTGATGCAAATTTCACATTTTGTGCTCATCCAATGCTACAATAATTCGAAACACAAACTGACCATCGAACCAAAAGTGTGAAGGTTAGTTCCTATGTTTTTTCGGGTCACTCTGGACCAATCTACGTTTTTACTAGTTTTAGGATTTTTTATTGGACCGATTATGTATACAGTTCGCATTTTTACTAGCTCGATCATTCGGTCTGAGTTTAGTAACATTGGTTTGATAATAATTTCTCCGTTAAATTTTATCATTTTGAAAAAACTATTCAATGACAATATAAGATTTTAGCATTTTGAACGTTAGTCTATAGTATTAAAAAAATAATCTAGCTGGTGGGAGTTGCACAGTTGTCAAATGCAAGGGGTGTTAAGGAGATATACCCGAGTTCGATTCTTGATTATCATGCTAAACATGGGGCATCTGCACGTACAAAGTGCATTTTGAAAAAGAATTTAAAATGTTTAGTTGAAAACGTTATTTCAAAAAGTATATTTACGGCCCGTCTGGTACACATATAATTGGTGAAATTGGAATTGAATTGAGAGTTGAAATTCTGTGCAATTGATTTGGATGGAATTGAATTCTCTTATTTCAATTCATTTTTGACATTATCAATTTCAAATTCATATATTTTCGTACTACTAAACATCAAAATTGGAATTATTGCCCTCAATTTTAATTTCATAATTTGAATTTTGTGTACTAAACGGAGCCTTAGAGTAATTAGACTATTCATTACCAATTTTCATGAAAGCCAGTCAACCCATCTCCTCGTGGAGATCTAATCTAATTATGAATATTATAACCTTAACCTTTTGTGTTTGCTTTTTTAAAATGGTACTCCCTCCATTCTAAAAGAAGTTCATATTTTGATCAAGTGTAAAATTAAGAAAATGAAGAAACTTAGAACTTAAATGCTTGGTGGATTCATTCAAGTCAAAGCCAATATAAATGTACATGGGTGATATAAACGAGGAACCCCGGTGAAACAAACGAGGAGTCCCCAAATACAAAAATACAAAGAATACACTATATACACTAATACGCTAATACTCCCCCACAAGTTGGAGCATGAATATCAAAAATGCCCAACTTGGATAACAAAGAATGAAATAATGGTCCAGGAAGAGCTTTAGTGAAAATATCTGCTGTTTGAAATCGTGTTGGAACATAAGCTGTGACGATGTGATTGCGCTGAATACATTCCCTGACAATATGACAATCAATATCAATATGCTTTGAACGCTCATGAAATACAGGATTAGAAGCAATAAACAAAGCAGATTTGTTGTCGCAGTATAATTTAGGAGTGACAACACACGGGAAAAATAGGGCGGCGAGCAGACCCCGTAACCAACGAATCTCGTTACAGGCGTTGGCCATAGCCCTGTACTCGGCTTCAGCGGAGGAGCGAGATACTGTATTCTGCTTCTTACTTCTCCAAGAGACGGGTGACCCTCCAAGTAAGATAAAATAACCGGTAACAGAACGACGCGTCAGAGGACAACTCGCCCAATCTGAATCTGAAAAGGCAGTCAAAGCAAGGTTACTGTCACTGCGTAATAAAATACCCTGTCCAGGATGGCCTTTGAGATAGCGAACCACACGCAAGGCAGCGAACCAATGATCCAAACGTGGAGCCTGCATGAACTGAGATAATGCATGTACAACATAGCATATATCTGGGCGAGTAATAGTCAAATATAATAAACGACCCACAAGGCGACGATACTTCGTCGGATCACGTATCTCAGCACTAGTAGACCGTGCGAGATTGTGATTACTAGGTAACGGGGTGTCAACGGGCTTACATCCTGATAAATTTGCCTCCTGGATAATATCAAGAGCATATTTACGCTGATTAAGGACCATGCCTTCCTGAGATCGAGCACACTCGATGCCCGAAAAATAGGAAACGGGTCCGAGATCTTTGAGATGAAAACATTCATCTAAATATTTCTTAAATGACGAACACAAAGAAGGATTATTACCAGCAACAAGAATGTCATCCACATAGACCAAAACCACCAACATATCTGGTCCACGACACATCACAAAAAGAGTATGGTCTGCATGAGCCTGACGAAAACCATAACGACGTAAGGCCCCACGAAGCTTATTGAACCAATTACGAGGAGACTGACAGAGCCCGTATAGTGATTTACACAAGCGGCAAACTTTTCCAGGAAAGAGCTGCTCATATCCTGGAGGAATTTTCATATAGATCTCATCACGAAGATCTCCATGTAAGAAGGCATTGTTGACGTCCAACTGATCTACCTGCCAACCCCTAGCCACTACAACAGACAATAACACACGAACAGTGGCTAATTTGGCCACGGGAGCAAAAGTTTCAGAAAAATCAATCCCATATTCTTGTTGATTCCCCAATACAACCAACCGAGCTTTATCCCGTTCCTTGGTACCATCAGATTTATATTTGGTCCTGTATACCCATTGACAACCCAGGGCACGCCGGTTAGGAGGGAGGTCAATAATATCCCAAGTATGATTACGCTCTAGAGCCAAGAACTCTTGAGCCATAGCCTCACGCCACGAAGCATACTGAACAGCCTCTTTGAAAGTTTTAGGAACGGGAGAGGCATCAATTGCGCCCAAGAAACTTTTGTACCTGTCATGCAATTTGTTATAATGAACAAAGTGAGTAATGGAAAACCGTGTACCTGATGAAGACGAACCAGATGAAGAGAGAACCGGAGTGTCAACTTTGGCGGAATGAAGAACATAGTCACTGAGATGGGAGGGGGGACGCCGAGTACGTGGTGGAAGAGGAGGAGGTGACGGTGATGGAGAGGTGACGGGACTGTTCTCGTTGTCGGAAGACGAAGACGCCAAAGGAGATGACGATGGAGAAGAGTCGTTTGACGGTGTATGTAGTGGTTGTGGGGTGATAGTGGTGGTGGTGGGCTGAGATGTGACCAGAGGAACTACAGTCGACGGCTGGGATGGGTTGACAATGGTCGGGAAATCCTCCGTCGACGGCTTCAAGACATGTAGAGGTGACGGGGACCGTGTCGGTTGGGCAAAAGGGAATTGGGTTTCATCAAATGAGATATCCCGAGTGTGAAAAAATTGATGAGTTTCAAGGTTGTATACTCGCCATCCTTTGGTACCGTAAGGATAACCAACAAACATACATTTCACACTTCGGGGAGCAAATTTATCTGAGGATTTTGGCATACGACGAACGAAGCATAAACAACCAAAGACACGGAGATGGCTTAAATTTTGTGGTTTAGAGGAAAGAATTTCAAGAGGAGACTTACCCCCAAGAAGTTTGGTAGGAGTACGGTTGATGAGATAAACTGCAGTTTTGACACACTCCTCCCAGAAAAAAGTAATATGTGATAAATAAATTATTAGAAAAAGTTATGATGTGATAGGTAAGGTATGAAAAAGTAAGGGTAAAAGTGATTTTTTAATACTCCGTAGAAAGTGGAAGTATTTTGTTGGAAGTGAAAAAAATAAAAAAGGAAGTATTTTTGAATACAGAGATAGTAACTTTTTTTTAACTATAAAATCAAATGAGTACACATATGATAATGATTAGGACTGCGGGTTCACCAAAAAAGATTTTTTCAATCTTAAAATAAATTTTACATTTTTTAGTTAACACTTACCATTTACTGGTGTTGTTTAAGCTTAAAAAACAAAATACTTATGCTTCAATTTACAATCCATGACACCAAAGAAAACTAAAATATACTCCGTATATTCTATCTGTCTCAAAAAATTATCTCACTTCGGACAATGTACATTATTACATACTCATGATATTTTTTTAAAAAAAATTATTCAATTACAAAGTGAAATAGAAATAAATAGTACATATTATATATACAGAGTAGTATATTTGTCTAGTTTGACTTATTTGAGTCAAACTCTAGAAGATGAAGTTTGAACTTCCATTAAATTAAAATCATAATATATTTTAGCATAAAAATGATTTTATTAGGTTTATCTTACTACGATATACTTTCAAAATTTTATCGGGAGAACTCCCTAGATAAGAGTGAAAAACGATGAATATCATAATAGAAGCCCTAAGTATTTGAAAATCAAATATTGTCACACTGTCATTTGTCGCCTTCGCCCACCACGCATGATGTTGTTGCGGATCGGATCACCGGTGGTGCACTCATCACTCTGCCATATAACACAGTCATCATTTTTCCATCACACTGTCAACACTTATTCACATATCACACTGCCGTTAGACTTCTATTTTGGTCATTTAAGACTAAAGATTCATATTTTGGTATTTTTCATAATTTTTACTCATATTTAACTTATACGTAACATAAATTGGGAGCATTTGAACCTCAAAGTTTATTCTATTTGAATAGATAAATTTAAACTAGATAAATATACTGAAACGAAAGTAGTATACCTTAAATTTGCACTGAATAGGACTAAAACATAACAAACGAATTACAACTTAACTTGAAGACGATGGTCGCACACTTATATTCCTTAATTAATTCTTTTTTTCTCCCTTTTGATTAAAGTAAATGTTCACTTTAGAAAATGTAATGTGCTCTACCATTGCTATTTCAAAATTCGATACTTTTTTTTGGCAAACATTCATAATTACATCACTTTAAAGTTCAAACTTTAAAAGATTTATATTTTAACATACAAAAAAGATATGCAATAAATAATTAAAATTAAAATTTGCGCCATACATAATTAATGAGTCACAAGGCTAAATTCGTAAATATTCCTCATTCCATCCCACTCATAAAGGATTCATAAGTCACAATGGGGGAAAAGACAATGGCTTTGTTTGGGGACAACGTTTTTTATTAGCCTTAACGTTTTGGATAAAATTTTAATGGTGTAGATTAATTCCAAAAACGCTAACTCTAAAGGATACCGTCGGATAACATTTTCAAAACGCTAACGCTGATGCCAAACGGGGCCAATCTACAAACTAAAAAAGAGATTCCTAAAATAAAAATATTCCCCACCCCACCCCTTCTCCTCTTTCCCAAAATATATAAGTTTTTTCTATTACTCTAGATTAATTTTTTATGATCTTACATTTCACCACTTCATTTCATTTGTATCAATGATTAATGAATGTGTGGCTCATAACTCAAGAGAATTTAATTTGCTCTCATCTAAACATTTTTAACTATATTTTTTGTTTTTTAAACAATGTTTTCGAACTCCGTTAAATTTAAGCTGAGTGAAGTATGTTGGCGGATGAAGTTCTCCGTATATAAAACTATAATTTAAGATAAATCACATATTATTAAATTTATATTGTAACTAAATATAATCTTTTTAAATTTGTTGGTCCAATAAAATTGGATCAAGAAAAGTCAATTTTTTTTTGGGATGAAGAAAATGCACATATACTTTGTATATGTAGTTAAACGTACTAGCTAGGGGCATGAGGGAATTTACAATGGGGGGAGGGGTTTCACCGCGCCGTACGTCCCAAGCGCGGCGCAGCTCAGCCGAGCTGAAATCCCGTCCAACTGTAGCGGTCCGCCGCTTGGATTCTTTGTTTTGTTGATCCATTTTTTATCTTCTTCTTCCTGGGCTCGGATCTGTTTGTTTTCAATTTCATATTTTTAAACATCAAACCCTTTTTTTAATGCATTCAATTTTGACTTTTTTTATTTCAATTTTACTTGGTTAATTTCAATAATTAATATTTAATTAATGTTAATCTTTTTATTTTTTTTGTTAATTTTGAATTTTTTACTTTTATTTTATTTATTATTCTATTTTTATTAATAAATAAATATTTTTATTAAATTTATATAAGTTTTGAATAAAAAATGATGAATGTTGTAAAAGAAACGGAGAGGCGGATTTTCAGGGCAACAACATTATAAGATTTTGGGACGGGGCAAAACAATGGTGAAATACTGTTAGAATATAAATAACTGTTCTTGGGCCACAACCACAAGTTTGAGCTTTTGGTTGAGTTGGTTCCTTGGCATGGTATCGGAGCCTCGTTGACTAAGAGGTCACGGGTTCGAAACTCAGCGCCACCCAGTTTAAAAAAATTAAAAGTTTCACGTGCAAGCCTCGAAAAAGACTACGCCTAGACGTGAGGGGGCGTGTTAGAATATAAATAACTGTTCTTGGGCCACAACCACAAGCTTGAAATGCTCTCCATTCTAAATACTCTTACGTCCTTTTCCTTTTTTTTTTCTGGAACCATACATGCATATCTAATCCAAAAGCACCAAAATCCTAACCAATGGTTAGCAAGAAATCCCCTTTTTTTTGAACAAAAAGGGACTGGAAGTAGACCTTTAACGACAATGGGATGTGTACATGTTGTGTCAATGTCTTTAGTTAAGGCAACATTAATAAGTCATTCGTTATTATAATGACATATATCGGACTCATCAATCAAAGATTGTCCCAAATTATTATGGTTGTTAATCACAATTTTTAAAGTGGCTTGTCGTTTCAATTTGGCATATAATGATAATAACTTGGAAAATGATAATTAAGAGGACCTACAAATTTAATTTATCCATCCGTCCCTCCCTATAAAAACTATGGATAATAATTCCCGACTGAAATTCCTTTTCTCATTTATTTTATTTTATGACTAGCATAGAATTAAATAATCGAATTTTTATATTAGAAAATTACTTAAAATTCAACGAACAAAAAATTAAAGAGAAAAGTACAATATTTACCTCCAAATTTTTCAGATATTGCACAGTTTACCTCTAAACATTAAAAAGTGTATCAAATGCAATTGAATTATTCAAAAAGTGTACGATTTATCCCTGAACATTTTCAAATAAAGACGATAATTTTGAGACGATAATTTTGGGGAAGGATACTTGTGAGAGTTCACAAAGGCTAGATGAGTAATACTCGCAATTCCCTTGTGTGGGAGCAACGCACTCCCTATCTAGCATTTTAGGACCAACGGTGCAACTTTTTAAATTGTTCAGAGATATTTGATGTACTTTTTAATGCTCAGGGTTAAATCGTGTAATTTCCAAAGAGTTTGAACGTAAACTGGGCACTTTTTAGTGTTCATGGGTAAACATACAATTTCCAAAGAGTTCGATGCAGGGTAAACGATATACTTTTCTCAAAAATGTAATGAGTCATGACCAAATTGTTTTATGAGTTTATCATGGAAAGATTATTAGGGGTGGCAAATTTAACTTTTAAATTACTGATAAATCAATTCCTATAGAGAAATCCAAAGAAAGACTAACGCATGCATGCAACGATTAAGCTTCTTTATTTATGATAAAGTTTTACACGGTTCGTCCTGAAACCTTTCTACTTTCTTTTTTTATCCGTTCTAAAAATACTTCTTATTTCTATTAAAAAGTCACTTTTACCCCTTACATTTCCATACCCTACATATCAAACCATATCTTTTTATTAATAATCTACCATCAAATCCTACTTTTATCTATCACATTAAAGAATTTTTTGGGAATTCAATACCAAAATACATTTGCCTTAAATCTCTTAAAAATCAATAACTTCCATGTTTTTAGAACGAGAGGGAGTAGAATACAATTTTTTCTAGTGCGACTAAAATGCAATTTATATCCATATATCACTCCAATTTACTATTTTCTCTTAAAACGATTCCTATTTAGATTAATGTTTTTGGAAATTTATATGGAGTAATGGAAAAAATAAGAGGTGTATATTTCTAGTCGACTTTCCAATTTTATCCATGATATAAAGGTAAAAGTAAGATGTGATGGATAGATTATTAATGAAAAAGTATAATGTGATAGATAAAGTAAGAATTAGTAGGAGAAATATTAGTTTTTTTTTTCAAAAGTAAAAGCATTTTAGTGAAAGAAAAAAATGAAAGATGAAGTTTTACAAAAACCGAGGTTGTAGCATTACTTATTCAAGACCTTGTTGTCAAGCAGTATTAAAGTGATTACTTGTCAAAGACTTGGTGTGAGCAGTAACGTTATATGTTTTAATAGGTTGAAAATTAATATCTTTTTTGCTCTTTTTTCCCCTTTTCACACTAATCAAACATAAAAAATTGTTTCCCTAATTATTTTCATTTCTTTTTGCTCTCAAATATCTTGAACGAGACATAATGTCAACACTCCAAATTTAAAGATTTTCAACAATTTTTCTAAACACAACAATACAAATACAAGCATTTGAATCAAATAGGGTCAGAGTCGATCAAATCATATACTCTAGGACCCCTTTTCTCATTTTTAATTAATAAAAATTCTTAGTTTCCTTATTTAGATATTCTACTCCCTCCATTTGCAAAAATGCTTCCTATTTTGACTTGGAGCAAAAAAATAAGGAAGTGTTAAATTATACTCCGTAGTTGACTTCCAATTTTGCCCCTGATGTGATGAGTAAAAGTAAGATGTGATGGATAAATTATTAAAGAAAAAGTATGGTGTGATAGGTAGGGTATGAAAAAGTAAGGGTAAAAGTGGTTTTTTAATAGAAAGTGGAAGTGTTTTGTTGGAAGTGAAAAAAATGAAAGAGTAAGTGTTTTTGAGAACGGAGGAAGTAAATTTTTTTTAATAAAAAGTTTCAATTTTATTTAGGAAAAAAATGAATGGGTCATATTAATTACTTTTAGGCCCCGTTTGGTACATGGAATTCAAACCATGAAATTGGAATTGAAGACTTCAATTCCAATTCTGGTGTTTGGTAGCACAAAAATTGTGTGGATTTGGAATTGATAGTGCAAAAAATGAATTGAAATTGACAGAATTCAATTCTATGGAATTGAATTCCATGGAATTTCAATTCCAATTCAATTCCAATTACATCAATTCCGTATACCAAACGGACCCTTATTCTTTGCATAAACCTCAATCAAATAATTTTGTTGTTTTAAAACTAATCAAACTAAGAAACTTTATTTAGGGATGAAAGGAATCCGGCCGGCCTGTTTTGTAGTTTTATTTGGTTTATTCGATATTAAATTGCCAGCGAACTGATGGGTAGACCCGACCCAACTACTGCATGCATGACTGCTTCACATACAATACAATGCATTCTTATTAAAAAAATATTTTTTTGCTCTCAAACAAATTAGTAATAAATTCATCATTAGTTTTTTGTATTTTGGTGTGTGTTGAAGTATAAAAACTCTATTTGTGCGTGCCTAAAATCTCATATTCCAATCTTTAATTAAGTTGATTCATTGACATTGAATACGTTATCGATAACTAAGGGTCACTAATCCGAAACCCACAAGGGGTTTTATCCATAACTATCCATTTGGCATTATCGTCGGTCACTTGTTACACCGCCAACGACCACTTAAGGGTTTATTCTTTCACATATCTCCCACATTGGCCATGTTTGCTAAATGGCGGTTCACCTATCATTTGGCATCTTTGACCATAAATAGCGGATTGAACTAGTCAAACCGCCAAATTAATTGTTTGGATAATGGCTTTTGGAATTGGCATTTAGAATCGAACCGCCAAAAATTGAAATGCCAACCCTAGCAGCATTTTACTTAGCAGTTCACCCCTTTTCCGTTTCTTACCCTTTTCTCGGTGTTGCGTCTCTCTGTGATCCTCACGGCACCGGAATTGGTGTAAAGTATTTTTATATATTTATGATATCATATTTAAAAAATTATAAAATAAAATATATCATGCGTGGTTGTTATTTGTAGAATGATAAATGAGAAAAATACAAAAAAACTACTTATAAAATATAAATGTAGATTCTCATTTCTTAAATTAAAAAAAACGAAGTAGCCTTTTTTGTCCAACAAAAAAAAATATGATATCATATTTAAAAAATTAAAATTGGTGTAGAGTATATTAAAAATATATGATATCATATTTAAAATTGGTGTAGAATATTTTTATATATTTATGATATCATATTTAAAAAATTATAAAATAAAATATATCATGCATGGTTGTTATTTGTAGAATGATAAATGAGAAAAATACAAAAAAAATCTACTTATAAAATATAAATGTAAATTCTCATTTATTAAATTAAAAAAAACGAAGTAGCCTTTTTTGTCCAACAAAAAAAATATATGATATCATATTTAAAAAATTAAAATTGGTGTAGAGTATAATAAAAATATATGATATCATATTTAAAAAAATTATAAAATAAAATATATCATGCATGGTTGTTATTTGTAGAATGATAAATGAAAAAAATACAAAAAAATCTACTTATAAAATATAACTATAAATTCTCATTTTTTAAATTAAAAAAAACGAAGTAGCCTTTTTTGTCTGATACAATTTGATAATAACTTGTCTTATTGAATATTGAGAGATATGACCCTATATATAGGGAATACAAGAGTAATCAAAGTACAAGTAGGAAAGGAAAGAAGTATCCTAATTTAATTATACTTCCTAATATCCCCCCGCAAGCTGATCAACGGAGACGAGGGGCAGCTTGGAACATAAGTACTCAAAAGGAACTGGCGGAAGCGGTTTGGTAAGAATGTCTGCTAGCTGCTCTGAAGAGGAAACATGATGTGGAGTCATAATGCCTGCCATAACCTCATCTCGTACAAAGTGACAGTCTGTGCCCACATGCTTCATGCGATCATGAAGAACCGGATTTTTGGTGACACAAATAGTCGACTCATTGTCACAGTATAACTTCGATTTGGACGAAGGAATACCTAGTGCATCAGTGATATATCGAAGCCACATAGCTTCTGCAACCCCTGCAGCCATAGCTCGATATTCAGCTTCAGTGGATGATCTAGAAACACGAGTCTGCTTTTTCGTGCACCAAGAGATGATATTAGGACCGAGTAGGAGTATGTAGCCCGTGGTAGACTTGCGATCATCTTTATCATTGGCCCAGTCAGAGTCAGAGTAGACAGATAGGTCGAATCCCCCCTTGCGAAAAAGAAGACCATGATTCAAAGTGCCTTTGAGATAGCGCAGAACGCGTTGCAAGGCATGATAGTCCTGCTTAGTGGGGTTGTGCATAGTCTGAGACACTCGATTAACAGCATACTGAATGTCTGGACGAGTGACAGCCAAGTAATGTAAACCGCCAACAATGCTCCGAAAATGAGAAATATCCTTGAAAGGCAACGAAGGCTTAGTGATAGGTCTCGTAGCCATAGGAGTAATAGCCGGATGACAGTCGAACATCCCAGCTCGGCGTAGAAGATCACGGGCATATTTGGATTGATGGAGAAGTATAGAATCTTGCGTGCGCTGAACCTCAATGCCAAGGAAGTAATGAAGAGGTCCAAGTTCTTTGAGCTTGAAGTCACGGTGCATGGCCTGAGTAACTTCTGAGATGAGAGTAGAAGAGCTGCTAGTGAGAACAATATCATCAACATAGACAAGGACAACAATAGTCCCACGAGAGCAGTGTCTAGTGAACAAGCTGGTATCATGAATGCATCACTTGAATCCAAGGCCCTGCAAAAAAGAGGAGAGGCGTGTGTACCATGCACGGGGTGCCTGTTTGAGACCATATAGTGATTTGCGGAGCTTGCAAACATAGTGAGGATGAGTGGGATTTATGTACCCCGGGGGCTGCTCCATATAAATTTCCTTGTCCACTGTACCGTGAAGAAAGGCATTGCTAAGCTCTAGTTGATGAAGAGGCCAATCACGGTTGAGTGCTAAAGAGAGGACCAGGCGCACTGTTTGTTGCTTGACCACAGGACTGAATGTCTCCTTGTAATCAATGTCATACTCCTGATGATAACCTTTTGCGACAAGACGAGCCTTATACCTTGAAACAGATCCATTAGCATTCCGTTTAATGCGATACACCCATTTGCAACCAATCGGAGTGTGGTTCTTGGGTGGTGGAACCAAGTCCCATGTACGTTGCTCATTCAAAGCAATAAACTCCTCATCCATAGCCTGACACCAAAAACTAATACCAGAGGCTTGGCGGTAAGTGCTAGGCTCAGTGGTAGGTGGGGTAGTATCAAGGGTGGTAATGGTATAGGCTTTAGGTTTGAAAATTCCAGATTTGGCTCGGGTTTGCATGGTGTGTATGTTTTGGGGCGGGGGTCGGTTAACCGGTTGTGTGTTTTGGAGAGGAGTAGGTGACGGTCGAGGGTGGGTTGGGGTACGGTTCTGGGGTTGGACCGTCTGTGGCGTGTCCATAGGGAGGGTGTCGGGCTGGCGTCCGTGACTGGTGGGACGGGTCTGGGGTTGGACCGTCAGTGGGACAGGAGCATGTGAGCCTGGGCTTGGAGGAAAAATAGGGGTTATAGGAGAGGGTGACGGGAGGGATGACAATTTGGGATATGGAAACTGATCCTCGACGAACCGAACATGACGAGAGACATAAACTTTTTGAGACACGGGTTCATAGCATTTATACCCTTTAGTGGTGGGGTGATATCCTAAGAAGATACAAGGAGTGGAGTGTGGTTGAAGTTTGTGGTGAGTGTAAGGGCGGAGCCATGGATAGACCAAGCAACCAAAGGCACGAAGGTGGGTATATGTAGGAGGACGGTTATAAAGCATTTCAAAGGGAGATTTGTTGGAGAGAGTTTTGGTGGGCATACGGTTGATAAGATAGTTTGTTGTGGCAAGAACTTCGACCCAAAAGGTAGTCGGGAGAGTAGAGTCGTATAGAAGAGAAACAATTGTTTCAATGAGATGACGGTGTTTCCGTTCAGCGACCCCATTTTGCTCAGGAGTGTAGGGACAAGAGGTGTGATGAAGGACTCCTAAAGTTTGAAGGAAAAGGCCAAAAGCGTTATTTACAAATTCTTTGCCATTATCACTTCAAAAAATTTTGATGTGAGAATTAAACAGAGTTTTAATCATTTTTTCAAAATTCACAAAAACAGAGTAAGCTTCAGATTTATGTTTTAGGGGATAAATCCAGGTAAATTTGCTGAAATCATCAACAAAAGAGATATAAAATCGAAAACCGCTACAGGAAGGAACAGAGGTGGGACCCCAAACATCAGAATGTATTAATTGAAAGGGCGTTGTGGCCTTATGTTCAGACAATTCAAAAGGTAAACGACAGGACTTAGAGACATAACATGATTCACAATGTAAAGGCTCTGAAAACTGAAAACCTAAGGAAGACAAAATAGATTTGGCAATCGCAGGAGCTGGATGACCGAGTCTACGATGCCAAGTGGACTCTTGGATAGCTTGATACGCAACAGTTGGGAGTTTGGAAGGAAGTGTGTATAACCCATGCTCACAGAGGCCCTTGTACCGCACCTGGTTGGTAGGATTGTCCACTATCTGGAAATCATTGGCATTGAAAACAAGAGTGCAGTTGTTATCTTTGGTAAATCGATGGACAGACAATAGATTGGAGGTAAGGGAAGGGACATAATGAAGAGTAGAAAGGTGGTATTTACCATTAGGAGTATGGACAAAACCTGATCCAGAGTGTGTGATGGGTAGGGATTGACCATTACCTACGGTAATAACATCAGTACCGGTGTATTGATGAGGAGATTGTAGCTGAGAATAATCAGACGTGACATGGGTGTTGGCACCAGTGTCCAGATACCAGTTTCCAGAATGATTACTCGTAGATGCATGCATTGCACGGGGAGCACTGGAGGAGGAGTTCGCAGTATAAGAATCATCAAATCGATACCAGCACGCAGACGCAGAGTGACCTCGTTTCTCGCAGATTTGGCAGGTTGGCAGATCCCGTGACGGTCGACCGTTTCCCTGGGACGGTCGACCGTTGTTCCTTTCTCCACGTCCGCTGTTGTATCCACGTCTAGGTGACGGTCGACCGCGGTAGCCTCCTCTACCGCGACCTCGACCGTTCGTAGCGAGAAGTGCTGTGCGAGGTTCGGTGATGGTAGACTCGGTGAGGCTGAGTTTATTCTCCATCTCCAGGTTTATTTCTTCGGAGATCAGCCATCCAGAAAGCTGATTTAACGAAATATTGGTATTGTTCATGCGAATATTTTGCTTAAAGGATGAGTATTCGGTGGGAAGACCACGAATAACAGCATTCACCACATCACGTTCAGGGATCTCTTCTTTCAAGGCATCGAGATCCGAGAGAATAGTTGCCACATCATCAAGGTATTGTGTCATAGTTTTGGTACCTTTACGAAGAGTGTGTAGTTTGTCCCGAAGCTGATAAACATGAGCGGTGGACACGGAGTTGTACCGTGCGGCCAAAGCATCCCAGAGGGCAGCAAATGTGGTGAAGCCGCGAGCATGTTTGTGAACGGAGGGGCTGATGACCGCTAGGAGGCAGGCGCGGATCTGTGTGTCAACGATGGTCCAGGAGGTATACTCTGGATTAGGGACGATTTTATCGTTTTTGGAGATAGTTGGCGCCGGGGCTGCTTCATGACCATCAATCCATCAAGGAGGAGATTAGCTGAAAGAGCTGTCTAGACATTGAGAGACCATGCCGGATAATTTGTTTCGGTGAGTTTTTCTGGGATTAAGTTGTGGAGACTCCGAAGCAAAAGTTTTACTCCGGAGGGTGAGGACGCCAAAGGATCCGACGGGGCTGCCATGGTGGGCGGCGGTCGGAAAAAAAGAGAGGCTAGGTTTTTGAGAGCCTTAGCTCCGATACCATGATACAATTTGATAATAACTTGTCTTATTGAATATTGAGAGATATGGCCCTATATATAGGGAATACAAGAGTAATCAAAGTACAAGTAGGAAAAGAAAGAATAATCCTAGTAGGAAAGGAAAGAAGTATCCTAATTTAATTATACTTCCTAATATTGTCCAACAAAAAAAATATGTTAAGCATTTTCTTGTATAATGTGTGTATTTTATCAAATTAAAAAAAATTAAAATCATACACAAATTAACATAAATGGAGGGATGTACTTATATGTAATTTTACTCACAAACAGCTAACTATAAACAGCTAAAGTTGCCAAACATTTAATTTTTAACAGCTAACACAAACAGCCGGTCAAAACAGTTAACTTAATCAGTCATTCAAACTA
Organism: Cuscuta australis; assembly: GCA_003260385.1. Classification (NCBI taxonomy): domain Eukaryota; kingdom Viridiplantae; phylum Streptophyta; class Magnoliopsida; order Solanales; family Convolvulaceae; genus Cuscuta; species Cuscuta australis. Next base: position 918,241 of record NQVE01000152.1, on the reverse strand, counting down.
GCTAACATAAACAACCAACAGCCAACTGCCATGTTCCAAACAAGGCCAATTCTTTAAGAAAGTCCAAAATATTTTTCCCTTCCAAATGAATTTGCTCACTTTTATTAAGATCACGTTAAAATATTAAAAAAAACATGTTAAATAATGAATATTAGTGATTAAAATAATTCATTTTACATAGAGAAGTATTTTAGAGTTTAGAGTATATATGGTACTTATTTTTTGTAAGTAAAAAAAATGAGAAATTAATTCGAAGGAACGAAAAAGAAAATTGGAAAATTGTTGCAGTAGCATGCATATATTTATTTATCCTCGGAAACCATCTTTAATTAACCTCGTACTACAATATCTATAGATGACGGCGTAGGATGTTTAAGTGTGGGTAAAATGATTAAGGATGGTCCGTAGACGTACGGAGTGATAATTACTCTCGCACTCCCTAATTAGATAGCTAATGGTTAATAATTAACAACTCGATCGTACTCCCTAATTAGAGAGAGAGCTAATGGTTCCATTTGGCAACAATTTACGACTTCAATGTAGTGTTTTGAAGACTATTTAATGTTTTTGTCTAGTCTACACATTTTACTTCCAATTTTTGGGACATTCCAAAAAAGCCCATCTTTCCTTTTATAATTAATTTTGAGTGGCTTGAAATATTTTTCTCTTATTTTCATTACTTTCAGCTACATATTTTTATTTTTCTTATACTTTGTTCCAAGTCAAATTATCACACCTTTTTTTTTGGGGCGAAGAGAGTATTACTATATTAAAAAAAGGGCGAGTTAGGGGGGTGGGGTGGGGAGGGGGCAGGACGACTAGACCCTGAGTCCAATAATAAAGAACATATAATAGGGCTTGTTATACTTCTTTCTAGGGATGAGCAACGGTCGGTTTCGGTTTGAAACCGAAAAAACCGACTTTTTTAACATGGTTGAAAACCGACCAAACCGAACCGACCATAAATTAAAATCGACCGAACCGAAAACCGCCCATACATCAAAAAAACCGACCGAAAAACCGAATTCTAATTACTTTTATTTTAATTTTTTAATATAAATTCAAGAAACTAATTCGGAAAGGTAGATTGATATGTATTAAATTAGTTTAGATTAAGACTTTTCTATTGTCATTGATTTAGTAAGGTAGATTAATTTTTATTTGAATATACACTATCCATTTCATATAAAAATTGCACTTTTCTTATTAATATGTTCAAAACATTAACAAATAATTTTTTTAAAAATGAAACATTATAGTTTTCCATGAAAGAGTAAAAATAAAGCATGTATGTTAATCAAATATTTTCTTATTTTAAAAAATAAAAAATAAATTAAAATAAAATCATCGGTTATTCGGTCGGTTCGGTTTTTCTTACAAAAAAACCGAAAACCGACCGAAAAAACCGAAAATAACTTTTACATGAAAACCGAAACCGAACTTCCGGTTATTTCGGTTTTCGGTTTTCGGTTTCGCGGTCGGTCCGGTTAATTTGCTCACCCCTACTTCTTTCGTCTCACAAAATATTTCTTGTTTTAAAAAGTCGGACTTTAAAAATGTAGAATTTTGATTTTATTTTTAATTTTACTCTTAGTTTATACTCCTTTCCTCTCTTAAAATCTTTTTTGTTTGAAAAAAAGGTGCACCTTTAAAATGAGTAATTTTAGTATTATTTTTTCAATTAAACTCAATTATCCTACACTGCATCTCATCCTACTCTATTATAAAGTAATAGCAAAATTTAAAAATAAAACTGAAACTATTCATTTTAAGAGTGCGTCTTTTTTTCAAAAAGGAAGGATTTTAATATGGTATGGTATCATCGATGTATAAATGCATTAAATAGAAAATTGAAAATGAAACAATAATATCAAAATTATTTGTTTTAAAAGCTCATTTTCTTTTCAAGCAGAAAATAATTTATGAGAGTGATGAAATATTAATTATGGCACTAAAATTTGATGTGATAATAGCGGTATTTAATTTTTAAAAAGGGAGTAAGTTGGACAGAATGAATGTGCGGTATTCTGGTTTGGGATTTCATCCTAATTAATTCAAAGGAAATTCTAAAACTGTCCAAACTAATAAACAATTATTAAACCCTGGATAATGAACGCAAAAGGGACATGTGTAAATTTTATGGTCAGGTTGTGCATGTAAAAAGGTGTCTCAAAGGCTACCCTATTAAATTCTCCTACATCCATATCCACACCACCAAACACCCATTTTATTTCTGAAAAAAATTAGAGTAGGAGTAAAATATTAAAATTATATTAAAATAAAAAATTTATGTTTTTATTTTTAAAATAAGAGTTAAAGAACATTTATCGTATCTATCATAATCATATACATTACCAAAAAATATTATAAAATGTCCATATATAGTGTCATATTACCACAGTAGGAGCTCTTAGTTTGGGAATGAAAACACGAAAATTTTATTTTAGTACTTTCTCTATGTTTTACTCGTATTTATGGCAATTTCTGTTTTACTCCATATTTCTTCTAAAAAAAATAACTTTTCTTTTCTTCATATGTTAAATAAAACTTTTTTTCGTTATAAGAAAAATAAAATGTGATTCAAAAAATTTATCTCTTCTATACAAATACAAACCACTTTTTAAATCTAACAATTTTTAAGACTCTACAAACTAAAAGTCAAACAATTTTTTTATGGGACGAAGATAATATATACTATCTCCGTCATAATGTATTTATCCAGTTTGATTTTTTCGAATCAAATTAGACTAACCTTGAGCTTTGAATTACTCTCAATTTGTATTGCACATAAATATAACAAAAAGTTTTGAAAGTTTTCAGTAAGATAAATTTAATAAATTCATTTTTATTATACAAATACTCCCTCCGTCCCTTAAAAACTTCTCATTTTGACTTTTAAAGGATTTAAGGGGAATGTATTTTGGTGTTGACTTTCCAAAAATGTCCTTTGATGTGATGAATAAAGAAGGATGAGATGGGTAGATTATTAGAGAAAAAGTTTGATGTGATAGGTGATGGTGTAAAACCGTGCAAATATTAAGTACGAATAAGCGAAAGGGCTGTATGTGGGAACACCTGTAACCCGGTTTGTTATTAATGATATTGAGACTGTTTACAAAGTACAAGCCGTGTGGATTAATTAAAGCATGCCTAACAAATGAGGCTTTTACTCCTATTTATAATAATGAAGAAGCACATCTCCGTTCTTCCGGTCGGTCAGTCTCCAACCGGTCAGCATGCATGCCTTTCTCAGACGAAGCCATGTTTCTGATTCCGAATCTTCTCATACCTGACCGGTTGGGGCGTCAGATTTAGCTACCTCCCGATCGCTTGCGAACCTACCGGGTGGAATCAATGGATTATTACCCATCAATAGGTAGGTTAAGAGTTAATATGGGTAAATGTAACTTTTTAATAGGAATAGAGAAGTGCTTTTTGGGACGGATGAAAAAAGAAAGGAGAAGGGTTTTGTGGGACGGAAGAAGTATATGTTACGATTTTAATTTAATTAAAGGTCAAAATTCATTCAGTTTGACTAAAAAAATCAAACTCAACAAATTAAAATATACTCGGACGGGAGGGAATATTTTTTTTACACGTCACATGTGTAACAACTAACAATATGTTTGCCATGTCCTCTTCCCATGAAGTATACTGTCTCACACTCTCACGTCTAAAAAGCTTCTTTGATAATATTTCCTCCTCGCAAGCATATATCTATCGGTCTTTTCGTTTATAATTTCGATAAAAATTAAAAATGGAGTTAAACTAATTAAAGGTCTCATTTACTCATTACTCTTTCTCAATGTTTTTGATGGCCTGGGATACTTTGATACCTATAGGTCATGTGCCTCTAAGTATGTACCCAAGCTAAAGATACATTGACGGAATGAGAATGAACTTCCAAACGGACTTATATATATTGACAAAAAAGTTAATGTTAGTCAAAACTTGATTTCATATCATAATAGAATTTATTGTCAGATAATATTTATCTCAACTGGGTTATAGGACATTTGAATTCAATCAAACCATATGATGGATATCTGGTCCGGTAATCAGATAAGGACAATTCCAACCTAATTGCAATCACACGACCCAACAAGTATATAAGTCCAATTGCAGAACATAGAGGCGAGGCACAGAGATGGACCCGGAGTGTCGGGTCTGACCCAATACCCAAATTAGTTGTGATTCCCCAAATCGTGGGATTTAGGGAGAGTTGATGACTTATTCTTCGCCACGATTAACGCATGACTGGCGAATCGCTGATAATGTAGCGCACGAAATGTTACATGCCTTGTAAGACACGCTGAATAAAGCTTAGACAAACATACACGAGTTCTTATTACTCTTTTGTTCTTCGCGCGCCATATTTCTTGGGCTAAATCCCAACACCATACTAAAAAGTTAAATCTAATAATGATCTAATTCAATTTCTATACTATTTGCTCGTTATTCTCTCTAATTATATAATGATATGGTACTTTAACCTAAATAATACGAGTAACTAACTTTGTCAAGGACCTATCAACTAAGAGCTTGTTCAATTCTCTTCGTCTCATCCTATTGGAGGACTTGATCTGTTTTTACTTAGGTTTGATCTAGTCAATTCGATTCACAAAAAAATAATTAATACTCCGTAAGTAATAAGAATAAATTTAAAAAAACAAGCTAAACTCTTGTAGAAGACAAAAATGTCAATTTAGCTTATTCTATTCGTTCCAAAATAAGATTATTGATTGGACTTTAGTTTACAAAATTTAATAAAAATATAAAAATGTAAAATATACATTCAAAACTTAAATTGTTCAGAAGAAAAAGAAATTCACATTCCTCGCTCTCCTTTAAAGTAAATACAGAAAGTTTACAATTTAATTTAAAGTAAATGAAAAGATAATATAAAATATTACTCCCTCCGTCCCATAAAGTGTTACCCATTTTGACTAAAGTTGAAATTAAGGGAGGGATAAATTTGTGTTGACTTTCCAAAAATACCCTTGATGTGATGGGTAAAAGTAGGATGTGATGTGTAGATTATTAGGAAAAAGGTATGATGTGATAGGTAAGGTTTGAAAAAGTAAGGGGTAAAAGTGGTTTTTTAATAGAAATGGGTAAGGGATTGTGGAACACAATTTTTTTGAAACGTGTAAATCTTTTTGGGAAGGAGGGAGTATTTTGGAACAAACTAAAAATTTGACTCCTAGTAGGGTCAAGTGTCTAGCCAAATGGCATGCATGGCTTGTGGGTTGTACATTAAACTAAGTAACAAAACATGGTTTATCTGTTATTTATTTTTGGTCTATCGATCTCATCATCATGTGGAGTACGTCAAATATGTCCATAGCTTATAAAATTAATTAATTATAGTGATGCATGAACAAGAACAAGTCCTGAAAATGTCAATTTAATGTGTGTAAATAATGCACGTACCATATATACTCCGTATTGTATAAATCAATGTTTTGTGTATATATGTATGTACAAATGATTCTTGAATTGTACCCGCCACTTATAAGTCACATCTATATACACATATACATACATACATTTACACACACTGATACGGATAGTTAATTATAATATTTTAATTAGTTATATTACACACACATATATAATGTGTACTCCCTCCGTCCCATGAAACATGGGATGTTTTACTTTTTGAAGAGATTTAATGGAGTATATTTTGGTATTGAATTTTCAAAAATGTCTTTTGATGTGATGGGTAAAGTAAGATTTGATGGGTAGATTATTAGTAAAAAGGTATGATGTGATAGGTAGGGCATGAAAAAGTAAGGGGTAAAAGTGACTTTTTAATAGAAATGAGAAGTGTTTTATGGGACGGATGAAAAAAGAAAGAAGAAAGGTTTTATGGGACGGAGGGAGTATTATTTAGTGGGGAATTTACTTAAATATCACATAAACATGATAATTTTTCCTAAATAGCATTATATGTATTTTTTTCCCAATGTAGTACTTTTAGTCATTATTCATTATTCATTATTCAAGTAAATCTTTGTTATCACTGAATATTATTAATGCTATTTTAAGTGTTATTTCAAAAAATGACTTACAAGTTAATACTCCGTACTATTTAGTGCAAATATTTCTTATTTAATTAATAAGCTAAGACTGCTTGTGATCGGTTGAATGGACCATATACCAACCTTATAATGGCATAGAATAGAACTCTCAACCGTCAAATTTAATCTGTATTACTCCATCCGTTTTCAAAAACACTTCCTCTTTCATTTTTTTCACTTTCAATAAAACACTTCTACTTTCTATTAAAAAACCACTTTTACCCTTACTTTTTCATACTCTACCTATCACATCATACTTTTTCTCTAATAATCTACTCATCACATCTTACTTTTACCCATCACATCAAGGACAAAATTGGAAGTCAACTACAATTTAACACTTCCTTATTTTTCCACTTTTTCAAAGTAGGAACTCTTTTTGAGAACGGAGAGAGTAGTTTAAAGAGTTACACTAATAATTGAACAATAATTGTGTACGGAATACGTTATACATGTAACATCTTTAGTCATATCATGCCATATTTAATACTCCCCCGGTGTTTAAAAGATTACATAATTTAATTTTTTTTGTTAATATATAACACCTTTTGATCGTGAATTATGAAAAGAATATTTAGATATAATATAAATTTAGTAAAGTTGAGTTTATTTTAAAATATAGTTTTTAAATATCAAATTTTTATGATATTTGATAATTTAAACTATATTTGATTCGTGATCAAAGAATGCCACAGTTTGATCAAAAAAGTCAAATTACAGCATTAATCTTCCAAGGAAAGAGAGAGTAAACTATTATATTCCATCCATTCAAAAATAAATTAACGTTTTTTGATAAAATTTAGGATGAGTATGGATAACTGGATTGGACAATAATGCACTTGGGATGAACTACAATATTAAAAAATTGAATCCAATCGATTACTTAGTTCAACTCAAGAGCTTATATACCGATTATTTTCCTTACACTTTTCCAATGTGGAATACTCTTTAACACGCCTCCTCATTTGGACGACCGAGCTATTTTGAATCTAACTGGTTGACCACTTGCAAATTGACTCTCATCCCCTTGATTTTTTTTAGCGCCAACACCAAATGGACCACGAGCCGTTGGGTATGGACTTTCAGACGAGCAATCGTGTTAAACAGGCCACAGGCCGTTGGGTACATACTCCAAGCGGACAACTATGCTAAAGACAAATGGGCCGCTAGGAATGAACGTCTAGACGGACACCTTGACAAACGAGGTGGGCTAAAACCTGCTCCGATACCATGATAAAATTTAGAATGGGTGTGGATAAAATTTAGAATAGGTGTGGATAACTGGATTGGACAATAAGACACTTGGGCTGAATTACATTAAAAGATTGAATTCAATCGATTAATTAGTTCAACTCAAGAGCCTATATATCGATTATTTTTTTCTCACTTTTCTAATGTGAGATACTCTTTAACATTTTTGTTTAGGATTTTCGCAATGGCAGATTTGGAAAAATAAACAAGGGATTGGAGGCAAGAGTACTTTAACGGAATCTCATATAGTCTTTTCAAGGAAAATAAATGAAATTTTCTTGTTTGATTCGAAAGAAAAAAAAGGAAAAGTAGGAGAAATAAAAAATGATAAGACAAAATGAACTTCTCTCATCTTAGTGAGGAATTTGAGAAAAATTTATTATCCTTTTTTTCATTCTTAATTTCTTATACGAGTGGCGTTATGGGTATACCCAGTGGTCTTAGAGTAAGCATTGTGAATTGACGGGAGTGATCAGTGGGTCATGATCGATTTAAATGGATGCTTAGTGGGCGGAGCAATTAACCCGACTACAAATTAAACCAACGACAAAGGATTGCAGGGGTAGATACTATGAACTTTACGAATTAGGTACCATAGATATCCGATCTCATAACAAAAGATCTACAAAACTTGAGGTGACATGACTATATTATTTCATCAAATGGGTTACGAAAATAGGCCAACAAAGTAAATAAAGTTTGACTCTGTAAATAGTGAACAAGAAGTTTGTTTGGGGACGGAGGGAGTAGTTTTAAAGTATTCTATTTTTATAAAATATTTATGTATAAACGTCAATAAAGCCAATAAAAAAAATTTATTTTCAGATGGAGTAGGGATTATTTAATTTGTGTAATGATCTTATTCCAAATATTGCATCCATATATATATAGTACTCGTAGTAAATGATATGTTTGGTTGAATTTGATTATTTGATTTTAAATACGTTCGTATACTCATTTTGCAACCACTTTTGAGCTACAACCCCGATGACGACTTCTATTGTATATGGGTCATCCATTAATACCTCATTCCAAGTTGTATTGGCAGAAAATATTGAAAATTCCCTTCCTATTAGGAGAATTGAAATTATATTGCAAATAAAATACTCAGAACAATTTAAAAAAATAAAATAAAGACAGAGCCAGCCACATTATGTAGGTAAAATATAATAAAATATACAAGTGCAAATTAAGGCCACAGAGTTGCAAGCGTTCACTTTAATACCGTGTTATAAAAAGTATAATAATATCATGTTATAAAAAGTATCATTAACACGGAGGATAAAAAGTAGAAAATTTAAATATCTATTTATAAAAAGTATAAAAAGTACTTTTTATGGTACAGTGTGGATAAAAGTATTCTCATACCAAATATTTTTTTGTCTAACATTATACTCCCTCCGTTTTTAAAAACACTTCCTCTTTCATTTTTTTCCACTTCCAACAAAACACTTCCACTTTCTATTAAAAAACTACTTTTACCCTTACTTTTTTATACCCTACCTATCACGTTATACTTTTTCTCTAATAATCTACCCATCACATCTTACTTTTACCCATCACATCAAGGGTAAAATTGGAAGTCAACTACAATTTAACACTTCCTTATTTTTCCACTTTTTCAAAATAGGAACTCTTTTTGACAACGGAGGGAGTATATTATAAATGAAATTTATAATAAGCAACGTAATAATAATAATAATAATAATAATAATAATAATAATAATAATAATAATAATAATAATAATAATAATAATTGTGTTTCTGTTTTTACTTTATGCATATTTTAAATAAGTTAATTTCATTATAAGCAACGTAATAATAATAATAATAATATTAAAAGAGGTATGTTCCTTTTACGTGAATATCGTGTACAAAAAATTACCTTCTTTGGAAAAAAAACATGAAAGCGTTGCCTTGAACAAAAAAAATATTCTCATACCTTAAAGTATCGAAATTAAAATCATAGTCGTGTTCCCATTCATACCTTTTAGTTATTTTAAATAAAGTGATTTCTTTATACACGGTTTTGATAAGAAAAAATCATAAATACATGTTGATAATTAAAATTTTAGTTAAAAGTAGAATGTTGAAATGGTAAGAAACCCCAAAAATCAATCAAAAAAGAATTATGTTTCCTTTTTTACTTTATACGTATTTTAAATAAGGTGACTTCATTATAAGCAATGTAATAATAATAATAGTAATATTAAAAAACGTATGTTCCTTTTTTGCGATTATGTGTATAAAAAATTACTGTCTTTAAAAAAATTAAAAATGCTAACTTGAACAAAAAAATATTCTCCTACCTTAAAATATTGAAATTAAAATTACAGTTGTGTTTCGATTTATACTTTATAGGTATTTTAAAAAAATGTTTTTCTTAAACTCGGTTTTGGTAAGAAAGAATCATAAATACACGTTGATAAAAATTGTAATGGTAAGTTAAAAAAAGAAATATTGTAATGATAATAAAAAATTTAAGTTAAAAAAGAAATATTGTAATGGTAAGTAACACAACCATATAATTTGGCCAAAAATATTACATTGTAATTTTTAAAATAAAAATTCTAAAAAAGGGAAATAGAATAAGTAAAAAACTTTTTATAGTATAAATATGATCATTTGCAAAGATTTTCGTAAGTTTCTTTCGAGTGCATTTTCAAATCTTTGGTGTTGAATCATAATTTTAATTTTGTAACGTAAACATGACCCGTGCAACGCACGGCGCACAATGCACGAGTGTAATACTAATATACTCTCAATGTTGAACTGTACTGCCTGGTTAACCAATCGAAACGAAACTATAATATGAACATACTAATTTTTTCCTGAACTATTTTTCCAGTTTTGATTATTTACAGTCAAACATTTTCAAATGTTGCTTATAATTAAATAAAATATACTTTTTGCATTCGTCCCACAAAACATTTCTTGTTTTGATTTTTGGGAGGAGAAACTGTAGAAGGTTGACCAAGGTAAAATGAAGACAATTGAAACGAGTACGCTTCGGGAATATCACAATGGGTAGGGCGTAGACGGTAGTTGATGTAGTTTCAGTTAGATTTAAGAAATGTAAAGGCAATAATGTTCATTTAGCCCAAATTAAAATGTTTTATGGGACAAGTGATGTGAATGTTAAATTTTTTATAAGATTAAGTATATGATTTATTAATTAGATAAAATAATATTTTGAAAATATTTTATAAAATAATTCAAATAAAATTAATTTTGTATCAAAATCTAATACTCCATCCATCTCAAAAACTCTTCCCTCTTTCTATTTTTACTTGTGCCACAAAATCCTTCCTATTTCTATTAAAAAATTATTTTTACCCCCACTAATTCTTAACATAGCATCACATTATACCATTTTAATAATAATCTATACATTACGTCATATTTTTACATATCACATCAAGGGTATTTTTAGAAAGTCAACACAAATATCACTACTTTAAATTTCATAAAGTTCCAAATTGGAACATATTTTTGGGATGAAGAAAGTACAACTTTTATTTAAATTATGGTTAAAAGTTGCTAATTTTGATTGGAGAAAAGTTAAAAGTGGACAAAATACTCATGAATATGAGACAATTATAGGATTATTGTGGTCTCATAAACATTTTTTTAGAAATCTGATCTTGCATTCTAGGATAAAAATAGATGAGATTGATTTGGAATTGATTATATATAGAACCTGGAGTATAAAACTAAAATAAATTATAGCTTCAAGATCTAAAACTTCTAATCTTGAACATAGAGTTTGAAAAACAAAACATATACTCCCTCCGTCCCAAAAAGATTGGTACATATTGACTTTTTGAAAAATTAAGGGAGAGATATTTTGGTGTTGACTTTCCAAAAATACCCTTGATGTGATGGGTAGATTATTAGGAAAAAAGTATGATGTGATAGGTAGGGTATGAAAAAGTAAGGAGTAAAAATGGTTTTTTAATAGAAATGTTACAGACTTTATGGGACACAGTTTTTTCGAAACGTGTCGGACTATTTGGGACGGAGGGAGTACTTTAGTACTCTGTACAAGAGGTTCTCGCTCACAAAATTTTGTGGAATAAAGTGAGGAAAAAGTTCCAAAATGCCCAATATTTGCTAAATGACATTATTAAATGAGTAAATTATAAATAGTCTCTAGTTTTTAATATTTTTATATTTAACCATCAATTCTAAAATACTACATAAATGATTCTAAATTTTGGAAAACTGATCCAGAAACAATACTTTATGCCAAATATGATGTGATAGATGTCAATAGATGTGATAGGCGAGTGAAGTAGTACAATAAGAAAAGTTTTTTGAGACGAATGAAAAAAAAGGAAAAGAGAGAGGTTTTTAGAGACGAATGGAGTAATATTTTTTTCACATATACTCCTTAAAGATCTGATTATGTAATACTTCATCCGTTCCTTACAAGCTTTCTCTTTTTCTTTTTTCATCCGTCCTAAAAACTTTTCTCATTTTTATAAAAAAAATCATTTTTATGTCTACTAATTATTAACTTATTACATATCACATCACATCAATTCACTATTAATATATCCATAAAATCTTACTTTCACCAATCACAAAAAGGACATTTTAAAAAAACTCAACACCAAAATACGAGTACATTTTTATTAAATCGTTTAAAAATCAAAATTTCATACTCCCTTCGTCCCAAAAAGTCTTTCCTGTTTCATTTTTTGCGCATCCCATAAAACACTTCTACCGACATCTAAAATGTCTAAGATTTACAACATTTCTTCTTTATTGTGGGTAGAAGTTATTTTGAAAGTTTTTTTGGCATTCAAGACGGGATAGAAGTGTTTTATGGGATGCGCAAAAAATGAAACATGAAAGACTTTTTGGGACGAAGGGAGTATGTTTTTAGGGACGGAGGGAGTATCTTATTAGAATCGGAGACTAAATATGAAAACATTTATAATTAGGAACCATTTAAAAAATTTATTCTTAACGCGCATTACATACATACTCCCCCGTTCTAGGAAAAGATTCAATTTATGATTAACGAAGTTCGATTAAATTAATTTAAATTTAGTTTATTATTTAAATATTTGTGTAAAACTTAACTACAAGATTTGGATACATAAAAACTATATAGAAAAATTCTACTTGTTCCGTCCCACACTTGCACATAGATTTATATACTCTATTACTCCGATCTTCACTATTTAAAATTAATGAAAATTTTTATTTATTTGTACTTTTTCATTGATTATTTAATGGAATAAAAAATCCTTCACTTATTTTGTAGAAGTTTTAATGTACTTTTTAAGTATGAGATTTAATTTTTTATACCATTTTTTAAATAAAATGAATGAAAGAACTTAAAATTTTACTTTATTTTCCGTGAATCGTAATTCATTTAGGAACAAAAGGAGTATGAAATAAGAAATGTCTTGGATCATTTTTTTTAAAAAAAATGGTTAAATGAATTCCTAAATAAAGAATTTTACTAGTGATGGGCGGTTACCTACCGGGCAGCCCAACCCGAGTGCCCAGGCGCGCTTTGGGATCCACGTATATCCCAGCATTAGTATTGGGCTGGCCCAAGGCTTTGGGCCCGAGCTGACCCGAGTAAACGAGCCGTTGGAAGTCCGCCTGCTAGGAAGAAGACCAGGCCACGACTACGTTGCGGAAGAAGAGCCGGAGAAATAGGATCGCGCAAATCACGGAAACTAGCTTCCATAATCATTATTCATTAATGACCTTAATTATGTAAAGTGATATGCATAAATAGAGAGGATCTAGACGATGATCTTCAAGCAAAAACCTAGCGTATAATTTCGTAATTCTCGAGTTTTCTAATCAAGATTGTTCTTACGATCCGCCCATTGAGTCAGATCATTATGTGGATTGTTCTTACGATCCTCCCTAAATTTGTCCTCCAAATTTATTTTTGGGTAGGGCCCTTATAAATTCTCACCACATTTCTAAATGTTGAACCAAATTGCACATGATTATGTGGTTAATGAATTGCACTTTATACTTAATATATATACCTCTTTAAGTGGTAAAAAAATCATGAAATAAAAGGGCTTGTACCCACCCCCACCCCCCTTGGGGTCCCGTAGACAAAAATTGTCCATAGTAGCTAAAAAAATGTCTTAACCCAAGGAAGAAAATCGTCCCCAGTTGACAAAAATAACAATAATGTTCTGCACAATAATGAATAAATAATCACGTGTATTAATTTTTCTAATTTATTTCCCTCTTTGTGAAAAAGGCCAAATAGCTCCGGTGCCCTCTGTGGTTTGAAAAATTGGCACCAATACCTCCTCTATTTTCAAAACTTATTTCTAAAGTCCCCGTGGTTTCAAAATGCTGCACTCGTGCCCCCTTTGATCATTTTCCGGCCATTTTCCGACAAAGAGGGGGCATTTGCGCATAAATTTCAAATCATAGGGGGTATTCGTGCTCATTTTTTATTTTTCGTTTATTATTTGTATTTTTATTTTTTTAAATATTTTCTATCTCTTTTTTCTTTTCCTAGTTTTTTTCTAATTTATTTTTAATTTTTTATAATGTTTTAAAATTTTAATTTTTTTTTGAAATAAAAATAAAAATAAAAAAATTAACATACATTGCATCTATTTGAAATTAAACATTTTCACTTTTTGTTACGTACTTATTTGGAAAGTTCAAAAAGAAAAACCTAGAATAAAAAAATAAAAATATGGAAAAATAAAATGAAAAATAAAAATACACAAAAAAAGTCTGATACAATAAATGGACAAGCCCAATGTCATGGGAACCAAGGTGGCCTAAAAAAGTTCTTAGAATTGAGATGTTCGAAAAAGATATTCATTTTTATTTTTCTATTATTTTGTTTCTTATTATATTCGTCATTTTTTTTTGAAATTCTCCAAAAAAAGTTTACTTTTTTCAGAAAAAACAAAAATTGTTGATTTGAGAAGTACATATACATTATATGTTAATTTTTCAAACAAAAATAACTTTAAATTTTATGAGCATTATAAACATAATTTAAAAAAACCTTTATTAATAAAAGTAACACATAAAGGAAAAAATGGAAAAAAACAAAAAAATAAGCGAGAAATAAATATCAGCACCGATACCTCCTGTGGTTTAGTAAATATGCAGCAATGCCCCCCTTCTTCGCCGGAAAAATGGCCGGAAAATGATCAGAGGTGGCACGGGTGCAACATTTTGAAACCACAAGGACTTTAAAAATAAATTTTGAAAACAGAGGGGGTTTTGGTGTCTATTTTGCAAAGCACGGGGGGTACTGGCGCTATTTGGCCTTGTGAAAAAACTTTAAAAGTGTGTTGATGATATGCAACATGTGCATTATGTATGTATTTACAATCTCTCCCGTCGTCACAATTTAATTTACTTGTTCACTCCTCCGTATTAATTAGTTTAAGATTTGAGTAGAAGAATGATTTGAGGTCGGGACTTAGTGAGATCACTATAGGTGTCTCAATTTAGACAGTGTCTTTCATGGTCACTGAAAGAGAGTGGCCATTAAACCGGAGTGATTAATTTATTAAATGAACTTCATATTCTATATGGTCGGTCCAACAATTTTGAAGGCGCGGTACAAAAGTGAATTAAAATTAAATATTAAAACCCGAATTGATGAGCATGACCCGTTGTCATTCCTAAAATTATTCTCCCTCCGTCCATAATTTATTTCCCCTCTTTCTTAGTTGTGCATTCATAAATTATCTTTTCGTTTTTTTTGAAAAAATGTACTCCTTCCGTCCCGGAAAACATGGAAGTTTTGATTTTGGGGAGGGATTTAAGGGGAGTGTATTTTGGTATTGAATTTCAAAAAATGTCCTTTGATGTGATGGGTAAAAGTATGATATGATGGACAGATTATTAGTAAAAAGGTATGATGTGATAGGTAGGGTATGAAAAGTAAGGGGTAAAAGTGACTTTTTAATAGAAATGAGAAGTGTTTTTTGGGACGGATGAAAAAAGAAAGGAGAAAGGTTTTCTGGGACGGAGGAAGTATTTTTTTAAAAATCACATTATTACCCTCATATTTATCTACTCCCTCCGTTTGCAAAAAGTGTTCCTAGTTTGACTTGGAACCAAAATAAGGAAGTGTAAAATTATAGTTGACTTCCAATTTTGTCCCTGATGTGATGGGTAAAAGTAAGATGTGATGGATAGATTATTAGAGAAAAAGTATGATGTGATAGGTAGAGTATGAAAAAATAAGGGTAAAAGTGGTTTTTTAATAGAAAGAGGAAGTGTTTTATTAGAAGTAGAAAAAATAAAAGAAGAAGTGTTTTTGAGAACGGAGGGAGTATTAATTACTATCTATACTTACACTTCATTTCACTTTATGTAATAGCCTAAGAACAAATATAAAAAGTCAAAACATTTTTTAGTTTTCTTTTATTTAGGTGTAAAGTCAAAGTAGGAATAATTTTTAGACGGGGGAGTAATAAGATTGTCCAAAAAAGGAAAAAGTGATTCATGATTCATTATATTCTGATTTGAATTAATATTTATATGGGTGATTTTCAAAAAAAAAAAAGAGTCTATAACATAGTTTCTAGTGAATGATGAGTTACATCAAAGCATTTGACACCACAAGGCCACCACTTTTAATATTTATATATCCCTTATATAATTGTTTTGTTGAAGTTATTTGACCACCAGAGATAAATTGTGTTGATAATTTGTGTGAAAATTCTCACTTGCATTAAATGCGAAGCTAAGCTAGGGTCATTCATATATTCAAGAACTAATTGACTTGAAGCAAACTTACCAAAAACAACCTCCTAATTTTCCTCCTATTAAATCTTCTAAAGATACCTAATATGCACATACAATATAGTAGAATATACCATATGATTACTTGGATTAAAATAATATGAATACACCAAAAATTGGTCCCTTTCGTACCAATTTCATCGTTTAGTGTTAATTAACATTGGCAAAATTGACAAGAATACTCTCAGAAATTACAGATTTTACATAAATACTCTCAAATTTGTTTATTTACATTATTACTCCCATATTTGTCTATTATTTATATCATTGCTCCCAAATTTGGTAGTGATCACTAGTGTTACTTGGATGCGTTTTTTTTGCGCTAAGTGAGCTGGTTAAAATGCAGACATGTATTTTTTCACTCTAATATACCAAATTCAACTCAACTTATTTTCTCCATCGACTTTCTCACGTCTTAGTAAGCCTAATCATTGCCCTTATTTCCATCAGTTTTTAAAAAAATTCAGATTTCAAACTTCCTAAATCTTTTTAATGTTTAATATCAACTCTATTCATATTAATTTAATTTGAATTCAATAAAAAAAGATAGAGAACCCCGATTAAAAAGACGCACCTGAGAAACACTAATGATGAAGCAATTGCGGAGTAACGACGTAAATAATAGACAAATGTGGGAGTAACTATGTAAATAAACAAATTTGGGAGTATTTATGTGAAATCTGTAATTTCTGAGAGTATTCTTGTGAATTTTATCTCACAATAGCGTTTAAAAATACTCCATATTATCTCACAATAGCGTTTATTTTTAATATTTTCAAATTTAAATTGTATCATTAAAAAAATCTAAAATGACAACACTAATTAAAAATGTTATTTTCAAACTATGGCAAAAATACAAAGAATATATATCTTACACGCATGTGTTGTTCTGATAGCATATATGTCAAGAAGCATTTTGTTTCGGGTTGTCAACCAGGTATATTTATATGTACTTGATTAATTTTGAAAATGTTATGGCAGCATTATTTTTTTTAATTGAAATACATCATTGTTTAGTGTTTGCTTGACATTTCATCTCACAAATTAAAGATGACAAATAAAATATTTATAAGAAAATTGATGCAGACATGTGCACTCCAATTCCATATCCTCATTCCACCTTTTTAATTATTCCATACATACACACAACAACAACAACAACAACAACAATCCAGTTGAATCTCACTACAGTAGGGTCTGAGGAGGGTGTGTGTACGCAGACCTTGTCCTTACTCGGGAGTAGGGAGGCTGTTTCCAAGAGACCCCCGACTCCAACTGCACAAAAAATATGATAGGGCACAATAAAACACAGATAAAACTCTAAATACAATGGAATGAAAGTCATGCAAGCAATGACAAGAGATTCCAACCAAACAAAACACGTTACAAAAAACCTCTGAGACACCGGGCCCCTATCCAGCTACTCTAATCCTAGTTCTCCAAAGGTTGCGTTCCTATCTAAAGCCATATCCTCAGTCAGGGTGAGAAATCCTAAATCCTGCATAATCACCTCCTTCCAATTCTTCCTAGATCTACCCCTTCCCCTACTTTCGATCCCCCGACGACTGTAATCCTCTCCCATCTTCGTACAGGGGCGTCAACATTCCGTCGTCTCACATGACCAAATCATCTCAACCTCGCTTCCCGTAGCTTATCTTCCACCGGCGCCATGCCTACCTGACGTCGGATAACTTCGTATATACACACACACACACACACACACACACACACGTAGGGGCCGGTTCACGTGAGAATACACCTTGGTGAAAGAAATAAGAATAAAATATAGCCTTTGGATTTGATGCATCGTGCGGCTCAAATTGCATCCTGCGCTCAGATTTTGAGATAGCGCATTTTCAAAGAATTTTGGTGCATTTTGACATGACGCATTTTCAAATTATTTTGGTGCATCTAATTTTGATGCAATCGTGACCCTTAGATCTTACAATCTAAAGCACAAGATTCATTCTTATTTCTTTCATAAGATCGCATTCTCACCAGAATCAAAATCTATATACGTGTGTGTGTGTGTCTCTCTCTCTCTCTCTCTCTCTATATATATATATATATATATATATATATATATATATATATATATATATATATATATATATATATATATATATATATATATATATATATATATATATATAGAAATTTACTCAAATAGCACTAAAACATAATGACTTTCCCTAAATAGCACTACATGTGTTTTTCTTCCCAATATAGCACTTTTAGTCATTATGCATTAGTCATTATTCAAGTAAATATTCACTATCACTGGTCATTATGGACATTATTAAGTGCTACTTAGGGAATAAAATAATTTAAGTGATATTTAGAGAAATGACTTAAGTTTTAGTGCTATTTAGTGCAAATATTTCATATATATATATATATATATATATATATATATATATATATATATATATATATATATATATATATATATATATATATATATATATATATATATATATATATATATATATATATATATATATATATATATATATATATATTATATATATATAGACAAATTAAATATATCACTTTTTTAAAATAAATATCGTTGTTTGTTTAGTATATATGAACTATATATTAAATTTTGTAGTTTGATTATTTCGTTCAAGCTACTTTAATTTAATTTGATTTATTTTTGTCAATCGTATTTATTTACAGGGTAATTTTTATTCAAACAAATCCTTTCCATCTCAAATAAAAAAATTCTCTTTAGGCTATTCATAGTGCCTCACGGAGGCCCTTCCTTAAGCTGAGGTGACTTTCTCTTTTTTAAATGATTTCATATACTTTATATGTTTTTCTTTGCTAAGTTTTTTATGCTATCATGTATTTTTTTATTTAAGTAATACATCATTTACTTTTTTTTAAATTTATGTACCTTATGCTTTTTTAATTTAATTTTTATCATATAAAAAATACTCCGTATAAAAAACTAAAACATAAATTAAAATTCCGAACAAAAAAATCGAAAGAAAATATAGTACTCCGTAATACACCAGAAAACATAAAAAAAATACCTTTTTATTCTTTTAAAAAAATAGAATTTAATTTGAATATAAATAGATAAAAGTGTAACCATTGCAATGAAAGTGAGACACTGCAGGCGTGAAATGAGTGAGATGATGAACGTAAACATCGCTGATGTGGCTATAGACAACCTTAGTGTCCACCACGACTTTACCATTTTAAGAATATGTACATTTGGGTTGAAAAAAAAATTAAATTGTAGTTTTTTCTAACTCATTCTGGATAATTGCTTATATAGTTACACATAGTGAAACGAATCATCACACTTTGCTACTGTAGAAACCCTGTATCTTTTGACTCTAATTTTTTTTATATCCAAAAATCGACCAACACAATAGATGGACTTTACAACCGTGCATCAACTTTTTTGCAAAAAGATTAAGGGGAAATTCCATTAGATGTCGAATAATATACGCGACTTAGAAGATTTTAGTGAAAACACCTTTAGTGATCTATTGCATTTGAGATACCCTGGCCAGGGTTATCCGGCCCAAGTAATTAAACTCGGGTAAGGGGGTTTGGACTCACTTTATAGAGAGTAAGAATCGTAAATTTTACTAAGGAAGCGTTTGTGTTTTGGATTATATTTGACATTGATAACCAATGTCAAAAGATTCTTGCTTTAATATTATATTGGGAATAAGAATTTGCCTTGAATCAATTTCAACCATCCCAACTTACCAAAAAGAAAAATCAATTGCTATCATCCCAATGAATCAAGAAAGATTTGTGTTTGGTTAGTAGAGAGAGAGCGTGGAATAACAGTGACAATGCCACGGTAGAACCAAACACGGCAGTGTAATTTCTTTGTTTAGCCATCTCCAGTCCATTTTCTGTCGGCTTGTTCTCTTCTACCACACTCCTAATCACCGTACTAATCCCACTTAAAACAAACATAATCCCACCATTAATTATTTTACTCTGTCCAAATTATTTGCCGGCCGGCGTCATTAGCACAGTACTCCGTATATATCACCGTAATTACAATGCAAAGTAGCGGGTATTGGCTTTTTTCTCTATAAAGCAGCTCCCCGCTCTGTGGCGTCGGATTTTCCGGCAACTTTTCAGAACCCCCACCGCCGCCGCCGCCGCAGCACGCCTTGATCTCGATTCCCAAACCGCCCTTTACCTGCTCTGTGTTTCCAGCAGCTTTTAATTTCCCCCTTTTTGGAATTTTCATTTTTCTGGTCTCTTGCTGGTTTCTTGAAAATCCGGCCAGGTTTAGCCGTTTCCCTCCGCCGCAAGCGGCTGAGCTCATGATCTCTTGTCTTCTAGTGGAGAAGAAGGGGAGCTGATTTGGGCGACACGAAAGATTCAACTTTGGCAGTACTTTAGGGTACCCAAAGAAAAAAATGGATTCTTTGAGCTTCTTTTTTCAACATTATCAAGAAATTTGTAGGTAACAACAAGGCCTGTTTGTTGAGTCCCCATTGACTTAAGCTCAGTTGAAATTAGGGGCCTTTACTGAGGAGTAAAGGCACAGCGCAGTACAGAAAGTCTTTCACTTTTGCATTTTCAAGTAACTGATTGAAGACGGAAAGAGATTTGAATCATTTGATTTGATTCTTTTGGATTCTGGTGGGGAAGATAGGTTTGGGATTCGGCAAAGATTTGGGATTTCTTCATACTTTTTTTCCTGCAGAAATGAAGGTTCCATCAAATGGGTACATTGCAAATCCAGGAGAAGGTGTTTCTTCACTTCCCCCTTTTCCCTCTTTTCTGTTTCACAATTTTGCAATTTCGCTTGCATTTTCTTGAAACTTATAAAGATTTCATTTTTTTTGTTTGTCTTGTAATTGTGATAGAGAGGAAGGTGATAAATTCAGAGCTGTGGCATGCCTGTGCCGGTCCGTTGGTTTCGCTGCCAGCTGTGGGAAGCCTTGTGGTTTATTTTCCTCAAGGCCACAGTGAACAGGTATGTTCAATTTCATCCATTTGATTGAACAAGAAGATGAAGATATAAACAGAAATGAACTGCACAAGAACTTTTTTTAAAAAAAAATTATCGAAAAATAACAGCATATTTATGGAATCGTGTTGTTTTATATACTGATAACAACTCTCATAGGTTGCAGCGTCGATGCAAAAGGAGACCGATGGAATTCCAAACTATCCCAACCTTCCCTCCAAGTTGATCTGCATGCTCCACAGTGTCACCTTACATGTATGGTTTTTTCTCACTCAATTCCCTAAATCTTGTTGCAAAGTCCCACAAAATTAGGATATGTAGAGGGGCATGTGTCCCCCTATAGGTTGTTTCCATCTTGCTGTATCCCTAAGTTTGGAATTACCTCTTTCCGGGGAACTCCCAATTCTTGATTTTGCTCCACTCTCCCAAGAATTGAGTGAATTTCATGTGATTTTGAGCCCATTTGGTAAAGGCCAAATTCTCGATAAGATTTTTGTTCTTGGAGTCATACTCCGTATGTCTTGTTTTATATGCAGGCTGATACAGAATCCGATGAAGTGTATGCTCAAATGACTCTTCAACCTGTAAACAAAGTAGGTCAGCTATGATAAAAACGCTCCGATATGACATTCCAATCTCAAGAAACTATGTCCATTCACCTCAATCATTTTAACAACGAATTCTTTGTACAGTATGATCAAGAAGCGTTGCTTATATCCGACATGGGCCTAAAGCAAAACAGACAACCTTCTGAGTTCTTCTGCAAGACACTCACAGCTAGTGATACAAGCACTCATGGTGGTTTTTCTGTTCCTCGTCGCGCTGCTGAGAAGATTTTCCCACCTCTGGTATTAAAAAATTCCGAAACTTCGAAGTGGTAGCCACTAAAAACAAGTTTCTTGTTCGGTTTCTTTACCCCAAGTTATTCTTTTGTTTGTTTGGATAGGATTACTCGATGCAGCCTCCAGCTCAGGAGATAGTGTCCAGAGACTTGCACGATCAAACATGGACTTTTCGACATATATATCGAGGTAGCGTCCATAGACTTGGATTATCAAACATGTAAAGTGGAAAACTAATTCCAAATCCACGAAAATGGGAATTTGTTTATTCCTTTCATACTTTCTTTTCCTGGCATTGTCTGTGTTCCAAATACACAGCCTTATAGTTTCTTGATGCCTCACAAATAGGGCAACCGAAAAGGCATTTATTGACTACTGGATGGAGTGTTTTTGTGTCCTCCAAAAGACTCTGTGCTGGTGATGCTGTCCTTTTCATAAGGTAAATAAAAATAAAAACCACTGTAAATTTCTTCTACAAAGGAAAAAAACAAAGGTATTTTATCCTCTTTTCACTGAGCTGGTAAATGTGTTACATAGGGATGAAAAGTCTCAGCTTCTGTTGGGTATACGGCGCGTGAACCGGCAACAACCCGCCCTTTCTTCATCGGTCATTTCCAGCGACAGCATGCATATCGGTATACTTGCCGCTGCTGCTCATGCTGCCGCTAATAACAGCCCTTTTACCATCTTTTACAATCCCAGGTAATAATAATAGTAATAATAATGATGTTTACTAGGTGTGTTACCATACGCTTGAGTTTTTGGTTCAAATTGGTTTTTTGATAATGTCAATCTAAAAACCGAATTTTGTTGACCAAAACTTGTAGGGCTAGTCCCTCTGAATTTGTGATCCCTCTTGCCAAGTATAACAAGGCTATGTACACTCAAGTGTCGCTAGGGATGCGGTTTCGGATGATGTTTGAGACCGAGGAGTCCGGGGTCCGTAGGTACATGGGCACCATTACCGGTATTAGCGATTTCGATCCCGTCCGTTGGAAAAACTCTCAGTGGCGCAATCTTCAGGTACGATTAAAACATTTTCTGGGCCTACAAGTTTGAGCTTTTGGTTCAGCTCGTTTCGTGTATTAATTGTATAAACCCGTCGCGTTTCATAGGTGGGATGGGATGAATCGACCGCCGGGGACCGTCCGGCTCGGGTATCGATATGGGATATCGAACCGGTTGTCACCCCTTTCTACATATGCCCTCCACCATTTTTTAGACCTAAGTTTCCCAGGCAACCCGGGTTTCTGGGCGACGAGGGTGATATGGAGAATATATTCCGAAGAGGTGGTGGGGGGATGCCGTGGATCGGGGACGAGTTTGGCATAAAAGACACTTCGAGCTCCATGTTCCCCGGATTGAGCTTAGTCCAATGGATGAGCATGCAACAACAGAACATCAACCAAACAGGACTTTTAAACCAAACCAATGGTTCGGTACTCGGTGGCGGTGGCGGTGGCGGCATTGACAACCAGTCCCGGTTGATGAACTTCCAGTCGCCCGCCGCTTTCTCCCAACAGAATCTCCAGTTCAACAAACCCAACCAACTAAACCAGCCGCCACAACAACTTCAACAACAGCAACAACAGAATTTGAATTTCAACGGTCTGAATAACGTCGTCATTACCTCTAACTTGCCGCAACACCAGAACTTAACCCAAAACCAGAATTTAATCCAAAACCAGAATCTGCCTCAGCTTCAGCAGCAGCAACAGCAACAATTGCTTACCGGAAACGTGCAGTTGCCGCCGCTAAACTCGCAAACCACTATCAAGACTGCATTCTCAAACACGTCCTTACCTCAAGAATTGCCGTTTCCGCAACAGCAACAGCTGCAGCAGGCTTCTCCACTGCAGCAGTTGCTACAGCAGAGCTTAATGCAGCAGAGGCCGCCGCCGCCGCCACTACAAACACAACAGAACAACCTTACTACTGATCAGCTCCAACTACAGATGCTACACAAACTCCAACAACAACAGCAGCAGCAGCAGCTCTTGTCGCCCGTTAGCTCAAACTCGAACGTGGACCCACTTATTCCGCAACAGCAACAAAGCCGTCAGCTTTCGCAACCTCTCCCGCCGCTACAATCTCTGAAATTCCCAGCTAACCAACATCCTCAGGGCCCGCAAAAGCCACCGCCGCCGCAGAAAGCTCACTCTGGGCTCACTGATGGAGATAATCGGCTGCGGTCAAGCTCGCCCTCCACGAATAACTGCCAGGTGTTTCCATCCACCTTCATGAACCGGAACAACCACCAACAACAACAACCACCTCCTCAGATTGTGCTATTAGATGATGACTCCATAGTCGAGCCACCTCAAAAGTGCGATGTTCCGCCGAAACGCGACTTGCCCATTGTGTCCAAAGGGACTGACAACAACTTGGACGCGGCGTCGTCCGCGACTTCGTACTGCTTGGACGCCAGTGGGCTCCACCAGAACTTCTCCTTGCCTGGTGGGTTCTGTTTGGATGGGGGGGACATCCAATCCCATTCCAGGAATAGCATGCCTTCTTCCACTGCTAATATCGATAGCCTTCCACCGGATGCTTTGCTGTCGAGGGGTTACGACTCCGGGAAGGATATGCAAAACCTGTTTGCCACTTACGGTAACTCTCCTCCTAGGGATATCGACACTGAGTTGTCAAGTGCTGGGGTCCATTCTCAGTCGTTTGGGTTACCCGATATGTCTTTCAAAGCTGGCTGTTCCAATGATGTTGCGATCAACAATGAGGCTAGTGTTCTGAATGGCGGGGCCAGTTTGTGGACCAATCAGACTCCGCGCATGCGAACCTACACCAAGGTTTGTTCTCCTCTGCTGATTACTTCATATTTTTGTTGCCTTTTCAAAAGATATGTGCATTTGTTTCTGAAAATCTGATTTTCAAAAGCGAATGGTAGTAAAAAGTGTTGGAATTTGAAAACTGTGAAAGGTTCAAAAGCGAGGATCGGTAGGGAGAACAATTGACGTGACGCGTTACAAGGGGTATGATGAACTAAGGCAGGATCTGGCGCGCATGTTTGGGATCGAAGGCCAATTAGAAGACCCTCAAAGAACAGATTGGAAGCTTGTCTATGTAGATCACGAGAACGATATATTGCTCGTTGGTGATGATCCTTGGGAGTAAGTCTTTTTTTTTTCTTTTCATGATTTAGGTCATTATTTACCCAGACCAGAAAAACATTGTTCACAGTGACTCTTTTTTAAAGCTCCATCAATGTTATAGTTATAAAAGGGTTAATAATTTTATTGATTTCAGAGAGTTTGTGAGCTGTGTACAAAGCATAAAGATACTGTCTACTGGAGAAGTGCAGCAGATGAGTTTGGATGGAGATCTTGGGCCTGGTCCAAATCAAGCTTGCAGTGGGACCGATAGCGGTAGCGCATGGAGATGATGATGACGGTGATGAAACTACTATACACCCCAACTACTAGTACCTGCAAACATTCTTTTAAAAACATGTGAAAGTTTCAAGATTCAGAGGCTAACTGGGTAATATGCATTTTAATGTTTAAAAGCCCTTTTTTCCAAAGTTGGTAATGGAGTAGCTGGGACATACATATCAATATAAACATAAATATAAATATATATATGTATACTTTGATTGAGCAGCAAAAAGACTCAACATGAAGATCTTGAAGCACTTTCATTTGAAGATTTGTTTCTGCTGGGAAATGTAAAGCTGCTTTCAGAGCAGAAGAGGGATTTGCATTTGTATAATGTTTTGTCCAGTTTTTAGGTTTTTTGTTTGTGCCCCTCCACAAGTGTTTTCTTGTCCTGAAACCTGGGAAGGAATGAATATCTCTAGACCACTTTTGAACATGTGTGAAAATTTTCAAATGCATCAATTGTGTTCTGTTCTAAACTTTTAGATATTAAAAGACCACTTTATCCACATAATAGTAGTGTCACTTTTCATGGACATGTTTAGACAAGTAAATTTTGTGTTGTGTTCTTGCCACAATAGCTTAAAAGATAGCTTCAAGACAACACAATAAAACATGTTTAGACAAGTTTGAACACTTGAAACCTCTGCAAGACAACACAATAAAACCAATGGAATTCCCATGATATAAGTAGAGAGTTGCTTAAAAGATCAATCTTTGTTTACACAGTAGAGCTTCAACCAACTATGGCTAATAACATTTTACTCTCAAGCATGAAGATTGGCATTATCTAGGCCAAGACAGAGGAGAAGTCACTAAGAAAATTTCAGGCAACTAAGAGAGGACAGCCATGATATCAGATGCCCTTAACGCAATGTAATCAGAACCGTCGCTGGCTTTAAACTCATTGCCGGCATACTTGGAGTAGAGTACCGTGTTTCCAGGATTGACTGATAAGATTTTCCTCTTCCCTTCTTCATCAAGAGGTCCAGGACCAACAGCTACAACCTGTTAATCAAAAAGCTCCATAAGAACAATCATAACCATCGACTTATTTGGCTATGAAGAAGAATATCAACAAAATTTAGTCACCCTTAGGTGACAAAAGCTTGTTGGGTAAAATCAATTTAACCAAACGCATTGGCAAAATAACTTGTTCACAACAGGCATTTGGAGGGGAGGAAGGAATTTCTTACAGTTCCAATGGAGGGCTTCTCTTTGCTAGCCTCTGTGAGAAGCAATCCTCCTGCAGTTTTTTGCTCTGCCTCAGCAACCTAAAGCAAAACGCAATGCAACTTTCAATCTTTCAGGATATTGCGTGGAGTAAACAGAGCTCAGCAACTCA
Source organism: Cuscuta australis (assembly GCA_003260385.1). Taxonomy (NCBI): domain Eukaryota; kingdom Viridiplantae; phylum Streptophyta; class Magnoliopsida; order Solanales; family Convolvulaceae; genus Cuscuta; species Cuscuta australis. The sequence goes on along the minus strand of NQVE01000152.1, from coordinate 891,596 downwards.
TAATGAAATACAACATATGTCCCAAAATATGAATAAAAAAAAACATAAGTGAAACTTTTTAAACTTCACCAGATTCAACTATGATAAATCATGAATCAGCTTTGTATATATATTTTTTTAATTTTATTTGTTGGATTAACTTGTATGTGACTCTCTTTCAACTAGCAAGTTAAATGCAAAATTAATTTAACAAATCATTTTCAAACATTTGATCTAACTGCACACTTTTATCCGGAAAAAATGTGTTTAAAACATGACTTTCTACCTGTTACATGAACAAGAAGGGTTCATTATGCAGTTACATTAAAGAGAGTAATGCGCGAGTACAATAAATGACAAACCTTTATTAGAACCCTGTCATTGAGAGGTATCATGTCACTGATTTCATCAGTATCAAGAATGCCAACAATGTCATCCTCTTTCAGAATGAGATGATTAGCTCCATTGAACTCCACCTCCGTCCCGGCATATTTCGAGTACACAACCTTAGTTCCAGTCTGCACAAGCCACAAGGTTGAAATTTCTTCAGCACTCGATAAGTTTCAAGATTAGCTTCATTCCATTCCATCATATCCGATAATTATTACCTGCAAACTAATGTCAACTTTGGTCTTCCCAATTGTTCGGCCCTCTCCGACCGCAACAACCTCACCACCTTGGGGTTTTGATTGTGCTGAAGATGGAAGCAGTATGCCTCCCACTGTCTTCTCCTCAGCTGTCTTTATCTTCACCAACACTCTATCAGCCAGTGGCTTGAGTGAAGTGTACTGCATACACATCAATTAATCATTCAAAACAGATACCCATAAATCAGAAAGGAAAGAAAAAAATCATCTCAGAACAATATATAACACGCTCCATTCATCTACAAGAAAATTTACCCACAATTACACAAAACAATGTTTAACAGAATCTTTTACAATCTTGAGAAAAAAAGATCTTTTCCCAGAATTCATAGGGATTACCTTAGGAGCAACGGCGGTGGCGGCCCTGACGGCGAGAGACCGGAAGGAGCTACTTGAGCTCTTCGAGAAAGGAGCGAAAGATGCGATCTTTCCGGTGTTGCGAAGATTCCCATCAAAGGAAACAAACCCCTTTGCGGAAATGGCGGAGGCGGTTAACTGAATTGACGCCATTCTTATCGGACCTTGAATTGGAGAAAGAAAAAGACGAATGATAATAAACGCAAAATTCAAAGAGAATTCTTTCAATTCATATCAGCAAGAAGCAAGGGAATGAAACGTACCTGAGATAAATGCAAGAAATGAAGAATCGGGGTGTGGATAGTGTTGACTGTTGAGTGATGGGTTTTGGCAGGGGAGGAAGATAATGAACCCTAGAAAGTTCGAGACGGGACGCTTCTAGAATTTCGTCTGGTTTTTCAACACGGCCCATTAGTCTTCAAGAAACTCGGAGTTATCCAGTTATGAATGTTTGGTCTTGGGCTGGTATGAACCATAGATTTTATTTGGGCCCTTTTCACTTGTTTCTGAATCTTCCTTATCAAATAATGTTGGCCCATAAGTGGGAAGAGAAAATGAAATTGGGTCTTCTTGGAAACAACCATTTTGTTTGATTTTGATACCCACAGTTAGAAGGAGAAACTGAAACAATGCTCTTCGTGTGGGTGGAGTAATATGATTTTGTTAAGGGAAATGGTCAAATGGATGACTGCCTTTACTTTCAAGTTTCTGCGTAGAGGAAGTTGAAGTCATGGCGATTCTCAAAGACTTTGAATGGGCTTGGGCAAAGAATATGATAAATGTTAGCATCTATAACGGCTCAAAGAGGGTATTGAATAATAATGATATAAAGGACCAATTTGAGATATAATTCAGAAATGCAAGTGGCGACAGATTCACAAAAACTAGAAGGTGCAAATTGATGGAGGACGACCCCAAAAGACATGTCAGCCGGGCCCATCAGCCACGTGGAAGATTTTCTCTGCTCGGCCCATGAGCTCGGCTCGGCCCGTGAGCTCGGCTGGAGACCGTGATAGAGACCGCCAGATAGCGACCGGCCACGTTGACTGCGCGACAGCGATGGGATGAAAGAGACAACGCATAACAGAGATGACGTCCGCTAGGCGACGAACCTCGATCAGAGAAACTTTGACTATGTGTATTGTATCCCCTATAAAAGGGGAGAGACCCCTCATTGTAATGGATCCAAGTTTAGAATGAATAAACTCCTACTTTGCATTCTCTCTCTCTAAAACTTATATTATTCTTTGTTCTCGGTGGTTTATCGCCATCAAATTGGTGCTCTCGTTGAGAGAAGAGAAACATACTCGTAGGTTAACTCCCGAACGCGAGAATGGTGCAAACAAGGAGCAACGTCCCCACCACCAGCCACGTCGTTGGCGAGGAGAACGCGCCGGGCAGCGGCAATGGTACGGGCGGCATCGGTTCGACTCCGGACGCGGTCCAGGCGCTGTTCGGCTTGGGGGTGACCGCGGAGCAGCTCCAGGCAGCTGTTGCGGCACTTTCCGCCATGGGTGGGAACGTGCCCGACGCCGGAGTTGGCAAAGCTCCGCCCAATCTCCATGCCGAACACGCTGCCACTTCCCAACACAAGGGGAAGAAGACCCGGAGGAGTAGAAGGAGGCCCGGCAAGGCCCCGGCAATCGAGGAGGTGATTGTGGAGGACGTCCCGGATGAGGAGGACGATGAGTCCAGCGAGTGCCGAGTGTCAGCCTTCAGGCGCTTAGGAGGGGAAGAGACCCGGGTGTCGGCCTTCGACAGGCTCGAACGCGGACTGGAAGTTCGCCCGGGCGACCTCCGCCGACAAATAGCCGAAGGCAGGCGGAGGCATGCTGAGGAGTCCGCAACATCGGATGCTCGCTCGGCGAGGCCCGAGCGGAGCGGAGAGAGGCGGGAGGAGCGCACCCAGCGTCGCCATAGCCCGACGAGAACCGAGAAGACAAAGGTCTCTGACCAAGGAGTGTCTCGGCTCGCACGTGAGGTTGCCGAGCTTAAGCACCGAGTGGAGACCAGGGCTCCCTACAGCCAGCCCATCTTGCGGACGGTAACCCCGTTCACTCCGAGGGTTATGTCGGTCCCGCTGCCGGCAAACTTCCGGCCGTGGCAGATCAAGGCCTACAGCGGAACGACGGACCCCCAAGATCATTTGTCTAAGTTCTATGCTTCTATAGAAGCGGCGGCTGCCCCGGACGAGGTCAAGTGTCGATGCTTTCTCGCGACGCTGGAGGGCTCCGCGTGCGATTGGTTCAACCGGCTCCCGAAGGGAACTATTGACGATTGGGATACACTGGCGGAGAGGTTCTTGACGCATTTCGCGGCAAACCGAAGGCAGAGGCTCCCTTACTCCCACCTGCTCAACATATGCATCCGCAAGGGAGAGAAGGTCCGCGACTTCATAGTCCGGTGGGAAAAGGAAGCAAGAGACGTGCATGGGGCGGATGACCAAGCGTTGGTGGCCATGTTCCAAGCAGCCCTTCCCCGCGGAGAAGTGAGGAAGGAGCTCCGCAAGAATCCTCCCCCCACGTACCAAGAGACCTTGGCGCGCGCTAAGTTCCTAGCCTCGGAGGAGTTCGATGATATTCCCGACTCTGAGGCCGCGCCCGCCAAGCAAGCTCCTGCAGACTCCGGAGAGGCCGCGAAGAAGAGGAGGAAGAAGAAAGATTACACCGCGGGCCCGAGGACGCCTTCGGCTGGTGTGTACTCCGTGGGTGCGCCCGTGGGGACGGGTCGAGAGCTTGCCCTCTCCTCGCTCCCACACGTAGAAACCTATGCGGTGTCCAGCGGTGCCAAGTATTGCGAGTATCATCGCAATAACACTCACAACACTAAGGAATGCTTCACTCTGCAGAAGGAGATGCAGCGACTCATCGCCCGAGGGCCGCCTCCGCGGGATGAGAACGCCACCCCCTCACGGAGGCTGCCGGAAGGAAGGACATGGAGGAAACCGACCGAGCCGGTAGCGGTGGCGACTCAGGCAAGGAATCCCGAGAAGAGGCACATCGGGCGGGATTGTGAGGACCTAGACGAAGATGAGGCGCAAGGATACCCGGTGGGATTTATCCATGGAGGAAACATCGGCGGAGATTCCGCCGCCCAGAGGAAGAAGTGGAAGCACATGGCATTTGTCGCCAAGGTTCAACAAACGCCGGTGCCCAAGCTCGGAAGACGAGAGCAAATCCAGTTCACAGAGAAGGACCTCCCGAGCACGCCGAGCCCCCACCGGGATGCCCTAGTCGTGAAGATTGAAATCAATGACGCCATAGTGCATCGCACCTTGGTGGACACGGGAAGCTCGGTTAACATCATGTATGAAAAGACCTTCCAGGACCTCGGCTTGGACCGCAAAGACTTGAGGCCCGTGCACACTCCTCTCTCCGGCTTCACGGGGGACTCCATTGAGGCCGAAGAAGTCATCACCGTGCCCGTGATAGTAGGGGATGGGGCGCACAAGGCTAAGCTGAAGATGGAATTCATGGTTGTGAGCATCAACTGCGCGCACAACATGATCCTAGGGCGGCCTGGCCTGGAGGACTTGGAATGCGTAATCTCCCCGTATTACTTGTGCATGAAGTTCCCCACTCCGTCCGGGATTGGGGTGGCGAGGGGAGATCAGAAGTTAGCTCGATCGTGCTACGTCCGAATCACGAAGAAGTTGCCAAGGGACGAGACGTTGGTCGTGCAAGCACAAGAAGGGGAGCGGAAGCTAGAAGCACGACCGAATGCTGAGCCCGCCGAAGAAGTCGAGGAGGTGCTGCTCGACCCTCGAACACCCGAGCGGAAGGTGAAGGTCGGGGTGAGTCTGACCGGGAGCCAGCGGAAGCGCTTGATGGACGTGCTCTCGGCCTACCGCGTTATCTTTGCCTGGGGACCTGGGGATATGCCGGGAGTAGATCCCAAGGTCATATGCCACCGCTTGGCAGTCAATCCTGAGTCTAGGCCAATAAGACAGAAGAAGCGATTCCTCTCGTCCGAACGGAGGGAGTTTGTTTCTAAGGAAGTCGCCACCCTCCAGAGCATTGGACATATAAGGGAAGTGAAGTACCCGGAATGGATGGCGAATGTAGTACTGGCCCCGAAGGGAAACACTTGGAGAATGTGCGTGGACTACACCGACCTAAACAAAGCGTGCCCAATGGATCCGTTCCCACTCCCGAACATCGACCAGCTGGTGGATGAGACGGCGGGTTGCGAGCTCATGAGCTTCATGGACGCCTTCAGCGGGTACCACCAAATCCGGATGCATCCTGAGGACGAAGAGAAGACGTCTTTCACTACCCCCGGTGGAGTATATTGTTACAAGGTGATGCCTTTTGGGCTCAAGAACGCCGGGGCGACCTATGCTAGGATGGTGAGCAAGCTCTTTGCGCCCGTCCTTGGAAAGAGCATGGAAGCGTACGTCGACGACATGATTGTGAAGAGCAATAAGGCGACCACCCATGCGGAAGACTTAGAAGGAGTCTTCAAGATTATGGAAAAGTACAACCTCCGGTTGAATCTGAAGAAGTGCACGTTCGGAGTCCAAGGCGGCAAATTCTTGGGACATATGGTGAGCAGGCGCGGTATTGAGCCCAACCCTGAGAAGGTGCGCGCCATCCTTGACATGGAGGCTCCACGAAATGTCAAGGAGGTGCAGCGCTTGACCGGTAAGTTGGTCGCGCTCAGCCGCTTCCTCTCCAAGGTAGCGGACCGAGCCGCCCCATTCTTCCAAGCTGTGAAGAAGTCCCGAGGGTTTGTATGGACGGAAGAGTGCCAACAATCCTTTGAGTCTCTGAAATCCTACCTTCTCTCTCCACCGGTCCTTGCCAAGCCCGAACCCGGTGAGACTTTGTATCTTTACCTGGGAGTGTCGCCCAAGGCACTAAGCTCGGTCCTAGTCCGAGAAGGTGGCAGAGCTCAACACCCGGTATACTACACGGCTAAGACGTTGAGGGGTGCCGAGCTCAGGTACTCCGTGGCCGAAAAGACAGTCCTAGCGGTAGTATCAACCGTGCAGCGATTGTCGCCTTACTTCCAAGCTCACCCGGTCCAGGTGCTCTCCCAGCAGCCCATAGGCGCGCTACTCAGGAGCCCGAACGCGCCCTCTCGCATGTCTAAGTGGGCAGTATTCCTGGGAGCCTTCCAGATCGAGTTCAAGCCAAGGCCGGCGATTAAGGGGCAAGCGCTGGCCGACTTCGTGGTGGAATGCACCGCTCGGGAGGAGCCGAGCCCGGAACTTGAAACCGATGACTGGTGGACAGTTTTTACCGACGGCTCCTCCGCCGCCAAAAACTCGGGGGGTGGAGTGGTGGTCATCGCACCCGAAGGTTTTAGAGCATACTATTCAATTTGTTTTGGCTTCAAAGCATTGAATAATGAGGCAGAAACGAAGCGCTCTTGTGCGGGCTACGCCTAGCAGCCGGGATGAATGCGACGAAACTAAGAATAAAGTGCGATTCGAAGTTGGTGGTTGGCCATGTCTCGGGGGAGTTCGAGGCGAAGGACAACAGAATGAAGAAATACAGAGATACGGCTTTGGAACTCCTTAAGAGCTTCACCGCATACAGCGTCGAGCAGATCCCCCGAGCGGAGAACGCGGAGGCGGATATCTTGTCAAAACTAAGCTCGGACACGCCCGAGCACATCAGGCGGATGGCGAATGTGGAAGAGCTGTCCGAGCCGAGCATCCACGCCTTCCCCGTGGCAATGATCTTCGCTCGGCCCAAAGATTGGACAGACGACATAGTTGCCTTCCTAAAGGATGGCACCCTCCCGGACGATGCGGTGAAGGCCAAGCTGGTCCGAACGAGGGCACCGGGATACACATTGGAAGGCGAGAAGCTATACAAGCGAGCGTACAACGGGACGCTACTCAGGTGCCTTAGACCAACTGAAGCAAAGCAGGTTATGGAGGAAGTGCACGCCGGGATTTGCTCCGCCCACCAGGGGGCTTACACGGTGTCAAGGAAGATAACCCTCCAAGGATATTTTTGGCCGACGATAGTCAAGGATTGCGCAGAGTTTGTGAAGAAGTGTAAAGTCTGCCAAGAATTCCAGAAAGTGCCGGTGAGGCCTTCAACCAACTACACCCCCATCAGCACGGCCATCCCGTTTGCGCGATGGGGGGTGGATCTCGTGGGTGCACTCCCTAGGGGAACCGGGAGTGTGAGGTACGTCATCGTAGCCATCGATTACTTCACTAAGTGGGTGGAAGCAGCTCCACTGGCGAGCATCACCGGAGCCCAATGCCAAAAGTTTCTCGCAAAACAAGTCATCTGTCGGTTCGGGGTACCCGAGCACATAATCACAGACAATGGTACACAATTCGAGTCCAGGCCCTTCGATGCCTTCCTCGATAGTTGGAGGATCAAGCATAGCTATGCTTCGGTCGGGTACCCCCAGACGAACGGTCAGGTGGAGAACACCAACCAAACGATAATCGATGGTCTGAAACGGAAGCTGGAAGCCTGCGGAGAGGAGTGGGCTGAAGAATTGCCCTACATCCTATGGACCTACCGGACCACGCCGAGGAGGGCGACCGGGGAAACCCCCTTCGCCCTGTGCTACGGATTTGAGGCAAGGGCCCCCGCTGAAATTTCTATTGCAACGAGATCTTCGACCCCGAGCGTAACAAAGGAACCTTGGCAGCCGAGCTCCACCTCGTGCACGAGAGGCGAGAAGCGGCCTTCATACGGGCGGAAAATTACCGAAGGAAGGTGAAGAGCTACCATGATGGACGTGTGCGCGCACGGGGGCTCACTGAAGGAGATTGGGTCTTGCGCAAGAGAGCGGTGAGCCGCCCCCTGGAAGGGGGAAAATTCGCCAAAAATTACGAAGGCCCATACATCATTAAAGAAGCGGTGGGTCCGTCGACATTCCGCCTGCAGACGCCGAGCGGAGGAGACGTGCCCAGGACGTGGAATGCTGAGAACCTAGTCAAGTTTTATCAGTAGATTTCCGATGTACACGGACCCCAAAGTAGGGAACCCGTAGATCCTTTTGGAGGGACAATGGAATGAAGTTTTATTCTTTGCGAAGAGAACTTGCTTTAACACTCGCGCTCGGCGTTCCTCCTAAGGGGAAGAGCTGAGCGCAGACCATTCCCGGATGTTCTCCCCGGATGAAGGTCACTGGTGCTCGGCACTCCCTCTTAGGAGTGAGGCCGAGTGTAGACCATTCCCGGAGGTTCTTCCAGGATGAAGGTCACACTTGTGCTCGGCATCCCCCTTAAATGGGGAGAGCCGAGCGCATACTATACCCGGATGCGTTTCCGGATGCCAATCAAACACGCGTGCTCGGCACTCCCTCTTAGGAGTGAGGCCGAGTGTAGACCATTCCCAGATGTTCTTCCCGGATGGAGGTCACACTTGTATTCGGCATTCCCCCTAAGGGGGAGAGCCGAGCGCAAACCATACCCAGATGTTCCTCCCGGATGAAGGTCATGCGCACGTGCTCGGCATTTCCCCCTTTTTGAGGAAGAACCGAGCGCGGGTAAAAAAAAAAAGATTTAATCAAACTCAAATTTTATTTATCCCGGAAAACGGGCAAGTACATGGCACGAACGCCTTACCACAATTAAGCGCGTTACAAATAATTAAAGTGCGGGCAAACTTCAGTGCATGCCACAATTCCACCCACGCTCACAAGGGCAAGGCGGGGGGTAAGAGGATGGGGAAGGAGCCCTACTGACAACAGAATGACCGGTAGATTCGGCGAAGCTGGGCGAGCCCGGGTCTTCAAGGGATTGCCGGCTCGGATGATGAGATGCCACGGAGCCCTCACTCGCGTCCGCCGCCGGAGGAGCGGGAGGGCGACGCCCGCGGCCACCACGGTAGGCGGCAACTTGGGGAGGGGGGACCTCGCGACGAACCGGCGGAGAGGGGGTCTTCTCGTCCTCCTCCGACGAGTAGTAGATGAACCCCGGGATCTTAGCAGAAGGATCGGGGTGCACTGACTCGGACTCAGAGTCCGAGTCCCAAGAGTCCCGCGGCGAGGGCGGCGGGGTCGAGCTTGGCCCTGACTTGGTCGGAATGGCCGAAGAACCACCAAGGGAATGGCTGCCGAAGGAGAACGTCTCCCCTCGCTCCTCACTGGAATCGGGGGGAGTAGGAGCAGAGCGCGGCATGATGGAATTAGAAGAATTCAAAGGAAGCAAGTGATGAGTGCAAGCAAATGGTAAAGACCCCTCCCTTATATAGGCATCTCGCCTGGGGGAAAGGGTACACGTGGCGGGACGGGAATGGCCCAACGGGCGGCAGGTCAAAAGCTCAAGTCCCATCAAGTGTCTCGGGTAACGAGGGGTCAAAAGCTCAAGTCCCATCAAGTGTCTCGGGTAACGAGGGGTCAGAGGACCAAGTCCCAAGGTGACCTCCCCTCGGCGTGGCCGAGTTCCGGTCGGACGGGGGTTGGGCGAGCACACAAGTTGGACGAAGGCAGCATGAGTAGAGACAAAAGAGAAGTACGACATACCCATATAGAACAAAGCCATGACATATCCATATAAGTAGAACACAAGTTCAAAAACGACTTCTGAGCAACATTACATCAAATACAAAGTTTTAAGTTTCTATCAATTGACATTCGCCTGCTCGACAGCCGTGTCCCCGCCATTCGGGTAATAGATGGAGGCGTCGAACTCATCAGGATTGTCGCACGGTTCGGGGAGGTCCACCCCGTTGAGGAACCTGTCAGAGAGGACCTGCTGCGCTCGGAAAAGACCGAGGTTGTACCACTGGGTCCCCTCGGAACGAGCAAAGGCCTTCCCCTCCTCAGTCTGCCCCCATGCCTTGAGCAGGTCATTCATGCGGGCGAATGCCTCATCCTGGAATGCCCCCGAGGATAGAAACTCCGCCACGGCTTGCTCGCGAACCTCTCGGCGCGCCTGCCGAGCCGCCTCCGCGATCTGCTGAGCCTGCTCCTCGGCTAGCTGAGCCCGCTCCTCGGCCTGACGAGCTTGCTCCTTGGCCACCTTCAACGCCTCGTTGAGGTCAGCTATCTCAACGTAAGCTCTGCTCCGGTCAGCCTCATTGATGCGCAGTCGCTGGGTCATGTCGACCATGCGCATCATTGCCTGCAGGTATACAAGGGGTGAGCGCTGCAGGAAATGTGTTTACAAAGTATGAATGGAGAAACTTACCGAGCCCATCTCGTGAAACATGTCCGAGGCAAGAGCTTCCCGTTCGGCGTCCTTGATCTTGGCGCGGTCGGTCGGGGGGTCATGCTATGCAGAAAAGTCTCCGGATCGTAGTCCCGGTCCAGGAAGGAGACCCCTGCGGGGAAGGCCGCCTTGACATGCCTCTGGTGGCCGAAATCCTTCATCATGGGGGACTCGGACCCCGTGGGAGTGTCGGTGGCCGAGGCCGTATCCTTCCTCTTCTTCTTCTGGGCCGGCTCGGCGATCGGCTTCACCGGCGGAGTCGGAGGACGACCGGCCACGGTAGGAGCCCGGGAGCTGCCGCTTGTGGCATCTGGGAACATGAGCTTCATCCGCTCGGCGCTGGAAAGCATGATTTCACCTGCACAACCAAAAAAGATAAATGATGAGGCGAGGACTTAAGCCGCGAAAGAGCGAGGTGGGAGAATCCGAGGTAGTCGTGACCCACGGACGGCCGAGGAAGAGAGATTGCACTGACCTGAGGGGCCTTCTTCGATGCTCTGCTGAGTTTCTTCCGGGGATAGGAAGACGAATCCGAGCGCCGCCAACGCGTCGTTCGTCACTATCGATCCGACTTCGAAGGGCCCCCCTCGGCAGAGCGTCTCTACATCCTCGAGCATCTTGTCCGAGTTGATGAAGGCGGAACGGCGTCGGAAGGAGCTGAGGGGTTCCTTACGAAAGGGGGAGCTCGAGAATAGAGAAACGAAGACGAATTTCCCCTTCCAACTCTTGGCGGAGTCTTTTCTTGTCTTGAAGAGCTTCTCCTGTCTTTGGAATATGGAGGCGTACGAGCCCGAGTCGGAGTTCGCCCGACCGGACGACTTCGCCAACCGGAAGAGAAGCAAGAAACGGGCCAGATCGGGGCGAACCCCGGTCCGTTGGCAACGAATGAGAAATCCCGCCAAGTAGCGGTGGGATTTGGGCACGACTTGGCAAGGGAGGAAATCAAAGTGGAGAAAGAAATCTATAACTAGCTGGTGGAGGGGGAAGCGAAACCCATACTCGAGGGACTTGAGGTGGATGGCGAAGGAACCCGGTGGGGCGTCAAAGACCGACTGTTCGGTAGTAGGACGTTGCACGGTTACACCGGGCGCCGAGGCTAGGCGCTTCGCTTTGCGGAACTCCTCCCGAGTAAGGGTGCACTTTCGCGCTCGGATCCCCGAGTCCTCGAGAACGGTCCGCCTCTGATTGCGAGGCTCAGACTGGAGGGGGATCTCGACCGCTTCGACTATCTCCTCGACGGAGGGCGAGCGGGAGTCACTCTCCTGCACGGAGCCTGCGACGGAGCCCTCAGCACCGTGCTCGGACTCGGAAGAGAACGACGGTGATTGGGAAGACATGGAAGAGAAGGGACGAGGACTAACCTAGAATGGAGCCGGAAGATGGACGCGAACGACGGTGAAGGGTCCTACTTTCTCTCTCTAAAATGTGAAGAATGAGATGAGTAGGGTGGGTATTTATAGAGCAAGGTTTTGAATGGGTGCAATGATGGGCCACCACTTGGCCTAGGGAGGCGAAACGGCGCACCCCTTCATGATTGCGAAGCCCAAGCGGCACCAATGGCCTGCTATCCCCCTCCACGTGGGACCCCGCGCCGTTCTCCTACAGTACCCATACTCTCTCGTGTTCCATCGCTGATTGCAACGAAACCCGGAGAGTGGGGGGCTTATGATGGAGGACGACCCCAAAAGACACGTCAGCCGGGCCCATCAGCCACGTGGAAGATTTTCTCTGCTCGGCCCATGAGCTCGGCTCGGCCCGTGAGCTCGGTTGGAGACCGTGATAGAGACCGCCGGATAGCGACCGGTCACGTTGACTGCGCGACAGCGATGGGATGAAAGAGACAACGCATAACAGAGATGACGTCCGCTAGGCGACGAACCTCGATCAGAGAAACTTTGACTATGTGTATTGTATCCCCTATAAAAGGGGAGAGACCCCTCATTGTAATGGATCCAAGTTTAGAATGAATAAACTCCTACTTTGCATTCTCTCTCTCTAAAACTTATATTATTCTTTGTTCTCGGTGGTTTATCGCCATCACAAATTATTCATTTCATGAGTGAAACATTATGTTGTTGATGGATTTGCAAAATTAACAGTCAATCAGAATAGCATTTGGACTACCTTTGATTCCCGTACAGAGGGAATAGTTAATGGTGCTTATCACGATTATAAGAGTGAATTACTAAGTAGGATTTAAGAAATTGGCTAAAGACCTCGGTTTGGGCTTGTGTCCTCCTAGTAGATAAACAAAATAGAATATCAAAGGGGATCTTTTGACCTCAAAAGCAAGGTCATAATATGACCTCATTTGATATGGCCCTTAAATTAATCTAACTAGAGCTGGCAAATCGGTCGGTCAGGTCGGGTTCAGGTTCGGTCACTTTGAATTTGGGTTATTTCGGGTTCGGGTTGAGAATTGTATGTTCATGACCTAGTGTCATTGGGTTCGGGTCGACCCAACGGGTTATGGCTTTGATTTTTTAAGTTTTTAAATTAACATTGACACTTAGCATTTTTTATTAAATAAATTTAAAATATCAAAATAAATGTATTAAATCTATTAGATTATTTTATTTTAAATTCTGAAGTAATTTTTAGATATATAAATTAATATAAGGAATTTAAAAAATGCTTATGTTTTGGAAACAAGTAAGATAATTATGCAATATCATTAAAATTTTGTCTGTAAATATAAATTTATACACTAAAAATGAGTAGTAAAGTGTATGATTTTAAAAAATTCTTACATTAGCGGGTCGGTCAGGTCGGGTTCGGGTTCGGTCGGGTTTGGTCGGGTTCGGGTTCGGTTGGACCTATTTTAGCGGGTCATTTCGGGTTCGGTCAACTTCGGGTTCGGTCATCAAAACCTTTGTTCAAAACTCAGTGTTTTCAGGTCGGATTTCGGGTCAAAAACAGCTCGGGTCATTTTTTACCAGGTCTAAATCTAACCAGCCAGATTCACCCATCATTTATCTCCTTTCTTTTTCACGACTTAGTTGAATTCATCAGCAAAAAATCTCCTACTATGCCACTCTCGTCAGAGATAAGGCCAGAATCTCCGGTACATCCTTTTGGTATTATCAGACATATCTCCGAATTTGGCTGGATTAAAATTTGATTTTGATTTGCATCGCTTTTGTATATAGAGAATTTCTCCGGTGCTTTTGCTAATGAAGGGGCATCGATGCCCTCCCACTAAATTGCTTCCATGTGGACTTTTTAGTCACATTATTTTAACTTTTAAAATTGCATAATGGCTCTATCTCTTTATCTTTATTTAATTTAACTCATCTACACATGCTAATGTCATTTAAAAATATTGTTTTTAAATTGAATCAATCATTCCGTTCTAAAAAAGATTTTAATTTGATTTTTTAGGATCGAAATTAAAAACTTTGGCCATGAAATTTAAAAAACAATATGTTGAATAATAATATAAATTTAAACTACTCCATCCGTCCCAAATTATTTGCAACGTTTAATTTTTCAGCAGTCGCGGGAACTTTTGTTTATTTCTACGTTTTCATTGATTATTTGATAAAATAAAATATTCTTGATACCTCTTATTTCGAAGAACTTTTTCATGTAGTTTTTTGATATGTAAATTTTATTTTTTATTTTTATACCAATATGTAAATAAAATGAATTGAAAAAATTTGATATTTTGCCTAGGGAATACAAATGTGGCAAATATTTAGGGACGGAGAGAATATTTGATTTGTCTTTAAGTATAATTTTGAAATATCATATTTTGTTATAAAATTTATTATATATATATATATATATATATATATATATATATATATATATATATATATATATATATATATATATATATAATATGAAGTACTAAATTTCACTTTCATATAATTCATATAAAAATTATGAGTACTCCCTCCGCCCGAAAATGTTCTTCACATTCGACTTTTATTAGTCAAATTTTGTAAACTTTGACTCTAATTTGTGGAAAATATATGTTATATTATGATATAAATTTAAGATAAATTCCATAATTGGTTCTTTATAACAGGGAGGTTTCCATATTTAGTCCTCTGTTATCATATATTACTCCTGCAGTCCTTTTTTTAAGGGCGCCTTTCCACAAATGGTCCTTTTTTTGATCTTCTGTCATGTCGGTGTTAATTTAAAGTCTAAAAGTATAATTTGACATCAACATTATGTCCAGTGACGTGTTCTGATATTGGTTAAGCGGATAACACAAAAATAATGACTATGATTATGGGCTAGGATTCCAACGAAAGACCACATTTGTAGACTATGATTGTAGTAGAAAACGACTATAATTCACAAACGACTCAAACGGAACAGCCTTTAGAATTGTGTATGATAAAAAAGATATATTATCATTGTGAAATTACACTTTTAGCCCTCAAATTAACACCAACATGATAGAAGATAAAAAAAAGGACTATTTGTGAAAAGATACTCATAAAAAAGACCACTAGGGTAGTATTTTGATAATAGATGACTAAATAGGGAAATCCCCCCTATTATAAAGGACTAATTATGGAATTTACTCTAAATTTAATAGCAATATATTTCTAATGAATCATAATTTTGAAATATCAAAATTTTACAAAATATACCTATGTATAAATATAGTTATTAATGGTCAAAATGTAACATTGGAAATCGTGACAAGTCAAATGAGAAGAAAATTTTCCGGATAGAGGGAGTATATAAAGTTTTAATAATTTTTTTCTTTTGATTTTTTCATCAGATTTATTTTGATTTTTCAATTTTTCAATTTTAATTTTTTTATTTTAATCGTTTTACATATAATATTGAAATATCTTTCAAGAAAACTAATTTTAAAAAATTAGTTTTTCTAACAGCCAAGTCCAAAAGATACTCTCTTTGGCTTTTCGAATTTTGACTTTTCAGATCAAACTACCAAGTGAAAAAACCATTATTCAAACACCGATTTTTGTTATTCAATTAGTGAGATAACACTTTTTAAATTATTAGGTCTTCTATGTGACACTTTAACCATTAATATGCATGTATGTGTGTGTGTGTGTATATATAAAATTAATAAATTTTATAAAAAAATATGATATTTCAAAATTATAATTAAAGACAAATCAAATAATTTAAATTTATATTATTATCCAACATATTGTTTTTTAAATTTCATGGTCAAAGTTTTTAATTTTGATCCTAAAAAATCGAATTAAAACTTTTTTTTGGAACGGAATGGTTGATTCAATTTAAAAAAATATATTTTTAAATGACATTAGCATGTGTAGATGAGTTAAATTAAATACGGATAAAGAGATAGGGCCATTATGCAATTTTAAAAGTTAAAATGATGTGGCTAAAAAGTCCATATGGAAGCAAGTTAGTGGGAGGCCATCCATGCCCCTTCATTAGCAAAGGCACCGGAGAAATTTCCATGTATATATATATACCCGAAAACTATTCAAGTTTATGGTACACCTATAGTAGTACTCCCTCTGTTCTCAAAAACACTTTCTCTTTCATTTTTTCCACTTCCAACAAAACACTACTCCTTTCTATTAAAAAATCACTTTTACCCTTACTTTTTCCTACCCTACCTATCACATCATACTTTTTCTCTAATAATATATCCATCACATCTTACTTTTACCTATCATATTAGGGGCAAAATTAGAAATCAATTACGTAGTATAATTTAACACTTCCTTATTTTTGCCCCCAAATCAAATGAGAAGGATTTTTCCAAACGGAGGGAGTATTATTTTATAGTACGGAATATTTGCATAGAAAGTTATTGAGAAAAAACCAAACTTTGGCATTATATATATTTCTTCATTAATGAGACGTTGCCTTAATTAAGCATGCTCATTTTTTAAAAAAATTATTGAGTACAATTAAAAAAGCAAATGAATCCAATTCAAACTTCAAAGGAGCCAACCCTAAGCTCCTTAGCTCTGATAGAGGTGCGAAGGCAGGCGGGGAGAAACCAGAACTTCCAGCGGAGTAGCCTTCATATTGGTGGCGGCGCTACTCTCCGTCATGTCCACCGCCTCGTCGGAAACCCTCTTCAGCTCAAACCCTTGGACCAGCATGGCCAGCCCCAGCCCCACCACCTGCAGCGCCAGGGACATCCCCTGGCATATCCTCCGGCCGCTCCCGAACGGGAGCAGCTCGAAGTGATTCCCCTTCAAGTCGATGTCGGCATGCTCCTCTAGGAACCTCTCCGGCCTGTACGCGGTTGCGTCCCCCCAGTTCTTCGGGTCCCGGTGCATCTTCGGGAGGTTCACCAGGAGCCGCGTGCCCTTCGAGACACTGTACCTGTTCAGGGTGCAGTCCTCGATGGCCTCGTGCGGGAGCAGGAGTGGGGCGGCCGGGTACAGCCGGAGAGTCTCCTTGATGACCGCGTGGAGGTAGGGTAAGTTGTTGAGGTCGGAGGGGGCCGCGACCCTTTCTGTCCCGATGTGGTTGTCCACTTCAGCTTTCACCTTCTCTAAGCATCTGGGGTTGTTGATGAGCAAGGATATGGCCCACACTAGTGTCACCGTCGTCGTATCCGATGCTGCTCCCAAAATAGCCTACGACCATATATATATATAAAATTTGATGTAGTTTTTTAATATGGAGTATATATATAAGTTTTTATACAGTATTAAAGAGATGCCCATTTTAATTTGAGACGACGAAAGTATTAGAGAACATACCAAGCAAGTTGATTTGACAATGGTATCGGAGTCAAACCCAGAATCCATGAAATCCTTCTCGGTCTCAATGCGAGTGATGAGTGCATCCATGAAGTCTTCTCCTTCCCTCCTCAACTCCTCACCCCTTTCCTTCCTTAGTTCCCTCCCCCTTTTGTGTTGTTGCAACCACCCCTCCACCATGTCGTCCAGCTCCTTTGCCGTCGCCCTCATCCCCTTCTCGTGCCCCCCGATGTCCAACCACCTCAACCACGGGATCGAATCTCCAACTGTCGTCACCGCTAGAAGGTCGAAGAATTTCCTAAGTGTCTTCCCAGTTTTTCCCCCTTCTTCGGCATGCTCGCCGAAGAGTATCTGCGTCAGGATGTCCATTATCTGTCTTCTTATCATGTCTATCATCTCAACCTGTAATCAGAATGTCACATACCATGTTAAGAAACAAAACCAACTAAAAAGTTAAATGTGCACTTTTAAACCCAAGAAATTTTTTTATATTTTAAAGGTTTCAAAAGGAAATCTACCTAAAAAAGACTGAAGTATAAAACTTTCTTTGTTTTATCCTCTAAATAAAAGTGTTGGTGGTATGAACCTCCGTAATTTGGCATTATGTATTTTTGATATTAAGTATAAAAAATACTACTCTCTCTCTGAGTTTGATTTACGAGGTTTGACTCAAATTATTTTTCAATTCAATTTATTTGATTATAAGTGTGAAATTAAAAAATTAAAATTATATATTTTAAAATTATATCAAAAGTTTTACCAGAGTGAAAAAGTAAATTGTATCCGAATGCAAGTAATTAATTAGCAACCCACCTTCACATATCGGCCGCTCTTGTTCTGAGATTCATCGGCGCCGTGATTCTCTGCCAGCCAGGCGCGGTGGAGATCTCCGACGAGGGATTTCAGTCCGGCGACCCAGAAATGCCGGAGCTCGTTGAGGCGGTGGTTGGACAAGAGCTCAACCACCACAACCTTGCGGACGTCGCGCCAGTAAGGGCCGTAGGGGCTGAGTCCGAACATGGCATAGTTGTACCCCATGACCTCCGACGCGATCCTCCCCGGCCGGCCGGCGAACGACCGGTCCTTCACCGTGAAGATCTCCTTCGCTATTTGCCAGTCGCTCACCACCAACACTTTATGCGCTCCTTGCCTGATTTGGAACATCGGCCCGTATTTGTCGGCCATATCTCCCAAGATCAAGTGCGGCGGGCGCGGGTCGGTGAGGAGGTGGAGATGGCCGATTACAGGCCACGCGCCGCTGACTTCCGGCGGTCCGCGGCTCGAGTCTTTTCTTTTGAGAGAGGTTAGTAGTAGGAAAGTTGCAGCCATGAAAGCTCCTGCGAGAAAGGTTATGAACCAATCCATTTTCTTTTCTCTTCTTTTTCAATATTGTAATTGAAGCTAATTAATTATTGTGTTTTGTTTTCTTGTTTCATTGCTACAATTTGTGTGCGTGTGTTTATAAAGAGGTTATAAGATGGGACAAAGGGCGCTAATTTAAGTTAAGTTTGGTATGAAATGAAATGCACCTCATCACCAACCCTTAATAATCTACATACTCTTTTAGTCTATATCACATTCTCCCTCCCATGCACTCACCTAAAAACAAATGGAGTGTATAAAACCAAGAAAGTTCATGCATATATACTCAATTCATTGTATACCTCTTGCATAAACGCTTTGTTCCAAATTAAGATTCACATCTAACCAAACTTATACTCCCCCCTCCGTCCCAAAAAGATTTATACCTTTCAAAAAAATTACGTCTTACAATATCCTACCAATTTCTATTAAAAATCCACTTTTACTCCTTACTTTTTCAAATCCTCCCTATCACATCATACCGTTTTTCTAATAATCTACACATCACATCCTACTTTTACCCATCACATCAAGAGTATTTTTGGAAAATCAACACAAAATTATCCTTTCCTTAATTTCAACTTTAGTCAAAACGTGTAAATCTTTTTGGGACGGAGGTAGTATTTTTTTTCATTTATTCAATTTTAATTCTTTACTTTTAATATTTTTCAATTCCTTCTCGTTTCTTTCAATTTTTCTAGTTTCTTTCGACTTTTTTAGTTTTTCAAACTTCTTCCAATTTATTCTATTTCCTTCTATAGTCTTTTAACTTCTTTCAAATATTTCCAACAATGACCTAAAAAATCATTTATGTTATTTTCATATATTATTATTACTCCCTCCGTTCTACAAAACGCTTCCTCTTTCATTTTTTTGCTTTCCACAAAACACTTCCACTTTCTATTAGAAAACCATTTTTACCCCTACTTTTTCATACCTTACCTATCACATCATACCTTTTCACTAATAACCAAACTATCACATCTTACTTTTTTCCATCACATCAGGGGCAAAATTGGAAAGTCAATCAAATTTACATTTTCCTTATTTTTCTCCAAAGTCAAAACCGGAAGGGTTTTATGGAACGGAGGGAGTATTATTGTAGAGTCATTATTATCTCACACCACTAAAATAATTGCGAACAAAGGGAGAAAAGTTTGTCTCTAATTGTACAGAATCTGCCGCGAATTAAGATTTAGAGTGGAATTGAACTAGAGGTGGACTCACTTCTGCCGCTAGTCATGCCCCTGCTAATTTTAAATACAAAAAAATTTGCCGCTAATTTCCTCTAATTTAGAGGCAGAAAACTTCGCCGCTAAATTGTACTCCCTCCGTCCCAAAAAGATTTACACGTTTCAAAAAAATTGCATCCCACATTTCCTTACCCATTTCTATTAAAAAACCACTTTTACCCCTTACTTTTTCAAACCCTACCTATCACGTCATACTTTTTTCCTAATAATCTACACATCACATCATACTTTTACCCATGACATCAAGGGTATTTTTGGAAAGTCAATACAAAATTATCCCTACCTTAATTTCTACTTTAGTCAAAACGTACCCATCTTTATGGGACGGAGGGAGTATGTGATTTGGCAATCCAATTATATTAATTTTATATCAGAACTAGATATACTTTTCTTTCATAATTTGTAATTCAAAATTTTAAAATATGCCTAAAAAGATAAACTGGAAGATATTTTGGACAAAGGGAGTATAATTAAAAAACATAAAAAATAATATGAGGTGACAAATTGATGATAGATTGATTAATGCAATATGACAAAACAATGGACATGTAATTAAATTTTCATTCAGAAACAAC
This sequence comes from Cuscuta australis, assembly GCA_003260385.1. Classification (NCBI taxonomy): domain Eukaryota; kingdom Viridiplantae; phylum Streptophyta; class Magnoliopsida; order Solanales; family Convolvulaceae; genus Cuscuta; species Cuscuta australis. The sequence continues at coordinate 871,604 of NQVE01000152.1, read as the reverse complement.
ATGTATGCAAATATGTCGGAAACTAAAATATACCAAATTGAAATATATCTGAACCGAAATAAATCCAAACCAATTGATATTCGAACTATATCTGGACCGACTTGATACCGAATCAAATCCAGAATGTGTATGGAACTAAATTAAACCCAAACAAAAATTAAACTTGAACCAATCCGAACCGAACCGATTATAACATATATCCAAAAGATATCTGAACCAAATTATTCCAAAACGGAATCAATCCGAGTGATTCGATTGCCTCCACTACTATTAGTGCCACACTACCATCCGTCACTCCAAGCCACCAGAATGTCACCGTCGATCGATGGTTGTTGACTGATCACACTGCCATATATTATACTGTTATTATTTTTTCATCACACTGCCAACATGTAATCTTACATCACACAACCAATATGAGGTCAAATCGAAAAATTCTTGGAATGAGAGATCATAATTAAGTAAAACCAAATCAAGATAAATCATTGACATATAGGCCCCGTTTGGCATCAGCGTTAGAGATTAGCGTTAGCGTTTTCAAAAAGCTATCCGACGGTAGCCTTTAGCGTTAGCGTTTTTAGATTTAATCTACACCATTAAAATTTTATCCAAAACGCTAACGCTAATCGAAAACGCTCTTACCAAACGAAGCCATAATTAAATAAAATGTATATGATGCTTTAATTAATTAAACTAATTTTTTGATATTGTTTTTCAAGATAAATCTAATAAATATTATTCTTGTATCAATATTTAATATAATTTTATTTAATTAACGGTCAAAATTTATCAATTTTGATTGCAAAAAATCAAATCTGGAAAAATGCTCAGGACAGGGGTAAAATAATGTTTTTAACACAATCCAAGATATGGAAAATTCAGTCAATTTATTTAAATAATGAGTATAAAATTTAGACTTAACTTTACATTAAAAAGTGTATTTGTGTCAGTATGAGTTTTTTTATGACTTTCAATGACACAAAGTATCAGTATCAGTTTTTTTTATTGCAGTGACATTTGTGTCAGTGTATATCATCAAAGTGCCGGTACAATTTTTTGATGTACAATTCGGTATGCACCAAATAATGTGCAAGTTTTCAAAATGTAGATTTTATTTTCAATTGTAGTGACATCTTAATACTCCCATGTACTCCTTACTTGTACATACATTACATGGACTAAATTTATGTTGTATACGTCCATATACATTATTGTCCTAATTTTTTACGAACCAACCACTAATTACCATCTTCCTCCCACCTACCTACACATACCATGCATATATTCTACTCTTTACCAAGTAATTTTTTCAATTCATTTAACTAAGTCACACTCTCTCCTTTAAGGCTTCATCCATTCTCTAAATGAATAAATAAAAAAATTACTATAAATTTTTTAAAAAAATCTACTCCCTACGTTTCATAAAATATGAGACTTTTGCTTTTTAGGAGAGATTTAAGAGGAGTGTATTTTGGTATTGAATTTTCAAAAATGTCCATTGATGTGATGAGTAAAAGTATGATTTGATGACTAGATTATTAGTAAAAAGGTACGATGCGATAGTTAGGGTATGAAAAAGTAAGGGGTAAAAGTGACTTTTTAATAGAAATGAGAAGTGTTTTTTGAGACAGATGAAAAAAGAGAGGAGTATAACTATAAATTAAAAGGCCGCTACACCTCCAAATTAAAGCAACATATTCAGTACATTGGTTGTCATCTTGAATTGTTTGTGTCCCTCGATCAAGAACAAAAATGGCTGCCAATAACAATATTGTTCCACCATCATCAACCCTTGGCCAAACTCCATTAGTGCATGATGAAGAAGCCATTATTACTCGCCGCTCTGCAAATTATCATCCAAGCATTTGGGGAAACTTTTTTCTCTCATATGCTTCTCAACAAAAGGTAAACAAACAATACCAATATTTTTAATTTACCTATAGTTTATAATGACTTCTTCATTATACTCTACAACTAAATTGCATAATTAAGCAACACATATTCAAGTGAATTGGAATATGCAGGAAGATGCAGATATGCCAGAACTAGAAGAGCATCAACAATTGAAGGAAACAGTGAAAAACATGTTCACAGACACTCCTCAAAAGTTGGAGAAGATGATCAACGACATCCAACGGCTAGGAGTGAGTTACCATTTCGAGAAGGAGATCGAAGCAACACTGGAACGCATGTTCGAGGCATACGATGATCTCAACGCCAAAGACGTGATGGAGAATAATGATCTTTGTGCGGTTTCTCTCCGCTTTCGCCTTCTCAGACAGCAAGGGTATTTTGTATCTAGCAGTAAGTGTTAAGGGTATTTTCCATAATTTGCGGTCAAAGGGTTTGACAAAAAAAGGTCGAAAACATGAAGCTTTTTCTGGGACGTAAGGGGTATATAATTGCATGCTTGCTTATTGCGCGCAGGTGTTTTTGAGAAATTTACAGAGAGTGATGGGAAGTTTAAGGAATCGTTGATCGGCAACGTGGAAGCAATGCTAAGTTTGTACGAGGCGTCGAATGTAAGGGTTCACGGGGAGAAGATTTTGGACGAGGCCTTGAGATTCACGACTTCTCACCTGCAATCGATGCTTCCAAACATGGCCCCGACGACCCTGAGATCTCATGTCACTAAAGCACTCAAACTCCCAATCTGGAGAAGGCTAACAAGGATTGATGCTGTGGAGTACATACAGTTTTACCAGCTTGATGAGTCTCATGACTCTGTCCTCTTAAAGTTTGCCAAACTGGACTTCAACATCCTCCAAAAGCAACATCAGAAGGAGCTAGGCAATCTTACAAGGTGGTGGAAAGACTTAGGAGCAGCAGAAAAACTGTCATTTGCTAGGGACAGATTGGTGGAGTGCTACTTGTGGACACTGGGAGTGTTCTTTGAACCACATTATAGTGCTGCAAGAGAGTTCTTCCTTAAAATCATTTCCCTCACTTCAATCCTTGACGATATCTATGATGTTTATGGAACCCCCGACGAGCTCCAGCTATTCACCGACGCTTTCCAAAGGTTGGATGCCAGTGTTGCAGAGGAACTACCCGAATACATGAAGATCGTCTACGATGCGTTCCTCGAGGCATATGCCAAGATGGAGGGACGCGGCCGGGAATCGTACCGCGTCAACTACGCGAAAACCGAGATGAAAAAGCTCGTGGGTGCGTACCACGAAGAGGCGAAGTGGTTCCACGTGGGCGAGACGCCAACGTTTGACGAGTACATGAGGGTTGCACTCGGAACAGGCGCTCATCTTATGTTGGCAACAGCCTCATTGGTAGGCATGCCGGAGGATTTCATTACCAAAGAGGCATTTGATTGGCTGAGCGAGGATCCCTTGATTGTCAGAGCTTCTGCAATTATTGGTAGATTGAAGGATGACATTGCTGGACACAAGGTTCATTATCAGAGTACCAATTTAACAATATATATATATATATATATATATATATATATATATATATATATATATATATATATATATATATATATATATATATATATATAGTTGATTACTTGATGATATAAATATAAATATATATATGCTTTGTGTATTGTATATATGTATAGTTTGAGCAGGAAAGAGGGCATGTGGATTCAGCAGTGGAGAGCTACATGAAGCAATATGGGAAGACAGAAGAGGAGGCAGTGAGAGAGCTAAAAGAAAAGGTGAGTGATGCATGGAAAGACATTAGCAAGGAATGTCTTATTAAGCCATTATTTGCTGTGTTCCCAATGCCCATACTCACCAGAGTTGTGAATCTTGCAAGAGTGATTGAGCTGGTTTATGATGAAGATGGAGATTCATATACCCACTCCTCAAAGCTCAAAGCCATTATCACCTCTGTCTTGGTTCATCCCACTCTCTGAGTCATTCTGAATTTTCACATCAGAGAGTGTTATTTTGTTTTTAATTTCTTGTTTTTTTGTTGTTTGTTTGAATGACTTGATCTATTTCTGCTCTCAACAAATTGAATAATGAACTATTTAGTTCCCAAAGTTTGCTAAGCTGATTTGATTATGATCCGGAACCACAATGTTAGTTATTTTCTTTTGGATCCAGAATTAGGTAAAAACACTTGCTCTACCTGAAATTTAGTTTGTTCACTTGTACCTCATAAAATGTAATGTTGGTGTATCTCTGCGGTGTACAAAATGGAGTACAAATCCTTGAGGTGCAAATAACTTTATCCTAAAATTTTAAATAAATGTTAACTAATGTTGAATAGTGAAAAGTAAACCATTAGAATTTCTTTAATAAATAATGAAGTTATTTAGATCACATACTTTTTTTAATAAGAGAAATGGGGGAAAATGAGAAAGTTGTTTTGGAACAAATGCAAACAATGAAAACAAAAAGGGTGAAAACTTTTGGGGACGGATACACACCTATGGCCTTCATGGGGTACTAAATTTATTTTTGAAAATTTGAATATACTCAAATGAGTAGTCAAACAAACTAAAGAAATGTACTTAGATAAGACTAAAATATCAAAATTATATACTCTATCAAAATAAGATCTCTTATACGGAAGATATATTTTATGGTAGACTTATGGTCCATCATGGACCTACAAATGATGAGCTAAATAAGTATTTCTTTACTAGTTAAATAAACATTTGTTTTTTTTAAATAAAAAAATAAAAAAAATGGTTTTTTTATGTAAGAAGGTGCACAAAAATGATATGCACCCAAGGTGAACCAAAGAAGCACTCTTAAAATAATTTCAATCAAACATTATAAACAAAAATAGATAATTTAAATTGTGAGGGAGGAAATAACCTAAATCTAATAAAAGGGGAATGTAACCGAATATGATTAAGATTGAATTTATTAACCCGAGTTTATTTAGATAGAAATGTAATCATTTACATCAGATGAAATTAGTCAAAATTTTTGAATCCAGCATCATCTTTACAAGTCTTTCTTTTTTAAAAAAAAAATTAACCCAAAATTTGTTCTTTTCTCTTTTCTAGTAAAAAATTTTCATTAAAAATCTATCAATCGCATCCTAAAAGTAATTTTTAAAAGTCAACACAAAAATTTTCTTTCCTTAAAATCCCATTAACAATATTTTAAACGAAATTGATTTTTATTGGCATGTTCATTTAAGAGAGTATTAATAACATTTCATACACAATAAAAAAAATTAGGTCTAAAAAAATTATGCTCCATTTTACAATTAGTATTGTGTATTTTAAAATTTAAGTTTTATATTATTAAATGGTACACACTTTGTTTATAGAGAAATACATAGAATTTGGAGTATAATAAAAGTTATTAATGAAGAAAAGGTATAAAATGTTTAATATTTACGTGCTTAAAAGTGATACTACAAATATTAAATCTTTATATATAAAATTTAAGAGTCGACTTCCAAAATTACATGTGGCATGTTTTGTAGACAATTTTTTTAAACATGTCCGCAATCATACATTGACTCGAACTTTTCTTATTATATTCCTTGGAATTTCCTTATTGTGTATTTAAAACTAATTTAAAAAATTAATGATACTCAAATGGTTTTATATTTTTTGATAGACAAATGTTTTTTCATAAAAAAAGAAAATTAAAAAATATAAATTTGATTTTTAAAAAAATTCTAAAAAAATAAAAATGTAAAATTAAATTTCGAACAATGTTTTCACAACATCAACAAAAACAATATAAACTAAGGATTGGAACTACGTATAATAAAAATCATAATAATAAATAGTAGTAGTAACTAATATTTAAAGCATTCGTTTCCTATTTTGAAAAAGAAAGAGAAGTATATAAAAGGAAAAGGACTTTTATTAGCATGTTATATAATGGAGCATTAATAATATTCCATATAGAGTAAAACAATTCTAATTCTAATAAAAGTTATGCTTTAAAAATAGTGTTTTCCTAACTTTTCCAATTTAAAATTTAATTGTTATATTCTTATACGGTACAAGCTTTACTTATAAAAAATACATAGAATTTGGACATTATAATAAGAGTTATTAATGAATAAAAGGTATAAAAATGCTTAATATTTACACACTTAAAGGTAATAGTACAAATATAAAAAGGAGAAAAAGTAATATGTGATCCTCAATGCCTTTTTATTACTCCGTATAACATATGCCTTATTTATTTTCACATGCAAAAAGAAATCAACGTTGAGCTTAGCAATGATCTCCGAGAGAGGAAATTGTAGGCACCATCGTGAATTCCTCAAAATTATAGTCATATTGTAAAGTTTATACGTTGACCAAGAATATGATATTACATTCATCTACATCTACTTGCGGACATAAGGACATACAAGCTTTTTTGATATGATAATCAAAATTGGATAGAGAAAGTTTGGACAAGTGATTGATGGAACTGGTGACATTGAAATTTCACCTAAATTCTTGATTTTAGACACAACAAAGTTATCCGCTCAAGAGTATAGTGGACTTCACTTATCCGAACCTATTGGAGAGTATGAAAACTTATTCTTTTTTTTAGAATAGGGCACTACTGACACTGTTAGGAGCTTTACCGGAGTTTGCTTCGGAAAGCTATTAGGTGACGGGGGTGTGGCGGCCAGAGAGATTCCAGCGGCGCCAAGAAAGAACGGAGGTAAAACCCTTTAGGGTTTTAGAGAGAGAAAGAGATTAAGGGGAATAAGGTTTGTGATTATTGCTTGATAATAATAGGGTTTATCATGCCCTATTTATACATATTCCCCAAGCCTAATTATCTAGGTTTCTATCCTGTCGGTTCAAGGAAAAGCGACGAGGTAAAGAACCGAAAAGAAACCTTCGAAGGAGCATTATAATTCTGCTCACCTAATAAAATCTATGATACAATAATAAATAAATAAATAAAGTTCTAAACATAATCTTCGTAACATTGGGGTGGCCCGACCATCCTACACGGATGTCCCGAAGCTGCAACGTTTCCCGCATGAGGACCAATTGTGTCCGTATCAACTCCCCCGGGGTTAGGTACGACCTTGTCCTCAAGGCGTAAGTCGGGAAAGTGGTCACGGAGAGTGGTGACTGGCTCCCACGTCATATGATCATCCAAACCGTCGGACCACCGGACAAGCCACTGCTCCTGCGATTCGCCCGCCACCAACACCACGCGGCTATCCACTGCTGCTATGGGCCATGACACTGGCCTGCCCTTGAAGAAATCTACCGGAAAAGTGGGAACTGGGGAGCTGCCATCACGAGCAACAAATGGGCGGAGTAGGGACACATGAAAGACATTGTGGATGCGGCACCCTTCGAGCAAGCGCAATCGATAAGCAACCAGACCCACGCGCTCCAGCACTTCGAAAGGACCATAAAAGCGCCGAGCGAGCTTAGAAGTGTTGGAGTTGTGCCCTGATGGCCAACTGTTTATCGTTATTCTATCATGTATAGGCAGATATAATATGTTTACACATCTCATGCTAATGTAAACAAATATTATATTCCTAGATTTATATTTAAAAGATGTTTATCAGATAGTGTTCTTCTGCTGATGAGACTAACATCTTGAAATAAGTATTTATCTAAATGTCCATAGTCGAGTATTAACGAGAGTGGGATATCGTTAATGCATGTGAGACTAGTGTGTGTTGGATGTTTGACTTAGTCTCATAGTCAATGACGGTGTGTTCGCATCCGCACATGGGCAGATATTATCTAGAGATAATAGGATGCCGGACTGACCCATCCTAAAGATGTTGCTTGAACTTTTAGTTCATGCTCTAAGCATCTTTAGCGCGACCACGGGTGTAACTATCCTTCGACTTGAAGTATTACGTTTTCTGCATATGTGAACCCGCATACTTTGATGCATTGTCCTAAGCCATATGAAATAAGGATGGTATACAGGCTTTGTTTTGGGTATGCCGCAGCGCATATTCAGAAACGTAGATTACGTACATAGGATTTGTCACTACTCTTTTTAAGAGATTAATGTCTTATGGGGCCCACTGATAAGTTATGATTGAGGAAATTGCATGGCCATGCTGAGATGTTTTTATGACGTCTGTTCCTATCAGTCAGACTTGATAAATCAGTGAATGACTTAATGGATACAAGCTGGATTTTATTAATCCCTTGCATTAAGTTTAGACATTGAGACAAAGGGATACAGTTACACGGAGTCTGAGTCGTGGAAAGGTTTTGACGGTGCAAACGTCTTAACTTATAATCTGGGGGCAATAGTGTGTTGCTAGATACCGCTTATTGCTTATAGTATTGGTGCAGAGCCAATACTGTGGCCAGCTTTATAAGTGCCTATACGGGTCACACATTTTGAACAATTTAAGGAGTAGGATTAAACAATGGGATAATAAGTAATTTGTATATTTGTAAAATAGTAAAATAAAATATTTTGGAATATAATATTATATATGTAAAACATTCGGTGATATATTTATATATATAAATACCGAAATATATATATATATATTATATGTTGAATATTTTATTTTGGTTTGTCATTTTAATTATGAAAATAATTATTTTGACATAAACTATTTAAAGTATATTTGTATACTTGTTTAAAAATGATATTGGTATTTTTATTTGATTTAAAATTAATTTTATATTAATTTTTGGTGTCAAATAAAATACACTTTGAACATTTAAGTGGAGAAGAATTTCAAATATCCTTCTCATATCATCATTTCGGCCATAGTGATATAAAGGATCCAAAATCAATCTTTGACATAGTTTATTAGTTTTTATCCTTTAGCTAAATGACAAAGTTTTATAAATCACTTTGTAATCTTTTGTTGATTACACGGCACATTGAATTTAAAGTGGGAATGTGAAGATTATCATTTTAAAGGAGAGCATGCACTTGTGTATTTTGGTGATAATTTTTTTCTAGTGAGAGAAAATTACTTTTATGTTCTATTAATATCATTTTGTGTATAGAAAATATCTATAATATTTTCTAAATATTATTAGAAATATTTTCTATAGAAATATACAAGATTATTATTATCCCAAATTTTAATCTTTATATTTTATACTACTATAATCTTTACTAGCATAAAGATTGTGGTAGACTCCGGCGTTGTTCGTGTGTCAAAGTTGGAGACCGGACGCTTGAACGGTTACGTTTGCACTTTCAACGCTCTTCCTACGACTTCTTCGTTTTTACCGCTTACGGAGAAAGGTATAAATTTCTTACTCACTATAAGTTTTAGTACGTGATTCTGGGCAAGATAATCATGTTAGGATGTTAAAATTTTTATATTCCGCTGCCTATCCTTGCATGGTTACCTTTCAATAAGATAACGGCCGAGCGAGGGAGTATTGCCGGTAAGGTTGGAGCTTCAATAAAACCAAGTCGCCCACGGCGAAGGTTACCTCCCGTCGATGTAGGTTAGCCTGGGTCCTCATTCGTTGCTGCATCTTCGCCAAGTGTTGTTTGAGGTCGGCCAACAATTCCGCCCGATCTCGCAATAACTCTTCCACATGTGGATCCTTGGAGCGGAGGGATAGGGTGGGGAAGAGAGACGGCGGTGGGCAGCCGTAGAGAGCCTGAAACGGTGAGACACCCAAGCCAGCGTGGTGACTACAGTTGAGTGCTAATTCTGCCCATGGCAGGAGCGTCGCCCACTTGCCCGGTCGCTCGAACGTGAATTCCCGGAGGTACTGCTCAAGACTCCGATTCATCACCTCGGTCTGGCCATCGGATTGCGGGTGATAAGCTTTCGAGAACTTAAGAGAAGTACCGCTTAATCGCATAAGTTCCTGCCAAAAAGTACTCATAAGCACGGAGTCCTGGTCGGAGATGAGCGTCAATGGAAACCCGTGATGTTTCACCACTGTATCCACGAATAATTGGGCAGCCCGTGGAGCATCAAACCCGGATGGCAATCCACCACAATGCGTGTACTTGCTTAGGCGATCCACGACAACCATGATAACGGAGAAACCCTTTGACGTTGGTAAACCCGTAATGAAATCCATAGATGCGGACTCCCATACCTGATCGGGAATAGGCAGTGGTTGGAGCAGGCCGGCCGGCTTTTGGGTAGAATTTTTTGTGGCCTGACAGACCGCACAAGATGCCACATATCGCTTCACCTCCTGGCGCATGTGCGGCCAGTAGAACTGTAACGCCCCGAAAATAGGCCTATCAGAATTAATTAATTGATAATTAATTAATTACTGAGAAGGACTCAAAAATATGTGAATTATAAAGTTGGTCAATAAATAATAAAAATTTTATCATTTTGTAGAGTTTGACTGTCCGATTCTAACGGTTTAATCGGATTTCAATTCGGAGAAAGTTGGACCAAAAAGTGTTCCCCGACTGGGACCAAATTAGTCCCAATCAAGGACTTACGTTTAGAATCGGAGAAGATAGCAGCCCACTCCACTCAGCCGCCGAAACAGTCGAAAGGAGGTCATCACCGTGTCTGTTTCCTCTTCACTAAGGCTATATAAGGACCACCTCTTTCTACCCAATTCTTCACCGTTTCTTCCCAAATTGCTTCTAAGAGTTAGCTTTGAGTGTGTAGAACGCAGTGGTGCTGTCATATTGGTGTGAGGTCGCCGGAGATAGCCACAATCCTTGCCGGAAGTTTCGCCGGAAAATTTCCAAAACCTCCATTACGCTTCGAGGTAAGCCCGTAGATATATCTAAAGATTAGAATGTTCATATAGGTTGTTTTTACGTTCATAAATGGTCATTTGGTTGAGTTTTGTGTTTGACATGTTTGAAGAACCAAGAATCATAAACCTTGAATTTGATGTTAAAAATATGTTTTAATGATTCTAAAATGATCTATGAACCTTGGAGAACATTTTTATATAGTTTAATTGAAGTTTGGTAACTAAAATTGATATGTCCGAAAATGGACCGAAGGTAGAAGACGATGAACAGTGACCGAAAATCGATTATTTTCTTCCTAAGAATTGATTAAAACTTGTTCAGATAACGCGTATCAAAATAAAAAATAATAATAATCGATTATGTTAGGGTATAGAATCGATTTTGGTATTTAATCGATTAAAATATATTATAAAATCGATTTTACAAATTTAATCGATTAAAATATGTTGAAAAATTGATTTTTATATATTTAATAGATTAATATATATTTAAAAATCGATTTTTATATTAATTTATTGAATAAATCGATTTTTCCTCAATTCTAGTGTCCCGAAAATATTCTTGGAAATATTCTTTGACAATACTAATTAATTATGAACAATTTAAATATGATTTTGTATAATAAATGATGTTTTTGGCATATAAAACATTATGTGATGCATGACGATAAGTTCAGGTGTTAACACCCGAGACTAGGCCGCTGTTTGCTATTAAATATTATGTTGAATGATCATTATGATGAATAATTATTATGGATAATTATGAATGATAAACCTACTGATTAAAATGATTATTGATGATTAAGTCATGATTAAAAATGAATTAATGGTGATTATGAAAACAGTGTATATTGTTAAGGATATCTAGAAGAACTCTAAGATATACACACTTGTATATTGATGATGATTATTAAGGATATCTAGAAGAACTCTAAGATATACCTACTTGACCAATTCATATTTCGGGTTAAAACGTACGTACGGGATCCAGACCGGATATCACCCACCCAACAAATCATTGTTCGGTTGGTACGTAATCCACATGACTCATAGGGTGGATTATCGATTCTTGTGTTCTGCATTAAACTATTTATAGTTTAAGGGCCTGGTTAGAATTACTGCCTTAGACTAGGAATAGCTAAGAGCTGAATATAAAATGATGTGGCCTTAGATTAAGAATAATTTAAGAGCATTATTGATATATTGAATATCAAATGACTTGGAATAAACTATTGAAAATATTATGAATGTTTGAACCACATATTGTGTACATGATATCAAACCTCAGGCCAAGTATGGAATATTTTTTTTTTCTCCTTAGACAACAAACACAGTTTAAAAAAAACAGCAAGTCAGCAACCATGCGTAAAAAAAATTGCAGATTTATTTCCAAACATCCTAATCAATATTTTTTTTTTTGGGACTTTTTGAGAATCAATTTCTAAGCTATTTTGGAGTCTTTTTAGTTACTTAAACACATTAAATTACTCCATATCAACCCAAACATCATCAAATATTCTAAAATATTTTTAATGGATATTGATGACATATTTGAAGAGTTTTACACTTCTCTTGATTTTTTTTGATATGATCCTGATTTTATGATGTTAGAATCCTCCAAAAATAATCTAAAATTATCATGATCAAGTTGAGGTAATCTTTATTGGTTGTTTCTACAAATTTTTACCTATAAATACCACCCAAACTCATTCATTTTTCTCCATTCTCTCTCCTTAAAATTGCAGCAACTTTTCTCTTCTTTATAATAAAAATATTAAGTTATTTTACTCCCAATACACTACCAAACCTTTCCCAAAAGACTAGAAGAAGTTAGAGCCAACAAGAGTTCGTTTAGAGCCCGTTTAAGGTAAGACAACTCTCCCAAAAATCCTGCATTTTTTTTGTGTTCTTCAAGTTATTAAGACACTTTTTACTATTTTTTTTGTTCTTCGGTAAAGCTCCATAACACATCTAAAGTCTCGGTTCCTTACTAGTCTTCAACAAGTCCGTTTCACTTTCTCTCTCGAACTCGAGGTATGTACAAAATCGTATTGCACGGACTTCCCGTTCAACTATTATATTTGTAAAAATCTTTTAAAACAAAACACTCTTTGTATGATTCAAGGTTATTTAAAAAAAATATACAAAGTAGTATTTTACTTTCAAATTAATATTTTATACACTTTTAAAAGTGATTTATTATAAAATATTGATTTATAAAAATGATTTGATATATAGGAAATAATATTTAAACTTTTATATTGTCATAAGTTTAAACAACTTGAGATCATTGTAAACTTGTATTTCGGAGCAACGGTAGGAGACCCCTATCACCGCTCATCGTATACGTATACAGAACCATCGGCCAAGGTTGCGAGAATGATGCCCAAAAGGCATTATTTCTCAGGGCTACATTCGGAGACCCCGGGTGTATGTCGTTAAATTGAATATTTCGTATCTCAGTGGTTTGATAAAATCTTTTATAAAGTTTTTATCTAACTTATATCTATGTAGTTTCATATATGGAAATCCATTCTGTGAAAGTGAGATATTGATTTTCGTAAATATTATATTTTTACGAGACTCCGTCCTATACTGTTTTGTACCACTCAGCAAATATGTTGAGCGTACAGTATTTTTGGTTTCTACTGTGCGTAGGTGATGTAGCTGGAACAAGTGGAAGTGCAGGACATGGCAATTAAATCTGTTTTGATAAATACGGTTATGTGTTTATTTATTTGCTTGAATAAAAAGTTTGTATTTTATTTTATGACGTTATGTTCACAAACATATTGTGTATTAAACTCGTTTCCGCTGTTTTTAATAAACATTTATATGATGTTTTTTATAAGAAATTAGTATATTTTCTCTTAACTCTCTAATTTGGAATAGTCCACGAGACTGTTCAAGTTAGAGTGTTACATTATATGACAGAGTTTTACACTTTTTTTATAGCATATACATATCTATATTCAGAGTATAAATACTAATGGGATTTTCTCTAATGCCTCATTATTTAAGAGGGAATGGAAACTGAAGAATTGATATATTCCAATAATCATAATGTGGGAATACAAGGGATATTATATAGTAGAGTAGTCCTAGTTATAATAGGAAACCTACTATGTTAGGAATCCTTAATTAATAAGGACTATACATGTATGGAAACTACCATATACACAAGATACTAAATATATACTTAATATATTTAACATGCTCCCAACGGCACTGGTGCGGAACGCCGAACACCCAAACAATCCCGGAATTCTGAAAAAATGATGGATGGAAGACCCTTCGTGAAGATATCAGCATACTGGAGAGACGAAGGGACATGTAGTACGCGGACCTGTCCGAGAGCCACGCGGTCTCTAACGAAGTGTATGTCAACCTCGATGTGCTTCGTGCGTTGATGCTTAACAGGATTTGCAGAGAGGTAGACTGCACTCACATTATCACAAAAAATAAGAGTGGATCGACTGAGTGGTTGCTGGAGCTCGAGGAGAAGATTACGTATCCAGCTGACTTCAGCTACGGCGTTGGCTACTGCTCGATATTCTGCCTCGGCACTGGATCTGGACGTGGTGAGCTGGCGCTTAGAAGACCAGGAAATGAGATTATCGCCAAGGAATATGCAGTAGCCGGAAGTGGACCGGCGGGTGTCAGGGCAGCCGGCCCAATCGGCATCAGAATAGGCCCGCATCTGGTCTGTGTGAGATCTGGAGATGGAGATGCCATGTGATGGTGTGCCATGAAGGTATCGCAAAACCCGCTTCATGGCCGTGACATGGGGCGTGCGTGGATCATGTAGGAAGAGACAGAGCTGCTGCACGGCATAAGTGATGTCAGGACGAGTGAAGGTGAGGTACTGTAGGGCTCCCACAATGGAGCGGTAAAGAGAGGGATCTGGCGCAGGTGTTCCTCCTGAAGCTGACAGTTTCCCGCGTGTATCAACCGGAGTGGAAACCGGTTTACAGTTGAGCATGCCCGCTCGATCAAGAATATCATAGAGAAACTGAGTCTGTGTCAGGAACAAGCCACGGGAGGTGCGCTGAACATTGATCCCGAGAAAGAAATGTAGGTCCCCCATATCTCTCATAGCAAACTCACCCTTCAACCGCTGTATGACCCGCTGTAGAAGATCCTGCGAGGAAGCCGTGAGAATGATGTCATCAACATATAGAAGTAGGAAAGCCATCTGAGACCCCTGGCCATAAGTGAACAGTGAGGTGTCGCTCTTGCACCCGCGGAAGCCAATCGTGAGAAGAAAGCCAGTAAAACGCTGATACCAAGACCGCGGTGCTTGTTTCAGTCCATAGAGCGCCTTGTTCAGTTTGCACACATAGTGGGGTCGGGCACGATCCTGAAATCCAGATGGTTGGGCCGTGTATACCGTCTCTGTGAGAGTGCCATGAAGAAAGGCATTCTTGACATCAAGCTGGTGAATTGGCCATCCTCGTGATACGGCTAAACTGAGAATGATCCGAATAGTTGCCGGTTTGACCACCGGGCTGAATGTCTCATCATAATCTATGCCATGACGCTGATTGAATCCTCGAACAACCCATCTGGCTTTGTACCTGGACAGTTCACCTGTAGGGCTAAGTTTGTGTCTAAAAAGCCATTTACCGGAGATAATATTTTGGTTAGGGGAGGGAGGTACTAAATCCCATGTATTATTAGCAATCAAAGCATTATATTCATCTAACATAGCATTGTACCAATTTTGATCTTTAAGTGCACTACGGTAGGTGGGGGGAATGGAAGAGATGCTAGCAACGGTGTTTAGGTTTAGGACTCGTTTAGGGCAAAAGATCCCGGCCTTAGCGCGGGTGGTCATGGGATGAGTGGGCTGAGGATGCTGGGTTGCTTCGGGTGGGTGGGCCGTGTCATGTGGACTGGGAGGAGATTGGGCCGAGGAGGGGGAAATAGTGGAGGTGGGCTGTGGGAGGTTTGTTGGGCTACGGGGAGGAGAGGGGTGGGGTTGTTTGGGCTGCTGGGCCGTGGGTGTTGGGCTGCTGGGCCGCGGGTGAATGGGGCTGGGCAGAATGGGTGTAGGCTGGGTGGTGGAGGGCGGTGTTGAGGGGTGGGCTGTATGAGGGGAGGTTGGGCCGGTGGGGGGTGTGGGGTGTGGGGAGAGGGTTGGCTAAGGAGATGTTGAAAATGGTGTGGGATACTGTCCTCCATGGCATCAAGAAATGTGTAGTTAGACGGAGACTGTGGTGGGGCATATGGGAAGGTAGACTCGTCAAACGTGACATGGCGTGACACGATGATTTTCTGAGTAGTGAGATCATAGCACCGATACCCACGTTGAGACTCGGGATAGCCTAGGAAAATGCACCGCGCAGAACGGGGGGCTAATTTATGAGGGGTAGTGGCGGATAAGTTGGGGTAGCAGAGACATCCAAAGACACGTAGGTGGTTGTAGGGTGGAGGGTGTTATATAAGGCTTCATGGGGGGTGCGGTTTTGTAAAGTGGTGGTGGGTAGAAGATTAAAGAGATGAGTGGCCATGTGAAGGGCTTCAACCCAAAATTGGGGTGGTAAGTTGGCTTGGAACAGGAGGGTGCGCATGGTGTTATTTATGGTGCGGATGGTGCGTTCTGCGCGACCATTTTGCTGGCTAGTGTAAGGACAGGAGAAGCGAAACAAGATTCCCAAGGACTCATAAAATGTGGCTAATGGGTTGTTACGATATTCAGTGCCATTGTCAGATTGAACGGCTTTGATGGTCGTATTGAATTGATTTTTGACAAAAGCATTGAATTTGACCAAATGAGAGTAGACATCAGATTTGTGACGTAACGGAAAAACCCATAAGTAATGCGAGAAATCATCAAGTAAGAGCATGTAAAGTTTAAAACCAGTCACACTGGGAACAGGAGATTGCCATAAGTCTGTATGCATTAATTGAAAAGGAAACTGAGAAATACGACTCGAAGACTGAAATGGTAGGCGAAC
Organism: Cuscuta australis; assembly: GCA_003260385.1. NCBI lineage: Eukaryota > Viridiplantae > Streptophyta > Magnoliopsida > Solanales > Convolvulaceae > Cuscuta > Cuscuta australis. The sequence goes on along the minus strand of NQVE01000152.1, from coordinate 855,050 downwards.
ATGTTTGCCTAGTTGACACGCATGACAAAGAAAATCTAACTTTGATTTATTATTGCTATCTAAAACAGAAGAGATGCCATGGAGCACAGCTGGGCTTGGGTGTCCAAGACGGCGGTGCCATGTTGGGAGGTCGACTTTGGTGAGGTGGAGTTGTGCTGGGGGCAGGCTTGAGAGAATGGATAGAGGTGTCCGTCACTACTGGATCGATGAATCACGGCTCCCGTCAGGTTGTCCTTCACAGAGAAACCAGATGAGTCAAATTCAACTGAACAGTTGTTATCACGAGTAAATTGACGGACAGAAATAAGGTTGTGAATAATGTGAGGAGATACAAGGACATTGTTTAGAGAAAGGGGAGGGTGAGTTTTAAGGAATCCGTTGCCAGAACCCGTAGTGCTTACTCTAGATCCATTGCCTACAATAATATGAGAAGGTGAATTAATGTTCGAAGGAAATACATGAGATAAAGTACCTGAGTCGGCGGTGATGTGGTGTGAAGCTCCGGTGTCCATGAACCAGGTAGGGTGGGAGTTGAGGTGTAGGTTTTCAAGGCTATGGGTTAGGGCCGTAGGGGAGGGGGGGTGGCTGTAGTGTTGCGGGTAGGGTGAGGTGGGGTGGGGTTGCCGGATAATGGGGTGGGGGTAGGGGGTTCGGGTTTGGGTACTGGGTTGGGTAGTACGGGTTGGGTGTTTGGTACTGGGTATGTGGCGGGGTAGGGTATTGGGCTGGGTTCGGGTAATGGGCCACGTGGGCCTGGGCCGGGTAGGGGGAGTAGGGTCGTGGGCCTAGAAGGCCGGGTGAGGGAGTGGGGAACTGCCAGGTATTTGCGCCGGGTTGTCGTTGATTCGAGCTGCCTCGTCCACGTCCACGGCCACGCCCGCGGTAGCCACCAGAATTGCCCCGATTTGATCCGCCGAAACTGCCACGCCCGGAGTTCTGCCCGCTGCTGCCTTGCCGCGACTGACCCCCGCCCGCCATGTTGCTGCCGCCGCCGCCGCTGAAGCTGAGAAGGGCGGTGGACTGTGCGGCGTTGGGGAGGGCGTCGGCCTGCTGTTGTTCGACCAAGAGGAGAGCCGATCGGACTTCCAGGAACGTCGGAAACGGGTTCTGATACTGCAAAAAGTGAACTTGGCCCCGGATGTCATGTGGCAATCCTTGAAGCACTTGTAGGACGAGGGCGTGTTCGGTCACCGGAGCATCTACGTCGTCGAGATAGTCGGCTAGGTTCTTGAGAGTGTGACAATACTCATTTATTGTCTTGGTTCCTTTGACAGTGGTGCGAAACCGGTGCTCCAATTGCATCGCCCGGGCGTGCTTGTTGTCATGAAACAATTTGTAGATCGCTTTCCAGAGTGCCGCGGCTGTAGGGCTGTTTGCGAGGACGAGATCGGAGACCTCATCGGAGACGGTAGACAAGATCCATCCTTGAAGTAGGGCGTCGAATTGGAACCACTCAGCATCGTTGGCCGATTTGGCGACGATAGTGCCGTCAAGATATCCCATGAGATTAAATCGAAGAACAAGGAGACGAAAGAGTCGACTCCATTTTTTGTAGTTTGGCTCCGAGATACTGAGTTGAACGGGGATATGGAGTTTAATGTTTGAGATTGTTGTAAAAGCAAGGTGGGGAGATTTGGTGTTGTTGGTGTTGTCGGAGGAGACGGAGGAGACTTCGGCCATGGTGAGATATAGGGGAGATGGCCGAGAGAGAGGGTTGGCAGGGAGAGAGAGAGAGCTACGGCAGAGAGAGAGAGATGCTGCCGAGAGAGAGAGAGAGAGCTACGGCAGAGAGAGAGAGATGCTGCCGAGAGAGAGAGCCGAAACAGGGAGAGAGAGCCGTGAAAAATTTTAGGGCTCCGATACCATGAAGAATTGATATATTCCAGTAATCATAATGTGGGAATACAAGGGATATTATATAGTAGAGTAGTCCTAGTTATAATAGGAAACCTACTATGTTAGGAATCCTTAATTAATAAGGACTATACATGTATGGAAACTACTATATACACAAGATACTAAATATATACTTAATATATTTAACAGAAACCTTTCCTCTAATTTCTTGACATGTGTATGAATAATAATATTAATTACTCCCTCCATCGATTACAAATTGCGGGTTACGAAGAAAAATTTCTTAATGAAATTGTGTAAAAAAAAAAAAGTTACATATTAAAAAACTACGTCAAAAGTTCTACAAAACAAGAGGTGACAAAAATATTTTATTTTATCAAATACTTAATGAAATTGTGTAAAAAAACAAAAGTTATCGAGAGGAGATAATAAAATTGTAATCTATTTAAGGACAGATGGAGTATATTCTTCATTCCATTACTTTTCTAAAACAGAGTTTGTCTTTCTTTCATTCATCAAGTATCAAACGGATAATGTAATTTTGAGAACTTTTTTACTATATCTTTTTGTAATTTTCTTCCTCTCTTGTTTATTTATATTGGTTTATGAAATGTTTTTTGAGCTTATTTTTCAAAAACTAACAATACAATCTTTTTACTTGACCAATTTGGGTTTAGAATATTTGACTAAAATCAATAATGATTCCATTTATTTAAAAAATAGTGTAAAATTAAATATTTAACTTATGTATGCATAATTTATATAAAAAAATTAATTAAATGATAAATGAGTGGTAAACTAATTCTGGTTAAAACTATAATTTTTAATCAAATGTGTGATAATAATGATAAATAAAAAAGATGAAAATTTGACCTCTTAGATAGTAAATAAGTAAATTAAAATAAATGATGGAATTTTTTATTATCCATATGCTAATATAAATATTTATATGTGGAGTATTTTATAATAAAATTGCATTTAATTCGATTTCTCTCTTGACTCTAGATTCAAGACTTTAATTAAAATTAAAATGTAAAAATATATAGTTCAAGTTAGAAATTCAAAAAAAAAAGTTAGGGAGTAAATGTTCAAAATTTTTACATTCTTTTTTTAACAAAAAAAACAACATAAGGAAGCTTTAGAAAAAATAAAATGAGAACAGGATGAAGAATTTTGTAAAACATAGTTTAGATTATTAATTCTCATAAGTTTAGGCATAAAATAATCCACATGTTAAGATCTATGTCTTCTCAAATAAAGAGGCATGAGCTAAAAAGTCAAGTAAAAAGTAAAGAGAGAAAGAGAGAGAAAGAGAAACTAAGGCTTTTAAATACAAGAATTCCGGCTTTTGATTTCAATTCATAATTAAACAGGTAATAATGCAAATGCATATGATTGTTTATTTTTGACTTTTTCTGATCAAAAGTAGTAAAATTTGACTTTAAATTAAATAAAAATTATATTACAAATTGATATAAAAATAGTTTTATTAGATTTATCATATAAAATATATCAAAATACTATTTTATCTGATTAATATGAAATATCTATTTTATTTAATCATAAGTCAAAAGTTAAAAACAATTGATTGAAAAAAGTAAAAATCGGAAAATATTCTATGAGGGAGGTAGTATTTCCTAACAAGAATCCACTCCTCCCTCCCAAAACTTTTATACTTTAATTTACTCAAAACGAAAAAAGTCATCAATTTTTTTTAAATTTAGTTTATTTAAAAATTAATATAAAAATCTAAAATAAACTTACATATTTAAAAAAAATACATCAAAAGTTCTGCAAAACAAGATGTCATAGGAATATATATACATGTAATAAACTACGTAATGAGGTGTATTTTAAAATTTTGAGGTGAGAATATAAGTGTTTTTCGAGATGCACAAAAAATTAGAGTGTGATTTGTGAGAGAGAGGAAGTAATTATTAAAATAAATAGATACTTTGCATATTCTACTCCGTATGTTTTTATTTACGTTAAATGTATTCGTTCATGCAATTTAATAAAAAAAAAAGGCTAAATAAATAAATAAATTGGGAGTATTAGCTATAGTTATAAGTGAAATTTGAATTGATTAGAACTAAAACATAAGTCATTTCTCAATGTAGTACTTAAACTTTTTTTCTCTCTAAATAAGACTTAATAATAACTAGTGAGAAGCATAATGTCCAAGTGATGCTGAATATTTAGTTGAATAATGACTAATAGATAATGACTAATGGTATAAATTAAACAGGCCACATCACCAAACTTAAGCAACATATTCTTAAATTGTTTGTTTGTGCATGTCCCTCTCCATTTCCAGCTAGCCACTTCAAAACAAATTAAAATTAAAATGGCTGCCAATAATGACATTAATATTCCAGCATTGTCATCATCAACCTCCGACCAAACTCAGCTAGCGCATGAAGATGAAGCCATTACCCGTCGCTCTGCAAATTTTCATCCAAGCATCTGGGGAAACTTTTTCCTCTCATATGCTTCTCCACAAAAGGTTTATATATATATATATATATATATATATATATATATATATATATATATATATATATATATATATATATATACATATATAATTAGTAATCACAAACAATTTAATTTCACCCAAAAAAAATACTCCCTCCGTCCCTAAATAAAGTTACTCTTTCGTTTTTTCTTTGTCCCTAAATAAACTTCTCTTTTCCCTTAAAAAACTCCTTTTACCCCTTACTTTTTCATACCCTACCTATCACATCATACCTTTTTACTAATAATCTACCTATCACATCTTACTTTAACACATCACATCAAGAGTATTTTTGGAAAGTCAACACCAAAATATCCATCCCTTAAATCCTCAAAAAGTCAAAAATGGAACTTTATTTAGGGACGGAGGGAGTAAATCATTTGTAATTGAATCTTCATGTTATTATCAACATATATGGTAGTTCTATGTTCTTATTTCAAAATAAGACTATTTCACCGTGTAATAATATTGGAAGCAATTTAGTTCGTTAAAGTTTTGTATGAAATATAATACATATATATGTTTTCAGGGAGATGGAGGAGATACACAAGAAGTGGAAGAGCATCAACAGCTCAAGGAAGCAGTGAGAAACATGTTTTTAGAAACTCATCATCCTCAAAAGTTGGAGGTGATGATCAACAACATCCAACGGTTAGGAGTGAGTTACCGTTTCGAGAAGGAGATCGAAGCAACACTGGAACGCATGTTCGAGGCATACGATGATCTCAACGACAAAGACGTGATGGAGAATAATGATCTTTGTGCGGTTTCTCTCCGCTTTCGCCTTCTCAGACAACAAGGGTATTTTGTATCTAGCAGTAAGTGTTACTCCCACCTTCTCATAAAATTTTCTTTCTCGATAACTCTATTTCAAACTTCATTTACTCTTTTTTTCTGTTTCCATTTTTGATAAAATATTATAATCAGGTTACTCTTTGTTTTGTGGAACTTTTCGGTTTTAGTTCATTTATGCTCAAAATTTGTTAAGCTAAGGAACCCGATAAAGTAAAATTTGAATCTATATATCTCAGGTCATGTTCTCCTCAATTATTTTTTTTACTTATTACTTATTTTTATTGAAATCAGATCAGATAATCAGAAATAACTTTAAATAGAACTATATTCAAACCAGATCAAATCAGAACTTATTTAAATCAAATCAGAACTTATTTCAATCAAATCAGAACTAATCAAATTAGGTGAATATAGCGGAAAAAAGCAACATAAAGCTAATAAAAGGGGACAAGATGATATATAAAAGGGGCTAAGTTGAATTTATTTACCGTAATTTATGCAGATGGAAATGTAATCGCTTACATCACATGAAAATATGATCGAAATGAGTCAAATTTTTGAATTTGGCATCATCCTAGTGAGCGAGTGTCCTCTGGTGCACTCGACATGACATTCTCCAGTGTTTTCCCCCCTCCACGTCATCATATTCCTCCGTCCTATAATGATCTTCCCGGTTCGCAAAACGAAGAAAAATCTCAAGTTTTTTCAATCTATTTTATTTAAATATTGGTATAGAAATAAAAAATAAAACATACATATTTAAAAACTACACCAAAAGTTCAACAAAACAAGTGGTGACAAGAATATTTTATTTTATCATATAGGCCATGAAAAAATACAAATAAATATAAATTCCCGTGAAGTTGGAATAGTGCTCTGGGAAGATCATTATAGGACGGAGGGAGTATTATTGTTTAATTTTGTGAAATTATTCTTCATTGCTTTTGAAAGCAAAAATTTCATACTCCCTCCGTCCCATGAAACATGGGATGTTTTGCTTTTTGAAGAGATTTAAGGGAGTGTATTTTGGTATTAAATTTTCAAAAATGTCCTTTGATGTGATGGGTAAAAGTAAGATTTGATGGGTAGATTATTAGTAAAAAGGTATAATGTGATAGATAATGTTTGAAAAAAGTAAGGGATAAAAGTGACTTTTTAATACAAATGAGAAGTGTTTTATGGGACGGATGAAAAAAGAAAGGAGAAAGGTTTTATGAGACGGAGGGAGTATTTGTTTTTGAAAAAAAGTGAGTATAGATTCGTATTGTTTGGAAAAGATGTCCACTTTGATTTTGCATTGTTATTGCGCGCAAGTGTTTTTGAGAAATTTACAGAGAGTGATGGGAAGTTTAAGGAATCGTTGATCGGCAACGTGGAAGCAATGCTAAGTTTGTACGAGGCGTCGAATGTAAGGGTTCACGGGGAGAAGATTTTGGACGAGGCCTTGAGATTCACGACTTCTCACCTGCAATCGATGCTTCCAAACATGGCCCCGACGACCCTGAGATCTCATGTCACTAAAGCACTCAAACTCCCAATCTGGAGAAGGCTAACAAGGATTGATGCTGTGGAGTACATACAGTTTTACCAGCTTGATGAGTCTCATGACTCTGTCCTCTTAAAGTTTGCCAAACTGGACTTCAACATCCTCCAAAAGCAACATCAGAAGGAGCTAGGCAATCTTACCAGGTATGTGATACGGATAGTTAATTATAATATTTTAATTAGTTATATTATTATTTAGTACTTATTTATTACTCCCTCCGTTCCACAAAACCCTTCCTCTTTCGTTTTTGTTTGCTTTCCACAAAACACTTCCACTTTCTATTAAAAAACCACTTTATTTTACCCGTACTTTTTCATACCCTACCTATCACATCATACTTTTTCACTAATAACCAAACTATCACATCTTACTTTTTCCCATCACATCAGGGGCAAAATTGGAAAGTCAACCAAAATTACATTTTCCTTATTTTTCCTCAAAGTCAAAACCGGAATGGTTTTGTGGAACAGAGAGAGTATTGTTTATTGATTGTTTAGGGTTTTAGAATGAGCCTGAACCCATTAGGGTTATTTGCATTCTTTATATATTGTAAACATTCGTTATTATTATTCAATCAATGAATAATAAAGAATTCTCTTAATCTCTTGTTTAAATGTTCCAAACGTGGAATTATGCAATTAATTGTGAGCTTTTAATCATAATTAATTACAAGATTTGGCTGTGATTTAATTTAAATGGTAAATATGATTTATATATATATAGGTGGTGGAAGGAATTGGGAGCAATAGAAAAAATGCCATTTGCTAGAGACAGATTGGCGGAGTCGTACTTGTGGACGCTGGGAGTCTACTTTGAACCACAATATGGTGCTGCAAGAGAGTTTGTTCTTAAAACCATATGTCTCGCTTCACTCCTCAATGATATCTATGATGTTTATGGAACCCCTGACGAACTGAACCTATTCACCCACGCTTTTCAAAGGTACTACTCTATATTGTTATATACTCCCTCCGTCCCCAAATAAATGTCCCTTTTTGACTTTTTGAGAATTTAAGGGAGTGATATTTTTGTGTTGACTTTCCAAAAATACCCTTGATGTGATGTGTAAAAGTAAGACGTGATATGTAGATTATTTTTGTAAAACCGCCGGCGGGTCGGAGCGTTTTCCGGCCAACTCCGGCAAAATTGACGGCGGGCACCAACACCAATGCGGTCGTGGCATCCGGGCGACCTCCAAGGACCCCTCAATTGCAAGATTTGATGAAGATTTGCAAAACCCCCAATTTTGGATCCAATTTCGAATTTTAGGGTTTTTTCAAGTAGAAAAATTCAGATTCGAGAAGTTACAGGCCAAATTAGACAAAATGGTTTGGATATTATTGATCCTCGTCTCAAGACGAAGAGAATGACATTGGTCCCGCCGGAATCGGAAAAAGTTCATTTTCCGGCGACTTTGACCGGCGGGCGGCAGCGGCGGGGCGTGGAAGAAAAGAAAAGAAGAAATGAGGTCAAATTGAAAATTTTAAAATAAATAAAATTCGAATTTGGCCCTAATGACCGGAAGTTAACCTAGAAACGGGCTAATGGCTCATTAGTGAAAGGATTGTGTAAGTTCAGGGATTTTTGTGAAAAGATTTGAAGTTCAGGTACCACTTCGAAATTCCAGCTAAAGTTCAGGTACCATTTGTGAAATTTACCCCACTCCTCGATGATATCTATGATGTTTATGGAACCCCTAACGAACTGAACCTATTCACCCACGCTTTTCAAAGGTACTACTCTATATTGTTTTATAATACGGAGTAATGTTTTTTTTATCTAAATGGTACTAAAACATAGTGATTAGACCAATGAAGTATCATGTGTTTTTATTTCTCAGTGTAGTACCACTGGTCATTGTTCAAACTAAATGTCCACCATCACTGGACATTATTCAAGTACTTTTTACGTAATAAAAAATTTAAGTACTACATTGAGAAATGGTATACTCCCACCGCTCCTAAAAATATGGGACTTATTGATTTTTAAGAGACTTAAGAAAAGTGTATTTTGATATTGAATTTCCAAAAAAGTTTTTTGATGTGATGGGTAGATTATTAGTAAAAAGGTACGATGTGATAGGTAGGGTATGAAAAAGTAAGGGGTAAAAGTGACATTTTAATAGAAATAAGAAGTGTTTTTTGGGACGGAAGAAAAAAAGAAAGGAGAAAGGTTTTTAGTCGGTATTCAATGCAACAGGATCGACATGCAGATTGAAGGCCGGTGGTGCAGAGGAATTGCTGCCAGAATACATGAAGGTTCTGTACAATGCAGTTCTGGATACATATGCGGAAATGGAGAAAGGCATGATGAACGTAGCCAAAGGCGGGGAGGGTGAATCGTACCGCGTCGACTACGCCAAAAGGGAGATGAAGAAACTCGTGGGAGCATACCATGAAGAAGCAGAGTGGTTCCATGCGGGTGAGAGACCAACATTCGATGAGTACATGAAGGTTGCACTTAGGACCTGCGCTTAATTATGTGATGCTGGCAACGACTTCCTTGGTAGGCATGCCGGAGGATTTCATCAATAAAGAGGCATTTGGTTGGCTGACTGGGGATCCTTTGATTGTCCGGGCTTGTACAGTCATTTGCAGATTAAGAGACGACATTGTTGGACACAAGGTAGCACAGAACTAGCTAGCTGCTAGTTAACCTTTGATATATACTCGGGTATATGGTTACCAGATGATGATATTAATTAACATATAGTGTATGTGTTTGGGTATGTACGTAGTTTGAGCAGGAAAGAGGGCATGTGGATTCAGCAGTGGAGAGCTACATGAAGCAATATGGGAAGACAGAAGAGGAGGCAGTGAAAGAGCTAAAAGAAAAGGTGAATGATGCATGGACGAGATGTACCTTAACTGAGACGCGACTATGCCACCAACCTCACAGACAGATATGAAGGACTGAGGCGCGACTATGCGACCAACCTCACAAACAATCATGCCGAATATACAACTGGTTGCACTTGAACGTATCAAATAGCAACAAAAACAATGTGATAAAAACGTCATCAAATTTCAATAAATGGCAGAGTGAACACGAAAATCTTCTTCCGCGGAGCGCGAACAAATTGAACCAAAACCGATAACCAGACAGACCAAATATGTTGAAACAAAATTGCCGCTGGCTAGTAGATGACAGAGAACGACATAGATTGGAGTCCAACACTTCAACAAGTAAAAAAATCAAGCCCAAGTTCGAACTTTTTTTTAGTAAAGTTGATGCAGCTGCCAATGAGCATACTTGCACCCAACAACAAATTATACCCAAGGAACACATGGATTGACGGAGATTAATTAGAAGCCCATTACTTTCGCCCATTACAATCAAACTCTAAGAGATATCTTAATAATAATAAGGTTCCGTTCCGTTCAACTTATTTTTTCTGCTTTTTTTTTTATTTTTATTAAAATCAGATTATATCAGAGTAGATCAGATCAAATCTAATCAAGAATTATTATTATTATTATTATTAAAAAATGAAAAAAATAAACTTTAGAAACAAGTTAAATAGAAAATTGAGAAAATAATCCTTAATTATTAGACGTCGGAAAAATTACTTTTTTCTGATCAGATCAGAAAAAATAAGTTGAATGGAATGAAGCCTAAGTAAATTACTTTTTGTTTGGTTGTTGAAGAGAAAAAAGCAAACCCACCCTCGCTCTTCTAAAAGAATCAATTATATTACTCACCACTTCACCAAAGCTAGCAAATCGATTGGTCAAGTCGTGTTCGGGTTCGATCACTTCAACTTCGGGTTCTTTCGGGTTCGGGTCAGTTCGATTTTGGGTTGGGGATTGTATGTTGATGACCCATTGTCATCGGGTTCTGGTCGACCCATCGAGTTATGAGTTTGGTTTTTTAAATTTTTAAATTCACATTAATACTTACATTTTCTATTAAATAAATTTAAAATATCAAAAAAATGTATTAAATCTATAAAACTATTTTATTTTAAACTCAGAAGTAATTTTTAGATATATAAATCAATATAAGAAATTTAAAAATGCTTATGTTTTGGAAAAAAGTAAGATAATTATGCAATATCATTAAAATTTTGTCTGAAAATATAAATTTATACACTAAAACGAGTAGTAAAGTGTATAATTCTGAAAAATTCTTATTTTAGCGGGTCGGTCAGGTTGGGTTCGGTCGGGTTTGACCCATTTTTAGCGGGTCATTTCGGGTTCGGTCATCAAAATCTTTGTACAAAACCCAGTGTTTTCAGGTCGGGTTTCGCGTAAAAAACAGGTCGAGTAATTTTTTGTCATGTCTATTACTCATTCAAATCCACTCAAACCCACAAAATATTTGGGTGGTGATAGTCACACCCCACCAAAATACTGAATTCACCACACATACTAATTTCACCTCGTTAGTTTCTAAACTATTTTTAATCTTATGCTTCACACGAATTGTTATATATTCTAATTTTTACTTCGTAACATATTGATAAAATTATATTCAGAAATAAAATTTTTAATTTTTTATCTAATTTTCTAATAAATATTAGTATGCATTATCTCAATCTTTTTAATAATAAGATATGATATTTTTTAAAATAAAAGTTGTAGTGTTAATAATGATTCACACTTATTAAATTTTAAATAATTTTTTTTTGAAAAACAATAAAAGGAAAATGGCGTGTAGTTTTAAATTTTATATAAATCTTTACATACTTTTTTTTTAAAAAAATTACATAATCTTATTTTTAAAATAAAATAATAATGTATATTAAAAAAATAGAATAGGGAAATACATATTGGTATAATACTTAGAAATGGAAACTTATAAAAAATTATTGGTCATCAAATTTAAGAATAATGAAAGTTATTCTTTTAATCAATTAATAATTAAAATCACAGCTTCAAAATATGTTAAATAAAGTTAAATTTAAAAATCATATAGTATTTTTCGAAAAGAAACAAAACAAAATAAGCGGTTGATAATTCTAAAAATATATTTATAATGTTTGTTTTAATTTAAAAAGGTCTAACTAATTTTTCTAAAAAATTAATAACATAACATATGTCATAGGATGTATTTAGTTCACGTGGTGTATTTAGTATATTAGCAGGTGTGGCTACCACTACTCAAAACATTTCCACTTATATTTGTTACTAGGCCCAACAAAATTTTTCATTTGGCCTAAATGGATATAAATTTGGCTCTTACTTTTCTTAAATCTAATCTAACCCAAAACATTTCCACAATTTTTCACTGCTCTAGCTCTTTCCCCACCCGAAAATCTTGTTTGAAATGATTACCTTTGCCACATTTTCAACATCTCATTTTCGCCTTCTTAGATTGTTGGAAGACTTTCTTGCATGCGCACGTAGGTTTGTGTTTCTTTTTTGGCCATGTATCCTTTGGTTTTCTTGATATGTTCTACCATGTTAACCTTAGAAGGTCGAGCACTATGGTTACCCTTGGACTTGTCACCTTCCATGACCTTAATTTTTTCGTCAATCTTAAGGTGACTCCTAAGTTACACAAATGTCATGTCCTCTTTATTGTGCTTTTTTCAAAGTGCACATTTGCATTTTTTCATGAACCAGCAATTTGTCAGTTATAGACGAGACATAGATGGATTCATCCATTTTCATATCGTGTTGGGTGAATTGCCTGAGCATCCTCAACAACTCGTGATATTGTTTCATAACTAACCTAGAGTGGATAATTGTGTAGTTGTTCAAATTACTAAGAATGAACTTCTTGCTAAAGCATCATATTCTCAGTCATGTATTTTTCTTCAATAGTCTCATAATAACTTTGCAAATTAAACATTTTGATAAACCTTAAAGAGGGAATCATTCAATACACATATCGTTGAGAATATAACCACGGTGGACACAATCATCGTTCTCCCACTTGCACCATACGTCATTTGCTTTATCGGTTTGTCCCCATCATCTTAGGCATCAACATGTTCAACACACATACAAAACCTTCAACGTAGTAAAAAGGAAGTACAACCTCTTCTCCCATCGTCGAAAGTCTCGACCTTCAAACCTTTTGAGTTTCGAAAACATGCTCGTTAGTTCGATCTCTCGGCTCATAGATTGCCACATGTCATCTCCACTCTGTTAGTGAATAACTTTAGGAATAAATATAATCTCTGTAGGAGATTTGAGATGTGTGACAATGATGCGTAGCAGCATTAGATATGATACAGAACCAGCCATAAGATTCGATGGCCTGGGCCGAGATAGAAAAAGAGGCCCTAAAGATCTTATTTCTAATGTCTTAACAGATTTAAGTACATAAGCTAATTATATTTAAATATATAAATGACATATAATATTATAATAAAGAGTTTATAAATACTTACCTTCCTAAATAATTGTCTTAAAAATTGGACCGACGTCAACTCGGACGAGCTAGTGGGGCAATGATTAACCGATCAATCCAAGGGTCAACGACTCGGTTAACTATAATTAAAAGAATAATATTTTATATTATATTATTAGATATTATATTTTTGTTTTTCGCTCTTCCATTAATTAATTTTCAACATCATCTTGCATATCGCGTCACATTTTCAATTTGCTATTTGTATTATTTTTTATTAGTATCAAAGATAAATAAGAAGTATCTAATAAAACTAATATAGTAAGGCAATACTCATATTTAAAAATATAGTACAGGCTAGGTAATGTATTTTTATATAATACTCCTAAATCCGTATATAACAATTTACACTTTCATTTAGTTGATTGTAATGAGAAATATTAGAAGAAAAAATAATTTAATATATTAAAGTATAATTACTAAATATTACTTAATTTTTATTGATGACAAAAATTTTATGTACTTTCTATTTTGAATTTTTTTTAGGTATAATTCATATTAATTTTTTTAATATAACATAAATTATTTGTTTATTTATTTTTAAACAATTTTTATAAGTTTATTAAACAAGTATATTAGATACTACTTGTGTTTTTTTCAAACTAATTACAAGTTTTATTAGATATACGTAATAATATTATGAATAATCTAAAAAATTATGTATGTGCCACTTAAAAAGATATAAGATAACTATGTGATATCATTAAAACTTTATTTAAAAATTATGTGATATCATTAAAAATCGTGTTCGGTCAAACTACTTTTGTCATTCCTTTTTAACCATTCACTTTGTTTTTCGAATCTAATGTTTGGCTAATAATATTTCTTAAAATATGATAGAAAAAATATTAAAAACTATACATTAAAAGAATCTTTTGATGCCAAAGCTTGATAGAATTTTTATATTATAATTTATTACTTCTTCCGTCCAGAAATATTCTTTACACTTTTCTTTTTGGCCCGTCTAAAAATATTCTTCACTAATCTACTTTTTTTTTTATTGTTTTTTAATAAGAAAAAGAGATTTAAAAGTTTATAGTATGTGCATTTTTGAAAATTTAGCATTCTTTACTACGTAGTACTTTTTAATAAACGTGTCAAGTCAATAGGATAAGAACATTCCCGAATTCTTATACTCCATCCGTCTCAAAAAGATTTACACGTTCCAAAAAAATTGCGTCTCACAACCCCTTACCCATTTCTATTAAAAAACCACTTTTAGCTCCTTACTTTTTCAAATCTTACCTATTACATCATACTTTTTTACTAATAATATACACATCAAATCGTATTTTTACTCATCACATCAAGGGTATTCTTAGAAGGTCAACACAAAATTATCTCTCCCTTAATTTCTACTTTAGTTAAAACGTACCCATTTTTATGGGACGAGTAGTATATAATTAGTCACACATTTGAATAGAACCAATGTTGGAAAACTTATCAAATTGCCATGCACGACAAAACTGGGGCCAGACTCAATAATTACGAGGTGTAGATGAAAACAAAGTAAGCACAAAAACAAAAACAAAAATGAGTGGGTTAAAACGTCCACTGGTGTGGACCCCAAGATAATTACGATAGTATTGAGCATTGACACCACATTGATCCCGCCGGCGACGCTGACTCGCCGGAAACTCGTCGATGACTCATTTAACGGCTAAACGGGCCCCACCGTCTCCGTCTGGTCCCATTAAATGCAGATGGACCCGTCCCCATCAATATGTCCCCTGACACTGACACCTCACGAACGACAAAAAACCTTTGAAAATAAAAAATTACGGAGTAAGAAAAGGACTCGGATAGGTTTTGTTTGGATGAAGTGATAAAAAAGATTTATATTTTCATATTCTCTTCATCTCTAAATATTTGTCACATTTCTGTTACTGAGATAAAATATTAAGTTTTTTCAATTCATTTTATTTACATATTGGTATAGAAATAAAAAATAAAATTTACATATTACAAAACTACATGAAATATTCTTCAAAATAAGAGGTGTCAAGAATATTTTATTTTATCAAATAACCAATGAAAACGTAGAAATAAAAAAAAGTTCTCGTAACTACTGAAAAAGAAAGTGTAGCAAATATTTTGGGACGAAGGGAATACATAATTGTTGTTTGTGTGTGAAATAATTCTTGTTTCAATCACTTCATTTCCTTTGTGATTGAGTTGTTTTTCACATCTTAGTTGGAGAGTAATTTTTTGACTTGAATGGTAAGAAGGAGCTCTCCAAGATTCATGAAAATAAACTCTCCACCACACATTTCTTGATTTGGATACGAAGAAAGAAAAGTATACACCAAGAGTGTCAATTCTCTCTGCTTCAGTTCACGCGTTACAATCGATAAAACTTGTGTTATTTTTAAAATTTTTGGATGCAATGTAAATGCAATGTAATTTTGAGAAATGAGTATGAGATTAAACTACCAAGCATATTTTTATAAGAAATTATTGTTAAGTTTATCCATTCCCAGTCGTCTTTCCCTATCTTTTCTACAATAGTAAGTGAAACAAATAATTTTTTTATAAATAAAAATAACTTAATTTTTTGTAGCAAGCCAGGTAACATGTCACCATTTTGGTGCAGTTTCTATAAGAAAAGTAAAAGGTAGAAGGCCATTGTGATTTAGGTCATTGTACACTATTGTTGTTAAAAGAAAGCTAGATCTTAAAATAAGTAATATCACTAGTGATCTTATATATTATGTTTTTAATCTTTTTATGGAATTTGATGTAACATGGGACTAAATAAAGTAATTATTAATTAAAGATAATGGAGATATATCATAATTCATACTGTATTTTATTAATGTGAGGGCCACATGATTATTATCCAAAAGTGTGCTCATTATTTTTATCTTATTTATTACTCCCTCTCTTCGCTCTATTAAAAAAATTCACATTTTTTTGTTTGCCTCAAAAACGGTTACATTTTTACCTTTTGAAACAAATTTATGATGTTTATAATTTATGAAATAAATATGGTAATCAAAAGAAAATAGATATAAAATGTTAAACCCACCACTCTTTATATTTTCTGAAAGAATAGGTAAAAATGATATTATTCTTGATAATTTCCTAAAAATAAGAAGAAGTTGTACATTAATATTTTGTATAGTGCGTGAAATATTAAACTCACCACTTCTTATATTTCTATTTTATTTCTTACCATTTTTCAGGTTAATTTCTTCTAATTACCTTATTTATTTCATTAATTTTTGATTAATTTTAGTTATTTTTCTCATTTTCGTTATTTTTATATCTTCTTTATTCAAAGTTAAAATAATCTTTAAAAAAGAAAAAGAAATAATCGAGTAAGATAAGAATACGTAATTCAAATACTTTACTTTATTTTAAATATATTAAAATAATTTATTCTTCACAATTAAATATTTTTTTAAATTCGTAAAGTTTAAATAAACCTATGATGTTATGAGATTCTATTGTATTGTTGTTGTAAAATTAAAGTAAACAAATTAATATGGATAAATCTACTTATATTTTAAATATTGTACCTCAAAATGTAAACCATAAGTTTAGACTTACATTTTGTCTCTATATAATTTGAGATTTAGGACTTATCTTGATAAAAAATATTAGTGCAAAATTTTAAAATCACACTTCTATTTTATGTTAATACAAATTATCAAAATATAAATGTAAATGTTTGGGATACATGGTTGAATTAATTTAGGAGAGATGACTAAAGAAAGTCCAATAATTGAGTTTGGTGTTTTTATGCAATCATTGCTCACTTTAGCAATTACAAAAAGCAAAGCGAAACCACGGGCTTAAACCACCCAAAAGGTGCAGAGCATCTTCTTCATCATATTCATCCCAGAGCTTTTCAAGACTCCATTTTTATTTTCATTTCTGGAGCTTACTCGTGTAATAATACCCCGTATCTCTTTTCTTTTACCAGTAGTCAACAATAATCGGTTATTGGTGTAAAAGTCTCGGCCATGTCAGGGAAAAGCTCGCGTCCGGTGATCGGGAAATTGGCCGGAATACCGCTTTCCGGCAAACGAGAGCCTGTTGTGGATGGATCGATCAGCCCCAGAAGTCCTCTGGACTTGAAATCGCCCAGGGGTCCGAAAAGTTACGATCTTGGCGCTGTTGGGCTCGCCATAGTCGCTGCCCTGGAGAATTCTCGTCACAAAGAAGGTGAATTCCTGGCTTACCGGTCCGTTTGTTACCGGAAGAATTCGAACCCAATTCCGGTCTGTTCCGGCCGGAACTCGGGCAGACCTGCCGGAGAATTCGACCAAACGGACATGGAAAGCTCGGAGGATGAAGAAGACGAAGAGTACACCCTGGTCACCTGCCATGGGCCCGACAACAAATCCTACACGAGAGTGTACTTCGACAGGGGCGTGATCGGAAGCCAGAGATCTCGCCGGCCAACCGTGTTCGTGGTTTCTCCGGCGAAAGCCGGTGGTCTTCCGGGACGCTCAGATTCCGGCGGCTTTCTCAGTTCGTGCGACATGTGCCACAAAAGCCTGCAAGGAAAAGATATATTCATGTACAGGTAGAAAAAGTTGCCAAATCCCATTTCTTGAAATTGAATAACCAAAGAAACAAAGACTCGTTTTTTTTCTTGGGTTTCCGATCCATTTCTCAAGAAACAAGAGAATTGAAGATTGTTTGGACAATGAATTGCAGGGGGGAGAAGGCATTTTGCAGCTGGGAGTGTAGAAACAGAGAGATTTTGAGTGAGGATTACAGCGAGAAGAAGAAATGGGGCTCGGAGATTCCGAGGTCTGCAGATGTTTCCGGCACCAAGTTCCATGGCCAGATGTTCTCAAATGGCATTCTGGCGGTCTGATTTGCGGGGGGTTTATCAAATAAAAATCGAAATAAAGTTTGTAGCGATATGATATTATTAGTGTATCATATAGTGTTGATGAGTGTTTATAAGGAACTAAGGATTATTATTGTTAATGGATTAGCAGTAGATTTTTATGGGATATATATAATCAAAATAATCTTTGTAAAAAAGGGAATTGATGTTTATGAACTGTCAATGAAGTTTTGATCTGTCTGTGCTCTGGATTGGAAAGATGAAGAGGTAAATTTTGATTGGTTTGGTAATTGAAGTGAACCGAATTCCATGTTTATTTAACATGAGAAATTGCGAAGGTTCAATTGAAAACAAAAACAGCAATGTTCGTTCGATCTGATAGGTTCTTGGTTGGGATTTGCTGAGGTTAATTAAGATTCATTTTCGATCTCATAGGCTCGGTTATGTTTAGCATCAGCGTTAGAATTTAACATTAGCATTTTGAAAAGAGAAATTTACTTAAATAGCACTAAAACATAATGATTTTCCCCAAATAGTACTACATGTGTTTTTTTTCTCAATGTAGCACTTTTAGTCATTATGCATTAGTCATTATTTAAGCAAATATTTGCCATTACAGGACATTATTAAGTGCTCTATAGAGAATAAAACAATTTAAATGTTATTTAAGAAAATGACTTAAGTTTTAGTGCTATTTAGTGCAAATATTTCTTTTGAAAAAAGCTAACGTTAGCATTTTCAAAAGACACTTCTCTAGCGTTATTAGCATTTTCAAAATCAACTTGCACTTTTAAAATTTTATCCGAAATGCTAATCTCAAACGTCTTTTATCTGGCATGAAGTCCCTAGTCCATTCATGAAATGTTTGTAAGAAAATTGGCGATGAATACAAGTGATAACTCAATATTTAATCTATAAATCTATAAGCTAAAAAAGATTTGTCAAACACTGAGTTTATGGTGAAGTGGAAATTTAAATATTATTCTCAAAGATAATCAAATGTCATTGACAGATACTCCCTAATGAGTAAACTCCCGGTATATGTAACATTTTAATATACCATTCCTGGCAGTGTATGTCAGATGTTTTTTTCCTAGCAGTGTAACCCGGAGTTGCCTACTCCGTTTCCTCTTGCTTTATTTTTAGAGACGGAGTAGTTTAATCCGTTTGGGTCCAATTATTTAATGACACGGAGTAGCTGACTCCGTTTGGGCGAAATAAAACCAAGACGAAGTAGCCAACTCCGTTTGGCCTGACTTAATCAGAGACGGAGTAGCGTATTCCGTGTCTCTTCAATTTAAATCTATCCCCGTGTCTCCTCTTTTACACAGATCTGAGATTTGTAAAACCAAAAAAACGGGGCTGGGAGTCGGTAACGCCGAACGACGAGGGAGGGACGACGGAAGGTAACGCCGGCGGACGACCCCACCTTGACCGGAGTCAGCTACTCCGTTTTGGTGCTTGAAGGTATTTTAATTTATTTTTTGTTAAATTTGTTCCAAAGATTTTGAATTGTGTCAAAATATTAATTTTATAAATTTGTTATTGTAAAATAAATATTTAGACCTAGATTGTAATAAGTGGTTACTTTATGATTTTTTTGGATTATAATTTGCTTCTTATGTTTTTTATTTATTGAATATATTCCTATGTTGTAATCCTTGAAGCAAATGGATGTACATCCGATACCTATTTTACGAGATGTTTTAGTAATTGAAGCGGGAGACCACAGGTGTGATGCGGTTTGGGCCAGTGAAGAATATGCTAAACATCTGTTAAAGTGTCACAGGACTTGTACTAGTTTGTATGCGAGGACACTTATTATTGATAGACTTGTTCGTGTGATTGAGTTTTTACGAGAATACAGATTTTATGGGGTTGAGAAAATTGGTGGCTTAGTTATGGCATGTGTTTTGTATCCTTAATTTTATGGATAAATTTTATGTACTCTATCAATAAATTTGTTGTAATTTACTTCTTATTTTTAATTTGGTGTATGGTGCATTATTTAAAGTCAATAAATATTTATTTTATTTATGAATTTTATTGTTAGTAGATTGTTTGTTTCATTATATGTAAATAATTGGTTGACTTTTATAATTTTTTTGTTTTTCAAATATAAGAAATAAAGTAAATAATTCATTTTTAAAAAAAAGTTAAAAAAAAGGGTGAACGGAGTTGGCTACTCCGTTTCCTAATTAAATGATTGGAACGGAGTTGGCTACTCCGTTTTGCTAATTAAATGATTGGAACAGAGTAGGCTACTCCGTTTAAGGTAAATTCTGCAGATGAAACGGAGTCAGCTACTCCGTTTTGCTTTATTTGGAAAAGTATACACTAAAGTTACATATAATGGAACACAAAACAACTAATATACACTTGCAGGAAAATCACCCTAATACTTATTCCATCCAAATGTTTCTTCTCAGCTTGTCTTTCTTGGTCAATTTTTTAAATATCGACTACTCCCTCCGTCTCCCTGTATTTGTCCATTTTCATTTTTACACACCATCCAATACATTTCTTTAATCCATTTTATCTTGTAATTTGTATATTAAAAAATTATAAAAATTATATATTAATAATCTATATGTTAAGACAAATCAAACAAGATCACACATGACTATATTTAGGCTTACACATTGAGAGAATTTGATAAGTCAAAGTACTTAGATGAACAGTTCCAAAAGTCAAATGTGGACGAATACAGGGGGACGGAGGGAGTATGTATTATAGAAAAAAATTAAGTTATTATAGACGGAATTGGAATTGAAATTGGAGAACTCAATTTCTTCCAAATCAATTCCATAGAATTTCAACTTCCAGTTCAATTCCAATTCCGTCAATTTTGTATCCCGAATGAAACCTAAATTTACAATAAAATGTTTTTTTCTCGTCCGTATAAATAAGTATCTTTCCTTTTGAATTAAAAAAATTGTGATAAAAAAGGACAGAATTTTTTAAGATATTACTCCCTCCGTCCCAAAATATTTGTCACACTTACTTTTTCAGTTGTCGCGGAAACTTTTGTTTATTTCTACATTTTCATTGATTATTTGATAAAATAAAATATTCTTGACACCTCTTATTTTGAAGAACTTTTCATGTAGTATTTTGATATGTAAATTTTATTTCTTATTTCTATACCAATATGTAAATAAAATAAATTGAAAAAAATTTTAATATTTTAACTTGGTAATAGAAGTGTGACAAATATTTAGGGATAGAGTGAGTAATGAAATACGAAGAATATTTTTTCAAAATATATTATTAGAGTTGGTCAAATTTGACCAAAAATCTTAAAGTGAGTAGTTTTTTTGAAAGTGAGAGAGTACATTTGAAGCCTTGTTCCGTCAAAATTGTTGGAATAAGCCGATCGATAAAGAAGATAAACATCAAATGCGCAGTCAAATTTTTATAAAAAGCATTTTTCAGTCAAACGGATAAGGACAAGAGAGGGAGCCCTCCCTTTAGCCATTTATTTAGGTTTATTTAGGAGTACATTACACCCTCCTAAAATGTTCTTCCCAGTTACTTTTTACACGGTCAAACTTTAATCACTTTTTTTATACGGAGTATCTATTTTCATTATGTATTTGATAAAATAATATAGTCTTATCACAACTTGTTTTGTAGAATTTTTGATGTAGTTTTTAAATATATAAATTTTATTTTTTAATTTTATACCTACAATCAAATAAATTGATTGAAAATAAAGTTAGTCAAAACTCGTAAACAGAAACGAGAATAACATTATAGGACGTAAGGAGTATTTATTATTGGGCAAGGCTAGAGTCAAAAATAAAACACTAGAAAACTACGGAAGAAAGACTAAGGTAGGATTAAAATATTAAAAATATATAAAAATAAGAATTTCACATTTTTATTCCCGTACTAATTTATTGTTTATGCATTTAAATTTTTATTTTTAATTATTTGGATACATTATTTGACATCATTATTTTATATATTTGTTAAGGTTGTGCATTTTGTAAGTGAGCAATGCTATGTTCATAAATAGGATACTCACAAACTTCACAAATTTACTATTTATGATTAAAATTTTCATTTTAAAATTATTTTGAACTATTTAATTTTTTTTAATTGAAATTTACAAATACTCCAGGGTAGTAAGTTTGTGAACATCCTGTTTGTGAACTTAGCATTTCTCTTTGTAAGTATTTTATTTGTAAGTCTAGCATCTCTCTTTATTATTGTGTTCACCAAGGTAATTCAATTCTTCTCCGCATAACATATTTTACTTGAAAATAATTTATTCAACGAAAAAGAATTTTTAATGAATATTTTTGGGATCAAGACAGAAATATGAGCAAAACATTGAAAATATATCAGAATAAGAGTTTCATGTTTTTAATCTCAAAATAAGAATTAAAATGCATTTACATTACCAATCTTGACCATTTACATTACGTAAAATATACATGTACAGTTTCACATTACCACAGTATGAACTTCTATTTAGAAAATAAAAATATAAAATTCTTATTTTGATACTTTCTTTATGTTTTAGTCCTATTTAGAGTGATTTTTAATATTTTATTCTCATCGTGTATCCTATAATGCTATTAGATAGGAAAAAAGTTTTTCACCAAAAATCATTTTGTATGTATTGTTAATATTTAAAAATTGTAATTTACGCCTCATGTGGCAATGGGACTGGTTGTTTTGTCCCAAATCTCATTTTCATTAATTTTTTCGACTTCATCACAATATAATGTAAAGTGAGTGTTGCTTTTGAGTACGAAAAGATTAAGATAAACGTGCACATAATGTCCTAAGGGCACGGGTAATGGGGGTAACGCCAGGGGCGTTATTACACCTTTTAACGTCAAAGGGGCAGCAAACATCGCCCCCTTGGGGCTTCATACGGGCTTCATACTTCCTACTTCAAACATTTAACAGGCTTCAAAGCCTTCCTACTTTCTCTTTAAAAAAATATACACAAACATAAATTTTTTTACTCTATATTTTGTTGTTTAATGTAATATTTTTTTGTTTAATTTTTTTGTAATGTAATTTTGTTTTTTTTTCATTAAATTTAACATACTTTTTTTATTGACTGTATTTTTTATTTAATGAATTATTTCAGTTTGCAATATGTTACTACAACTCAAATTTGAATGAAGATATATTTAGTCGCTCGAATAATTAGTATTTTCTTTGTAGTGTTATTTTTTTATGGATGTAATATTTTTTTTAATAAATGTAACTTTTTTTATGAATGTATTCTTCTATGAATGTAATATTTTTTTTAATGAATGTAATTTTTTAAATGCAGTAGTCTCATTTTGATTAATTTAAATAATAAATTAATTAAAATTTAATAATTTAAATTTAGAAGATGTATATTTAAAAATGTAAAAAATGAAGATTTGAAGCCCCGGGGCTTCAAACCCATTTCCACTGAATTTATGAGATAAGTTAAAGCTGAAGTGGCAGAGAGAGAAATTTTGAAGCCCCCGGTTTGAAGCCCCGGGGCTTCACGAGTATTTCCAGTGCTCTAAGTCGAAATGGGAAAACAAATCCAAACAATTAAATTAGATACAAATTAGTGTTAGCGTTTTGAAAAGATTAAATGACGCTAGCCTTTAACATTAGCGTTTTTCGGATTAATCTACATTGTTAATATTTTATCCAAAACGCTAACGCTATTCTCAAACAAGACCGATATCATCCATGGTGCCAATATGGTATGTATGGATGTACTTATGTACTCCCTTTGTTCGAATTTGAATTATCCATTGTGGATTATGAGAGTTGACCATTTTAGTTTCAATTTAATTTATTTGATTATTCTATGAAAAGGTTTATATTTCTGATGCTTTTCCAATAGGTGATTAGGTGAGAACAAGAGTGTATACATGAATTTGGAAGAGTCCAGAAATAATAACAAATATGGCTAAGTAGATAAGGTAGAAGCTATTAAGATACTCTCTCCGTCTCAAATTATAATATCCGTTTATTATTCACAGGGTCAAACTTCATTTACTTTCTTTCTCTATTTTTGTTAGCAATTTGATAAAATAAAATATTACTGTCACTACTAGTTTTGTAGATCTTTTGATGTAGTTTTTTAATATGTAATTTTTTTTAATTCTATACCATTTGTCATATAAAATGGTTTGAAAATAATTACAGTCAAACATCGTAAACCGAAACAGGCGTTATAAAATGGGACGGAGGTAGTACTAAATTAAATACTCCCTCCGTCCCAATTTATAGTGCCTGTTTCGGTTTACGATGTTTGACTGAAATTATTTTCAAATCATTTTATATGACAAATGGTATGCAGTTAAAAAATAAAAATTACATATCAAAATACTACATGAAAAAATCTACAAAACTAGTAGTGACAACAATACTTTATTTTATCAAATTGCTAACGAAAATAGAGAAAGAAAGTGAATGAAGTTTGACCCTGTGAATAGTAAACATGCATTATAATTTGGGACGGAGGGAGTATAATATATCTAACATGCTTCCAACTATTTGGGCGATATAGAACGAATGGCGAGATTGTGTATGAAGTTAGCAAAAAAGTTGAGACGCTTGTCCTTCCATGAAGATGTCCGCATACTGAGAGGATCATGGAACGTGCATGACTCGAATATGGCCCAACGCAACTTTGTCCCGAACAAAGTGTATACATCCACTTCTACATACTTCGTACACTGATGTTGAACTGGGTTAGAAGCTAAATAAACTCCACTGAGCTTGGCTACCCCTCAAACGAACGTGGTTAATAACCATTGCCTAGATCTCCAAACTAACATAGTTATTATCTCCCGTCATGACATATTTGATGAATCTATGTACCTTTTTCTACCATAAATCATCTTCACTGGTTGCCTTTGACTCGATCTAGCCATGGAGAAGAGAATTTTTTTCTTCCCCTTCTTCACGAATCTGGATTGTCCTGGTTGATCTCTAACTTTCCATGTTTTTGGCTTCTTCTTTCTTCTTCTCGATTCATTTTTTGGGCTTTAATTTTTGAAATCCTTTTTTTAAGGAATCAATTTTAATTTAATTCTGATCTATTTTTATTAATAAATAAATACCTTCATGTAAATTTATTTAAGTTTTAATTAAAAATATTGACAAATGTAAAACAAACAAAGAAGCGGTGCGAGAGAACGATAGCATTGCAGGTATTTTGGGATGAAGTTGAAAAAGGGAAGGATGATGATGTGGCATGGCGAGAGCTCGCCCCAAACGTGAATGCTGTCAAGGAACCAATTTAACCAAAAGCTCAAGCTTGTGGTTGTGGCTCAGGAATGATTTTTATATACTCTAACAAATGCTCTTATGGATTTTTTCTCTTCGTCATAAACCTAGTGCTTATTCTGATTTAAATACATTCTTAGCCTTTGTGAAAAAATCAATTTCATACTACTATTAAAAGTTGTTCAATGTGATAATGATACTAAATATCGATGTTCACCCGTAGTATCTAATTTTGGATCCCTAGGCATAATCTTTCGGTTCTCATGCCCTCACAGTAAACAGCAAAATGGGCGGGTTGAACGTACTATACACACTATTAATAGCATGATTCGCTCACATTGTAGTACGTAGTAAACTTAAAAATAAAATTTATAAATTAAAAATGAATATCAAAAATTTTACAAAACAAGAGGTGACATGACTTTTTTATACTCTCTTCGTCCCAATCTAAGTTATTTATTCACTATTTACATATTCAAACTTTAACCACTTTTATTACCCATTTTGGATACTTGATTAAATAGCATACTCATGTCATCTGTTATTTGTAGAACTTTATATTCTGTATATGATTTTCAAATATATAAATTTTAGTTTTAAATTTCACACATTTTTTATATAAAATGAATTGAAAGAAATTTCAGTCAAACATCTAAATTGAAATGGATAATTTAAATTGGGACATAGAAAGTATTATGAAAGTCGTGAAAATAACTAAACAAGGTACTAAAATTTGACTGCTGAAATAGTAAATGAAAATTAATTTCAAAATGGAGGCAGTAGTAATTTTCAATTTAAACTAAGACCGTTTTTTACTACAATACAGCATGAGCGTCTAACTTTAAAGTTTGAAAAGTAACGTTTTGAAAATTAATTTATATAATTAAAAGTTATACCCCAAGCATTTTTGTTGGGCCATGCTAAAAGTGTATCAAAATGATATATCCCATTTGTACAACAGACAAACACAATCACTATCTATCTGTGGATCACAAAGAGATTGTGTTTGTGTTGTCTATATTGGTGTGATGTACAAATGATATACACTATTTTATTTTGGTGTACCTTTAACTTTATTGTTTTTACTTTGTACAACTTGGGGTGAATAGAAGAGTGATGTATACCTTTGGATACCACTTGATATACCCCAACTATTTTTGTTTATTTTAGTTGGTTTTACATTGGTGTTTTCAAGCAAATACAAGGATTAAGAATGTAGAAAAAGAAAATACTCCCTCAGTCCCTCTAGTCTTATAAACTTTTCTTGTTTTTACTTTTTTTAGTCAAACAGCGACACACTTTGACCATAAATTATGAGAAAAAGTATATTTAATTTTAAGATATAATTTGACCATAATTGAATTCATCTTAAGATATAGTTCTGATATATTAAATTTTATTTCGTTTATGTATTTAAATTATGTTAAATTTATGGCCAAATAGTGTCACTATTTGATCAAAAAAATCAAAACAAAAAAGATTTATAGGGCCGAGAAAATATATTTTAAGGAAAAAGATGAACCACATGCAAGAATTTATTTCCTCAAGATAGAAAAATGAAATATAATTTCCACCCAAACCGACCATGAGATTCAAATAAAAATCAATTTGATGCCTACCCATTAAAAAGCCTATACCCAAACTCCCAACCCCACACACATACTCTGTACCCAGCGACAAAAACAAGAAAAAAAAGAATAGAATAAAGGGAGGAAATTGTCAATGAATTAATGACGAGATTTGAAATTTGACCTACACGAAAGACTAATTACCCTAATAATTAAATAATGCAAAGCATAAAACCCACATTTTCAATGTGATCTCTAGAAAGTACAGGCAACAGTCCCTTGGTTTAACCACACCAATTGACACTTTTACAAATCCCAATTTTATTAGTGTTTTGAAGAACTACAATATTCCAATACAGAACCAATTGCCAATTGGCAATAAGAAGAGTATATTAACTCATATCCTTATAAAGAAAATGTCCCAAATAGGAGTAAAACGTAGCACTTATCCTCAGAATAGGAGTTTCACATTTTTGTCTCCAAAATAGAAGTTTGCACCGTGACATTATGACACTGTACAGTGACATCCCACTATTTTTTGGTCTTATTTTGGAAATAAAAAATAAAGTTCATATTTTGGTACTTTTGCCATGTTTGATCCTAGTTTAGTCTTTTTCTCATTCTTATATACTCCATATAATATAATTCTTTTTTAGACTAAATGTTCAATGTGGGACTGTATCCTTGTCCTAACATCACACCGTTGAGATCGCAACGGTATGAACATTGATTTGTTTTGCTGTTTCTTTGATCTCAAAGAGAGTAACTTTAAACCATAGATTAGGTGTTTAAGCTATTAATTAATGTTTTTACACATCAAACATAATGCAGTAATTGATCATCAAATCCCAAAGAAGGAACAAAGAAGAAGTTAAGATTGGGGTTCGATTTTGACCGTAATTTGGGCTCCTCCTAATCCCAGCCAAGCCTTGTTGCTCTCTTCTGGCTTGGATGAAGAAACCACCATGGCGTTGCTGCCCATCAT
The DNA here is from genome assembly GCA_003260385.1 of Cuscuta australis. Taxonomy (NCBI): domain Eukaryota; kingdom Viridiplantae; phylum Streptophyta; class Magnoliopsida; order Solanales; family Convolvulaceae; genus Cuscuta; species Cuscuta australis. The sequence goes on along the minus strand of NQVE01000152.1, from coordinate 827,369 downwards.
CTGGTACGGTCCCTTTGAAGTGATCCTGCAATTCAAGTGCGCCATGTCAATCGTGTTGAGGATATAGTCTCACATTGAAGAAACTAAATAAAAAGATGTGATCTTTTGAATGCTCACCGATCTTTTCTCTTCTCTAAGAATCTGGCAAGCGAATGCCTCCTCGCAATGGGCAAGTCTGCAAAGCGGCACGATTCACACATAAACCCAAGAATGTGTGAATATGATCATACTCAGCATATAAAAACACGGAATCAAGAATCAAGAACAAGGGTTTACCAGATGTAGTAATGGGGTTAACTGGTTTCTGGTTCCCAAGAGTGATAGAAACCGTTGTGGAAGAAGATTCGGCGGGTTTTGAGGGCAGCAATGTTGAGTTGTTGTAGGAAAAGATATTGGGATTGTTTGTGGTTCTTCCTCTGCTAGCCAAAACCATAATTTCCTCAGCTTTTTCTGCCGGAAAATCGTTGAAGACGAACACCTGACCGCCATAGAATATTGTCATTTGTGAGCTCTCAGCCTCTCCTCCTTTTGCCACAGTACTGAAACCCAACAAACCAAACCAAATCAAACAAGAACAACAAAGACTAATGAGGAAATTCAGCAAAGATTAAATCTTTAGAAGATCAAGGAAAACCCCAAACCTAATTAAACAAGAACAAGAAAGGGTAACGAGGAAATTAGGTAAAGATTGAATCTTTAGACGATTAAGGGAAAAAAAACCCAAACCTAGAACAGATCTTCTTGGTGATCTCTTCTTCCTCTTTGGTAAAGTTGGATCCGAAATTAGTGAACCGGGTCACAGGTCTGGTACCAGGACCCGAATTCTCAATCATGGGCAGCAGATTCATTGTCTGGGTCGTGTTGGGTGTCCCTATTTTTCACACAAGGAAACAAATCAAGGGATTTGAAACTGAAATCCTTTCAAACAGAGATAGAACATTAAAAGCATGCCAAATTAAGTAAATAAGAAAGGCCTAGAATGTCTGGGAGACGTGTGTATATATATTTATACATACCGAGATGGAGATCACCAAAAGAGCCTCTTTCTTTCAAGTACTGGCTCAAGAGGGTGCACGTCTGAGAGAAGTTCGACTTCTGGCCGGAGAACCTGCCGGAATCCACAGCCTCCGGCGAACTCATTTCTTTCCAAGAGTGTTTTTTTGCCGTCTTCCCTTCACGTTCGACCAAGACACGCCTCCTTGTAAGTCTCACACATTATTAAGAGCACATGCGCATACTTTCATTACTCGAAAAAGGCAAAAAGTTTATTGGGACATGCTAGGGGTTGGTCTATCCAAATGTACACCACCACTCTCTTTATCATTGATTTTATTTTTTTTAATTTTATTTTTTTTTGAATTTTTCTTGCTTTTTTTTGTGGTGATGGAGAGGGTGGGGGATGTTTGGGGTACACTTTTAGTGTACCCCTAGCATTTTCCAAATTTATTTGGTCATATTCATCTTCATTTTTATTACTCTCTCCGTCCTAAAATTAACTTTCCATTTGACTTTTTACGGTCTCCAATGCGATACTTTGACCATCATTATCTCAATTTTTATAGAAATATATTTTATAAAAATTATATATTTCAAAATTATGTTTCAAAATGAATCTATTACTAATAAATTTATATGAAAATTCAATGTATTGTTTCCGTAATATACGGTCAAAGTTTAAAAAATTTGACTACAAAAGTCAAACTGAGAAGTTAATTTTAGGACGGAGGGAGTATTTGGATAGTTAAATTCTACCCCATTTGAGAAAAATAATTTTTTGGAACGTCCTTAAAAAAAATTTACTTTTGTTTTATGAAAAATTTTTGAGTAGCTCACAATATTTTTCTCTCATCTACTTCATTTTCAACCATACATTTTTAATTTCAATTTTTATTTTAATTTAATTTAATACTCCGTATATTATATACTCCGAAAAAATTATGCGAAAGCAACCCTCCCTCCATTTTAAAATGCATATCTTTTTAAAATTATACTCTAAATCTTTTTTAAAGTGTTTGTCAAAGTATGCATATTTTATTGTGCCAAAGCAACCCTCCCTCCATTTACAATAGTTCATATTGCGATGCAAGATTTTCTAAAAGTAGTGAACTTGCCAACTGCCAAAGTGCCAAAAAAAATAAATAAGCATCATTTTAAATGACTTATAAGCATTTTTTAGTGCTCAAAAAAATAAATAAGCTTTTTTTTATTTTTATTTATTTATTTATTTTGCATTTCATAAACGACATTGGGTAGGGGCGTAGGAGGGGTAGACACATATCTAAAAAGGGTTAGTAGGAGATTACTAGTCATGATTAAAAATTTCTATACATGATATTATCTTAGATAACAAGATCTAAAAATCTATGATTATCAGTGGCGGATCCAGGATATAAAATAGTAGGGGTCACCTTTCGAGTGTTCTTAGACAGCTTTCCAAATTTTTTTTATACATGCTATGCGAAACTTTAAAAAAAATGAATTTACCCTTAAATAGTTATTCAAATAGTAAAAAAATAAAAAATAAATTTTTTTAATGCCAATATTATAAATTAGTTTAATTATCACTCCGTATATTTTTAGTGTACTACTCCCTCTGTCACATTTTAAATTGCATGTTTGCCTTTTTTCTCCGTCCCAAAATAAGTTGTTTGTTATGGAGTATTTGTTATCGTAAACTTTTAAGAGTAAAATACCTAAACTACTCCTAAAATAAGTCATTCTTCTCCACCTTATCTTCCCATTCATCGTCACCCCTCCTAAAAAATAATGACAATTTCGGAAAATCAACTCTATTTTTTCTCTTCCTTAAATATTTCCAAAAGTCAAAACAGACGATTTAAAACGGGACGGAGGGAGTACTTTGGAATTTATCTTTGCATTTTAAAATATTTCACTTTAAAATTATTATTTTTTAATATCTAAATATTTGACTTCTCTCTTTTTTTTTCTCACTTAATACTATTAATTTAATACTATTAATTGAGGACTCTAATACTTTTTATTAGGGTTTCTAATATTTTTAGTTGGGGTCATATATTACATAACTCTAAAAAAATTTAAAAATTAAAGTATCACAATACACATGATAAACAAAAACTTAAAATTAGTAGGGGGCCACTGCCCCCAATTATTAAGGTATGGATCCGCCCATGATGATTATTACAGTCTGGTGAATCTATAAACCCTTAGTTTGTAGTTTATAATGGTGTATTTTAACCTTTGTCTATAGCTTGTGTGTGCGCGCACTTTTTGTGTTTTGTGTCTAATTGTCAGTGTTAGTAGAATAATACTAGTGTTACCCCATCATGTATACTCCATTTTGTACAAGAGTTCTTTGCACTGGCAAAGCACTGGTATACACTAGCAGAGAATGCTAGTGTGATTGATAGATAATGTTTACACTGACATTTCGTGCTAGCATGTATCAATGTTTTGCCAGTGCAAAACATTGATATACAAAGTGGGGTATACTAGTGGTTTGCAAGTAGCACAACCGGTAAGTGTGCTTCTTGTCTCTCTCCTCTTACTTTATCTATGCTATTATGCTTACTTTATATGTATTTCTATGTTTGAGCCATAGTATCCTAGAAACAACATTTCTACTTTCTAGAAAGAGTAAAGCCTACACATTTTGTAGGTATAGGCACATTCCCTAAATCCTATTGTTTGTGGGATATTACTGGGTTTGATATTGTTGTAGAAGCTATTGATTTGTGTTTTGGATACATTAACTGTACATACAAAGAATGAGAAAGGGCACGTTTACATTGATATATATATATATATATATATATATATATATATATATATATATATATATATATATATATATATATATATATATATATATATATATATATATATGATGAAATTGATTGTGAAATCTCAGATTCTCAGATGCTATAATCAATGTCCGAAACATTTTGGGCATCCGATGCCCAGATCAATCGTCCTTGCTCGTCATACAAGTCAAGGTTCACGCAAGGTGGAGGGTGAACGGTACCTATAACGCGTCCTTGAACGAAACTGCATTGGAAAACGTGATTCGTCTTCTTGTACGCTACCCCGACAGACATGTCCCGGAAGGTGACGTTCCAAATGGGGATTTCTTCGCTCCCCTGGAGACGGACTGGGACCCGCACCCCCTCCCCGTGGACTGACGTGTAGCTTATGTCCTGTAGCACAGGAAGGGCTTTAGGGTCAAATTTATCATCCGGGTGCTCGTTGTAATCTGTCTTTATGACTATCCCAACGCGGACATCTTCAAATGTCAGATTTTGATATGTTATGCCCTTGACGTACCCTCCTCTGCCGGGGGCTGTCTTGATTCGGACTGCGCGTCTTGAGCTCCACACGTGGAGGTTCTCAACTGTAATGTTCGACACCCCACCAGACATCTCGCTTCCTATTGATACTCCAGCGCTGTCAATGATGTTAAGAAACTTTCAGCTAGAGGAAACAACCTATCTACTTCCAAGTAGGGGTAAGGCGAAAACTTACCCCCCAGACTCTACTTTTGTGGGATTTTACTCGGTTGCTTGTTGTTGTGTGAGTGAAAAAAAAGTAAAGGTTTACCTGACCATGGAACGAACAACCACATTTCGTATGAGTATGTTTCTTGAAGGTCGTGCATAGGCAATCCCGTATTGATCCCAACCACTCTTGATTGCAATGCCATCATCACCAACACTTATGTAACAGTTCTCAATCAGCATATCTTCACATGAATCTATTCATTGTCATTAATAATCAGTTCAGTAACTCCGTATAAAAAAGTATGCACTCCTTTCATCCCATCTCAAAATAAACTTCATGACTTTACCTCACAGAGTAAAAAGTTCTATGAACGAAGAAAGAGAACTTGTCAGCAACGTGTTTCATTCTTTAATAGGAAAAAGGGAAAATGTGAAGTTTTTTTTGGGACAGATGGAGTATTTCTAAATACATATAAAGTTGGCAAAAGAGTGCTGTGATGGGTAAATTAAACACTTCACCAGGATCAATGCCATCAGTATTTGGAGCTTCTGTAGTAGGTGCAAGAATGGTCACGTCTCTAACGGTAACATTCTTGCAATCATATGGATGGAAGGTCCAAAAGGGAGAATCGCGCAGTGTTACGTTATAGAGCAGAATATCACTAGACCACATTATCTGTACAAGGGGTCCCCTGGTGTGGTTAAGGAGCTTCTGCCTATACTTCTTCCACCATGTTTGGCCCTGCCCATTGATGGTGCCATTGTGACCTGTTATAACCACACATTATACTGATTTATTCTTTAAGGATTGTAACCAAGAGTGAAGCAACATAAATTTCCCTGCCCTTAGTTTACACCATGTTTGGAAATTTTCCATATGAGAAGAAAAATGTAAGTGCCAGCTCAATAAAATCGGCTACGATAACCAATGGGAAATCGAACAATGTCATCCCAATTGGATAGATGTAATGGGGTTTTATGCTGGCCATCAAACTACCACAACCCTCCTCCTTTATCCGGGCTTGGGACCGGCAATGAGCAACATAAGTCACCCATGGCAGAGTTAGGAGAAGAAAAAAATACACGACAACTACTACTACTACTACTACAGGGGAAAACGTTCTACTTATTTCTTGTGTTTGGATTGAGGTAGAGTAATATTTATTTTTCTTTCATATTATTAATCCTTGTGTTTGGACCGAGGGAAAATAAATTACTACCTCCATCCCGTGAAAAAATTCCTTGTTTGACGTTCAAAAGTTTAAGAAAAGTGATAAAACGTGAAAAAACGCTCCGTATGTGGTTTGAATTTGTTTGGACGATAGAAATTTTGTTAGGTAAAATGGAATAAAGCAAAATGGTTCTTTAAACTACGTGTGCTTCTTTTATAGTGAAATATCAGTTAGTCAATGCAACTCCCGTCTCATCATGGGTCATCCGGAAACAGTCGTCTATGTTTTAAACATAAAGGTCAGGCTGCGTACATCCAACTCTCCTACCCCACATTGGACGGGAGTCCTTGAGGCACTGGGATAATGTTGTTATTGTTGTATGTTTCCATCCAAAAAGGGAAAGTAGGAAGTTTTTTGTGGGACAGACGTATATGTATATTTTACTGACTTGTTATAACCTCTTGTGTTTAGAATTAAATAATAATTGCAACCTTTGATCTAAGATGTGGTATATTTATGAAGCAATCCAACCAAGTAAATTATAGAGAACTGGTATTTTTTATCAGCCAAAAGAAAGAAAGAAAAAAATTGTAATGAGTGTGTATGTGTTTGGAGTGATCATCATAAATTATTCAATAGTGACATTCAGGACTTTCATGGGGTGTGAGCAAGTTGGATAATATTTAGGCACAAGGCATATTACATGTGATATTGTGATCATCTCCAAATTAAAGGAAAACTAAAATAAAAAATCAAAAGTTAAGAAACAGTGTCATGTTATGTGGTACTTCTAAGAGAGTAAGAGGTCACCAAATTAAGAACCAACTACTATAAATTTAAGGATTAGCCTCCCTAGCAGCTAGTAGAACTAATTGGTCAAATGTGTCTTCATGATCACAATAAATACACTTATATTAAACACACACAGCCCACAATGTAATCTCCCATGCATAAAAAGAGAGAATTCTAAAAATGCATGTTCAAGAAAGTGAACAAAAAAAGTCATAAAAGGATAGAAACAAAACCTGACCTGTTATAACAACATCTTTGAGATTTTGACCATGAATTAAACTACCATAGCGTGGCCCACGATGCTCTCTACCATATCCATAAGAAGGCAAAGGAGGCAAGAGAGGCCAATACTTCTCATCCTGTTCAGTGCAATTATATTGATGCTCAGTCATCTGAAAAGCTGTCAACTCCAAATGCACGGGGACACGGATATCGCATGCACTATTGCAAAGATTAATTGAAACATGAAAAGAATATAGCATTTAACGCTGCTATGATGGTATTATAATCATCGAATTTAGCTATACGTTCATTGAAAAACAATTGAATGGAGGTTATTCTGTTGATTACCCCTTCCGTCCGGAAGGTTCCCACTTTACCTTATTTGGATGTTCGGATGACCCGCTATAATGTTCTCATTCCTTCTCACGAAATGATTGTTTGAGTGATATTATTTCACACTACGTATTTTTTAACTTCTCTAAGTAAATCTTAACCACACATTATTACATAATTAATGTGATCACGTTTATGGGAACCTTACTATCAGATGGAGGGAGTTACTCATTTATTTGCAACATCTTTGAGTATCATATATTCCATGTTTTGAAATAAATATTTCAGTCAAATCAAACCTCATCCTTCTATTAAGGTAACATTTGCAGTCAACCATGCACATATAAGGTATAAAGATACTTTCAATTGTTACTTGATGGCTTGATGATTACTTGATTAGCTTGTTTCCCACCATATGCTCCTACACTGATTTTGGATTCATATTCGAATCTTTTGGATATAATAGTAAAGAGAGCTTAATAGTTCATTTCCTAAATGACCTCGAACATAGAGATCCATTAAAGATGATCGAACAGAAATCTTGGATGCTTCATCTCATACTCTAGATCCATAGATTTTGTCTACCATGCAATTCAAGACAACACTTCCAGTATAGATCTAAATACCAAATGGACAGTAGCCGAGAGAAACTAGTGTAAGATAGAGTGGAAAGAAAAGGTAAAAGAAGAAAGTATGAAATAGAAGAACTTCTTTACGCAAAGACCTTAGAAGTTTTTACCATTCTGTTGAAACAAGCTCTCCCTTCACTCATGAGGTACGACACGATATTCTCAATTTATCAATTCCCAAAGTGCCACCAGACATTATAAGGCATCTAGTTGACAGAATAGATAGTATTGACAGCTACTGATCCATAATTATGTACCAGGGCATAACTAGAAATCTTCTTACACCTATTTTCCTATGTCTTCACCACATGGATGCTAACTGGAAATACATTTTCCTGCTTATAGTTGCAGCATGAGTGCCATTCTAATTCATTTCATTGAAGCTATCAAGAGGCATACATCACAGCCAGAATATCATGATTATAACAGCCTAAACAACTAGAAACGGAACCCGGCAGCTAATTCACAGATCAAAAGTCTAAAGAAAGTTAAAGATCTAAATTCAGCTATTGTATCAAAACAACCCAAATTCCACCACTACACTCCATTGTCAACCAATTAGGCCTACACAAAGGTTTTAGGCCAATAAGAAGATATAGATTTCGAACTTTAGTGACTTGAAATTGCTCAAGTGGGACTTGAAATGCAGTAGATCAGTCCTTAACTCTCAAATCAATGAATAAATGGAAACTCACATCAATGCCAAGTATAACAGCGCCCTCAGCTAGGAAGAGGGTCATATGACTGGTGAGATTAAACGGAGCTGAAAGCCAAAGCCCAGGAGGAACATTAAGCTGCCCTCCACCCTTCTTACCGAGCTTAGAGATCGCCAGAACAGCCCTTTCAAACGCCGCCGTATTGATCGTGACCCCATCCCCGATCCCTCCGAAGTCCGTCAAATTGAACGCCACAGGACGGAGCCTGGGCAGTTGCCTCACCGGGAAGGCCCGCCGGAAAAGCAAGATTGTATCGGCTGAGTCCCACCTCCATAAAAACACAGTGAGGCAGAAGCCGATCCAGAGAAGGGCGAGAAGGGTCTTGTGGGTGGATAAGAAGGAAGGGATCCAGCGGCGCCACCGCGAAGTACACGGCGCCGTTAGCGTCTCCACCATCGGAGAAACGATCTCTTCAGGGATGTCAGCTCGGCGGTGGTGCTCAGAACAAAGCTTTTATCTTTGAGCACATGGATTAGCTATACTGGTGATCGAGTTGAAAAAAGGTGTATGGACTCTAATCGAAGAAGATCAATGAAAAGAGAAAGGGGAGGTAGCGGAACAGGGAAGAAGCAGCAAGTTGTTGCTCAGAACTCAGGAAAACAGTTGCGGAGGGCTAGGAAGAAGAAGAAGAGTCCATTCAAAGGCATGAGATTTTGAGTAAAACAAAATAATTTAATTAAATTTCTTTTCTAAAATATTTTTAAAAATTACTCCTTCTGCTCACAAATAAATTTCTCTTTGCGCGTTACGATGTTTGACTGAAATTATTTTTAAATCATTTTATATTAAAAATGGTGTGAAATTTTAAAATAAAAACTATATCAAAAGATCTACAAAACTAGAAGTGACATTACTATATTATTTTATCAAATGGGTAATAAAAATAGACCAATAAAGTGAATAAAGTTTAATCATGTGAATAGTGAATGGAAAATTTATTTGCGGACGGAGGGAGTATTACATATTTTATTATTATGAAAGGTGTTAAAATGTCCGATTCTCAAAGGTTGTTGATTGATAATCCTTCCTCGTGATTAAAATAAAGTATCACAATCTATCTAAAATGAATTAGGACTATTAATGACATTTTTAAATGAAATTATGCAAGCATTCTTTTTTTAAATGAAAGCAAATATATATTACTCAACTTGAAATTAGATGAAGTTTGAAGAAACAAAAAAATTAAATGAGCGTGGAATAAAGTGAAAAGATCATTGAGAAGATAATTGCATAAGACGTCTTTACTTTGAAATAACAACGAGAATGTAAGATCTTTATTTCAAGAATAATCTTTGATCTTTTAACATAGAAAGATACAATGTGATAGCACGTGAACACACGAATGACCACAATCGTTAAGTGACACATGAGTTTCTTTGGTTGTCAAAGCTTTCTCCATTTAAGCACGCATGCATCGTGGCAGAGGACCATTCACCGCACCCAAAAACCTCTCAGTTGATGAATAAAGAATCATTCCAAAATTGATATTTCCATGAGTTGATCATAACCTGCATCAGTATTTATAAGTATAATCTTGAACTCTATATTTTTTATATATAGAATCTTTATTTTGAAATCAAAATACTCCATCCATCCAAAAATTATTGATTCTGTTCACACGATTAAATTTTATTTTACATATTTTTGCTATTTATTTGATAAAATAATATAATCATGTTACCTCTAATTTTGTAGATCTTTTGATGTAAATTTTTAAAAATTTGATTTTTATTTTATAAATCATCATCATTTTTCATACGAAATGATTTGAAAATAATGTGAATCAAATATCATAAATCATATCATTTAATGAAAAAATATTTTTTGAATAAAAAAATCTTAAAGAGACGTGATAATAAACTTAGGGGTGAATCAAACCACTCCCAATTCACAAAGCCCTCAATAAAATGAACAATAAGCACCAACAAGCTATTACCTTATTTGTAGAGTGATAAAGAAGTGATTATATACACTTACAATCACCTAAAATAGATTTAGAATAAATATGTGATTAAAGTTTAGTTTATTCGTTTCATTTTTGAAAAATTGTTACAATTTAACTTTTTTAGTCAAATTGAGGTATTCTTTAATCACAAATTATAGAAAATGTATATTTAGGTATAATGTAATTTAATAAAATTGAATTTATTTTAAAATATACTTTTAAAATATCAAATTTTTATAATATTTAATTATTTTAAATTATACTTCGTATTTAATTTGTTAGTTTGACAAAAAAACTGTGACTCGCCTCCGCCCGAGCGTCGACACTGCTGTACGATCACCGCCGTCTCTGTAGCCTCACCTCTGTCTTTCAACACAGCAGCGCCGCCCAGTAAGCCTTTTTCTTTCATTTTCAGATTCGATTTAAACAATGAGTTGTTTTCATTTTATACATTGATATTACCGGACTAAGTGATAATAATTGATGCTGGTATGTGGTTACTATTTTTCTTTCTAAAACTGGCTGTTTTGATAGATTTGAATATTCATCTTCTTATAATGCTCTGCTTACGTTATCTAGCTTATTTAGTGTGCAAAATTTTTATGCCTGTAAGGTGTTTGATAAATTGTGTGAATGAGATATGTTTATAAAGTTCAAAGCTTTGTCATTTTTGTAGACAATGATGAACATATGTGTAACCAGTCGAATGACTTCAAAGTGTTGGACGTATTGTCTCAATGACTTTGCTTTATGTAAAATAAATATTTGGCATTATATTTTCCTAAATTTAATGCTGGTAGAGCATGATTATATAATTGTTGTTTTGGCTGGGATCTTTTGACATTGTAGCCAATTGGCGAATGGGGGAGGGGGACAGGGGGGTACTGGGGTGGGGGGTGGGCAGGTAGGGGGGCAAGGGGGTAGGGTTTACGAATGGAGCACCGTAGCCGTTTTACCGTTTTACTTTGGCACATGAGGTGGCGGGTTTGGCTAGGTAACATAATGGAAATGTATCGGACTGCAAATCCTGGAATAACGGTTCGACCACGTCCTTGGCCTCGGGGAGTGGCGAGCAGCACGGAAATCAAATGGTAGAGAAATGTAGCGGTACGCCCTAGAGTCGATGGCCTCAAGTCATAATATGACCCAAGAACCTAAGGTCAAGAGAACCGTATCGTTGTTGTTTATGGGATATATAAAATTTCTATATTCATTTGATTTTTTATTTGATTTAATCTTTATATGATTGGCATTGTTTTTTTTCTCATTCGGATTTAAATTAGAAATCATGAAATTATTATTATCTGTATTAACATCTCATTATAATCACCCCCATTATTGTTTATAAAAAAAAATCATATGAAGTGTGAACCCAAAGAAAAGGCCTCTCTCCTTGGAAGGCGCATCACCTCTCTTTTCTATCCAAAAAAAAGTTGAATCTTGCCTTATTATATTCTAAGAGAGAGAAATAGAGAGTTTTTTTTCTAAGCATATTTTCATACAAATTCTATGATTCAAATAAAAAACAAGCGCCACCCCAAGAAATAAGGATTCATCAGAGACTACCAATCCCTAGGAACGGCAGCTCTCTGCTTTTCCTTCCACGGGTTGGTTGTCTTACGATTTTCTTTTCTTTTCCTTTCGAAAACTAACCCCGTCATGGCAGATTATGCACATTCCTTCTTCGTTGTCTTCTTCTTCTTTGTTATTGTAATTTTTTCCTTCCCGTCTTTGTTTTTCGCCTTGGAAGATGATGAAGCCTTGTTGCAGCTCAAGGATTCAATGGGGAACACAAGAATTCTTGACAACTCGTGGAAAGCCGGGACGCACCCTTGTGAAAAGAACCGCCAATGGTTCGGCATCCAATGCCACAACGTGACCATCACGGGCCTTCGCCTCAATGGGCTCGGCCTGTCGGGCGAGATCAAGGTCGAGGTGTTGTCTAGCCTGAAAGGCCTCAGGATGATGGCTATGGCGAACAACAGCTTCTCGGGCTCGATCCCCGGTTTCAACAAGCTTGGAGCTTTGAGGTCCATCTTCATACATGAGAACAAGTTCTCGGGTGAGATTCCTCCGGATTTCTTTTCCAAAATGACCTCCCTCAAGAAGGTATGGCTTTCAAACAACGGGTTTTCGGGGGAAATTCCCGATTCCTTTGGAAGGTTGCCCAACTTGATCGAACTCCACCTTGAAGAGAATGAATTCTCGGGCCGCATTCCATCCATGGCTCAGAAATCTCTCACCACCCTCGACATGTCGAAGAACAAGCTTGAGGGAGAAATCCCGCCTGAGATGGAAAGGTTCGGGCGAAAGCCCTTTGAAGGGAATCTCGAGTTGTGCGGGAAATTACTCGGGAAAAACTGCCCAAAAACCACGGGCACCAACAGCAGTTCTGAGGCGGCAAACCACGGTGCTCCCAAATTGCCTCCTCCTCCTCCTCCTCCTGATGAACCAAACACGCCTACTTCGTCACCAGGGACAAAATGGGTAGTTCTGTCCTTGGTGGTCGCCTTCCTGACTGTCTCCATTCTCTTCCAGAGGAAGAACAAGGAGGACAGCTTCGGGAGGCTCGAGAAGGAGAATCTCGACGAGGTCGTGCCGGTTCATATTGCCAGCACGAACCGGAGGACCACGATGAGCGGTTCGATCAGGAAGGGGTCGAGAAGCGAATCCTCCCACGGCGGCTCGAAAAGAGGCGGGTCGCAAAGCGGGAGGTCAATGGGGGACTTGGTAATCGTGAACCATGACAAGGGCGTGTTCGGGCTGCCCGACCTGATGAAGGCGGCTGCGGAGGTGCTCGGGAACGGCGGGATGGGGTCTGCCTACAAGGCAGTGATGGTGAACGGCGTTTCGGTGGTAGTGAAGAGGCTGAGAGAGATCAATAAAATCAGCAGAGATAACTTCGACGCAGAGATGAGACGGCTGGGAAGCATAAAGCACCCTAACATCTTGACGCCTTTAGCTTACCATTACAGGAAAGAGGAGAAGCTCTTCATATCTGAATACATTCCCAAAGGAAGCCTGCTCTACATGTTGCATGGTATGTGCATCTAATTACAATGGGATTTATTAATTGTTGTTTCTTTGAAAAGACTATAGAAGTGAAAACATTGAAAATATATCAAAATAGGAATTTCATTTTTTATTTTCAAAATAAGAGTTATAATACTCCAAAAGGGCACTGTGAAATGTTCTTATACAGTGACATGTTCTCTATGTAAGGAATAAAAACAAGGAAGGAGTTCCTATTTTGGTACTTTCTTTGTATTTTACTCTTATTCAGCTCGGCCACTCCAATTGTACCACCCAAATCGTGTTGACTTTGAGGTAAACTGGCCAAAAAAATTACTGCAGGTGATCGGGGGATATCACACGCGGAGCTAAACTGGCCAACGCGGCTAAGAATCATACGAGGAGTAGCGAGCGGGATGGCCTTCCTGCACAATGAATTTGCGTCGTACGACGTCCCGCACGGCAACCTCAAGTCCAGCAACATCCTTCTGACGTCGGGCAACGACCCCCTCCTGAACGACTACGCGTACTACCCGCTGGTGAACAACACGTCGACGGCGCAGTCGATGTTCGCCTTCAGGACGCCGGAGGGGATCCTGCACCGCCAGATCTCCCCCAAGAGCGACGTGTACTGCCTCGGGGTCGTCGTGCTCGAGGTCATGACGGGGAAGTTCCCCTCCCAGTACCTCAACAACCAGAAAGGCGGCACCGACGTGGTGGAGTGGGTGAGGCATGCGGTGGCGGAGAGGAGGGAGGCGGAGGTGATCGACCCGGAGATCTCCGGGGCAGCCGCCGGAGACTCCGTGCCGCTCATGGAGAGGCTCCTGCACATCGGATGCGCCTGCACGGAGACGGACCTCATCAAACGGCTGGATATGAAAGAGGCCATCAGGAGAATAGAAGATGTCAAAGTGTGAGAACTGTATTGAAGACTGTAAATTTAGATTATCACAGTAGCAGTTTTTTTTTTTAAAAAAAAAATTTTAGAAGAAGCTGCAGGCAGCTAGAGGAGGATTCAGAAAAGCTTTCCCATTTTCATTTCTTTCTTTTTTTGTGTTTTTTTATTTTATTTTGGACATTGATGTACTTTAATGTATAGCTTCTTCTTCTTTTTTATCACTAACAAACACAAGTTCAAAGGCTTCATTCTCTTTTATGCATTTGAAATGCATTACTTAAACAGGTAGAATTGTTATCCATATTGGCATAAAATAGTGTGCTACTAATTTTTGTGTTTTGGACTAGGGCCAATGCGAGGAGTACACCAAAATGAGATATCTCATTTGTATATCAGGCAAATATAGACAAACACAGACACTTAACGTTTGTGATTCACAAACACTAAGTGTCTCTGTTTGTTCGTGTTTGCCGAGTGTACCCCTAGGTCTATTCTTTGGATTAACGTCAGCCATTCTACTTGAAAAGATTGGATTATTTGCACAAAGTTGAGAAAAAACACTTCATATTATTTTGATCAAAAGGGGTAAAAAGTGGGAGGATGGTACGGGGATTCGAGTTTGGGAAGATGTATGAGTTAGTATAAAAATAAGAAATACAAGATACTTAAATTACATCAAATTTGATACCTTTGGTTTGCTTGTGCCTGAGGCTGTGGAACTGCTAAATCGAATCCAACGGGTCCATAATAGTTATGTTATGACCCTTAAATTTATGGACGTAATTTTCAAAAGAATTGGTTTTGCTATTTAAAAAGGGATAGTGGCGCAACTTCTCGCACGTTTACATTTTATTTCGATTTTAATAATCCTAATTGGGACATATTTTGCCTAATCTAATTAGTTATATTTAAATTTGTCTTTAATCTTATCTGATTTTAATAAGAATAAATAATAATTTTTTAAAAATAAATTGAATAGTTGTGAATTACTCCGTAATTTTAATTTTTAACAATTGTTTTGTGCATCCTGCATAGTTGTCCTGTCTACCAGAAACGACTTCGACCACAGAAAATGCTCCGAGTGGCGGCTAAGCGGTTGTTCCCGGCGTTGCTCCGCTGCAGCAACCAGCCAAGAATCTCTTCCTCCCTTCCAACTCTCTCACGGGTCCGAACGCCGCGTTTCTTCAACTGTATTGCATCTGAGGCCATACCGAATCCAAACTCTGCATTTTCTGACTCCGGATCATCGTCTCCTCCGACATCAGGGCGGAGCGGAGAGGCGAAAGATCGCATCTACGAGAAGGAGGAGAATCCGGATCCGGGAGCGACTAAAACCAGGCATAGGGCTCAGTACCAGGACGAACAAGCCCGTGTTCTGAGCGCCTCTCTCCCTCACGTGGTACGCATATATCTGCGACTATCTGTTCCGTTTGTTTAATGCGGAGTATTGCCTCAAAATGTAACCACAGATCTTAAGTATAGCAGAGATGTTGATTTTTGGGCGTTTTTAGGCTTGTAGTCCATGAAAATCCATTGAAAGGATCACAATGTGTGGATGATCATCATGTTTTTTATTCACTGGATGCTGGATTGATTCGACTTTTTGAATTATCTTTAAATGCAGCTGAAATTGGGATGGACTGAAGCAGCCATGATTGCTGGTGCAAGGGAGGCTGGATTGTCTCCTTCAGTCCTTGGATCTTTTCATAGGAAAGAAGCTGCTCTTGTGGAGGTTAATCAAATTCTTTTTCCACTCGATGTTTCTCTGCGTGATTGTGCCTTTTTCCAGAATAAGGTGCTGATAATGATGATTCCCTTTGCTTCTAACCCATTTAAGTCTTTTTCTTCAGTTTTTTATGGATGAGTGCTTGGATAGACTCATTGATATTATTGAATTGAGAACGGATTTGAAAACGATGATACCAAGTGAGTGTGTTGCGACAATTGTAAGACTCCGCTTAGAGTTGCAGTCTCCTTACATATCAAAATGGGCTCAAGCACTCAGTATACAGGTTTGTTCTTCTTCTATATTTGTTTGTGTTATGAGGTTCCAAATATTTATAAGAAAACTAAATGAAGGTATCTAATAATAGCAGCTTGTTTTATAGGCACATCCACTGAACATACCAACAAGTTTCAAGCAGAGAGCAATGTTGGTTGATGAAATCTGGCGTGCGGCTGGTGATGATGCAGGCGATATTGATTGGTATGTGAAGCGAACCGTGCTTGGTGGAATATACTCTACTACTGAGCTATACATGCTAACCGATTACTCTCCAGGTTTGTTTATTTCATTTTTGTGTAAAAACAAAAAGCATTGCCTAGATTGAATGACAATGTTTGGATCTTGGAGAAAAGGGGAATATGTTGGGAGCGTTTTCTTTGCTACCTGCTTATTTTCTTCACTAATTGCTTTTAGACCATTTTTTGAAAATACTCCCGTTATGTGTAGTTTTTTTTTGTTTTACCCAGGGAAAAAGGAATAGAAAATATAGTTAGTGTTTTTAATGTTTTCTTTACATAAATCTAGATTTATTAGTCTTTTTATAATAGAAGTAGATAAATAAAAAGAGTTAAAACAGATAAATTATTTTTACGAAGGTTGAATTTTTTCTTCCTCCCACATTTTCTTTTCTTCCAAATTCTCCTTATTAAAACATTTATTTATAGCGCTCTTTGTGTTCCAGCTTTCCCCGGGATGAGTGACACTCTAGGTGCAAGCGACGCTTCAAGTGTTGTGCCCCCAACACTACTCAATATTCTTAAAAGGAAATATAGTGATAAATATAGAGGAAATGGGACTTATGGGAGGACATAAAAAATGGGGGAAAAAACAAATTAGTCCTCAAACTCAACAATTCATATTTAGATATTTTTTTAAACTCATTTCTTATATACATTTCAACTATACAAATACTAAACTGTAAAATTTTAAACAGTTCTAACTTCTAACCACATCCGATTTTCTTTTGTATTTTCAAAAGTACAGCTAAGCATTGAAAAAAGCTATTTCCTGCAGCTATTTTTCCTTTCCTACTATTTTTTTGTTTAGGTTTAGGGATTCAAGCATGGTGTCTCAACTTTACTAATAAGTAGGGTACAACTTCTGATACATCTTCATGTGATACACACCTGTGGCCTGTTATGAAAGGCACTAGATCACATACATAGCTTAGATGAGGATTAAAACATACTCCTGCCTGTGTATTTGTCTAGCTTGGCTTTTCTCTATCAAATTGAATGAACTTTGATCGTCTATTAAAAGATAATTGCATTGCATATCAATACAAAAATGATTTCATTATATTCTTCTTACAAAAGACTAAAAATATTACGGAGTATGTTATTGTATTAATATGTAACGGATGATCAAAGTTAGTCCTGTTTGTCTAAAGAATATCAAATTGGATGAATACACAAGGACATGTAGTAAATTTTCCGTTTCATGTAAATGTTTATGTGAGCTCTATGCAACCAAAATCTCGTCCAAATAATCCTTTTCATGTAAAATTTTTATTACCTACGGTGCAACATTATGTAAAAACTTTTGAAAAAAAACAAAAAAGTTACTTCATACATTGTGAATAATATACACTGTTTTTTCAATGCATGTGTTGCTTTGTTAAATTTTTTCATATTAAAAGTTATGTGAATTTATAATTTTCACTCTTTGATATGGCACAACTTACAGTAATAGATGCTGGCTATGCCACTACCAATACATTTCTTTTGAAGTTGTGTGATTTGGTCAATATGTGCAGATAATTAGGAAGGGGAGTATACAACAATATGGGCAGATAATCAGGCAAGATCTCACAAGTGGGGCTTGTGTATGATCTTAGTCAAAAGATATTAAATCGTCAAACACACTTTTCATCTAAACATGATATAAGATTTAACAGAGGTATTGTCATATAATACACTGTACATTGCAAAATCATCGTTTTGATAATTTGATCTTAGGGGTTAGGAGTTGTGCTTCGTTGTCTCCCCAACCTTGCCCTCCCACTTTTTTCTTTCATTTCATACATACAAACACGAGCTCACAACATGCTCTCAGGTTTGAGCTCATGTTTGTGCATGTGTGAAAGAATTTGGCACACTTGGGATAGTGCCCCAAATATTAGGTGCCACCTTAGCAGGAAGTGCAATTCAACCTGGAAGACGTTTCATAATTAACAATTAACATTTGACATATCATGCGTCCGGGAGGTGTAGGAACCTTTTTCAGATCACTCCTTGCAATATGTTAGTTTTGGAATTGCTCAAACATTACCTTCTTGGTCTCCCCATTACAGATTTCCACGATACCTGGGCCTTCTTGAATGCTCGGATTAAAGATGCTTTTGATCTTAAAAAAACTGCACAAGAGGTATCTTTTCTTCTTCTTTTTCCCCTCCTTTTCTGTGTGATATATTTTAGTTGGAAGGATCTTGGGGAATCCCACATTTTGACACCAAAGGCAAACATAGACACTAACCGTCAAACGTGGAGTGTGAGAGTGTCTATGTTTGCCTTTGGTGTCAACTGTCAAACGTGGAGTTTCCCTAGCATTGCCCATATTCATTCTATTCCCTTCATCCCAAAAAAGTTTTCCCTCTTCTTTTTTATCCGACTCATTTGTTTCTCTCTTTTTAGAAAAGAATGTGTGATCCAAAATACTAATCTCTTTTTAAAAAAACCTAATTTCACTATTCAACACTTTTCTTAATCTCCGTGAAATCATAGTGAGCAACTGAATTTTGGGACGGATGGGTTGTTTTCGAAGTTGGATTTAAGAAATGTCTGTTCAATTTTTGCAGACAAAATACCTGGCAGAAGCAGTTGGTGCAGGAATGGGGGGCTCCTTACAGGGGTTTATCAAAGGTATTTTCCAGAAGTGAAAAGTTTTTTTTCCTTTCAATTTCACCCTAAAAAAATGATTTTGGTTTTCTGTTTTTGTTTGGAGAACTCTCCACTGTCAATAATAATGTTGTAGGGTTAAAATAGAGATGATGTGTGTGTAAATTCTGCACACATTACCCAGCCAGAGAGACAATTTGTGTCCCAAATTATGGGTGCAAGACAACACTTCTATCCTATGTTGTTAATAACTTGCTTCTTGAAATATGGGTCTATGGCTGAGTTGCCTCCAAAAAAAGTATTCAATATTTAAGGTTGTTTCTAATCTCATCTGATTCCAACAAGAATAAGCAATAAGTAAAAAATATAAGTTGAAGATAACAAGCTCTAAAGATGCAACGAGTACGATACCTAAAGGACCAAATATGTAATTTTGGTAAATTTAAATACTCCGTATAAATTACCCCGGAGTAAAATTTAACAATGCCAAATTGCTGAAAGTGAGATTCAATATTTCTATTAAAAAAGTTTTTTTTTTTTGAAAAGTTAGTTAGCATCAGATTTTTTGTAAATACTGTTAGAGCATTTTTTTGAGCCAAAAGGTAAATATATTACTGCTGAGCTTATAAATGGGAAGAGGTGTAACTAGAAGTGTAATAATTACTTTTGGAGACATTTTTCAGGCAATTGATGGTAGAAGAAAAATTTGTTTCATTTTGTATACACATTGTACATTTGGGAATTTATTCATTCTACAAACTTTTTGAATGTATTTAATTATATGTATTCAAAATAAACTTTCTATTTATCAAAATATATATTTGTTAAATGTATTTAATTATATGTACACCCGAATGTACGGTATATATTGTTATATTGTGAGGAGGCCAGGTAGGGCCCAAGCTACTTATGAGTAATGCAACATTGCAACATTAGGATTTGGGGAAAGATATTTACGTATCTCCTGAGTGACAGGCGCATGCACATGGAGTAAGACACACACACAAACACATTGGAAGGACATTATTTATTAAAACTCGTGTTTGTTTCTTTGTTTTAGTTTAGTGGTAATACATATATGTCATTATGACCCGTGCCCATCCTCTATATTAGGGCACTAGAAATACTCGTGAAATCCTTGGGCTTCAAATCTTTTCTCTCTACCGCATCAATTTTAATTTATCTCACAGTTTCATTGGAAATGGGTAGGGGTGGGCAAAAAAACCGAACTAGCATGGTACCATACCGGACCGTAATGATACCGAACCGTTTATAGTATTTTCAAATAGGATTGATTCTTTTCACCACGAACCGAAACTAAATCGATACCAAATGAGACGGGACTGTGATGTAAATATTTAAAATCGATTATCAGGACCGAACCGTGTAACGCTATATACAGAGTACGTATCTCAAATAATTATGGAGTATTTGTCTACTTTATCTTACCGTGTCTATAATACTTTATATTTTATTATTCATTTTTAAACTCTCTCATTATCATTGTCGTTATTATATTTATCATTACTCTTGGCATTATTTTTTATAGTTATTAGTATTCCGATATTATATGAATTTGAAAAAAAATTATTTTTAACGTTGGACTCGTTATCTTTTATTCTTTATGTTTATGATCCGTTTAAATTTGAAATCAATACTTTTATTCAACATTCTTGTGCTTTTTTTTAATACAAATTTATACATTAAATTCAATATTCTTTAAGTAAAATATGTTCATTTTTTTGGCACGGTTTTAGCATGGGTATGGTATTGTACCGTTCCGTTTCAAAACAGAATGGTACGAAATGGTTTTGGAGTTCATCATGTATCGATACCGAAGTGTTTAAATAATAGCAGTACATGATAGGTTCCGGTAGTATCACGGATCACGCCCACCCCTAGAAATGGGTTTAGAGCCTCGGGGCTTCAATCCGGGGTCCCAAACCTTCATTTTTTACATTTTAAATATACATTTTCTAAAATTAAATTAATAAAACTTAATTATTGAATTATTTAAAAGAATTGAAACAAGAATAGTTCATTAAAAAACTACCTTCATTATAAAAAAAATTACCTTCATTAAATAAAATAATTACATTTATTATAAAAAATTACATTCATTAAATAAAAAATTTACATTCATGAAAAAATAAATAAAATAATTAAATAATTATTTTTTAAAAAAGATGATAGATAGAGAAAGATTTGTATTTTTGTTGAATTTAAAAAAAACAATTAATTTAATTTATAGAGAAGAAAAGAGAAATTAAAAGAGAGAAAAGAGGAGAGAAGGTGTTCCAACGCCTTCAAATTATGTCAAACATTTGACGCAGGAATTTTAACGGGACCATAACGGGGGAGGGGCAGTGTTTAACGCCTTCAAATTATATTACCACTGTCCTGAATGGGCATATACAACTATAAAAATAAATTGAATCAAGGGTTTAGACTTGAAAACTAAAAGTCATTTTAGTGAGTGTAGCAGATTTTGGTTCTGATATACCAATATCAAATTTTATCTGTTTGGTTAAACATAAAAAAAAAGTTTGAATTGGAAATCTCCATGTATCACAAACTCTTCAAGCGAATGATTTTGATATCTTTTTACCATAAATCAACTAAAAAAGTAAGAAAGATTATTGATATTTAACACCAGAAACATGATTAATCTCTTTGGATTAATTCTATGAGACGAAAATATAACCACTTGGTAAATGAGATATGGTCAAATTATGGATCTAACACCCATATCTTTGATGTTCACTTGACTGGCCCCTTTGATCAACCCAGTGTCATATTATGCCATCCTTTTCTCGGCTTCTTTATTTAACACATCATGTTTTCATCTGGAGACATGAAAAAAAGTTTACTCTCCATAACATTAATTAAATAGTATTCCTGAAAGAAGAAAAAAACAGACAATAATTAGTTAAGGATTAGTGACACACAAATGAAAAGGGCATAAAATATCATTGAATGAATTGTGCTAATTGTGTCATTAACTCTAAGATAATGTCAACGTATGATTGGAAGCTAAGAGCTTTTTTACCTTAGAATCTCAGAAGGCAGTGGCTGAATTAATGAGGAAAATTTCATATCTCCAGAACAATGACTGCAAATTAAAGACATCACATTATTATTATTATTATTATTATTATTATTATTATTATTATTATTAATGATCAAAGTGCAACATTAAAAATCATAAAATGTCAGGTGTGAGGAATTTTATTGGGTGGAGAGACTACAACCAATGAATCATAGGTTGGACCATGCTACATTTACACCAAAAAATGTACCTCATTTGTACACCGCAGTTATACACAAACATTTTGATGGTTTATACCGACACAAATGTTGGTGCGTTAACAAAAATTTACACGGACACAAAGTGTTGGTGCGTTAACAAAAATTAGTTTTACACCGACACAAAATGTTGGTGCAAAACTGCGGGTACAAATAGTTGGGGTACAAGTAGCTTTATCCATCATAGGTTACTATAGGTTACATAAAAGAGTGTTACTCCAATTTTAAATAAAATGAATTGGAAGAACTTGAGTGTTCATTTACTCAAAAATGAGTATCCAATTAATAGGGTACCTACGCCAAGCATCCGAATGTACGATGTTTTCTGTACATCCACTTAATTACCCAGTTTCGAGTAACAAAGTACTCTATTTCTAGTAATGGAATAATCATTTTCGATTAACAAAAAATACTCATTTTCAAGCATAGTTGAATTTTTAAAAAAATGAATATTCAGTTACTCAAAAAAAAGTATCCAATAACTCGAAAATGAGTATTCAGTTGCTCGTAAAGGAATTAAATAAAAATGAACATTTAAAATTCAAAATTTTAAAAAAAATAAATAAAAATGAGAACTTACAGTCAGAATCAGTTTTCACCCATTTGCTCCTCCCCTGTTCACCACCCGCCTTCCCAACTCCTTCACCATCTTCTTCATCTTCGTCATCTTCTTCATCTTCGCTCTCTGAATAATTCTCACATAAATATAAATTATTATCCTCCAGCTGGTACTTCTTCGTCGACGTCCTCGGATTCGCCGCCCCCTGCGGATATATTTTCTTGTTCAGAATCGACCTCAGAATCCGGTCCATTCTTGACTTCTCCGATCTGGCGCCGTCCGCCGGGAAAAGATCCGACGGAAGCGGCAGAGTCGGCGCCGGAGGCGGGATAAAGCCGCCGCGGCAGAGAATGGCCTTCTTGAATAGGAAAGACAGCGACTTTCTGGTGATTATAGATGACGACGAGGACAGAGAGCTCTCTGTTTTCGCCGCCGTCCGACCGCCGCCGCACAGGACATCCTCGTCCTCCGGCGACGTCACGATCCCCTCCTCTTCAATGTCGTCCAGACAATCGAAAAACTTCTCCAAGCCGCCATTTTCCCGCACCGAGTGTTTGTGCATCAGCAGCTTCAGCTCTTTCTTTAGCTCCCCGACTTCTTCCCCCGTTAGCCGCCGGTCTCCATCGCCGCCGCCGCAGTCAGGAGAAGAAGCTTCTGTAGCTCTGAGCTGATTCTTGTTATTCCCAAACGTCCCGATCGCCAGCAGACTGTTCGGCCAGTCGCTGAACTCTTCTTTCGCCGTATCTGTGTGCCGGCCGGCGACGACAAATCAAGAATCAAGAAACAAAAAAAAAAACAGAGCTTTATTACAATTTCAAGAAATTGAAAAAAAAACAAATAATTACGATGGGAATAATTATTACATGGAATGGTATTATTTGGATGTGGTTTGTTGACGACGACTGGTTGCTTCCCATGAATCTTTCCATGAATCCAATTAAAGATCTGATAAATGAATTGAATTAATATTGCAAAATTGAATCTTGAATATCAACAATATTGTCAAGAAACTAAAGAATATAAAAAAAAAAAAGAAATGAATCTTGAATTCTATATATATCACTTTTAGTGTGAAATGAAGAAATGAAAATGGATTACCTTCATTATGGCTGGTATGGTAATTAATATGCAGAGCTGCTGCAAATATAGATCAGATGAGAAGATGGAATAATATATTTCTTCTTCTTCTTATTCTTCTTTTTTACATGATCATCAGTTGATGGGATTATGTATATATAGGTACATGTATATATACAGTGAAAGGATGGGTAGGATTCAATTTCCTGCGCACATGCAGAAGGTACATACAATGAGATTTCTTGGTATAGAATATTTAATCAGTTCTCAATTCCTTTTAAGAGTTATTCTATCATTTATTTTACATAAATATTTTTAAATTTACTAATTCCCCGATATTTTTCTCTCATTACTCTGTTATTGCCTAGTCGTCGTCATCTGAGACTTATTTTTATTACTTACAGAACATAAAAATATAAATTTCACTACTATCTTCGTCCCACTGTTTTTGTCCACTTTTGACTTTTGGAACTGTTCATCTAAGCACTTTGACTCATCAAATTTTCTCAATGTGTAAGTCTAAATATAGTCATGTGTGATCTTGTTTGATTTGTCTTAATATATACTCCCTCCGTCCCTAAATAAAGTTCCATTTTTGACTTTTTGAGGATTTAAGGAAGGGATATTTTGGTGTTGACTTTCCAAAAATACCCTTGATGTGATGTATTAAAGTAAGATGTGATAGGTAGATTATTAGTAAAAAGGTATGATGTGATAGGTAGAGTATGAAAAAGTAAGGGGTAAAAGGGGTTTTTAAGGGAAAAGAGAAGTTTATTTAGGGACAAAGAAAAAACGAAAGAGAAACTTTATTTAGGGACGGAGGGAGTAGATTATTAATATATAACGGATTACAAGATAAAATGGATTAAAAAGTGAATTGGATGGTGTGCCAAAAGCTAAGTGGACAAAAACAGTAGGACGGAGGATATTATTTTACTTCGATTCCTTCTAAAATTATCATCTTGCATGGAAAAACAAGACTTGTTTGAGTTTATGTTCAACTCAATTCATTTAAATAATGATACAAATTTCATATAATAAAGAATTATATCAAATGATTTATAAAATAAGATGTGACATGATCGATTATGTTATTTTGAAAAATAACTAACAAAAATAAGCAGAGAAAAGAAAGAGGAAAATACTTGACCAATAAAAAATATAATACTCCTTACGTCAATGAAAAACTTTTCTTCTCTCTTTTTTTATTTGTTCCAAAACACTTTTCTTATTTTTATTAAAAAAGTTACTTTTACGCATGTTAATTCTTAATCTACTTATCGTGATATCACATTACATTTATTTTCTATTAATCTATACATCAAATCCTACTTTTACTCATAATGTTCAAAGACATTTTTTAAAACTCAACATCAAAATAAAGTGCCCTAAAATTTTTTGAAAATTTAAATCTCTCATGTTTTTTGGAACAAAAATAGTAGAACATAAACATTATTTTAGGAGGGGGACGGTATTGAATTAGATTTGATGTAAAGGGAGGAATATGCTTCTTAATTGGCGGCCGCATTTGATTTGTCCGTTGATATGTGTCGTTTTATCCTTGAAATGAATTGAGAGTGGCATATATAAATGACACCACTATCTAATTGTATATTCTTTGTGTGTATATATATTATAAATGTCCCAATATATTTATTCAATTTGATTTTTTCAAGACAAACTAGATAAGTTTTAAGTTTCATTTACTTTCTATTTGTATTTCATATATTACTATAATGAGGTAATGTTTTGGAAGTTCCAACCGAATAAATCTAATAAAGTCATTTTTACATAAATATACCTTGCGATTATTATTCAACTGAAGCCGAAAGTTAAATTTGACAAATACACTGAAACACAAATCGTATATGAGTAATGTTTGAAATTAATCACGATTGACACCATGTATGATAGTCGTCTGTAAATTTGTGAACACGCATGGCTGGAGCGTCCGTGAATATAATAAAGAGCTCACATGCGATTATCATCCATTCTGTGTGTACAAATTCACAAATGATTGTCGTTCGTGGTGTCGGATTTGTGTACATTTTTGTATGCATATATAGAGCAAGTAGCTAGCTAGCTAGCTAGCTAGCATCTACATGCATTTTGGTGTCACATGGTACTGCATGTAGGTGTGCTAATTCCTCGGCACACAGAACAGGGTGGAGGCCGGATTAATATAATGTAGACTCCATAAGTTTTAGTCATCCCACCAATTTTATTAACTTCTTCAATTCATCTTTAATTCATGCCACTTTGCTTTTGTTTGGGCAAGGAATTAAATAAGAGTAGGTGTGTTATATTGGCCCCCTCTCAGTATATTTATCGGATTTGATTTTTTTCGAGATAAATTAAGTAAATTTTAAGCTTCAATTGCTCTCCATTTGTTTTGCATATTAGTACAGTGAAATAAAATTTTGAAAATTCTCAAAAAGATAAATCTAATCTAATAAAATCTTTTTTGTACATATATATACATTACAGTTTTTATTTATTTGAAACACAAAATTCATTCAGTTTGACTCGAAAAGATCAAACTGGAAAAATACTCTGAAAGAGGAAGTATATGATTATGGACTAAAATATGTTACGTCAAAGTATGATTTGTTTCAACGATTTTATCAAGATAAAGGTTATAGTATTAAAAAAACGTAAAATATTAACATGCAGTGCGAAACTGCAAACATCGATCTCAAAATGTCAACACTCCTATTCTATATAAAAACGTACTCCGTATGATTTCTTATTTTGGTATATGTTTACTAGAGTATATTTAGTCTTATTTGAGTAGTTTATTCTTCAAAATTAGACCTTTGCCATTGTTTTTTTTATAAAAAAGAGCAGTCTTTAATCATTTTTAATATGTGTAATCCCACAACATTTTTAAGAGCAGTGTAAGTATTCCTTATTGAGTAAAATTTTCAAGTTGCATTAAAACATTGTCAATTTTCCCATATGGGCTTCACCCTCTCAGAGTGGGCCTCTCGGCCTATGATTGTGAGTGCATTGCCCAGTAACACAGGAGACACAAAGTAGCCCACAAATAAGATTGTAAATTGGTAACCAAAAATTTGTTTACACGGGAAAATATGGGCATCTGTTTAGAACAATTATTATCTACATCCGATTAAGAATATATGATTGGTAAATAAATACGAATTTGGTAATGATGCATCCGATCCGTTTATAACCCGTTCCGCATAAATATCCCTTTGAGTAACCGTTTATTCGTGTATCTGATCCGTTATATATAGTTTTTGCCGGTTATGATGACATATCCCTTTGAGTAACCGGTTATGATGACATATCTAGAGAAGATTAATTTTCGCTTCTTATTTGTGATACTAGAGGGATAAGCTTGCGAATGGTTAATCATATTTTCAAAGGGATAAATTGATAAGTAGAAGGATCTCGCAAGAGTATCATCACAATAGCTCAGTCAGGAGAGCGACGACCTTAATGAAGATGAGGGACAACAACGAAGACATTATGGGGCAACGCGTAAGAAATGGATGAACATTAAAAAACACCAAATTAACGATGGAATATGGCGGCAAAACATAGCCGGAATTTAGAGGTTGCCTTTGCCCAAGAAGACTACAAGGGATCTTATTGCGTCCACATTTCCTTGCATTCACAAGCCCTCACCGGGGCACTCTCGTTGGGAGCTTAAAAATCAATAATGTGGTAATTCACTAAACGCTGCTTGATATATACTAGAAGTTCCGTGAATATTATGTATAGTAACACCATCAAATAGACACTTCATTTTGATACCGGTAATTCATCGACTAGCTATTTTTTTAAATAATCGAAATTTAGTCAAAACAGTTATATGTTACGTAGTAAAGATCATGTACTATATGAAGGTAAGCAAAACTTTAATCTCAAGTGAGGTGATTTGTTAAGAGTTAAATACTTAAATTTGATCAAACATCTTGTTGTATCTCTTTTTAACGGCTTGAGCTATACCTTCTAAGTACAGAACTTGTTGCATGTGTAAGATTCATTTATTGTGCTTGCAATTGCAAATTTATAATAATAGACATTATTGTATTTTTCACTCTAATTATTATTCCCTTTGTCCGGAAGTGAACTTCCAGATTGACTTTTTCTCATTTAAAAAAAATTGACTGTGAGATTGAATGGAGAAAAAGAAGGCAAAGAAAGAGAAAGAAGAAGAAGAAGCGGTGGGAGAATTGTTAAAATTTAGAAGAAATAATGGACTAATAAGAAAAGAAAAAGAAAGGGAGACATACAAAAAGCGAGTGAGAGACATCTAGAGTAGTTTGTAGGTTAACAATTAAAATAAGATTAATTCAAGGCTCAAAAGAAAGAAAAATGAGAAGTTTAATTTCAGACGAAGGAAATAATATACTTTTTTCGTTTCAGTCTATTCATCTAATTTGGTTTTTCAAAGCAAATTGGATTAAAGTTAATCATCAATTACTCTCAATTTGTATCACATTTTACTATAATAAAATAAAATTATAAAAATTCTCAATAGTATAAATATAATGGAATAATTTTTATGCTAAAATAAATTATCATATATTCATTTAGAGCCTGTTCTTTAGGGCTTGAACTCTTAACTTCTAGTTTCTTCCCGTTCCTTCTAGTTTCTTCCAGTTCTTCGACTTCTTCCAGTTCCTTCCAGTTTCTTCCAATTATTCTCATTTTCTTCAAACTCTTTCTACTTCTCAACCAATTACTCTAAAAACGATATATTTTAATGTGATTATTATTATTATTAAAATTGTTATGTTCATAACTATAGTTTATAAATTATTTTTTTCATCTCACTATTTTTACGATTCACACTCATTATTTTTTTCTTCAACTTTTTAATATGAATAAGAAACTTTTTTGTATATTAGTCTACATGATAAAAAAGAAAACATCAATATGTTAAATTATATTAACAAAATTATGGATAAAATAGTGAAGTTGAATGTTTTATTAATCTAACTTTATATAAGATCTCTCACATTTCCCTTTATTACTTAAAATTTGCTCATTTTTCTAATTTTTATAAAAAAATTGTAAGTCAAAATAGTTTAGAGAAAAAGACTAAAATAAGAATAAAACATAAAAAATGTAAAAAAAAGTTCTATGTATTTATTCCAAAAATAAGACTTCAATGAAGATAAAATTTCAATCGTGAAAGAAAAAATAGGTTTGATTATATCATGTGACATGTCTGATATTTAAAATAAAATCTTATAATATATAAAATATAATTACAAATATATTATTTATAATAAATACTTCATAAATAAATTGAGGTGCAATATAACCACAAAGACTTTTTTAAATTTAATATTTTTATATTTATTCTAACTTTATATTATAATTATTTTTTGCAAAATAGTTTTTTGTATTTAAAAAATAATAATACTTTTTTTGTATAATAATAATAATACTAATAATTTATAACAACAAGAATTTAAAATAATGTTTTTAAAGTTTTTTTAGGTTTTCCAATTTTGAAGTTTTTTTTAGTTTCTTCCCGTTTTTTCCAGTTTTTTCTGATTTTTTTAGTTTTTTCCAATTTCTTTTAATTTCTTACATTTTTCCAGTTTCTTCTAACATTCAATTCTTTTTTTCGGTAATAATCTAAATCTAAAATATATCTAGTTTAATAGGGAAAAAATAATCTTAGACTTAAAACCGAGTCATTTTATTTGGTGATGGAGTACCCTTGATTCGGTTCTACGGTTGGTTTCCATTTTTTCTGGCTGTCATGTTCGACAAGCTCTGAAGCCGCTTGGGATAGGGCCGCCGCCTCCGCCGCCGCGCATCCACCAAACCGCCGTCCGGGACATATTAATACCAGCCTGCTGTTGCAGAACCGCGACGGACAACTCAATAATGCGGCTAATGGTTAGGTCAGGGTGCCAAAATGCCAAAAGCTTGATCTCCCCATCGCCCACCAACAGCAATAACAACAATAACCTCTTCTTCTTCCTCTTATACTCCACCTCAACCGCCGGCGCCACCAGAGCCGCGGCCGTCGAGTCGTTATCTTCATCCCATCCGTACACTCTTTTTTCGCACGAGTGCCTTCATTCATCAGCTCCGCTCTCCAATCCTACTCAAACGTCAAATACCTGCGAATTTCACACAAAGGACGTGGTTTTGTCGTTCAAAGATTGGTTCTTGAGCAGGGAGAACACGAATTTCGACCGAATCTACGATATCTTACGAACTAAAGACGAACCATCGGCCGATTTAGCTTTGAGCCGCTTCAATCTCCGTCTGTCGGAAACGTTAGTTCTAGGTATTTTGAACCACGAGAAGGGTCGAGATGTGCTATCCTGCTTGAAGTTCTTTGATTGGGCGGGTCGCCAGCCTGGGTTCTTCCATACCCAGGCCACGTTCGCTGCCATTTTCAAGATTCTCTCGAAAGCCAAGCTCAATAACTTGATGCTTGAGTTCTTGGAGAATCACGGCAATCAGAGATATGTCCACAGATTAAGATTCCACAACACTTTGGTGATTGGGTACTCCATTGCAGGGAAACCGGATCTCGCACTCCAGGTGTTCGGCAAAATGCGATTTAGTGGCACCAATTTAGACTACTTTGCTTATCATGTCCTTCTCAATGCGTTAGTGGATGATGGGTTCTATGATGCTTTTGAGATGATTCTAAAGGAGATAAAGACCAACGGATTCCAGAATGCAGTCACCAATTCAATATTCATGAAGAGTCTATGTAAGAGGCGTGAGCTGGACAAGGCCGAAGCTTATGTTAGGGGTTTGTTAGGAGATGGTGGGGTTGGGTTGAATGGGGTTGTAGTGGCCACTGTTGTGGATGCTCTTTCAAAGGAAAGACACTTTGAGAGGGCTGGATTGTTGCTGGAAGAGTTTCGCAAGTCTGGTTTGGTCTACATGGATCATGCTTACAGTGCGTGGATTAATAACCTTGTCAGGGCAGGAAAGCTGGATGGAGCTTTAGAGTTTTTGAAAGAACGAAATATGGTAGATGGGCATATTCCTCTTTATTTCCGATATAACACTTTATTGTGTAGGCTTTTAAGGGAGAACAGACTTGAAGAGGTTTATGATTGGTTATTGGAGATGAAAGACCAAGGTATATCTCCAGATGAGGTCACCATGAATGTCACTTTATGTTTCTTGTGCAAAGTGGGAATGGTTGAAGTCGCCCTTGAACTGTATGATGCAAGAGCAGAGTTTCATCTCTCTGTCAACAGTATGGCTTATAACTATCTCATAAACACTCTAATGGGTGATGCAAGCAATGATGACGCCTCCCGTGTGCTGAGGAATGCAATCGAACAAGGTTATTTTCCAGGCAGAAGGACACTATCCATCATTGCAAATTCTCTTTGTAAAGAGGGGAAGCTCGACAGGGTAAATGAGTTGATTGTTGCTGCTCTTGACCACAATCATACCCCCAGTGACATGATGTATAACAGGTTCGTATCAGCTTTATGTAGATCAAACCGAGTTCAAGATGGGTTCTTGCTACACGAGCAACTCAGCCGGTATAATAGGGTTACGAGCAGGAATACTTACTTTGACTTAATTACTGGGTGTGTCAAGACGAGTAGGGCAGACATTGCAGCAAGACTACTTATAGAAATGCAAGAAAATGGCCACACACCTACCCGTGAATTATTCAGAGATGTTATTCACTGTTTATGTCAACTGAACAATCCAGAACAGCAATTATTCAGGTTCATGGAATTGCAGTTGACCCGGTTTGAACCTAGTGTTGCCAATTACAATTTCTTCATTGATGGAGCCGGGCATGCTGGAAAACCTGAGCTTGCCAGAGAAGTATATGAAATGATGGAGAGAACTGGCACATTACCAACTCTGAATTCTCACATACTGCTGTTGCATAGTTATTTGAAAAATGGAAGGATTTCAGAAGCTTTAAACTTCTTTTACGATTTAACCAAAGAGGCAGGAAAAGTTTCTCGGAAGATATGGCACTGCATGATTGTGGGCCTTTGCAAAAAAAACAAGCCACAGCTTGCATGGGATATATTCTGGAAGATGAGGGGTGAAGGGAGGATGCCAACTATGGAATCTTATGAGGAACTTGTGAGTTTGCTTTGCTCTCACAGGGAGTATTATTTTGCTTTAACTGTTGTCGATGACTTGATTCAAAGTGGTCGAAAACTTTCCTCGTTTATCGGCAATGTGCTTCTGTTACATTGTTTAAGGACTCGAAAAATTTATGATGTTTGGCGGATTTCAAGGAATGATCAAAACACAACACTTAAGAGTTTGAGATTAGGGGAGCTGCTAGCGGTATTTTCAGGTTGTAGTAATGCAGACCTGGATATTAACCAAGTTGAAGGATTGATCCAGGAGTGCTTCCCTCTTGATATATACACCTACAACATGTTATTGAGAAGCCTAAGCAGGTGTGGGATTGATTTTGCTTCTGGTTACTTTAATTCTTTAAGACAAAAAGGGTATGAGCCAAACAGGTGGAGTTATGATATCATAGTGCATGGTTTGGTAAAACGCCGTCGGACTTCTGAAGCTAGAAGGTGGATCGAGGAAATGCTTGGCAAAGGGTATAATATAACAGAGGGGACTGAGCGCTTGCTCTGGTTATGTTCATAAGATACCAGTTCGCTTAAACAAATCGCTCTT
This sequence comes from Cuscuta australis, assembly GCA_003260385.1. Lineage (NCBI taxonomy): Eukaryota > Viridiplantae > Streptophyta > Magnoliopsida > Solanales > Convolvulaceae > Cuscuta > Cuscuta australis. The sequence goes on along the minus strand of NQVE01000152.1, from coordinate 794,754 downwards.
CCTAACGCTGTTTGTAGCTTGGTGAGTTCACTGCTTTCTCTTGAGATATTCATACTTATTCCATGTGCTGTTTGAAGTGAAAGAACTTTCAATTTGTTTATAGAGTGGCTATTCTGAAATTGTTGCCTAACAATTTCTCATATTGTTTTAATTTTGAGATATTAGAAGGCTTGCAGATTTATATACAAAAAGAGGCTAGGGGGTTGAATTGATTGATAGCCACCTCCTAGATAGCGGAAAGAATATATGGAAAACTAATTTTAGGAGATAGTTATAAATTTTCTATTGCTCATATTAATCTCATGGGGTGCAATACAGATACATTGCTTTTATAACAAAAAAAGCGAAGGAAGTTGGGACCATAGAGTGTGATGGCTAACTTGTGTGTGAGGGGAATAAACTGAAGCTTATTCTCTAAAGTGTACAAAGTGTAGCTAAAGCTTACTAAGCTTTCAATTTGTTGCCAAAAAAATATTCATTACTACTCAGCAGGACAGAGAATCTGAAAGTTTATATCCTCCAAAAATAATTGCCTGACTGCTTGAGAGTCTCTATCCAGGGATGCTGGAGTGGGCTGAGAAATTGATTGAAAAAACTTGGGCATATATCCGCAGTGACCTTTCAGCCTGGAAGAAATTTCTTCGGGGTAAGCTACTAATGCGAATTTTCCAAGAAGCAGCATGGGAGAGAATGTCACATAATACTTGTGAGTTCTTTGGAAAGAATACATCAAATGAATATCATACAAATCTTGTGAGTACTCCAAAAGATAAACATTATATAAACTAAAAGCTTCATCTTGGTTCATAAGCATCATGGCATGATGATAAGGAATGCCATTGTACTTTACACAACGGACCAAAAGTGGACTGAAACTAAAGTTGAGTATCAAATGTGTCTCGAGCAGAAGTTGTGGATTTGGAATTGTCACTAATATTGGCTGACTAAAAGTTTTAACTGTTTTTTGGAATGCTTAGGTGCCCATGCCATTAATAAATAGCGTGCACAGCTAGCTTTGAAGACTAAATTTCTAGTGCCTTCATTAACAGAAAAGTACTCCCTCCATTCCAAAATGGGTGTCACTTTTTTCATATCTTTCTTTGACCCAAATTAGATTTCGTTTTACATTTTCAAGACAACATTAGTTTCACTTTTATTATTTTACCCTTTTATGCTCAAATTAATATGGCACAACTTCACATATTCTTAACCTAAGATATGGGCATACTAGTAGTTTACACTCCATCCATATATTTTCCCTCTTCCTTAATATTTTGTGTAACACTGTTTGTGAATGTGTGCTTTCTGTGCTTTGGTTCTAGTTGATAGTGGCGGGCGTATGTGTTTTCTACTTTTCTTTGTTTGTACTCTTGGAGTCTCTTGGAAACAACCTCTCTACCTGACAAGGGGTGCCGTCTGTGAACACACACCCTCCTTAGACCCCTACTTTTCGTGGGATTTCATTGGGTTTGGTTGTTGTTAATATTTGTGTAACACTGCACACCAACATCCTTGTAAAAGAATGGATGGAGTATATTCTCTCTTTCTTGATTATAATAGTCTACACCTTCAAAGATACTAGTATTCTGTTTTTTCCTTTTCTGTGCAAAAGTTGACTTGGGAAAACCCCAATGGCAGATGATGATCATGATGATGGTGATGGATATACAAATGAGACTAGGAAGCAGCTGGGGAAAGTCTGATGATGCCCCACAAGTGAGCATCATACATACATACATAATATGCTTGTAAAGTTTGGCAATTTTCACCCTTTGCATCTCTGCTTGGATTGACTTTAGACTGCAGCAGTGGAATTTCAACATTCATTCATACATACATACATAATATATGGCTGTGAAGCCTGTAAAGTTCAAATACATTTTTAGCCCCACAGATGGACTCGGCAACAACTGCTACACGGTGCCGCAGTAAAAAGAGCACTGTAAAGTGGTTGAAAAGTTTGTCCAAGGTTAAGGGTTCTCTCTACAAACGCATCCCGGCGTCCCTCACTTGTAGGGTTTGCCGCCTTAATTTTTGGACGCGAAGCTTTCTACAACAGATGCATTTGTTTTTTTTGTCTCAAGTAGGCATCGTTGATTCGTGTTTATTAATTATTTCTATCATGAATTATTTTAGAAATGTCTGATTTTGGAACTGAAAATGTTAGCTGTTACTGTCAATTATAGATTAGAAAAATGCAAGGTTGTAGCATTGTAGTATAGTTTTGGTGGTCATAATAGGAAAATTTCTTCAGAAATGTTATGAGCAAGTAGTTTTTGCCCTTATTGTACCATCAATTTTACCAATTATGAACTCATGAGATCATTTGCTCTCCATGTGTCCACTTTTTTTTATGTTAATGGAAGAGAAACATTTTCATTGTTGTGTGTGGACCCACACGGATATCGTTACCCTAACTCAATTTATCTCTTTTTAGGTAACTGGAGTCATCGTATAACGTATTCTGTAACTTATATTTGAGTTCACTTTATGATGAATTACATGAGAAAATCACCTTTATTTGATCAAACTGAACTCTTTTTGGAACAAAAACAAATGTTTAAAACAAGATTTTTTTCCCAGGGGAGATATTGATTTTTGAAGTGTTTCTACTAGGGTGATCTTTACTCAAGCTTCACTGGGCATTGATCTGAAGAAAAAATGATGCTGTAATAATAATTTACAAGGAGAAAAGGCCTCCCAAGTAAACACTAGTACTATTTTTGCTTCTTCACTTGAATCACTGCACAACTCTTGTGTAATACTATTTCCTACCCATCTAAAATTTGAGCAAAAAGCATTTCATTCCAAGTGTCGGGAACGCCCGGTAAGCACCAATGCAAGCAATCCTGCACCCCAGACGTCGCTTTGACACTGTAGCGCGATATGTGGCCTTCGTCTCTCACTTCAGAAACGGCCGTAATGTCCAAAAGTTTGACACCTGTCCCTCTCACTGCCCCTTCTGCAAAGGAATCACCCGATTTGTTGGCTGAGACTTCCAGCCCGGAACGTGGGGTGGTGGTGTCACATGTACCCCCGGTGTTCCAATCCCCGTTGAAGAAATGCCTGGGGGATATCGACCTGTAAAACGCTTTCAGGTCTGGATATTTGCCCAGCTGCGAGTTCACCCACTTGACGATGCTGTGAATAGTGAAATTCTTGGCGCCAGCGATGTCTGATATCTTCCTGTTGGTGTTGGGGGTCCCACCCACATACATGACCCACCGGTTGGCGTTGAGCTTTCCCCTGTTCCAATGGTGCCCTGTGTTGAGAACGAGAACGTGGAATCTGGGAATGAAACGGGCCAAGAATGCGGGAGGGCGGTCAAGGTGCATGGCGTATTGGGTTGATGGGTCTGAGGAGTTGATGGGTGTTAAGTCGCAAAGGCTTGCGGACCAGTAGTAAAGGATGGTGGTGTTAGTGGCTGGGAACCGGTAAGCCCATCCATCAGGCCGTACTGCCCCACGGGCCTTCACGAGTCCATATTCATGGCCCACATTAAGGACATCCGATCTCTCTTCACCGCCCGTTATCATGCACATTAGTGATTGGAATTGTTGTCTGCCCAATGAATCCCCTACGAAGGCCAAAGTCTTGTTCTCCATCCTGGAATCATCATCATCAAGTTAAGAGAATCCTCCACTTAGTGGTTCTATTTTTTTAGCCTTAAATAATCCAACAACAGCACAAAGTACTAGGGTAACAGAAAATAAGGGCCTTGTAAAAAACCATATCTGCAGAGACAAAAAACACAGTCCATCCGCCCCAAAAAACTTAACTCCTTTGACTTTCACAAAGTTGAAAAGTGTTCAAGAATGAAAATTGTTCAAGAATTTGTTTAGATGAGAGAAAAATCTTGTGAGCCACAAATTCATTACTAAAAAAAGAAATAAAGGGAAGTGTTTTTTGGGACGTCCAAAAAAGGAAAGTAGTTAAAGGTTTTTGGGCGGGAAGAAGTATTTAAACCTAAAATAGTCCTGGTTAGGGGTTAGCAGAAGAAATAGCATCAGTTCACGTATAGGATGACTTCATGATGAAGGTATTCTTTCTCCAATGAAATTATAGAGGGTTGACATATGACAATGACAACATTTGTAAAGAAACCAACCAATATGTTGTTACCTTTTAAGGAATTTAGAAGCTGTGAAATCTTCCATATCACAGTCATGAGGCTTCCAGCGTAATTTTTCATATTCAAAATCTGTGCGTTGTGTCAAGCGGCAAGCCCACATAGATGACAACCATTGTTTACATGCATGCCCGGAATATAAAGGGCGACTGTCATCCATGACCCATTTACCTATGGCAAGATTACAGTCTGAAATCAAGGAAAAAGAGAGGAAATGTTAGTACGCAAGTAGTGAACATCTGATTTATTCTCTACTATTAAACAGTTGAGTTAGTTAGAAATCCAAGGTTGACTTTAATTATTATTATTAAAATAAGTGAAACCTCTTTGTCCTGAATGGGTTGTCAAATTGTCTTTAGGTTGTCCTTTAATGTAATTCTCTGTGCTAAGAGAATGCAATGCAGCATTGATGTTTTTTTCTTCGTTTGAATTGTTCTTTCCTCCTGAAACTTGTGTTCTATCTGCTTCTTTAGTGTCTCTAACATGACCATCTACAAGCCCACAAAGCATAATTGCATAATTACAAAAGGTAAAAAAGAAAGCATCGCGGAAAAAAAAACTACATTACCACAGAACCAGAAAAGGTATCCACGAACGAATTTGTCTATTTATTTAGGGCTCGTCCAGTATCACTTTCTACTTTGCTTTCTGTTTTTGTTGAAAACTAAAAACATATTTAGAAAACCAGGAAATATGTTTTTTAGTTTTTTTTTGGCAATTTTTGAAAATAACATTATTAGTATAAATATGACTACTTTTTTCTTTGCCAGTAATATGACTACTTTTTAGTTAACTATAAAACCAACTTAATATAGCTTTTGAAATCGTAAAAACCAAAACCTAAAACTGAATGGGCCCTTAAGTAGTATATGGTGTACCTTGGTAGACCGTTACAACATGTAATAGAATCAAAATATCAATTACGAGGTAGTACCTCCGTCCCTGAGTATTTGTCCAGTTTTGACGTTTTGTAGTCAAACACTTTTGAAGTTTGACATATAATTTAATGAAATTTATATGGTTTATTATTTAAATAAAACAATATTTTGAATTTTTTAAAAATAAATCTAATAAAATTATTTCTGGGACAATATTTAATTAATGGTCAAAGTTTGTCAATTTATCTTACCAAACTACACCTATATACCTCAAGACTCAAGTGACGCTAATTATTATTCATGTAACTAAAGCATGTGTAAAAGATAAGTATCTAAACGAAAGTATTAATTCAAATTTCAAATTGTTTATGAGCCCAAAAGAAGTCACTGAAATTATTCATAAAGTGACTCTACCAGTGAGAACTCTTGTATCTTCTTGTGTCTTCTATTAAAGTAATTTATGAATCTGGACACACTAATTTTAACTATACTTCGGGTCCTCTATTGGCAATCAGTAGAGACATGGATGATAGAATATATTCATTCATGCATTAAAAAGTCTTACCTTCTTCCACATCAACATGAGCAATCAACTCCTCTGTGCTCTTTCTCTCTGATGAAGAGCTTGTGCTGATAGAACTTTCTAGCGATACAGAGCTTACAACTTGACTTGGTTGCACTGAAGTATTTCCTTTTCCTCGATCTGCTCCGTATTTTGTTCCCAGCTCTAGCCCTGAATGAGGGAAGGATTAGTTATGCAATAGGAGCTGATAAGAATTTCATGTGAAAATAGACAAAGAAATTAAGCAATGAAATGTCAAATGATAACCTGGATATGAACCATCATTCCTAAGCACTTGTTTCAAAATAGTGGGGAGGGGGGAGGGGTAAGGGAAGGGGGAGAAAATAGAATTATTTAAAAAGATGTTATGTTTGGGTCAGTGGACTGAGAAGGAATTGTAATTTTAGAAAAATACATAGAAAATTTGTATTCTATATATTTCAGTCGTGGTTTGGTCACATCCTAGAGACGCAGCAGCAGGAGAGTAGAGAGATACGTAGTATATGGTTAAGGGAGCCAAGAGAGGCAGACCTCGCAGGATGTGGGATGAACAGTTGAGGTTGGAATTTGATGTCTTAAACTTCTTTGAAGACATGACCTCATACAAGAATTATGGAGACAGTGTATTAGGGCGGTAGAGCCCTTGTAGGGGATCTGTGTGCATGCATGTGCAACCTTCATGCTCACACTACGTCTTACAGTTCATTGGGGATCTTCTCATAAACAACCTCTGCTTACCTCTCTACTCCTTCAAGTAAAGGTAAAGTCTCCCCCACCCTCGACCAACCCTACCCTCAAATAGGAGATACTGGATTTTTTGGTTTGGTTATGTTCCATAGTTTTTTGTTGTGATTAAAAATGTACTATGAGTAATCTATATGCCTAAGAAGAATGTAGAGCAATTCTTTATCCGGCGAAAAAGAAGTTAAGAAAAAACACTAGTTCTATGTAATGCCCAAAACTGAGGGAGTGAGATCTGAGGAGTTTGGAGGAGCCTATGACCCTCCTGCTCCCCAACTTTCCTCCCTTCAAAACACACAACATTTCACTTTCCTCCAACCAAATGTGGGCTGGGGGTAAAAGGGTAATAGGGCAGGAAAATCTTACCAATAACTTAAAGCAAGGCATTATTAAATTCAATTGAGAAAACTATAGTTGTAGTTGTAATTGAGAAAACTATAAAAAATCCCCTCAAAGCTGTTTTTAACCTCACTAATTTCTTATTGTTCACAATAAACATTCCAGGTATGCTAAACTGATCTGAAAAAACTGGGGATGGTAGACAAGTGCAATTTTCTAGAGGAAATCATATTATACTGTTCAGAATAATAAATATTCTCCAAACCTGGTGATGGGCGTAAGACGTTATTCTGGGGGGGTATCCAAGAAGAGAGAAATGGACTTCTCACAAAAGCCAAAGTCAAAACAGTTATGCATATGAAACCAATAAGGATGAGAGAGATCTGTGAAACCTTCAAACCTCCCTTCATCCTTAGTGCTATCGGTTTGCCTTCCTTTTACCTTAACATCTGCTAACCATTAAAAGAAAATATAACATTACAACATGCAAAACTGTACTATTTTTATGTAATACCAAAGAAAAGAATCTTGCAATTCAGACAACATAAGTACAAATATACCTCAAAGATACCCACTGTTCAGTCATTTTCAATGAAAATTCCATCTTTAGGTGACATGAGTTTTAAGGAAATGGGCATCTTAAAGAAAGACCTTGCTCCTAAATAGAGGAATGAAAATAACATTTTTCACTAATTATGATTACCTGTCTTACTTCTCAATATAGATAACTATCCACTTTCCCTAAGTTCCCAATCTCTAAATACAGTTGAATTAACAATTAGACCACGCAACCATATATTTAGATAAAAGATTTCGCTCAAATCCAAATACAACACGGATTTGAAACTATTTCTATACATATTGCACTCCAGTCCTTGAGGTTTCCCTGTCACAATCGCCTCAATTTATCCCTCAAAAATTGGAAACTATTCAGGAAATTAAATTTCTATGAATATCACAAAAAAAGCGTGCAGTTCGGCACTCCAGTTCATTCGTTCCATAGATCTCGGGAAATGAAAAACAAAGCTGGTTTGGAATGAAAATAGAACCTGATCAGATCAAGTGCAGTCTGGAAGCTTCGGATCGGATAATCCGCAATCTCAAAACTGAACAAAGCGATGGTAATGATAAGGATGAAGTTCGGCGTGCGGAAATAGAGAGAGAGATGAATATACAGTGGCAGGCGGCGGGCGGGATGACGGCGACGGCAAGTGGAAGAGGACGGCGAAATGACGAATAAATGCTCGTCTTTTAATTACGGAGTACTTGTCATTGTTCTCGACTCTCCCTCCTCAGTCCCTCTCATCAAAATTTCATATTTTTGCAGTCTGCTTGGTAATAGTGGGTTGTTATTAATGATGGCAAGAAGGCCAACTAGAAGAAGTAGAATCGTCCGAACGCTCAAACTGAAGTGAACGTTTAAATCGTGATTGGGTGACTACACAAGAATAGTAGCCGCTTAACGACTACTCCAATACTCTGTGTGTTTACACACCGAAAGATTTTAGTAATCGATTTCAGATGAGACGTTCTCTTTTTTTATGCATATTCGGCGATATTGAACGTAAGGTGCCTTGGTTCTACCAATGATTTGATGCGAGAGGCCGGCACGATTTTAGTAGCGTCCTGAAGTGTACTGCTGTCTTTCGTCAGATTATGTTTTGGACGGGTAGTGATATGTTCGACGAATACTTGAAGATGCCAACTCGGAGCATCAAGTCATGTGGTTAATAAATTTTCTAAAGCTATTATTTGACTTTATTATAAAAGATATTTACGTAAGTTGACAGCGAGCGACATTGAGCAGTTATACGCGAGGTATTCCTGAGATCATTGATTGCATGCATTGAGAATGAAAAAAATTGTTCCATTGGGTAGCATGGTCAAATCTCCTAGGATGAATCTCACGCCTAATATCATACTTGAAGTTATGTCTTCAAATGACTTGTGATTTTGGCATGCTTTTTTTAGTGTTGCGGGCTGGAACAACGACATCAACGTCCGATTTAGGCCTAGCTTAATAGTTAATACAAACGGTCTGACATCTTTGTGGAGCCCAGCATGCCAAGCTAAACCAAGGGTCCCTTGCTTGGCCTAATCATGCACAAGAAAAGAAAATCTTGTTCTCCCCGTGATGGACCGTGTCTGATTGCAGAATAGATAGGATTGCAAAGCTTAACATGAAAGGCGGAGGAAGATCAGGTCCTGTCGTCCTGATCTAACTACCATATTTTAGCACTTCCCCTATATAGTGCAAAGGCTAGACCCATAAATAGGGGGTAAAATCCCATTGTAATTCTCAAACTCATTACAACTAATTCATACTTGCACCATTCTTCATATTCTCAAGGTTCGTGCTTTTCTCACTATCATTGTCATTCATTAATCTGATATGCTTCTTTGGGTTGGATCGTCTGGTGAAATTCTTTTCCAACAATTATTGAATAAAGTTTATTTTTAAAAGTCCATGAGTCGAAACACGTGCTATGTTTAAAAGGGAATATGAATCATATGCTCCAATTGAGAGTTTATGTTCATTGACTACATGTTGCAAAGATGAAAATGTTGCGATGGATGTGTGAGCAGACGAGGCTCGATAGAATTTCGAATGAGGTTATCCGAAGTTGAGTTGACATTGCACAAGTGAAAGAAAGTTGCGAAAAGTGAGTTTGAGGTGGTTTGGGCATGTGAGGCAGCAGAATAATGACAACCTAATGCAGAGATGCGAGAGGCTTACCTTGATGGGTTGGGGAACATGAAGGAGTACACCTATAAATAATTGGAAAAGAGAGATCAGACATGAATTAGGACTTCTTGCCCTTATTGAGAATATGACATTAGATATGAGCATTTGTAGAGCTAGGATTAAAGTATTTGGGTAGACGCTTTAGACTAGGGGACAATTCCTTGTACTCTTCATTGTGTTCTGCGATTGCCTTAATTTTTCATTTTTAACTCTAGTTTATTTTATTCTTTGTCTCTATGTGCTTTTTGTTTTATAATAAATCACCTAAAATAAAAGTAAAACATAGCTCTTATTTTCAAACTAGGATATTTATGATATTTTTCTTAAAAAAAGAGAATTTTGTAATATGAAAATGTAGCACTATATATTGACATTCTGTAATGTTTTTTGATATTATATAATAATACTATTGACATTATAATTTTTATTTTAAAGTTAGAAACATAGAACTTCTACTTTGATACTTATTTATTCTTTACTCTTGGTTTAATCGTTTCGTTATGCATTATTTGTACTTTCTTTATATTATATACCTTTTGTGTTCTTTTTTTTTCTCGCGAGTTTGAACAAAGAATCTCTTGAAAATAACATTCTCAACTTTCGAAATATTAAACTTAATGTTAATATATATGTCAAAAGAAGTCAATCTAGGGGGTAAAGATAGACTAAAAAAAAGAATAAAATAGATACAGGGAGCAACCATTTTTCTCCGTAAATGATTAAATTAAACAGAAGTGTTTGCAAATCAAATACACAAAAGGAAAAAAAACCACAAAGATGGCCAAAAGAACGGCACCGACATGCAGAGATGACTTTTAAAAAGGAATAACCGTGTGCAAGGGGGGCAATGCGATTTGGGGTTTTTTGACCTTTTAATTCTCATTTCTTCTTTAAAAAAATGCTTTCTTTCTATTTTTCTTTATACACTCATCTTATAAAAAAATGAAATATTTTAACTTATTACATGGCCGGCCCGAAAAATAAAAAAATAAAATTAGTCTTGTTCAAAATTTATATTTTGGGCCTTATTTTATTTTTTTAGAATACTTATGTTTTAAAACTAATACTCACTACCAATTTAAAAATATGAGACTTTAAAATTTTAAACGGCATGTGTGGTTGGCCACTTGCGCACCTTTGAACCACCTATGACTTATTATTTCAGGGTATTTTTATTTTTTTAATCTATTTTTATTGATAATTAAAAAAATTAATACAATTACATCAACTTTTGTTTTATACAGGAGTACGAAATATACATTTTATGTAAGTCTTAAATATATAAGTTTACATCTTTAAATTGATTTTAAAATAAATTAAATTAGAAAAAAAGTCAATATTGTATCGAAATAATATTAATAATACTTTATATTTTAGAGAGCATAATAATTTATTGGTTTTATACTGTATATTTTAATTTTATTTAGATATTTTTTTTCTTTCTCGTTTATAGAAAAAAGTGTATAGATTTTAGAATGGTAAAAACATTCCTCTAAAATAATTTTAAAAGCCCAAGAATCATCTCAACAAATTTTCAATAAACAACAAATATAAAGTCAAAAAGAGTGGCCAAATGGGGACAATATTTTTTTATTTAAAAGAAATTGGAATTTAAAATAATTTGGATTAAAAAAAAGAAAACAAAAAAATTTCACGCACAAAACCGACGGAGTGAAGCAGTGGAGCGAAGAAACAGAACGAAGCAAAAAGCATTTTCTGCGATAAAATAAAATTTTCATGTCGATCAACAGCTCAAATTCACAGAGTTGAGTCCAACTCGGGCTCACCGACGATTCACGAATGGGCCGCAGCTCGGCTAGTTCCGACGACGAAGAGAGCAACAAAAGCCACGCCGTCAACTCAGAGGCATTGCACTCGATCCGCGACCGTTTTCGCTTCAAGCGGAACCCTAGTTCCAGTGGCTCCCTCCCGCGCTCCTTCAGGGCGCCGCCTTCATCTGCGGATCGGCAGTGGAAGGCGGCAGGCGGCGGGCGATCTCACCACAACCGGTCCCTGACTAGGAGGATGCTCATCTTCTTCTCACTCAGAGGCAGATCATGGTTCTATTTCTGTATTTTCCTTGTCATTTTTATGTTTGCGTTGGCGTCTGTGGCGCTCCAGAGCTCGATCATGTCGGCGTTGAGGCAAGGCATGGGGAGTGAGACGCGGCGTCGGCTGTGGCCAGTTAGGGATGACTTGAAGTTAGGGACCTCGCTGGAGTTTAAACCTTCCCGGAGGTTTGAGTTCGGAAATGGTTTTGCTCGGCGTCCGAGTCTGCCCAGGATCGGAGTTCGGGCTCGCCGTATTGGTCTAGTAAGTGTTCGAACTCCTTACTCGTATTATTATATATCTATATACGACCCCGCATTAATTAATTGATGCAGTACGTAATTAATTGATAATCATTTTATATACATATGGTAATTACGTTACCATTGAGGAAAGATATATATGAAATGGCTGATAACGAATGCTATACAATTACGTCACCACTCACCATTAGTTTAATGTGCTGGCACTGTCAATGATAATCTTATCTATACTATTCTGCCAGAAGTTAACCATAGTCTACTGTCCTGTGTTGCTCAAGGAACTGTATGTTCATAGTGTTTTTGGCTTAAATTATGCTTCATAAATGTGATGGTGACCTGTTTTCTTTGTGTAAGATTGTAGGAAATTTGAAGAAAAATCCATTGTCCTTGATGCTGTATACAATAACAAAGTATTTAAAGGAATTGGGCTATTTGATTAAGGTAATTTCTTGATACAACTTTTGTCTTAATATTCTGATGTATTCAATGTCGAAACCCATATTCTAAAATGAAAGATTGTTAAAGTCACTACAAATTTGTCGCTACATGATGTGATATTTATTTAAAGGGAAAAGTGTGTATTAATTAACTACTCTTGTTTTGCTGACCCATCTTGAGTTGTGTTTTGTAAAATTTTTATTCCAGCAGAGTAATGACTGATGACATGTAATGCCGTGATTTTTTAAGGTCCTAGCTGCTAGTACTACCCTTCTACAATATTTAAACTTATAATGTCTTATATACTGTTTTAGCTTAAAACGCCTTCTTCAATGTTTTATCATAAACTTGTGCATCCTCCATTGCAGTGCATAATGCTGCATAAGTAAATGGGCATTGGCAATGAACTAAATCCTTTTTTAGCCTAAAACATGATCTACGTCGTACTTGGCATACTTTGAAAATTCTTCTTTCTACCACAACACTTTGCTCCAATACTGTAAATTTTCCTAAACTGCCATTGAATATTTCTAAACTATTTTGCTCTCTCCTCACTCACTTCTACTTTGTCCTCACTTTGAATGAAGTCATTTCCTCTATTTTCAACTCCTATGTATTTGTAGATATCCAATTTATGCTCACATTTCATATTTTCTCTCTTATTTCTTTTTAGTTGGTACTTGACATTTCTAACTTTAGGCATCTTCAGCCTTTGGTTTATGTTTTTTTATTGTATAGTTTACTTTTTCATGTATGAATGAACAGATGTTTTGAATGTGTAAATGAACTAATGTCTTTATAAAACAAATCTTCTGTAGGTATATGCTTTAGAGGAAGGCAATGCAAGACCACTGTGGGAAAAAATAGCTGAAGTTTCAGTTTTAGTTGCTGAAAGATATAGCTCTATTGACTGGTCAATGTACGTATTCTCTGTTTGTGTTTTTTTATATTTTAGAGCTACGATTAATATATTGTTTATGGTTGTCTGTTTCACTTGTCCTTTTACTTTTTGTCTCTTTTTTTATTTCAAAGTTTTGTGTGTTGTTTGTCAGGGTAAGTAGATCCTTTTCTTATGGCTCTATACTAATTTACATTTCCATCATTTTCAGTTTTGACGGTGTTATTGCTGACTCTCTTGAAGATAAAAGAGCCATTTCAAGGTACTAACTAGGTTGGCTAATAAATTGTTGGCTTTCTTGGTTAGGACTATTCCTACCTAACACAAGTTTAGGCAAGGCTCTTGTATTGCTTCTTTTGGGTTTTTATCCAGTTCAAAATTTGTTTACTTTAACCCATATCGAATATAAACATAATGTGCTTCTCATGTGTTTCTAACTGTTTTCTAGAATCTTTAGCATATACAAGAACTACTAAGCTATGAAAGACATCATTATCTATGCATATTACCTATTGACAATTGAGCATGAACTTTGAATAGGATTGACAATTGACATTCGTACTGCCTAGGATCAATGATTCAATGCAACATGTTGGTTTGCTCTAAATATTATAGTTTTGTGAGTATTATGTTTATGCAGCCTTATGCAGGAGCCCTTTTGTTCAGTGCCCCTCATATGGATGATTCATGAAGACACACTAGCAAATAGGCTTCAATTGTATGAGAGTATGGGCTGGGAGCATCTTATTTCACACTGGAGGGTTGCATTTCGCAGAGCTGATGTTGTTGTGTTTCCAGATTTTTCTTTGCCGGTAGCTATTTTAGTTTTCTGTCACACTCATTCTTATATTTTTTCACCCCCCCCCCCCCCCCCCCCAAAAAAAATTCCAAGTGGGACACTGAAACACACTGGGTATGTTGTGTTTGGTTTGGTTTACTTATTCTTATAGTATTATTGTTAGCGTTTTTAATCATTATGCTTACACATATTCCTTTTCCCCAGATGCTATATAGTTCGCTTGACACTGGAAACTTCTTTGTCATACCCGGATCTCCAAAAGATGTTTGGGCAGCTGAAAGCTACAGTAGAACCCATTCCAAATCTCAGTTAAGAGAGGAATATGGTTTTGATAAAGACGATATACTTGTTCTGGTTGTTGGAAGTTCATTCCTCTACAATAAGCTATCATGGGATTATGTTTTACCTATGCGAGAGATAGAACCGTTGCTAATAAAATACGTGGGATTGAAAGATATGGGTGATAGAGTAAAATTCATGTTTCTGTCTGGAAACACCACTGAAGGATATAATTATGTTTTGCAGGTACACAACCTTGAATTCCTGAGTGTTTTTTTTCCTTTCAGAATTTGGCCTAAAAGAGACTAATATGTTTCCGATTTCAGGCTAATACGGTTTGTATTGAATTATAAGTAGAATTACATTAAATACCCTTAGTGCATGTTTGGGAGATGGATGTGTGTGTGGGGGGTGGGGGTTCATTTTAAGGAATTGCTTTAAGGTGATAAATTTCAGAATTACAACAACAAAACCCAGTAGAATGCCACGAAAGTAGGATCTAGGGAGGGTGTGCGTACACAAACCTTACCCCTATTATATAAAATGATAAATTACAAAATATAAAAAGAAATAAAAGAGAAAGTATTACATGTTAGAAACCATATATAACTCATTCTAGGGAGGGTGTGCGTACACAAACCTCACATTTCATATTTTCTCTTTTATTTCTTTTTTAGTTGGTACTTGACATTTCTAACCCTAAGCCCCCTCAAATTTTCCATTCCTGCACTCTAAGTCTTTTCCTTCACTGCACATATTTTAAAAGCCTTTTTCATCAACCACACTCTTTTTTTTGCCATCAATCACATGTTACCTGTCTGTCTTTTTTTGTAGGATGTTGCTACCCGTCTTGGACTGCATCAAGGATCCTTATACAACTATGGTATAAATGGTGATGTCAACGGTCTTATAATGATGTCCGACATTGTACTCTATTCTTCTTCTCAAGATGAACAAAATTTTCCTCCATTACTAATTCGAGCCATGGCATACGGGATACCTGTTGTTGCATCTGATTACCCTGTCATACGTAAATATGTGAGAGATCTTATTTGACTTATTTCTCTTCATAATGCTATTTCATAATTAATTTTGAACGGATTTCTTGCTATATAGTACTGCCTCCCAAAAAAGAGTCATGTTTGCCCAAAATTAAAACTATTAAATTTTAGTATGCTACAACAATCTTAAATATGAATGCAACTTTTTCTTTTCTTTTCTTTTTTGACAAAAAGTGTTTAAAACCGAGCTTTTTATTGTGCGGGGGAAGTATCTGATATTTTTAGATCTTCAGGTTGTTGATGGAGTTCATGGAATGACATTTACACACCATAGTTCTGATGCATTGATGAAGGCTTTCTCACTTCTGATATCTGATGGAAAACTTACAAAACATGCCCATTCTATTGCATCTTCTAGTAGGCTGCTTGCGAAGAACATGTTTGCAGTTGAATGCATTACAGGCTATGCAAATCTGATAGAGAATGTCTTCAATTTCCCATCAGATATGGCACCCTCAGGCAACACTTCTTTGTTTAAGAAACACATTTGGGAATGGTATTATTTTCACAATGATGAAAATGCTAGTGATAGGGAGGATAGGGATTCCAGTAATCTGAATGTTGTTTACGAACTCGAGGAACACATGGGCAATCTCATTTCTCTGAAGAATGTGTCTGATGACAATAATGAGTCTCTAGAAGTGGATTCTCCAACTGACTTGGATTGGGGCATTTTAACAGAAATAGAGGGTTCTGAGGAAGCTGGCAGATTAGAAATGGAAGAGGTAAACTGTGTAGAATTAGAGTATGGCCCCTACCCTCCTCCCTCTTCCATCACCAAAACCAAATGAGAGGGTATATGTTTTGTTTTTCCTCAAATGTTGTGATAACTGAATGATTCTACTTGTTTGAGTAGATGGCGGAAAGAATGGAGAAACACATTGGTGAGTGGGATGTGATATATCGGAATGCTCGTAAAGCTGAGAAGCTGAGATTTGAAACAAATGAGAGGGATGAGGGAGAGCTAGAAAGGACAGGGCAACCACTGTGCATTTATGAGATTTACAATGGAGCTGGAGCTTGGCCATTTTTACACCATGGCTCTCTGTATCGTGGATTAAGCCTTGTGAGATCACCTCAAACAACTAAAGCTATTTACAATTTAATATGTTCATGCTGTGTTAATCCCCTAGAATAAAATTGGATTTTGTTTAATCCCTGAATCAATGGTGTAGCCAACACTCATACTGGGGTAGCAGGGTTGGTCCTGGTGTCGAGACTCATTTTAACTAAAATTGCACACATTTATGCTTTAGGGACTTAAAAATTCTACTCCCTCCATCCCCATTTAATTAAGATGTTGATTACGATGGTTGATTGAATTAATTCTTTATTCAGTTTATTTGAAAATTGGTGTGGAATAAAAAAATAAAATTTATATTTTAAAAATAACATCAGAAGTTATACTCTGTATAAAACAAAACGTGACAACACTATTTTATTTTCTCATAGGAGTAACGAAATTAAAGAAATAAATTGATTAATCTTTGACCCTGAATATTGAATAATTCGGGATGGAGGGAGTGCTTACAAAGAAGTAAATGGAACGTTTTCGGTCCTGAATGGTATAAGAAAAGACAATCTAATCATATTTAGCAGATTAACTACATATCTGTATAATCTTTTCTAGTTTATACATTTATATTCTATATTCTAATTTAGATTAGACGTAATGCCTTAGTTGACGAAAGCACAAAGGCTGAAGTCTGATGATGTAGATGCTGTTAGTCGCCTTCCGCTGCTGAATGAGACATATTATAGAGATATCCTTTGTGAGATTGGAGGCGTATTCTCAATTGCAAATGGAATCGATAATATTCATAAGCGACCTTGGATTGGATTTCAGTCATGGCGAGCCACTGGGAGGAAGGTGCATCTTCATTCTTGTTAACTTTTCTGAATGTATATTTTAGGGTTAATTGCATTTACCTTTCTTGAGGTGTGGTCAAATTACAAAAATGGTCTCTAAAATTTATACAAATTAAAGTTTGACTTTTCGAGCAGCAAACGTGTCTGTGAATGACACTCTTAAAACTGATTTATGATAGAAAATAATGATACTAACGGGAATCGAGTGTTTCATTGTTTTGCATCTTATCCTTTAGACTATTTACATTTTTCTTAGGGAAAAATGTCCGGTCTAATGTTTAGAGTAATTTGGTATTTAAACACTCATTTTTGTGTCATTTACATTTTGTTTTGGCAATGTCATTTACATATTATTTGACTTCTCAAGGGTTGTTTTTGTAATTTTGAAAAGTCTGGGGGATCATTTGGTGATTTGACCCATCTCAGAGGAGGTAGATGCAGTTAACCCTAGATGTTTGTATGTTATAATTGTTTTCTAAGCTATAGGATTCTCTTAATGTATTGTTGAGTCTGATTATTTAAATGCTTGCACTCCGTCTATATGTTTAGAATGTGCATTCCATTCAGATTCATCTCCCTAAACTTCCCAATCTGATGTAGACTTGTAACTTGTTACATCTATAACAGGTCTCTTTAAGTAAAAGGGCAGAGCAGACTTTGGAAGAAGCAATAAATGGAAACACCAAAGGGGATGTTATATATTTTTGGGCACATCTAGATGTAGATGCTGGGCTTGCACGAAGGAATAATGCACTTACCTTTTGGTCCATGTGTGACATCTTGAATGGAGGAAACTGCAGGTGAATGTTCACTTTTTAGCTGAAAACATGGTTGTATTATGATAACGGGTCATATTTTCTGAAAGATGAATTTATGTTGTTCTCTTTTATGCTTTTGAGGTGTGGGATTCAATATGTTATGTACCCATTTGGTAAGACTTAAAATGACTGAAGTTCTATGTTGAAGCTGCTGAAGTTGTGGCTGAAATGGTCGAATCTGCGAAGTAATCTTTAAGATTATTTAATGCTTGGTATTATATATTTAGATATTTTAAAGAAAATATTTTTGGAAAGGGTAGAAGTATCAATTTCAGTCATCCAGCCAAATAGTAGCTCATACATTACCTTTTTCCCTTATAAGCTAATTCAGCAACATAGTAAAATACGTAGTAAGCTGTTATTTGATGAAAACATGGTTGATAGTCCTAAAATGAAGCCTTCCAAATAGGCTATATGTAGATAATCTTTTTTCCCAGACTCAAGTAATCCCTGATATCAGTTCAACCCTCTTTCTATTTCTTTTAAATGTCTGGTTGGTATAATGTTTTTAGCTTCCAATGATGAACAAGGTAATAGATCAGACCTTCTCTTCCTCTTATAACTCATGCAGGAATTCCTTCCAAGATGCCTTTCGCAGAATGTATGGATTACCATCACACTTGGAAGCGCTTCCACCAATGCCCCAAGATGGTGGGCATTGGTCTGCCCTGCACTCTTGGGTGATGCCAACCTCTTCTTTTTTGGAGTTTGTAATGTTCTCCAGGTAACTCAATTTGTTTGTGTCATAAAAACCTCATTGCTAGTATTATCATACTCTCTCCGTCCCAAAAAGAATGTCAATCACGGGAACTTTTGGTTATTTGTACTTTTTCATCGATTATTTGATAAAATAAAATATTCTTGTCAACTTTTGACCTATTTTTTAAATATGTAAATTTTATTTTTTATTTTTATATCAATCTTTTAACAAAAATGAATTGAAAAACTTGAAATTTCGTTTTGCGTTATGTGAGAAACATTTTGGGACGGAGGGAGTATATTTGACTATTTGAGCGGTTCAATGAGTTGTGAACTAAAATTTTGATGAAACATAGGATGTTTGTCGACTCGCTCAATGCTTTGAATGTAAATTCGAGCAACACATCGGAATGTGTGCTGGCATCATCGACACTTGAGGTATGTTTACATAACACACATTTTTCGCTCTAGTGGGAAAAATGTCTAGGGCTTGGGCAAAGCTGACGAAGAGGGATTAGAAAAGAACAAAAAACGTACTTATACCCCTAGAAAGACGAATAACATATTTTCTTGTGTATTTGTTGCTTTATTACTTCCAGAAGACTCACTGTTACTGCCGGATTATGGAAGTGGTAGTAAACGTATGGGCATATCACAGTGCTAGAAAGATGGTGTATGTAGACCCTAACTCAGGCCTGTTGGAAGAACAACACCCCGTTGAGGAACGAAGAGGGCTTATGTGGGCAAAGTACTTCAACTCGACTTTACTAAAGAGTATGGACGAAGACCTGGCGGAGGCGGCCGATGACAACGACCACCCATACGAGAAGTGGCTGTGGCCGCTAACGGGTGAGGTGTACTGGCAAGGGGTTTATGAGAGGGAGAGGGAACACAGGTATAGGTTAAAAATGGACAAGAAGAGGAAGACGCGAGAGAAACTGTTTGACCGGATGAAATATGGGTATAAACAAAAGACTCTTGGGGGGAGATGATAGGTTGGTTGTTTTATACAAAAGAGTAATTTTCATCAATGGTCCCTAGTTACCTGTGGTTATCCATATTCTGTCCTCAATTATAAGAAATTACATATATGGTCCTCATTTTTTTAAAACTATTCCATAAATAGTCTTGTAGGCTGAATATGACAAATTTTTCCACAAATAGTCCTTGAAGGACCGATTATGGAATAATTTTCAAAATTTGAGGACTACCTATGTAAGATCTTGTAATTGGAGACTGAATATGGAAAATTGCTTATAATTAGAGACCATTTATGGAATTTACTCTATACAAAAAACAAAGAGAAAATCACGAGTTTTGGCGGTTATGTGGGCCCCGAACCATCGGGGCCTGCTCATTTTTGGTACGCAATTGTTGAATGATCCATCAGGCCCGATGGATCGGCTTCGTTCGTTTTCTAACCACATGACCATTGGGTCGAGATCGTAGGATTGCCCGAGTTTTGAGGCGCGTCCATCAGGGAACCATTGCCACTTACTAAGTTCTTTTTTCTTCTTCACTTCCAGATTGGGAAGTTTTGCACATTCGATTCTTTTAACAATGTAAATATATAAATCTGCAATAATGGCGCTTCAGTTTTGATCAAAATAGTACTGTATTTCTTTTGTGCGGAGTAATGCTTTGAGCTACTTTACCACTTTGCCCTCTTATTTTGCTCTGCTCAATGGTTTCCTCCCATTTATTCTGGATGCTATATGATCTGATTGTAACACGTCTTGCATTACTAATTAACTTTCATAGAAAAGCATACAAAGAATCCCATCCGCCAAAGACATTGTTGTTCAGCCGCATCATAGTGACTCTCAAATAGGTTTGAATCTCAATGAAGGTTGTAACTCTATGTGCTTTTAGAGACTGAAAATATGTGAATAAATATTACATTGTACGGAGTAATAAAGTTTATTGATGTTCTAAGTACAATGAATCAAATTTTAGGGAGTATAGAGTACTATCTAAAAATATTATTGATATTTTTTTTGAAATTAGAAATTTTATACAAAAGTAATTTCATTATATTTATTATATAAAATATTTTTATTACTTTTGTATAAAATTTCCAATTTCAATTTCTAATTTCAATTTTATACAAAAGTAATTTCATTATATTTACGGAGTATTATATAAAATATTTTTAAAATATTATTTTATTTAATTAATAGACAATATAACTTTTATTTAATTATAGGACACATGTTGAATGTGATAAATACTTAGAGACAAAGATACTATTAAAAATATTGTATTATCTCCAAATATCTTTGAATTTGCAATTTTAGATGAGTCCTTCAATATTTAAAAAATGGTGAGAATTCAATACATCCAAGGTCCAACATACAAGTCAATAAGGTTTTATACTAAGTTCTTAGTCCGATAAATAAATCATCCTTGTACCAAAACAAATATCAATAAAATGAAGTTGCTTGAAAGGTAGAGTACATTTTTTAGCAATAATATTAGTGTATGGTGAAAAATAGGTTTAACAATGCTTTCTTACCAATGGCATTAGTGATTACTAGATAATAGTCTTTGCTCTACTTTTTTTAATTATTACTACCTCCGTCCCATTTTATAACGCCTGTTTCGGTTTATGATGTTTGACTGAAATTATTTTCAAACCATTTTATATGACAAATGGTATAGAATTTAAAAATAAAAATTTCATATTAAAAAACTAAATCAAAAGATCTACAAAACTAGTAATGACAATAGTATTTTATTTTATCAAATTGCTAACGAAAATTGAGAAAGAAAGTGAATGAAGTTTGACCCTGTGAATAATGAACAGGCTTTATAATTTGGAACGGAGGGAGTACATATTAAGTTATCAGGGGCGGTGAAAAATAAGTATTCTACGCGATAAATTAGAAAGAGAAACAAAATTTACACAATCAAATATATTGACTTTAAAATATTTTTTATATCAAAATATTTATCCAATTTGATTTTCTTAAATCGCATTGAACAAACTTTAAATTATCAATTACTCCTATATTAGAGCTGCATTGTATATTAATACGATAAAATGTTAAATTATGTTATAAATATGTAATTTTAATTTACTCCATATAGTTATTTTGTTCATATGATAAGATACATGATAAGATCATTCTTCATTATATACCATATTTTTTTTAATTTTTCATTATTTGTTCGAATCTATAACCTCTCGGTAGAAAGAACCACGAGAATCAGTGATGGCACTTACTACAATATTTTCGGTCATTCTTCATTATACATATAGTTATAATAGTTATAATAATTGAAGCAAACACAGGTCATAAATCATAATTTTTCCATCCTATTAAAAATAAAAAATGCTAGGGGTACACCATTTGTGGTACCCCATTTGTACCCCTCTCCATCTCCACCACACAAAGCAAAAGAGAAAAAAAATTAAAAATAAAAAAATAAATGAAGGGCTAGGATGCATGGTGTACAAAATGGGGTACCCCAAATGGGGTACCCCTAGCATTCCTCATTAAAAATTATCCATTTATTTTTTCACCTATTACAAAAAGGTTTTATTTTTGGAAAAGAATTTGCGGCCCTTATAACTTCTTTTTCCTTTTCCAACACTTTAAACCACAAAATTTTATCTTCTTTATTCTCTAAACTAATTTAAAGGTGGCATCTGTTAGAGTAAATTTCATAAATGATCTCTAATTACAAGTATTTTCCATATTTCATTCACAATTATTGGGTATTACATAAATGATCCTCAACTTTTATAAACTATTCCATAATCAGTCCTTCGACAAATATTTGTGGAGAAAGTAGTTTGTCATATTTGATCTAAAGGATTATTTATGAAATAATTTTTCAAAAATCAATAATCATTTATATAATATCTTATAATTGAAGACTAAATATAAAAAATGACTTATAATTAAGTATTATTAATGGGATATACTCTCTCCGTCCCGATGTATTTGTCCAGTTTGACTTTTTTGAGTCAAACTGGACAAACTTTGAGCTTCAATTAAAATAAAAACCGTAATATATTTTACGTAAAAATGATTTTATTAGATTTATCGTATTGAGAACTTTTAAAATTATATTTCATTATGCGTGCTAATATGCAATATAAATTGAGAATAATTGGAGTTTAACGTTTTTCTAATTTGACTAAAAAAAATCAAATTGGACAAATATACTGAGACGGGAGAATTCTTAATCCATGACTTGATATGGGAAATCCAGGATAAATTTTGGATTACCCGCGGGTGGATTTGAAACCCCGAGCCAGTGCCCGCTTTCTTCAGGTCTCTGTCTGCAAAAATTGCAGTGTAACGTGATTCTCAGTTCTCAGTTCTCAGTCTGTCTTCCCCAGCCAGTACTCAGTAGCCATTGAAATTAGGGTTTTTATTTTTCTCCAAGTCTTTTTTCTCTCTATCTGATAAATAAGCGCAGGTAATGTTTTCTTTACACTTTTAGTTAATGCAGCTTAGGTTTCTAGTGAGTTTTTAGATGTATATTTTGTTTGGTTAACGTATTTTAATATGCTTACACTTCTAAAATTTTACCATACTTTGATATATTTACACTTTAGGGTTTGATCACTCTGTATTACATTTAGATCTTCAATTATGTATAAAAAAATACAGAAGTAATCAACCGAGCAACTAACAATGTGAATGTTGCACATGTCCTTTTGAGATCTTTGGTAAATCTAAAGCTTGTGTGTGTGTCTAATACAAGTTACCCTTATCCTTATCAAAGTGAACCTTAATTAGTTATATTCATATGTGTTTGTGTAGAATGATTTTATTCCCAACATTCTTGGACATTGAACAGGGAAAAATGTTCTTTTGTTATTGGAAGTTGGCTTTGAAAGATATTTATTTATTGCGGAGGAATTGTTTTCAGGGTTCGTCTTTGAGAATTGAACATTCTGCACAACATGCACTCATTAAAGGGAGCATGGGCTGGGCAAACATTTTCAGTTTCTGCGTGCAATGATTCCGGGGGACGAAAGGCAAGGATAAGGCGCTCGAAGGAGGAGAGGAAATCCATGGCTGAAACCTTTATAAAGACGTAAGTGAGGCAAAAACTTGTATTTACCAATCGGTTTTTTAATATTTTTGCATGCAAATTGACATGCTATGTTTTGTCTTGAAGGGGTTCCCTTTTTAATATACTGAGTAGTTTTTTTCACATGCAATGTTCACTTGGTTTTATAAAAAAATTGTATATACCAATCCTTGGTTTATCAAAAGAACAATTTAAAATATTTGGGGGCTTTACCAAACAGAATATGAACGATCTTCTATACAATTGCATTTCGAAAGAATGAAAAATGGAAAACATGTTTTTACTCTGATAATTTTTCATTTTCTTACATTCCATCCTTTTGGCACCTTGGCAATGTTCTCCAAATTGGATAAAGAGGCATGTCGACCATTGAATCTCCTCTGCATCATTCTGATCTTTTCTTCTTTTCAGTTTCTCACTTTCTTCCCTGCCATTGTAAATAGCAGTTTTTAGTCATTGATGTTGCTGAACCTGCTATATGATATTGCAAAATTTCTTTAATTGTATATACGTTAATGAGTCAGGACAGGCAACTGTTTCATTGTTCTTGGAATCAGTTATTAGCTGTTGATGTGTTCAACAATTCATTCAATCTAAACGAAACCATGTTGAAAATGTTGTTTCTTTTTTGTACGTTTTGCAGTTATCAGAAATCAAATAATGGGAATTTTCCTTCTCTGACTCTTACACACAAGAATGTTGGTGGCTCTTTCTACACTGTAAGGGAAATTGTTCGGGAAATAATTCAAGAAAATAGAGTTTTAGGTCCTGCCACATTGCCCTCGGAAGAGCAGAATGGAGAAATTCCATTCTTATCCTTTCCTGTTGAACCTCATTCGTCTTTGTCACTTAAAGATGCCATTCACTACCAGAGTACAATCAATGGAGATATTTTAGATTCTAATGGGAAGCTTCATAGTAGTAGGTTCGGTAAGCACCAGTCAGATGATGAACAAGTGGTTGTTGTTACTAGTAGTGACCTAATAGGACAAGGCAGACTTGAAGATGAACAACCTTCTCAGTATATTGTGAAATCCGCTGGATCAGATGGAAGAGGCCTCACAGCTGAGAAAGTTGAAGCATCTCTAGAACCATTGTATATAGAGGCATCATCATTAAAGGAAAGTGTAAGAGAGACAGAAGAATTCAAAGTATCAAACACAGGACCCACCCTTAACCAGTCAGATGATGAACAGGTGGTTGTTGTTACTAGTGACATTATTGAACATGGCAAGCTTGAGGATGAACAATATCCACACTATATTGTGAAATCTTTTGAATCAAATGAAAGATGCCTCACGGTCGAAACATTTGAAAGATCTCAAGAGCCAATTTATATAGAGTCATCCTTAGTGAAGGAAAGTGTAGGAGAGACCGGAGAACTCGAAGTATCAAATACAGGACCCACCCATAGCCAGTCAGATGATGACCAGGTGGTAGTTGCTACTACCGACATAACTACACAAGACAGACTTGAAGATGAACAACCTTCACATTATAATGTGAATTCCTCTGAATCAGATGGAAGATGTCTCACTGTTGAGCCAATGCATATAAATTCATCATCAGTAAAGGAAAGTGAAGGAGAGACAGAAGTTGAAGTATCAAAAGCAGGACCCACCTGTAAGATTGCAGATGTATTGGTTGAAAAGTTTCCTCTACGGCCCATTTCTATGGCATTTGACGACTGGGATGAAAAATTGATTAGTCAACCAAATGGTTCAACATTGGAAGTGAATGCAGAAATGATGAAGGAGGCAGTGGAATCATCTTTGCAAAGTAGTTCAACTTCTTCCACAGCTACTGCAACTGACATCAAACTAACACATTCATCTTCCAAAACTCAGGTAAGCACTCAGCTTCTGTTCAAGTTAGATTCATGCTTTAGTTTAGCTGGTTCTACATAGCCATTGTCTTGAATTTGAGTTGTTGGAAAAAACCTGTAAAAAAATTACTAGTCTTAGAATTTTTGGGCATTGGGATGGTGTCAATATGGATACACTTCAGTGAAGTGGTATTGCACTATTGCCCTTCTCAAAGACCGTTAGAGCCCTTGTTTGATTGGAGAAGTTGGAATGGAAGGGTAGGGAAGGATGAGAAGTAGAAGTGTGTGTTACGTTGAGGAAGTTAGGATAGAAAGGAGAGGAAAATGGAGGAGCTACGGACTCTTCCAAATTCCTCATCTCTCACTTTTTCCTATTTCCCGGATAATATTTTTTCCCATTTTTTTCTTCATTTACAAATCAAATTTGTTTAGCATTATTAAAGGGGAGCCTTGGCTCACCAGTTGAAGAGTTGTCGTGTGACCTTGAGGTTACGGGTTCAATTCTGGGAAGCAGCCTCTTGCAAAATGCAAGCTAAGGTTTGCCTACATGCACCCTTGTAGTGGGGACAGGCCTCTCTCGACGGGGATTTTTTGCGCACCTGGCTACCTTTTTATGGTTTACGTAATCATTCTTAATAAATTCTATCACATATACTGCATAATATTTGTCTAGGATATGAATTTCTCTAAATCCTCCATTGAAGCTGTTAGATTATATCTTTAAATATGATAGTTGTAAAATATTCATCCAACAAACAAGGAAGGCTATTCCTCTTGATAGAGAATATAGTAATTCGTTAGAGTTTTGCAGCATGGTATCTGATACAAATCCCAAACCAATCAGGACTTATCAGAGGCGTAAAAAGAGGGCTTAAGTTTGACTAAGTTTAATTCTTTTATTAGCACAATAATAGGGCTTAAGTTTTGACTAAGTCTGATTATTTTAAAATGTGTTTCCATTCTGTTAGCACAATAATAGGTCCACTCTTGCTGTCATGGTCAGTTAGTCTTATCTTTCTGTTAGTGCCTAAAAAGTAGGGATATTTGGTTATTTCTTTGTATTCTAGCATTATAAATATGCTAGTGGAAGGATATCAGTGAATCAATATAGGAGTATTTCATAGCATTGGAGATACTCCTTGGCTTCTATTACCTCTTCTCAGTGAGATTCTTATTGTGAGAGAGTTAGAAGAGAATTCATTCTTCAGTTTCTATCTTTCATTTTTCATAATACCGTCCTGCTCCTATCAGTATCATAGAGTTTTCAAAGATGTTAGCACCCCCACCCCCCCAAAAAAAGGACGAAAAACAAAAATCATTCTTTCCCAGAGCATTCTTTTTTGAAATTTTAGCACATTCATACGACAGCAACTGAGTAAGATCCCTAAGTGGGGCGCGGAAAAGATAGGTGTGTGCTGACCATATGCCTACCTCTAGAGGTAGACGAATTGTTTCTGAAAGAGTCTTAGCTTAAGAAAACATAAAAACATGTTTAAGCAATCAAATAATAATAAATAAAAGTAACAGTAAAACAACTATGAAATAAAGAAGGGATGAGTGAGTAAGAACACACAAAAATACAAACCCCAACAAAGGCACCCCTCTACACCTTACCAAACTGAAATAACCTAACTTCAATCTTTGATCTCCAAACTCAAAGCATCATGTCACGTATAATAACTTACACCCAACTCTTCTTCGGTCTACTCCTATCTCTCCT
This sequence comes from Cuscuta australis, assembly GCA_003260385.1. Lineage (NCBI taxonomy): Eukaryota > Viridiplantae > Streptophyta > Magnoliopsida > Solanales > Convolvulaceae > Cuscuta > Cuscuta australis. The sequence continues at coordinate 767,589 of NQVE01000152.1, read as the reverse complement.
CAAACTCCCCACCTCTAACCTCCCAGTCTCCCACACCTCCTCATATGATATCGACTTGCACCCATCCAAACCACCATAACCTTGAATTGCACATCTTATACTCCACGAAATTCATTATTTCATTCCCTCATTGTCCACTGTATCTTCATTTCAAACTTCATCCCCAGTAAATATATCTAAGCATCCTCTTCTCTGCAATTGCGCGGTCTTATTTGGCTAACACTCTAATTCATATAGCATAGTCAGTCTTGTCACTGCTATATATAGTATACCTTCTAGCTTCAATGGCACATTCTTGTTGCAAGGGACTCGAGACGCAAGCCTCCACTTTAGCCTAATTCGATGAGCAACATCAATCGTAATCATCTTGAATGATATATAAGGGCACTTGAAACAAATAGGGATGTACTCCAAACCCCTATTCTTTCACTAACCCATCCACATGTTTGGTCAATTAATACAATATCATTTGCATATAGCATGTACCAAAGTATTTCCTCTAGATATGTCTTGTGAGTTCATCCATCACAAATGCACATAAAATCAGACTAATAGTAGACTTAGACATAGAAGTATGACGATGATATAACCACATCTCGATTAGGATGTGGTCTAAGGCCATTTGTCTCTACTCTAGTCTTTGCTTTATCATACATCATACATGTCCAATGATGAGAGAAATTTTGCCCATTTAAAATGTATATAAGTCGCTGCATGGAAAATCTTCAATCAAATAAAGAAGATGCAAAAAGTGCAGAAAAGTAAAGGTGTATAGTGAAAAGTATGGGGTTATCGTATCCACTATGATGGCTGGTGAAGTGTGTGATCACTGATGAATGAATCAACAAGTGCAACTAATCAAGCGTTATGCTCCAAAAAATGAATATATTGATGCATGAAAAGTGCAAGAACAAGAACAAAGATAAAAAGATTTGTGCTATGATCTACCTAGACCCAGAATATGACAACATCAGCAACCCCAATATCCAGCCTAGTAAAATGACTAAAATTCCACGAATGAGATCTGTGTGGGGTGGATGTAGGAAAGGTAAAAAGGTTATTTCTGCCCAGGCTCAAGCATATAAGACAATGATATGAAAGTGACATAAGTTGTGCAATCTACAATGATTGAGTGATTCTTAACAGACAATTCGTTATCCGATCTCTCTGTGTAGGTCATACTCCTAGGTCCCTAACTAAATTTCACGTCACCATTCACATGGTCAAACAATATCATCTTTTCTGCCTTATTTACTTTAAGAATTTATTACAATAATATAGTCTTAACATTGGTCACCACTCTTTTATAGAACTTTCTATGTAGGTTTTAAACAACAACAACCCAGTTGAATCCCACGAGCGTAGCGTTGGTTGTTTGTATTTACCCGGGCTTGTGTTTACCCCTACTTGAATGTAGGGAGGCTGTTTCTTAGAGACCTCTGGCTCAAGTAGCATAGATCTTCTTATGTAGTTTTTAAATATGTAAAATTTATATATAAATTTTACACTAATATTTAAATAAATTGAATTGAAAATAACTTTGGTCAAACATCGTAAATTGAAATGTGAAGTTTATTAAGGGACAGAGGGTGTAATAAATAAACCCTTATGCGATCTTGGTACAAGATATATTTTTTTCGAGAAAAAGACCAATTAATATCTTACCGCAATTTTTGTTGATTGAAGTTCATGAAATTCTAAGATCAATTGCTCCTTACGCTAACTATACTAATCTCTTAGAAAGCGGATGAATTTGTAAAGATTTCTAGGATCGTTTAGATTTCTCTAAGATGATCTCACGAATAATCCCATCACTAATCTCTTAGCGCACAAGGTGATTGAGATGATTAATTCTTCACAACATAATTCATATGAATCAATCTTAACATGTTTGCCCTGTCAAACTCCACACGCGTCGTATTTTAGATTGATAAAGTTCTCTTGGTTCGTTGTAGCTCGTCAACCATCTTTGTGTATACATATTTGACATTTGGTAAGTCGTAAATGTACAAAGAACTCAGTACGAAGATGCTTTAAGGTCTTATTCCTTTCAACTTTTGAGTCTAGGCATTGAGATTCAAAAATCCAGACTCTAGTCTCTCATCTCTAGCCATCAGACTCTAGTCTTCAGTCTCTAAACTCCCATGTCTATGTTATGGTACTAGTTTCCAGTTTGTAGATTCCAGACTCCATAGTATATTGTAATACTGGTTCCCGTTTCCTATGTCTACACTCCAATTTATAGCTTCCAGACTTTAGACCCCAATCTTCACACTTTAGACTCCCGTTAAAATTAATGCATGAAGAACCATGCTTTACTCATGATATTCAGATACAATAGAAACAATCCTACCATATGGCTATTTAAAAAAGGTTTGCTGATTGTAACAACCAAATCACATTTGTCTCTTCTCTTTAGGATATGATGCATTTAACGAAATTATCACCAAAAACACACCCATTACCCAACATTCACCGTCCATTAACGCACTTGCAAGCAAAAATTTGTACTTGAGTTGAGAAACTGTCCATCACCTAGAAAGTTATATTCGTGTCTCAACGCAAATATGCACTTGGTTGGTTGTTGATCTAAGTGACACTTGAGTTGATAATCTTTGTGACAAGTAGGGAATGTTAAATACATATGCTTGAACTTTTGGGCAGTATTGTTATATTGTAGCTAAATATATGATTCTGGTAATGTATTCCTCCATCAATCAAGAAAAATATATCTTCAACAAACATGGAAGAAGACAGAATTAGGTGATGCTTTATACCTTATAAAGCATGAAATCTTTATCTTAAGATAGACAATACATACATTACCCTCTCTCTGTGTGCTTATGCTTTCTTTCTTTTGTAATAGAACCAAATACATTTTTTCCCACTTCGTAGTGGTTGAAGAGTGTATTTCTAATAACTTATACCATCTGTATTTATTTATATGTTCTCATTACCCCTTTTCAATAGCCTGCACTATTTTAATATTCGAGTTAAAATGAATATCTATTTTACATGATATATAAAATCTACCCCGTATGTTTTTTTAGATGATCAAATATAGTTTGAAAAAAAATCCCAATAATGAAATACAACAATTAATAAACGTTTGTTGTTGGACGTTAATATCCTCTCGGTTTTCTTGATTATATTACAAAACCCCATCATTTTGATTCTTGTCTCTCTCTCTCTCTCTTTTTTTAATAAAATAAAATAAATCTCATAACTTGAGGTGGGCATGTACCTAGGAGGAGGAACTCTGTTGGGTGGACCATCTAAGCCATCATTTAAAATTAAAAACCAAGATTACTGATACTGTGAGAAGCATCATCATATCATATGAAGCCTGAGCTGTCTCCCCAACCATAATGTGTACTATCTTACAAGTTAAGGTTAAACACAATGAGATGTTTGGTGTACTTTTACAGACATTCATCAGTGGCAGTGGTTCCAACTGATCTTGCATGAAGTTTGTTATGGACTTTTATTTTGAAGAGTCTCTTTCACTACACAATAATAATAATAATAATAATTATTATTATTATTATTATTATTATTATTATTATTATTATTATTATTATTATACCTCCGTCCCGTTCATTTTTTTTCTTTCAAATTTCATGCGGTACTGAAAGAATTTATAATATTATTTATGGTAAATAGTTGTAGTTTATCTATGCCTTTAATTTCTTATAAATAAATCTCAACCGCCCGAATTTATTTGTTTTTTAAAAATCAATTTCTGTGCTAATGAAGATTCGAGAAGTCGAGTGGAGCACAGAAAGCAATAGAGAAGAAGAAGGAGATAGCATCAGCAACATGAAGGTTGAGAAGAAAGGGGAAAAATATCATCTTTCTCCTTCTTCTCCTCTTCCACTGGATAGACTCAATCTGTAAGTATCTATCAATGCCCACTGGGATTCACACCAGATTCTCTGTTTCCGGTTGACTTATTATTATTTTCTTGCCAATTATTCTGTCCTCCACTAGTATTTTTCTTTTCTTTTTTTTAAAATTTGGGTAAACTAGCTTATTTTTGCATGTAAATTTTTATTTTATTTTTAATTTGATTTTTTGGAGCAGTGAAACATGGAAAGGGACAGCAGCAGAGACAAGCACCAAACATGAAAACAACCCACTTTTGGCTTTATTCAAGTCCTTCATTTCTGCCATTGTTAATCTTTTGCACTGAAGATTTAAAAAAAAAAAGAAAAAGAAAAAAGAAAAAAAAAGACTTCCCTTTGAAGGGCAGTTCTCATCATCCTATTCATATGTGTTTCAGTTATTTACCTTTATGCCTTTCATTCTGTTATATATATGCAGAGATGAAACAGTGTAGACATGGATGATGATCTTTGGTTACATGCTTTCATTAATTTAATTATTCTTAGAGTTTTTTTCTTTCCAATGTGTCCATCTGTTACAGTACATGTGTAAAAAGGTAATTGATTTGTTTCCCTTTTTATGTTTCAAGGATTTGTTTGTTTAAAGAAAAAAAAGTAAATACAATTTAAAAAGTTGATATGATTGTTGATGAAATTTATATAAGAGGATAGTAGTTGCTATGATTTCGGAGGTCATAAGTTCGATCCCTAGAGGAAACAATAAATTTACGTGGTTATCGGGTTGAAAATATATGAATAAATATTACGCTAGAAGTAATAGAGTTTAAAAAAAGTTGCTATCATCATTATTACTCCAAAGAATACAAATACTTCTTCCGTCTCTAAATATTTGTCACACTTGTATTCTCAAGACAAAATATTACTCCCTCTGTCTTCCAATTTTTGTCTACTTTTGTCTTTTGAAACTGTTTATTTAAGCATTTTGACTAATCAAATTCTCTCAATGTGTAAGCCTAAATATAGTCATGTGTGATCTTGTTTGATTTGTCTTAACATATAAATTATTAATATATAATTTCTATAATTTTTTAATATACAAATTACAAGATAAAATGGATTAAAGAAGTGCATTGGATGTGTATAAAAATGAAAGTGGAAAAATACTATGGGACGGAGGGAGTAATTTTTTTCAATTCATTTTATTTACATATTGGTATAGAAATAAAAAATAAAATTTACATATTAAAAAACTACATGAAAAATTCTTCGAAATAAGAGGTGTCAAGAATATTTTATTTTATCAAATAACCAATGAAAATGTAGAAATAAATAAAAGTTTCCACGACTGCTGAAAAAGCAAATGTTGCAAATATTTAGGGACGGAAGGAATAAAAAAATATAGCGGGCAGAATTGGGTATTTGTCATATTTACTCCAAATTTGGCTAAATACACTTCAATTTTTGTAATTAAATAGACAATTTGACTCATAAAAATATAAAAGAGTTGATTTATCTAAAAAGTGTAAATTTAGGCATTTAGCCACACACCCAATTGTCTTTTCAAGTTATGGCAAAAAATTCACATTTTTTTCACCTTTAATGCATTTTCTAGTCTCAGTTCTTATTTTTGCATCAGAACTCTTTGCAACTACTCCCTCCGTCCCAAAAAGATTTACACGTTTCATAAAAATTGTGTCCCACAATCCCTTACCCATTTCTATTAAAAAGCCACTTTTACCCCTTACTTTTTCAAACCCTACCTATCACATCATACCTTTTTCCTAATAATCTACACATCACATTCTACTTTTACCCATCACATCAAGGGTATTTTTGGAAAGTCAACACAAAATTATCCCTCCCTTAATTTCTACTTTAGTCAAAATGGGTAATACTTTATGGGACGGAGGGAGTATATTATTTTTTTTTTGTTTTCTATTTCAAATTCTTTTCACCAAATAGAGTTTCCAGTGAAAACAATTGGCTGTGAAAAGGAAAAAAGAAATAAAGGCAAATCTATCTTATATATTATCTCCGTCACAGGGTATTTGTCCATTTTGATTTTTTCAAGTCAAATTAGACAAACTGTAGACCTCAATAAATCAAAGAAGATAATATATTGTAGTATAAAAATTATTTCAATAGATTTATCTTGTTGAGAACTTTTAAAATTTTAATTTATTGTATTGATATGCAAAACAAATTTAGACTAATTGATGATTAAAGTTCGTCTAATTTGATTTAAAAAGTTAAACTGGACGTTTACACTGGAACGTGGCAGTATATATGGCAATGATTGATGAGAAAAAAGAGAACAAAATGGAAGTTACAGCGTGGAAACTTGGGCTCATCATTTCCATGTGCAAACAAAACAATAGATATTAACAACCGTAAAAAAACGTACGTAAAAAAATACACACAATCTCTTGCATGCATGATTGATTGATACATATTCTTTTGGTACCATAAAATTTTATGGATTTTTTACTTTTGGGAAGTTAAAAAAATATTAAAACTGAAAAAAAATATTATATGTATATAACGTTTAGAAAAGCAAATTCTTTTTTGACGGATAAAAAAAGAGTTAAAATGTTTTTACGGGACGAGAGAAAAAAATGCTTAAAAGAGTGAATTAAATAAATAATACACACACTAGTATAGTATAGTAGTATGTATAGTACTCACTCTCTCCCACATTTTCCTTTTCTGGTCCCCTTTCATTTCCAATATTTATTTCCATTTATGTGATCTCTATTATTGCTCCCTTTTTCTTCTTTCTTTCACTGCATAAATTTTAAAAAAAAATATCACCTCAATGAGTTTGTCCACTTTGATGTTTCACGTTTTCTTTGATAAACGTTTGATCATATCGTTACACTATGTAATACTCTGATACAGATAGTTATTTGGAATATTTTAATTAGTTATATTATTATTTAGTAGTTAATTATTATTATTTATCAGTATTTTATAGATTAGCTAGGGTTTTTGTATGGGCCCGAACCCATTAGGTCATGTAGGTGTGGTGTCTCATCTCTATATATTGTAATCCCGTTTTATTATTATTCAATCAATCAATAATAAAGAATTCTCTTAATCTCTCGTCTCTCTTTTCTTGGAGTCCGGAAACGCTCGAAGTTTTCCATCTCTCTTTGCCTCCCCTTTCTTGGAGTTCGAAGGTAATACATCTGGGGGCTTTACCCACCGGGTTTGACGCTCACCGTACAGCGCACCTATTTATTGACATCGTGGTCAAGCTACATGGGTTCCCGAAATTGATCGTATCAGATCGGGATCGCATCTTCCTTAGCAACTTTTGGCAAGAAACGTTGAAGGCCAGTGGGACAACGTTGAAGATGAGCACGGCATTTCACCCCAGACAGACGGGCAGACCGAGGTAATGAACCGAGCGGTGGAACAGTATCTACGGGCGTTCGCCCAGGACAAACCCGCACGTTGGACGGTGTTACATACTACCCTGGGCCGAATACGCCCTTAACACGAGCGTCCACTCTGGATTGCAGATGACCCCGTTTGAAGCCTTATATGGACGGCCGCCTCCCACCTTCTTACCTTACCGCCAGGGGGAGAGCAAGGTGCCTGAGGTGGATAATTTCCTACAAGAGCGGGACTCTCTATTACGACGGTTGCGAGAAAATTTAAGGGAAGCACAGCAGCGGATGACTACAGCGGCTAACAAACATCGGACAGAGTTGCGGTTTGTGGTAGGCGATTGGGTATTGTTGAAGTTGCAGCCCTACCGACAGCACTCCGTGGTTCGCCGCAGCTCCCAAAAACTTGCACGCAGGTTTTACGGGCCATACCGGGTGCTGGAGAGAATTGGGGAGGTGGCTTACAAACTAGAACTGCCTGCGGAATCAAGGATTCATCCGGTGTTCCACGTGTCACTGTTACGGCCTTATTATGGAGATTCCCCGGAACAAGTTCAACGGGCATTGCCGTCGGAGTTTGTGCATGGTCAGCCGCTATCCGAACCAGTGAGGGTGCTCGCCGAACGGGAGGTCTTGGTAAAGGGGCGGCCCTTGAAGCAATGGCTTGTGGAATGGGAGGACGGTGGACAAGACGACGCCACGTGGGAACCGTATGAGCGCATCCGGCAGCGGTTTCTCGCGTTACACCTTGAGGACAAGGTGGCTTCGCAAGCGGATGGGAATGTTACGCATGGGATGCATGGGCCGCAAGAGGATGGCATGACGAGCAAGAATAGGAAAACGGGTCGGGCCAAGATGAAGCAGGCCGAGGAAGCTAGGGTTCGCAAGGAGGAGCGTGGGGAGCCACGCGTGCGTCGGGAGAGAAGACCCCCGGGTTGGCACGGGGATTATGTTCTTAAGTGAATTAATAGTTTTATATTTAGTTTATATTTTAATTACTTGTAATAGATTTTCTTAGGTGGACGTATTATAAGTCCCTTCAAGGGTTTTCTTTTCGGTTCTTTCCCTTGACGCCTTTTTTGAACCGACAGGGTAGCGTAGGATTAGGGTTTTCTCTTAATTATAAATAGGGATGTACTCTCCTTGTTTTGGCATCGAATAATCAAAACCCTAATTTACTTAACGGAGTTCGAAGGCACTCGAAGCCCTTCCCATCTTTTACGTATCATACTCCCTCCGTTTTAAAATGGAGGTCTGTTGCGGTTAATAACTGAAATCATTTTTGACTCAATTTATATAAATATTAGTGTAAAACTTTGAAAAAAAAATATATGTTTAAAAAACTATATATATCAAAAACGACACAATTTTTTTTTCAAAAAAAGATTGAATTTGATATGTGAATATAGTAAAAATGCAATCCATTTGGAAACACTTGCTTATTGCATTTAAAAATAGTCTAATCGAAATATTAATGAAATCATCACTTTATTTTCTCAAATACTTTTTTTAAAAGTATAAAAAGATAAAAAGTCCAAAGCATGGCCATCCCATCCCCTGTACTGTGTGTATTTAAAGATGAATTGTGTGTAGATCCCAAAACTGGGACCATGAAAGTATATTAAGGAGTATGTCTTTCTATGAAAATCCAAGAATATACTTTCATCCGTCCCATAAAATCTTTCTCTTTTCTTTTTTTATCCGTCCCACAAAACACTTCTCATTTCTATTAAAAAGTCACTTTTACCCCTTACTTTTTCATACCCTAACTATCACATCATACTTTTTTACTAATAATCTATCCATCAAATCATACTTTTACCTATCACATCAAAGGACATTTTTGGAAATTCAATACCAAAATACACTCCCCTTAAATCCCTCTTAAAAAGCAAAACTCTCATGTTTCATGGGACGGATGGAGTAATTATTAAGTCATACTCCTTTCATTCAGATTTAATCTTCTCATTTGATTTTTTTTTTGTAAAAATTTGTAAAATTTGATCTCAAAATGTAGAAAGAAGAAATTGTATGTCGATAAAAATGTAAATAACAATAGTTTCCTTTTGAAACGTTATTTTAACATTTTAATTTTTTTATAAAATGTATTTATAAAATTGTGAAAAATAAAAAAAATTGTGGATAGAAGGAAAGAAAAAAAGTGAAAAAATTGTGGATAGAAGGAAAGAAAAAATTGTGGATAGAAGGATAGAAGGATAATTTTTTTAAATAAAATGTCGATATGTATCATTAGAAATCGTGAAAAATAAAAAAAAAAATGTGACTATGAGAGTACATTGGTGTTTGGTGGATAGAAGGAAAGAAAAAAGTTGGATGAAAGAATTTACACCGTACTATATTCTATATATACTCTTCTAAAGAAAGAGTGCCTTGGGAAAGGAAATTGATGATGATTAGGACTTGACCCTTGAGGGGTATTTTTGTACTTTAAAGAGTATTCTTTCCCTCCTATAATAAGTTTTATAATTGGTGTTTGGATAGATAGAAAATAAGATGGAAAATCTTCTCCTCTCTTTGTGCACTTTTCTCTTCGGTTTCCCGGAGAAAATTTTGAAGGGAAAAGTCACCCTCACTCTCTTTCTTCCTCCCATTTTCTTTTCTTTCCAAACAAGAAAATTTATATTAGGATTTGTGTTTTCTTTTCCTCCATTTTTTTTCTCTCCTTCCAAACAAATGCTTAATCTTTCTTTTATGGCCTTCTCAATGTAAAGTCTATACCTTTTATTTTAAAAATTTCTATAATGGTCTTTTCTAATAAAATATTTTTCTAAATTAGTCTTCAATTAATTTTAATTATCTATATAATACTTTATAATTGAGATTTATTTGCTAAGTAGTCTTTTGTAGAAACATCAGTTATATGACCATTTATTAGAAGATATTTTAGTATTTCCATTAACACTAGTACGTTACCCAACCCTTACACCGGTTGGGCTATTTTGATTGACGTGAAAGAATATTACTCTCTTTTTCCAAATTTAAATCGTTCTTTTGGTTTAGATGTTTGGCTAGCTAGGTTTGTTTAAATGCAATTTATTACTTCCTCCGTCCCTAAAAGATTTTTCCTTTCATTTTTTTGTCGTCTCCAAAAGATGTTTCATTATCTATTAAATAACTACTTTTACCTTTTATTTTTTCATATCCTACTTATCATATCATACCTTTTTACTATTAATCTACATATCACATCTTACTTTTAGTCATCACACCAAAGATATTTTTGAAAAGTCAACACAAGAATATTCCTCTCGTAAATCCTCAAAAAGTCAATACGGGAAGATGTTTTAGAGACAGAGGAAGTAGAAAATTGGAGCGGAATTAAAAAAAAGAGATTTTACATACTTTCTATGTTCTTAAATCACTTACTCTTTGCGCAAAACAAAGTAATATTTCAAGTTTTTTCAATTCATTTTATATAAGGATTGATATATAAATAAAAAATTACATATTTAAAAAATACATCAAAAGATCTACAAAATTAGAGGTGATAAGAATATTTTATTTCATCAAAATAGTCAATGAAAACACATAAATAAATAAAAGTTTCCGCAATTTTTGAATAGTAAAATGTGTAAATCATTTAGGACATATGGAGTATTAAAAACATTCAACAAAAATTTTACGAAACAAGATGTGACATGATTATTTCTTTTATCAAATGAGTAACGAAAATAGGAAAATAAAGTAATTAAATAAAATTCGACCATGTAAGTATGTAATAAATATGCAACTTAAATTTAGGAGAGACCAAATACTACTTCAATTGGTATTTTATAGTGAAACTTTAACGAATTCGGCAACTTTACCATCATGTTCTCGTCAACTTATTCTTTTTCCTTATTACTTATTCTTATTCAAATCAGATCACAAACAACTTTAAATATAATTACATTCAGATCAAATCAGATCAGATCAGAACTTATTACAATCAGATCAGAACCATTCAAATCAGGTGAAGAGAACATGTCCTAATATGACACCTCAATTTGAGATGGAAAAAATACGAAATATAATTTATTTTATTTACTACCTCCACCCATAGTGTCCTTATACCGTACATCTGGATGTACGGTGTTTTCCATACATCCACGCGAATACTCATTTTCGAATAAAAGAATAGTTGCTTCGCATATTTTTTTTATATTTCTGCATCAATTCAAAGCATGTACATAATTAATAAGCTATATGTTTGCTAATTTAAGAACTAAATAATGCACATTGTGTTTAAAGAATGTATATTTACGACTTAACCAATACTTATTCCAACTAAAATTCAGATGGATGTAAAGTCAAAATAAAAATATGCAAAGTAAAAATTGAGTTACTTGTATTAGGAATAACAGATGTATTAAGAAATTTAACATTATTATTTATTGTCTTCCTTATTATTACATTAGTTTCTTATTGTATTCTTACTATAATTCTTCTCTTACTTAGATTAGAATTCTCTATTGTAATTTTCATATATAAGGATATATTCTTCACTATTCAATGAGATCAATTATTATCAAATTGTATCAACTTGCAAGCGAGCATTCACCGCAAATATATATATATATATATATATATATATATATATATATATATATATATATATATATATATATATATATATATATATATATATTATATATATATATATATATATATATATATATATATATAATATATATATATATATATATATATATATATATATATATATATAATATATATATATATATATATATAATATATATATATATATATATATATATATATATATGTATGTATGTATATATCAACTATAAACCCAGTTATACAGTGTATCTTGCCCCGCTCATGAGATAAATAATTTATTTATTTAGCACCCCCATCTTTGTATATTCGCCCGTTTTGTTTTTTTAGTCAAACTAGATAAACTTTAGAACTCAATTAAATAAAAACTATATATATATATATATATATATATATATATATATATATATATATATATATATATATATATATATTAGTATAAAAATGATTTGATTACATTTATCTTGTTTAGAACTTTCATAATTTTATTTATTTGTATTAATATGCAATGCAAAATGAGACAATCGATAATTAAAGTTTGTCCAATTTGATTCAAAAATGAATTAATACACTGAAACACGGAAGAAGATTTTATATATTACATTTTTTTTAAATTTATATACTCTTAGTATATTGCATTTTTAAATTTGTTGAAACAGAGGAGTCATTAAATTAGAGGGGACAGAAATGTATCTATTGTAGTGTCTGTGTTGGGATGTGTAAGGGGGTGGAATTCAATGTGTGCATTAAACTTGTCCAAAATTCACACCCCTTTCTTTGTTTTTCATCTCAAAATTGGGCATGTTTGGGAATAGCGTTAGAGATTAGCGTTAGCGTTTTGGATAAAATGTTAACGGTGCAGATTACTTTGAAAATGCTAACGCTAAACGTTGCTCGTAGATAGCCTTTTCAATACACTAACGCTGATCGCTAAAGCTATTCCCAAACAGGCCCATTAATTTGGTAACAAATGTTTTCACTTTTCATTCCCGCCATGGCCATATAAATTGAACTAGAAAGGTTACATTATTTTACCCCTCCCCAAATTTATATTCTTGATTAAAAATTCCCTTCTTTATTAGTATGACATTGTTTGGGAACAACGTTTACGATTAGCGTTAGCGTTTTTGATAAAAATTTAATAGTGTGAATTAATTCTGAAAACGCTAATGTTTTAAAGACTACCGTCATATAGGCTTTTCAAAACATTAACGCTAATATCTAACGCTGATGCCAGACGGGGCCTGTGGTATATAAGTGGAGTCCTTGGTAAAGAAGAAACCAAAGGAGGACCACTCCTACCCGACCAGTGCCTATCAATATATGACCAACGCCGACAAACAACGATAGCACCTACTACTCTCTCTATCATTTGTACCTCCATTTAACTCTCTCTCTATCTCTCTTAAATGAAAAAATACTCTTAATAATCACACAAAAATCTATCCCTCGTTTTAAAAAATTAATATTCACGTGCAAAAATTTAAATAAAAAAAACATGTCTCGCGTAATACACGTGAGAGGGGCATGTTATATATTTGAATATAACCCTTTAATTTCTTGGATCGGATACACGTACAATAAATAAAAAAGTTTGACATACATCATGTCAAGAGAGTGTAACTCTATAAATCAACTAAGTTAAAGTTTTTATTATATACTCCATATATGTATGTTGGTGATTGAAGACTCTGATGAAGAGAGGGAGATGAAAGCTTAGGTTTTGCCATCAAGGAACCACTAGCTAGCCCACTAGATTAGCTCTTTGATTGAATCAATTGCGGATCAAAATCTTATCTTCACCAACGGCAGTGTGGGAGTTTAGATCTACTAGCTAGCTAGGAACCTGATGTGTAATACATGTGAGAGAGTATGTTGGAATATAGTATAAACCTTTCTTAGGTCAGATATACAATAAAAAGGTCACATATCATGTCAGAAAACTATAACTCATGTAAATGTTCATCCTTAGCTTGTGATTGAAGACTCTGAGTTCGAGTCACTCAGAAACATCCTTTCAAACGGCAGTATGAGAGTTGGATCTACTCGCTAGCACCGTGGTGCGGATCTATTAGGAAAGCGACTGAGAACTTTAAGTTAGATAAGAAAAAACCATCGAAATCAAACTAATCAATACTCTCTCCGTCCCTAAATATTTGCCACACTTGTATTCGCGAGGCAAAATATCAAGTTTTTTCAATTCACTTTATTTACATATCGGTATAGAAATAAAAAATAAAATTTACATGTCAAAAGACTACATGAAAAGTTCTTCGAAATAAGAAATGTCAACAATATTTTATTTTATCAAATAACCAATGAAAACGTAAAAATAAATATAAATTTCCGTGACTGCTAAAAAAGCAAACGTTGCAAATAATTTGGGACGGAAGGAATGTATGATAACGTACTCTTTGTATATAGAAATTGTGAGATAAGTTAAAAGAGCGTATACTAGGGGTAATAAAGAAAGTGGGTTTGGTATAAATTGAAATAGTGGGGTGAGGTATATACTCCCTCCGTCCCAAAAAGAATTTCCTACTTTGATTAACGTGCAAAACCCTGTAGATTTTAAAATGATTTTATTTGCAAATTGGTAAGGAAATAACACATAAAAAATTATATTTAAAAACTACATCGAAAACTCTACAAAATAAGAGGTGACAAGAATATTTTATTTTATCAAATGATCAATGAAAACACGTAAACAAATAAGAGTTATCGAGAGGCCGTAATAGTAAACATGAAAGACTTTTTGGGACGGAGGGAGTAATATTTAATACTCCCCGCATTCCTAAATAAATTACAATTTTTTTCTCTCTCATCTCGCTAACTTTTGTTTATTTACGCGATTTCATTAAGTATTTGATTAAATAAAATATTCTTGTCATTTCTTATTTTGTAGAACTTTTGATGTAGTTTTTTAATGTGTAATTTTTATATCTTATTGATATACCAATTTACAAATAAAATGATTTCAAAAAGTAAAAAAATTTACTTGGTAACTCGATTGATAATCTATATAAGGACGGGGGAGTAATAGAGAGAGTACGTGGTGGCAAATTAAATGTAGGTAGGGTTGATCCATCTGACACAGCCACCATAGCCTTATTAATTAATTGGAATGAATTGATGGAAGAAGCTAAGAAAAAGAATATTTACCTCAGTGATTAATTATATGCTAAGCAGCTGCTACTGTTGTACTTTGTATATACTCCCTTCGTTTTTAAAAAGATTTTCTCTTTCATTTTTTTTCACTTTCAACAAAACACTTCCTTTTTTTTATTAAAAAACCACTTTTACCCTTACTTTTTCATACCCCCTACCTATCACATCATACTTTTTTTCTCTAATAATCTATCCATCATATCTTACTTTTACCCATCACATCAGGGGCAAAATTGGAAGTCAACTATAATTTAACACTTCCTTATTTTTGCTCCAAGTCAAAATAGGAAGTCTTTTTGCAAACGGATGGAGTATATGCATTTCGCCGTCCAATAATACTTATTTTTTCATTGGTTTATTTGTGATACAAAAATATGCAATATACTCCCTCCGTCCCCAATTTGATTACAAATTGTGGGTTACAGAATAAAATTTCATACTTTTTGAAATCATTTTATTTACACATTAGTATATCAATAAGATATAAAAATTATATACTACGTATTAAAAAACTACGTCAAAAGTTCTACAAAACAAGAGGTGACAAGAATATTTTATTTTACCAAATACTTAATGAAATCGCGTAAACAAACAAAAGTTATTGAGAGGAGAGAGAGAGAAAAATGTAATCTATTTAGGGACGAAGGGAGTATTTATTAATTCTTATTAGAGCATCTCCAATGAAGAGTGTATATATTCTCAAATATAAGCTTTATGCATGTAATTATATTAGTGTAGAAAATGTGTATTATATACTCCCTCCGTCCCTTTAAATATGACATGTTTTGATTTTGAAAAGATTTAAGGAGAGTGTATTTTGATCTCGAATTTCCAAAAATATAATGTCCTTTGATGTGATGGGTAAAAGTAGGATTTGATTGGTAGATTATTAGTAAAAAGGTATGACGTGATAGGTAGGGTATGAAAAAGTAAGGGATAAAAGTGTCTTTTTAATAGAAATAAAAAATGTTTTTTTGGGACGGATGAAAAAAGAAAGAAGAATTGTTTTCAGGGACGGAGGGAGTATAATATAAAAAGTATGTGGATGGAGTGATAATGAAAAAATGAATGTATAAAGTACCGTTAATAGTGTAAAAATAAAATATGCACTATCATGTTTTACACTACTCATTGTATCATGTTTAATGTTTTACACTACTGATTGGAGATGCTGTATGAGAATTAACCGTCATCAAAGACTACCTTTTATGTCCGTAGGAGACATGTGTACACAACCTATGATCATGGGCGATCATGAAAAGGACACGATTGATTTACGGAGTATTATTTCTATTCACCTTTAGCTAGTTGTCACCTAAGAGATTTTAAATTTGAAATATTCGAATATGATTAAAGTCATGTGTCGATATGAAAGAGAGGATTTAGGTTTCGATGATTCGCACACACGGATATATAAGCATCTCTAAATCCAATTCTAGTAGTAATAGGAGGTTAATTAGTAGAATTTGTCTTGAGTACAACCTTTTGAATCTTGATTCACAAGTAGTCTAGAGCCTCCAAAATACCAGTTGGATTTATTATAAATAAATCCAACGTGGAGGCAGAGTCCCACTAGGTCTCGGACTCGATCTAAAATCGTATATCGCAAACTCAGTTCTCACACATGCCTAGCTTAGCTTGTTGATCCCATCACACTGTGATGTAGCACCTTCCGTGTCATTTACAATAAAGACATCAATTCAAAAAAAAGCCAAAATAAAAAACATCTCCGAACAAATAGAAGTTTCTACCTAGTAATTAAAACTCTTCACAAATATAAATTTTTATTTTATCAAAAGATTAACCAACTTTCTGGAACTAGTGTTGGTCCCAACCACTAAATCTTGGGCCACCCGACCCATGTCCACCTGTAAGTAGTGTTGTTTGGTTTCTTAAAAGGAATTAATATTATTATAGTGAAAATTTGGAAACTGTTAAATAAAGATGCTTTTTCCCATCCCCTAATAAATAAATTTCATCTGAAAACTCAAAAGTTTCCGTGTCATTAAAGACAAATTAAAGTAATGTTGAATGTTGATAATTAGTCCAAACAACAAAGTTAATTTTAAAATTAGTTTCTAAAATTAAAGGTGATGGGGATGGATTAACATCATATCACATGGCAGCTAGCCTTAATAGACAATAATCGTAAAGTTATTATAACACTACATGTGAGCACAGTTTTAGCCTTAATATGGCTTAGGGTAAATTGTGTTATAGTTTTA
This sequence comes from Cuscuta australis, assembly GCA_003260385.1. Classification (NCBI taxonomy): domain Eukaryota; kingdom Viridiplantae; phylum Streptophyta; class Magnoliopsida; order Solanales; family Convolvulaceae; genus Cuscuta; species Cuscuta australis. The sequence goes on along the minus strand of NQVE01000152.1, from coordinate 750,381 downwards.
ATATTAATAAGTTCATTTCGAAATATTATTTTGATATACTCTGCATTATACTTTGATAATTTGTATCTATCAGTAGATTAATATATTAATGTCCAAAGTGCGTGTTGAATTAAAAAATTGTTTATTAAAGTATAATAGCTACTAGTACTATTTATTTATTAAAAAAAATTGTTTATTAAAAAGTAAATGGTTTAAAAATAATAACGCTAACTCCTAATGCCGATACCAAACGGAACATTAATAAATAATAGTCCACTTATAATTCTTTTAAAGATGTTTTGCAAGAGTTAATTCAAATTATTTGAATGTACATGTAGAATTAGAAAGTAACGAGTACTACGTAAATACGATATATATATATATATATATATATATATATATAAGAGTTAAAGATATGTTTTTAGTTTATATGAAATAAACGACTGTAAAAAAGGTTTAAGGAATCCTTACAAAGAAATTATTTTAGAAATGGTCTTTAAACACGTAAGGCAGATTCTTCTATTGTTCTTAAGTCCATTCTCATTCTATGGACGTTCACACATAAAATAATTTTACGCGATGGGCCTTGTAAAATTAAGGAGATACAAGTCCGAACCTATTGAAAATATGTGAGAAGGTCCACAATAGCATAACTCCAAACATAATTAAGACTTGAATGAATTTCCAAAATGATAATCTCTAATAAGGTGTTTTCCCGAATGTGTCCTCAATAAGTTTTAATTACCTACATGGTCCTCTATAATTGATGTTCTAATGAATTTCTTTCTAAAATGGTTTTTTCTAATTAAAGATGTTTATTTGATTTGAAATTTAAAAGATTTTTAAATAATTTTTTAGTAAATCATGGATTATGTATAGTCAATGTATTTTTTAATTTTATATTTAGTTATACAGAAATGACCTTTTTGAGAATATACTTTAAATTTAGATAATAGAAATATCAAAATACTTCCAATTAATCATCATTTGAGTAACATTACATACGGAGAACTGTATAGGGAATAAATCTCAATTATAGAAGACCACGTAGGTAATTAAAACTTATTAAGGATTGAATTGAGAAAATACTTTATTACAAAGAACTATTTTGTAAATTTACTCTTAAGATTTCTAATTTGTTGAGATAACACATTTCTTTCGTTCTTAACATCCTAGTCTTGTATATATAGTTACTTCAGACATAATTATCATACCCTGATTCTCATGCCCTAATTACAATTCTTCTAGTTTGTCTTTATAAATTAGGTCTTTCATCAAATTAAGTTTTCAATTTCAAAATTTTGTTATATTATTATTCTCAAGAAAATTGAGAGTTGGAGATGTAATAAGAATTAAGACACAAAAAAGATTTGAGAGTTCTTAAATTATACAAACTTAAATTTCCTAGTTTTTGTGTCATTTCATTAAGGTCTCAAAATTAAAGTAGGGAGACCGAGGAACTACTTCTTCCATTCTAATTTAAGTTACTGATTTATTATTCACAAGGTCAAATTTTATTCGCTCTTCATACCCATTTGATAAAATAATATAATCATGTCACATTGTCATCTCTAGTTTGTAGAATTTTTTATGTAATTTTTAAATATATAATTCTGTTTTTTAATTCCACACCAATTTTCAAATGAAATGAATTGAAAATAATTTCAGTCAAACTTCATTAAATAGAAAAAAACAATTTAAGTTGGGACGGAGAGTGTACAAAATACTCTCTCCGTCCTAAAATTAACTTCTCAGTTTGACTTTTGTAGTCAAACTTTTTAAATTTTGAACGTATATTACGGAAAAAATACATTGAATTTTCATATAAATGTATTAGAAATACATTCATTTTGAAACATAGTTTTAAAATATATAATTTTTATAAAATATATTTATATAAAAAGTGAGATATTGATGGTCAAAGTGTCGCATTGGAGACCGTGAAAAGTCAAATGGGAAGTTAATTTTAGGACGGAGGTAGTAAAAGATGTCACATATTGCCAAGATATCGATTTAACCAAAAGCTCAAGCTTGCAGCTTTTGGTACAAGAAAAGCTTTTATATTCTACCACGCCCTTCATATGTAGACGAGCTGAGATTTGTTTTTGCTCATACCTTGCATGTGAACATTATTTTTTTAAAAATTTGGTGGAGTTAAATTTCGAACTCATGACCTCTTAGTCAACAAGGCTCCGATACCATATCAATAAACTAATTTATTCAAAAATTAAAAATTCAATTTTGATCCATGAAAGATTTTTATATTGTAGCATATATATATATATATATATATATATATATATATATATATATATATATATATATATATATATATATATATATATATATATATATATATATATATAATATATATATATATATATATATATATATATATATATATATATATATATATATATTATATATATATATATATATATATATATATATATATATATATATATATATATATATATATATATATATATATATATATTATATATATATATATATATATATATATATATATATATATATAAGAGCACTGGAAGTACCTGTGAAGTTCCATGACTTCAAACCTTCTCTCTTTGCCACGTCAGCTTTAATTTACCTCACAGATTCAACAGAAATCAGTTTGAAGCCCTGGGGCTTCAAATATTTCTTTTTATATTTTTTCATACATAATTTTTCAAATTAATGAATAAATGGTAATTAATTAATTAAATTTAAATAACAATAATTCATAAAATAGAAAAATTACATTCAATAAAAAAGAACATTTAATTGAAAAATTGCATTCAATAAAAAACATTAAATTAAAAAATTACATTAATTAAAAAACTAAAGCAAATTATATTTAGCCTTGAGATCTCGTTTTGTTTTCTCTCGTAATACATACGTTTGAAGCCCGTTAACGTATCAAGTTCGGTTTCCATTATTTCCAACTCTTCACCAACTCCGGGTCCTCGAGGCCGGTTCACCGAGGTTTGTGTTTCGAAGAACGACGAATTATTCCCGTACATCCGGAATAGCCACATCGCGTACTCATTTGGCTCGAGACCAGCGGAGAGGAACCAGAGGGATACATGATAAAAATAAATAAAATACTTGAATAATAATTTTTTAAAAAAAGATGATAGATAGAAAGAGATTTGTATTTGTGTTGAATTCTAAAAAAATTGATTAGAAAAAGAATTTTTTTAATTTGTAACGGTATTATAGCCGTTGTGGGTGGGGGTGGGGGGGATTTCAACGGCCATTTCACCCTTCAAACTGCGTCAAAAATTTGACAAAACAACTTTAACAGGACTATAACGGGGGAAGGAGCGGTGCTTGATGCCCCTGCGTCAATAGGATCTTAACGCCGCTGGGGCGTCATACCCATTATATTACCACTTGCCTAACCATAACAACACACCTAATAAATTAAAATTCGATTTAAAAAAAATACTTCGTAGGATTTATGCACGCCAATGTTATAGGTGGGAGGGAATAGTTTTACTAGGCATAATGACAATAATTTAGATTAATAATTTAGCACATTTCAAATTACAGGTTCAATAATTATAGAATTAGATTAATCAACAAGTCTCATCATTATTATGAGTTTCACCAAACGAGCACTGTGTACACAAAACAGCAATTTCCAATTGCAAAACTATTTGCAAAATTTGAAAACAAACAAAAGAAAACAAAAAATAATTTTAGATTTTCTTTTTTTTTTTTACTTCCAAAACAGAAAACACAAAGTTGTCTCTAATACCAAATCCCCAAACTACCCCTCTTCACTGTTTTTCCTTCATATGCACGCCTCTCTCTCTCTCTCTCTCTCTAAATTCCCTCCTTTTTGCACTTGGCCGCCTATATACACCGCATATGCTATGCTCCTATTACTATTTTTATATTCACCCAAACACGTTCTTACCGATCTCCTTCTCTCCTCCGCCACCCCCTCCGGCAAACCGCCATGTCCGTAGATCTAGACCTCCGGCAACTCTCGCCGGAAACCAAAGAATCCACCCAAGTCTCGCCGGGAATTCCAGAACCCGGCCCTGTCTTGCCGGGAAATCGAGAACCCAGCCCTGTTTCCACGGGGAATCGAGAATCCTGCCAAGTCTCGCCGGGGAATCAAGAATTCAGAACGGGAGTGCGGTCCTCAGAGCAAATTCGGGCGGAGGAGGATCAGAATTGCGGCGGCGTTGCCGGCGGCGATCGAGGAGGAGAAGAGGAATTGTGCCGGACGCCGAATTCTCCCCGGAATTCGATCCCGAAAACGACCGACTGCCCGCCGGCGCCGAAGAAGCAGAGAAGGGCGGCGCCTCCCTGCAAGAGAAAGCTCAAATTCTTCGAGATCGACGGCGGAGAAGACATTCAATCTTTCTTCCTTCTTGTTCATCGCCATCACCACCACCATCATCCCAATCTTGATTCTTCCAACAAGAGAACTCGTGCGCTGTAAATTAAAGAATCCAAAGAAAGAAAGAAAGAAAGAAAAAAGGGGGGATTTTTAATTTCCACGATCAGTAAATTTCTACATATTCAATCAATTTGGCCCTGTTTTGATCATCATGTATGTAGCGAACACGTTTCTTATTTTTTTTTTCCTTTCTTTTTTATCTGTAATAATTATATTTAATAAATGATCGAATGAATTATTTGATGAATGAATTGAGACGTGTGATCCGATGGATTCAGCTATTCCGTATTTAATTAAAGTAAGTATAAACATTAAAAAAAGAGTAGACATGAAACTGCAAAGGCAAGACAGATACCTAAAAATGCGTTCTTTCTACATTAAAAAATGGGAGAAGTGTGGAAAAGGAGGAGAGCTGAAGAAGATGAAGAAAGGTAGATGCGGTTAGTTATTTGCTTTTTTTTTATTTTTCCTTTTTGATGAAGAAGAAGAAGATGAAGAGCTCGGTAATTTACTACTCCCCGTCCCTAAATATTTGTAACGTTTGTTTTTCCAGCAGTCGCGGGAACTTTTATTTATTTTTACATTTTCATTGGTTATTTGATAAAATAAAATATTCTTGACACATCTTATTTCGAAGAACTTTTCATGTAGTTTTTTTATATGTAAATTTTATTTTTTATTTCTATACCAATATGTAAATAAAATGAATTGAAAAAACTTGATATTTTACCTCGAGAATACAAGTGTAGCAAATATTTAGGGACGGAAGTATAAATCTAATTACACATATTTCTTTTATGTTATTGACTTATTATAATGTAGGTAGTATTTATTCATAAGAAATATTTGCACTAAATAGCACTAAAACTTAAGTCATTTCCTTAAATAGCAATTAAATTGTTTTATTCCCTAAATAACACTTAATAATGTCCATAATGTCATGTGATGACAAATATTTGCTTGAATAATGACTAATGCATAATGACTAAAAGTGCTACATTGGGAAGAAAAACACATGTGGTGCTATTTGGAGAAAATCATTATGTTTTAATGCTATTTAAGTAAATTTCTCAAAATATAAATTACATAAGGGGGAGGTAACCCACTTTAACTTGCAAAGTAATGAAAAAATGATGGAGTATTTATTTAGAATGTTTTAAAAAAGCAAAAAGAATAAGAACATATGAAAAAATGTTACAACATACGTCAAAAGTAACGACTATAAACTTCATAAAAGCTATGAGCCACAAGTTGGGATAGGTCGAGTTAGAACGATAAGAATTTTTAGATGTTTCAGTGCTAGTCTATTTTTTTTAGAATATTTAAATTTGGATATTTTTTATATCTATACTATTGGGAAAATAAATAATTGGCATACTTTTTTTTGTTATATCATTATATAAATAAATGAATAGATATTTACGGGACAACGGGATGGAATGAGAAAATATTTATATGCCCCGATCCTGTCATATTTTAAAACGATTGGAACGGGTTCGAGACAAAATTTTATCATTCCTAACAAAATGAGACATTATAGAGACGGGACCGGGACATTTCAGGTCGGGACAACGGTTTCAAAATTCTTGCACACACCTTGCCACACCAGTGTCGCTCTAGACTAAAATATCCTTCAAATATTAGGTGAATAGCTACGTTGTTCACTATGATTTTGGAAATGGACACCAACACCCCTCTCGTTTTTTCTTTATTGTTTTTCTCTTTTCTTCTATGTTTTTCATAAATACTTTTTAATTTATTATTAAAAATTATTTTTTATGATGTTTTAATAATAAAAGTTTTTCGTGGTTGCAATAAAAAATAAACTAAATAAAAAGAATTAATGTATACTTCATTTGTCTCAAATTAAACATTTTTTTTCCGAATGAGCTCTTTATTGATTCATTTTCAGATCATGATACAAAATTCAATGAAACATTCTCTTTTTACACTAAAGCTTATTTCTCATTTTCTGTTAATCTTATGGTCTCTTTATTTATTATTTTCCCCTTTTTCAAAAAAAATAATTTTACACCGTTTTTTAAAAATCAAAATTAGAATAAAAGAAAAAATAAAATAGAAAAGAAAATAAAGAAAAAGAAAAGTATATGAAAAAATACTTTTATAAAATAGGAAAAATTAAGTCATGAAGGAAATTGTTTGCGTATCGGTCCAAAAAATGTTATTGATGTATAATTAACTACCCCATCCGTCCCCCTAAGTTCTTCTCGTTTTGACTTTTTCTGTGGTTTTTAAGGAGAGTTGAAAAAGGTGAAAGTTTACTATAATACCCTTAATGAAAATAGGTGGAGTGTATTAAATGAGGTAGGTGAGGTTTAATAAGGGAGTATATATTAAAAGAATATTACTCAGTACTGATTTGGTCTCGACATATTCATAAAAATAAAATCTTTTTAGACTAAAAAAATTAAATATTTAAATTGACAAATGAAGTATACGTTGAATTTTTTACTTCAAAAACAAATATTTTTTATTTTTTTAAAACTTTTATAAAGATAAAGTTTTAACTTTTGAAAAACAAATTTTCATTATTTCAAATACAAAAAAATTTTCTTCTCTTTATGAAAAAATAAAAGAAAAAGAAAAATAGTACCCCATTTCCAAAAAGCTGATTTTGGGTGTATTGCAATTTTTTTGGTATGCTGCAAGTAGACCTGTAAACTTTTATGATTTTATTATTTGTTTTGAATAATGTGTTGATCACTTAATTTCTAAATATCAACATTTTTAATTTTTAAATACGCTTTTTAACTCGTTGGGTCAGCCCCAACCGATAACTCTGGGTCATGAACAAGCACTCTTAGACCCGAAGTGACTTGAATCTGTAATAACCCAAACCCGATAATACCGAACCCGACCGACCGCTTTGCCAGGCCTAGATTTTATACTTATACTCAAGCACAAAAGTTTCTTTGTAAAAGATGGATGAGGCTCATTCCGATAGTCCCTCAGACCTGGCCGGAGGGTCGGTGAGAGAATTTAAATTAGACTGTGATCGCAGATTGACGATAAAGAGTGAAGCATGCACCCAGCTAGTACAGTTGCTAGAAATCGAGCTCGATCGGATCTACGTTCTTGGTACTCCTTATTTTTGCCAACTGCGCCACCGATTAAAGTTTCTTTGTAAATACAGTAAAAAAATGAAGGCTAGAAAGATGGGTCATGGGTGTATATAGGCCGGCAAAAACTTCCAGTTGTTAAAGATCATGATGGAGGAAGTGTTGAAAAGAGTGATGAAGAAAGTTAGATCGATGCTCTTTGTTGAATGCTTTTGTTTTAATTTTCTTTTTGAAAAACCTTGTTTGGATTTATTTAAAATGGTGACAGTTTTTTTATACTATAATTTTTTAATATTAGTTTTACCTGTTCAATAAAGTTCAATCTAAAATATATCCACAACAGAAATTCAATAGTTTTACCTCTTAGTGTTTTACCTCTTAGTGTTTACATAATTACATGGGATCTGGCCAATCTCACGTCATCTATGAGTCTCACTCATGTACTCCCACCATAGAAAATACGTTTCATATTTTTTGTATATCCTAAAAAAAAATTCTATCTCGTCTTAAATACCAAAAAAAATTTCGAAATAACTTTTACCCACAATAAATAATAAATGTGGTAATTTTTAGACATTTTAGTTGTGGGTAGAAGTGTTTTTTTGTGATGGACAATAAATGAAACGTAACTTTCTTTTTGGGACGGAGAGAGTACATTCTAACAACGATCAGAGATGACACGAGTCGAGATGCTTCGAGTTTTACACTGTTTCGTATCTAGTCGTGTTATTATATCTAAATGGTCCAGAACGGTTCGAATCACGAGCCTATCTCGCTTTAATTTGTCTCATAATATATACGCATTTTGGGATTATTGTTGGGATTTAGAGAATGAGCCATAACTGGAAGATTAAGATCGCGCGATCTTTCTGGGGATCTCGAGACTTATAAGAGACACTGAGACAACGAGCTCGAGGTCTATATATCTTATATATGACCTCGGGATTCCCTTGAGGTCTCACGTGGGCTTTCTCCTTAGTGAGCTTGTTCAAATGTTGGACAAAATCCCACAAACTCACACCATTTCTTTAATCATCGGGTCAACATGAAGGATTAATTTTTCATTCACTTTTTTTTAAAACCATTTTTGGCGTAAAATTTATAAAAATGTTTGTCTGACTTGGGAGAATACTTGTCCGTCAAACAATAGTCAACGTTAAGCTTCATTGATATTTATGTCCAAATAAAGTGATCGATCACTTAATCCTAATCAAATTAAATGTCCAAAAATTCTAACAATTTTTAATTATAAAAAAAAAATCTCATTTTTGCATATATTATAATATTAAAGTAATAAGAAAGAAAGAAAAGCATGATGAGACATACATGAGCATGTAATGACCAGCTGGAATATGATAATGCATGATGCTGCTACATGTGCTTACACTCGTATGCCATTACACCTTAGAACAATTATATAATTAATAATGTCCATAAATATAATAATTAATTAGAATAATAATATAATTGTCCCTCACTTTCATCACTTTCAAATTAGTATGTTCCCATTTCATGTTTTTATGTACGTGCAAGGCTTCACTGATTTAATTTTAATTAAATTCATTTCAATAGAAATGTACGTACATAAAATAAAATTTAAAAAACAAAGTTTTAAACACGTGGACTACATCATTGCAATAACTTAATTTGAATTTAATCTGAATATAAAGTGAATAATTAAATGAGGGAGGAAGTGTATATAATAATAATTAATGATGATGACAATAATTAAAGACACATGAAACTTGTTTTGTGGTATCTTAACTAATTAATTAAAATAATAATTAGCTATATAGCTTGATCTTCAATTCTTACACAACAATCCAAGCATGCAACTCAACTTACTCCGATCCGTGTATATATAAGAACGAAAAAGTGCATCTTTTATCTCTGAACTTTTTTAAAAGTACATAGTTTACCCCTGAGCATTAAAAAGTATACCGTTACCTTTAAACTTTTCAGAAATTGCATAATTACCACTGAACATTAAAAAATGCACCAAATATATATCTCTAAACAAATTTAAAATGTTGTACCGTTGGTCCTAAAATCTAAGATAGGGAGTGTGTTGCTCCCACACACGGGAATTGAGAGTATGACTCATCTGGTCTTTGTGAAATCCCCAAAGTACCCTTCCCAAAAGTTATCGTCTTTATTTAAAAATTCAGGGGTATACAATGCAATTTCCGAACAGGGGTACATATTTGGTGCACTTTTTAATGTTCAGAATTAAATCGTACAATTTCTAAAAAATTCGAATGTAAAGGTAATTAAATACATCATGTGATCTGCCTTTTTCCGATCCTTCCGTTAAAAAGGTTGGTTAGAATGAATTACCTAAAAAAAAAATCTTTATGAATTATAATATTCCAATGGGTTTGGTTATTAGTTGGGATGCAAAAGAACAGATGAGATGAGAGTTGTTATAAAGTGATTAATTCACTTTATCTGGTGGAGTATATATATATATATGTCTCAACCTATGCAACGGAAAACTGTGTGCTAATAACTACTCCCAACCCCTCCTTACTTTTTTTTAACTCTAAATTAAGTTGGCTTTTATTATTTACAAAATTAAATCTAATTTTTCTAATTTTTGTTAGTCATTTGAAAAAATAATTAATATCGAGAGTTTAAAATACTCATGTTGGGCAAGCTGGACAGGAAGAGATCATAAATTATGGCCCAATGCTCCCAACCCCTTCGTACTATGTCCTAAAATTACTTTACATTTTGTTTTTTCTAGATAAATTTCTTAAACTCAACTTAATAATTTTATTTTGAACATAATATAGGTTTATATTAGAAAATGTTTTAATAGTCGAATTATAATATTCGTAACTGTAAAAAATTAAACGGGAAGTTAATTTTAGTACGAAGAGAGACTCAAAATCTTTAAATAAGTTACTCTATTCTTGATAATTTAAACCACTCATTTCAATTTACAATATTTGACTGAAATTATTTTTTAATCATTTTATATGAAAAAAGATCTAGAATTAAAAAATAAAATTACATATTTTAAATCTACATAAAAAAATCTACAAAAATAATGGTGACATAACTATATTATTGGATCAAATTACTCGCACAAATAACAAAGGATAGTGAATGAAGTTTGACTATGAGAATAGTTCACATGCAATTTCATTTGAGACGGAAGAAGTAAAGTATGTTCATATAATTCATCCATGTTTTTTCGGGCTAGTAAATACTAAACCAATAAATATATTCACTCCGTCATTAAATATTTGTCTACATTTGATTTTTTTCCGTCAAAATTGGTAAGTTTTGACCTTAAATTTAAAAATGGTATTAGATATTGATACAAAAATAGTTTTATTAGATTTATTATATCAAATATTGTCAAAATATTGATCTATTTAATTATTATACAATTTATATTTTATTTAATCAAAGATCAAATGTTGAAGATAATTGACAAAAAAAGTCAAATTTGGACATAAACTTAGGAAAGGAGATGGTAATATATAAGAGGCAATAACTCAAATTTTTTCCGGCCCAAATTATTTTTTTGGCCCAACCTCGTGTCATATAAAAGTTGCTTTCCAAACATAAAAATCATTTCCGCCTCTTCAACCCTATCTTCCTCGACCATGCGTAGGGCTGTAAATGGATAACTGAAATCCGATTACCGTCCACATCTGTATTCGTTTAAATGGAAAAAATCCGCATTCGCTTTAAACGGATATAATCCGTGTCTGATTAAGCACATCCGATTGATAAACGGATGCGAATTTGGTAATTATAGATCCGATCCGTGTATACATCCGTTTATATATCCGTATATTCGATTATTCAATCCGTTATACCGAATATAAGTAATAAAAAGTTATCCGTAGTTTAGAGTAATTAATATTTTTATGTATACTCCTAGTTTTCTAATTTCTTCTACCCAGCCCACTAAGCCCTAAATGGCCCAAAACCAAATCTTGATTCCTTGATCATGGACCACTATTGAGAGAGACCTGAGTATTGATTAAACCTAAAGACCTAACGCTTTTTTTTTCCGGATCAGCGACCAACCGACCCAGCGTCTTCCTCAGCGATTCTCCGGATCCAGCGACGAGCGGGCAGCGACCACCGACCAGCGAGCGAGTCTGCGGCTACACTCTTCAGCGCATCACCTCAATCCTTAGCATCGTCATCTACTCTTTTCTTTGATTTTAGGTACGAACTCTCAATTTTCCTTTTATTTTAGAATCAACGCCTCAATGAAAATCGCCACTGTTGTTTTACTCGAATTGTTCATTTGATTTTAGAATCAGCGCCACTATGAAAAAAAGAAATCGCCACTACTGTTGTACTCCAACTAGAACCCCACCGTTATTATTATTATTATTATTTTTGTTATTGTTATTAATATTATTTTTATTTTTATTATTATTTGTTTTTTTAGACTCTTCCGAGTGTAGGGTTAACACTGTATGAAGATGAAGTGATGGTGCTCTCGACACTCAGTGCATATTTTTTGTTTCATTATAGTGATTCTAAGAATAATTGTAATTATTATTATAAAAAGTAAAACACAATTTTATTCCCAGTTGTGCGACTTGCAATTTTAACAGTTTCTTTTTAATTTATTGATGGTAGTTGAGTATATTTAAAGTAAAATTATTTATGTATTTATTAAACTCAAAGTGGCCCAAAAGATTTTACACGGAGTAATTCACTAAAAAACAGCTCCATATTTTCGTGATTAGGCCCAAATTTTTAGGCGGTTTTTTTTGCTTTTAGCTTTGTTAAGAGGTAGATTGTTCCTTTGATTTTTTTCTGTTTTTGTTACTCAATTCGAATTCGAAAAATTAAATGCATTTCGTTTGACTGTATTCCTTGGAAATGCATTCGAATTTGACTGTTTTTTGTTCTGAAACTTGGTTAAGGGTTTAAGGTTTTTGGTTGTGCTTGGTTGATTTTAGATTTTCAGATTACATTTTCGGACATTTGGACGAATGTTATTTTCGGATACAGATACAGTTTTTCCTTGCAAATCAGATGTTTTATCGAATCTAGATACGGATTGGACTCCGATTTTTTTTAGAATTCGGATGCTTCATCGGATTCGGATATATTCGAATCTGCATCCGTATCCGCCGTATTCGGATTAACTATTGTAGACATCTGTCGGATACGGATGCAGATTCAGATAACGGTTTTGCTAATCGGATTCGGATACGGTTATAATACATCCAAAACGAATATTATCCATTTACACCCCTATCCAAACCTAAAAATCATTTTGTCCGCTTCAACCCTATCTTCCTCGACCGTGCGTATCTCTCTCTCTCTCTCCTATATTTTCGCTCATGATTTTTAAACATATTTGTTGATTTCCCTAAATGCCAATTCTTTTCTTCGATGCATAACTGGCTTTATGTGCTATTGATATTTTTAGCCAATCATTTTTTTGGATGGTTTTGCTTTTGTTTTGATTTAATAGTTTTTTTATTAAGATCTGTTATAACACATACATAGATCATTCAATTTCTTTTCGGGAAGTATATATTCTGAATTTTTATGTATACATACATACATACATATATATATATATATATATATATGAATGCGCTGGGTAGGAATATTGACATCCCCAATTTCAGAGAGTGATACAAAACGAAACAATTTAGATTTTATTTGGTTTAATTTGGATTTATACATATATGAGAATGATTTTAATTTGCAGTATTTTTTCTGTGATACTTTTGTCTTATATGTGGTTTAATTTGCAGTACTTTTTCTTATATCAAATTTTAGTCGTATAATTTAATTTTTTAATCTTCTTTTTTGTTCTCAGTCTTAAGAATAATTTTCTATATTTTTCATGAAAAAGAAGCTCAAATGTATCCCCTCAAGAAGCAAACAGTAGACTTCGGAAGGATCGGACTACACGGACTCTAATAGCACAATGACGTTTCTTGTTGTTTACTTTGAGAAAACACCATTGCCCAAGGCCTGCCATTTATATGAGTGGTATTATTGAAAGAAAAGTAGAGAAGTTGTGAGAACGGGGAAGATTGATGTAGAGGGAAAGAGAAACCTATGATGTGTATTTAATTATTTATAATACTCTCATTGTCGCTATGTGATGTATATTAGGGGTAACTTTTGGGTCATGGGCTGAATTTGGGCCATAATTTATGATCTCCTCCTGTCCAGCATTGTAGTCCAAAATTAGGCCCGTTACTGTAGAACAGTGTTTGGGCGGGAACATGGTTCCCAGCTCTTTGGCCTTTGTATATAGTAAGATAAGATAGAGGGTTCATTTGGGTTTTTGTCAATTAAGAATATATTTGTACGTTTGATTTGAATATTTGGTTCTCATGTACTTTGTTACTTGTGTTATTGTCATTTTTTGGCAATATGGATTTAACATTGTTTTGTTAGTCCATTATGAATATGGATTTAGTTGTTTAATAATATGTTCTACTTTATGGATAGTGATTTTTTAATACATGTAATGAAACATGAGAATTAAATATGGAATTTCAAATTCCAAATATGAGTTGAATATTTAAATTAATAACTTATTCGAATACGAACACCATTTTTTTTAATCAAATAAAAATATGAATATGAATATGAACATCAATAGTAGTACCTTTATCTGAATATGAATATGTTTTTATATTATTTGATTTGATTCAATTTGTTTACAGTCCTACGTAAATTCCAAGCGCAGGTAAACACGGAAGCTGAGACACTCTAGTTACCTTCAGCATCATCCTTCAACATGCAGGTACGTCTCCTTTAAATGTTCCGAATAAAAAATTGTGTCTTGTTTCATCATTTATGAATTTCTAAATCTAATGTGAAAAACTCGATATGTTGTCAATCAGTCAATGTGAGAAACTCAATATCTGAAATGCCGCTCCACACATCTTTTATCCTTATACGCACTATATTTTTGAAGATTTGTATGAAAGACCACTCTATAGATCTTATTTTTATGTCTCAGATGAGTTTATTTAGGTTTTTTTCAAAATCGCGATTTCATATATTTTATTATTCGTAGATTAATTTGGCCGCACATTTTTATTCACTAAAATGATAAAATGTGTGTTTTCGCCTTGTCTTCTTTTTTTGTATATATTTGGAGTATCTAATATGGAGTACATCAAGATATCTGTATTTTAGTTTTTAATATTATCTACTTCCTCCGTCCCCCTATATTTGTCCACATTTGACTTTTGGAACTGTTCATCTAAGCACTTTGACTCATCAAATTCTCTCAATGTGTAAGCCTAAATATAGTCATGTGTGATCTTGTTTGATTTGTCTTAACATATAGATTATTAATATATAATTTTTATAATTTTTTAATATACAAATTATAAGATAAAATGGATTAAAGAAGTGCATTGGATGGTGTAAAAATTAAAGTGGACAAATACAGGAGGATGGAGGGAGTATTACATAAAACATATAGAATCAGAGTTTTTATGTTTGGATTTTTAGTTTGGGAGTACAGAGTGAAAAATTCTTCATTGCTTTGGATTTTAAATATTTCTGATGTTTTGGCATCTTATTGAGAATTACATTACGTTGAATCTCTTCCCGTCCCACTAAGTTTGAGACAATGGGAATTAGCCGAGGGAGTATTATCCAAATTGAATCTCTTCCCGTCCCACTAGTCGGAATTATTTGCATATTTCAAGAAGGCAATGTGTGTGTCTTAGTAGTGCAAGAGTGTGTATGTGTTTGAACATAAATAAAATGAACTTGACTTTTTCATGCTCTGCATAAGAAATTGCGTCCTTCCACTGAAGTTGTAACTGTTTGTAAAATTTGAAATTCTGCTTTTGAAGATTCTTATTGTGTGGTGTTCTTTTTCAGACTGTACCAGTGAATCCCAAACCCTTCATAAACAATTTGACTGGGAAGGCAGTTATTGCGAAACTAAAGTGGGGAATGGAGTACAAAGGTGCAACTTTTCTTCTTATCATCTGCTTTGCTCCTATATATCATTGATAAATATGTCTTTTATTTGCCATTAAAAGGTGATTCGTGAGTGGTTTAAGACAGTTTGTTTCTTTTATTGTCTTTCCTTGACCAGGGTTTCTTATTGCTGTAGATTCATACATGAACTTACAGGTATTTTTCACACTTGTTGATTCATATATACCAGTTTGACATTGCTTATCGCTAATAATTTTCCATTTCGTACAAACTTATGCGTGACCATTTATTCGCACAATTTTTCCAGCTGGGAAATGCAGAAGAGTATATTGATGGTGTTTTCACTGGAAATCTCGGAGAGATCCTGATCAGGTATATTTCCATTTGTTTTTGTTATTACGAGTATCATTATTATTATTGCTACCATCGCCAGTATCACAATTACTAGTCCTATTTTTGTTATATTATTCATACCATTGTCCATAAGAATGATTTCATCATTTTCCTCTTCACCCTTGTTTGATATTGTAATGAGTAGGAGTAGTAGACACAATATGCTATGAAAGATATAGTACCCGTTTGGCAACAACTTGCATTTTCGTTTTCAGAAGTTGACACGCACCATTAAAGAACAATCCAAAACGTGGTTCCCAAACAAGGCCTTAATTACGTTCGGGCTTTCTTGTCTATTAATCTTTCTAATGTCCGTTCTTTTGCTGCTCGTACATCCAGATGTAATAATGTCCTCTATCTCCGTGGGGTGCCGGAGGACGAAGAAGTTGAAGATGCAGCAGATGAACGCGAATAGGGAGGGAGGCAATAACCACCACCAGTTCACTTGCTTGACTGAGTATTAATCTGGATTTGAGATTTGGGAATGTGGATTTTACCATTAGTCACTCAAAACACATTTTGCAGATTATGAATTGTCATTAGACCATGTGTTTGTACTTTGTACCATGTGTTTTAATCTTTCAACTAACCTTTATCAGCCATCCAATCCGAAAACTTTATTCATACACACCTCTCCAGTTCCAGATTAATTTTGCCTTTTTATATTTCTAAAAATAATTTATGTTTTTTTTTCCTTTTTTTGTTGAAAAAAAATTGTTGTTCAAGTTAACGAACAAGTCACCATGTTGGCGGAGAAAAACAAATTTGGACGTTGGAAGCAGAAAGAACTAAGGGGTTGTTTGTTTTAGCCTCTTAATGGTTCAGATGTCTGAATGATTCAGCATTTAATGGTTCAGACTGTTTGTTTTAGTCTCTTAATGGTTCAGATGTCTGAATGGTTAAGAGATTTGCTTCTGAATGGTTAAGTATTATACAGAGTCTGAATGGTTAAGAGCTCTTATCTGAATTGATCAGACATTTGCCTCTGAATAGTTAAACAATATACTAGCTCTTAATGGTTTAGACCTCTTACTGGTTCAGCACTTAATGATTCAGACCTCTTACTGGTTCAGCACTTACCCATTCAGAAGTTACCAAACAGCTCCTAAAATTAATTTAAAATGTCAAGTTAGTATTAGTATATCTTAATTTTGTGTTTTTTATTAAATTAATTTTTTTAATTGTTTCAAATCATATTTGGTTATAATTGGGTAACACGTCCATGTTATTTTCTTTAACATTAATATCTTAACATGCATATTTCTAACTCATGTCTTTGTAACAAAAAGGTAATGTTTTCTATTGATATCAATTGTAAGAAAATAATATGCATAAATAATTCAATGTTTGCTTGCTAAAAAATATATCTCACCTCAAAAACATCACTGCATTTGAAATTTTTTAGTTAGAGGTTGTTTATATTGTTAAAAATACCCAATTATACACGCATTAAATAATTTGTATTTATATAGTTGAAATAATACCCAATTTTAATAATAATACCCAATACCTAATTTACCCAATTTTAATTTTAATAATAATAATAATAGTTGAAATAATAATAATAATAATAGTATATACATAAATTGTTTTCAAATCATTGTTGGAAGAGATTAAAAATGTTGAAAGAATTCGAAAGAAATTCAAAAAAAATTAAAATAAATTAAAATAAACTGGAATGAATAAGGAGAATATAAAAAAAATAAACAAAACAATATTGAAGAAAATTAAAAAAAAAACTAGAAAGAATTAAACATGTTAAAAAATTACTCATAGGCGATGAGTTTTGGGACAACTCTAAGGTCCTCTTGTTTTTTTTCAAACATCCAAAGGCCCTTAAAATAAGTGTTTAGCTCATCATCGTCCACTTTCGTTTTGGATAAAAAACCAAGGTAATGAGTAAAAGGACCCAATTACCCCTAGACTACCCAAGCAAGTATCCCTCTGTCGCCGCCGTCCCCAAATCTATCCTTTTCTTCGGCGTCCTCCACCGTCACGCTTCATTCCGCCACCTTCAAGACCACCTACCATCTCCAGTTTGCCACCGTCTGGCTCCAATTTGCCACCACCCATGCCATTTTAAAATGAAAAGACTAAGACCGTCCATCCCCAACTATCAAAAACTCGGACAAGATATGTTCACATCTAAGATTTGAGAAAATACTTTGACATCAGAAACGTAAATTTTGAGAAGGGAGAAAACATATTGCTCCGGCGCACCGTCGGAGAAAACATCCATCTGCCATTATAAGGCTCCGATTTTCGAATGATGATGATCTAAGATTGCGATTTGGGATTATCATTTATGGCCTTCCGAGGTTGAAGTCTTTGCAAAGGAGCAATAACGGAGGGTATAATAGACTTTTTTATCACATTTTTATTTCCTTAAAAAGAATATGGACAAATACTCTTTTTGCTGAAAACAAAGAGACATTTCAATATCTTTTTGTTGTGCCATTACCAGAATATACCCTCAGTTTTCACACTAGTTTTAAGAGCCCTTGAGCATTTCTAAAAGTAGAAGGGACCATTGAGTTGTTACTCCAAAACTCAAGTCACCTAGGAGTAATTTTTTGGCAAAAAAGTTTCACTGTAAAAGTTAAAATTTAGAAGCCAAGAGATAGAACTGTAATGCAAAAATTGTGAGTTGGCCCTTCCCATGAATTAATAAAAATTGAAGGAACACTAATTATTTATACTAATCCACAATACAGCACAACACACATAGTAATTAGCATTCATTAACTCAGTGTAATTCCAAACGCCATGCGATAAAAGTGATGAACTAGAGAGGGTAAAATATAGAACGAGCCGAGTTCTATTTGTATACCAAGTTTATGTTAACGATAATTATACCAACAACTATACCAAAGTTAAATCATCATGAGTCAGTCAGTGAGATGAGGTAATAAATAGTAAAATTGCAATGGAGGGGAGGGAGGGCACAGTTTAATATCCAACATCCAACACACCCCGAAACAGATGTGCCTTTGAGAGTAACTAACTACGAGACTTCCAAAGTTGCCTGATGATGGCGATGAAATGGAGCCTTTTACCAGTTTAACCTTACTGTGCGTAGACGTAGGTCGCGATCTTGATAGAAATGGAAAGAAGCATTATGACCCAGAAGAAGAGAGAGAAGAACCAACCTCCAAGGGCAGAAGATACTGTTGATGAGGGCTTTTCGTGACGACGGTTGACTCCTGGTTCCAAGCTGCCAAAAGAAAGGATGAAATTGTAATCCTGCCCGGCGTGCTGCTTGCTGCCACAGAGGAGAGTGAGGTCCCTTATTTGTATCAAACCGGCAGTAACGTGGACCGAACTTGATGCTCCAGTGACCAGTGCTGCTGCAGGCGCACCCTTTGGGAACTCTGACGCAAATGCTGGAGGAGCAGGGATGTTGCCCAACATTTGACTTGCCTGCTTGATGAATGGATGTTGTCTGTATTCTGCATCATCATCATCAAGAAGAGAAACAACAGTTAATGTGGATTCTGATTATCAACGTCATCATTTCTGCTTCTAGTTTTTTTTGTTTCCCTCTATCCATGACTTGATGGAGCCTATTTTGGTCTAAGACAGTGGTAAACTGTGAATAAAAAGTACTGAATCATGGTGTGGATGAACTTTTCATTTTCATAATTTATATATAAAGTCGCTAAGAACTTACAATTTTTGGTATGGAGCTGCTTATTGAGAATTATAAATGACTATTAAGTTTACAAAGAATTGGTGGTATGCCTTTTAAGTTGTTTTACCTGGTAGCACAACCTACAAAAGTTTTTCCTTTTACCAAACAACCATTTGGATACAAAAGGTGTTGAGACAGCCAAAAAACCCAAGTCTGATATATATTTAATTTATAACCTACCATATAATCAATGTCGAACTCTTGAATTAGTTAATTCCCCTCACATAACAAAATCTGATTATTATGATTCTTAAAACACTAGTTTAAATTTTTTTTTGACAAACCACCCTCTAAATGGAAGGTGGAATATAAGCTTAAGACAGCCTGAACATTGAGATGGAAAAACATCTATCCTACCTGACCCCAATTTGGTAAGGGCGGGCTTTGAAAATGCCGGAATATCAGGTATTTTATGCTCATCACCAAGGGACTTCTCATTGGGTGAAATCGCAGTTCTAGCAGCTTCGCATGCATCCTGTGCAGAAGAAAGCAACGAGTTCAGCTGCAATGCTTAGGAACACAATGCTAAAAAAAAGCAAAACATAATGACTTCAAATTAATTGCACCTACATTCCAGAGGTTTGATCAAATTGCAAAATGACCTTTGAGGTCCATGAAAATAACAATGAAGCCCCTTGGCTAGTCAGATTTTCAGCAAACAGCCCTTTTTAACATTGACAGATTATATAATGTAATGATAGGATGACATTAACAAGAAATGTGCATCTTTGTATTGAATTTGGTTGTTTTGAGTGCATCTTATTGTCGAGAATATTTAAAGCTCTCTCTAAAAGAGAATGTTCAGGACCTAAAAAGGGTAATTATCTTTAGTTTCTTAAGTCTGAAAAGGACTTGTTTGTGATTTTCAAAAACCTGAAAAGTCATTTAGCACTTCAATCCAGTTCTCTATGAAGGTAGATGTGATTAACCTATAATTTCAATGGGCATCTTACCGTATTAACAAATGACGGTGGTTCTCCAAGAAATTCATCACTCCCCGCCAACATCGCAGGATCAAATAGTATGTCCTGGAAATCATTGGTGGCATCACAAAAATTAAGGTATTCCTCCAGCATTTCAAAACCTGAATTATCTGCCTTAACAGGATTTGAGAGATCATTGGTTTCCAGGAATGTTCCATCATTAAACTGAAATTGGCCAGTAGAAACCACGAGTGGTTCATTAAGAATGCTATCCAGATTTTCAGAGGTTGTGTCATTGCTAGATTCACCCATGTATTCATGCTTGACAGCAGACTTAGGATCAAAATCATGAATTGGCTGATCATAGGACCTTTGCTCATCAGAATTTTGTGACCCACAAGGGTGCTCAACATCATTCACTATGATATTCTGGATATCTTCAACATGTTCAGCCGAGTTATCAAAGTAGACAGTACCATTGTTCACATGAGCCATAGCACCATCTGAGGGGGTGTCTACCCCAAGAATCTGGTCAAATATAGTAAAAGAAAAATTAAATTTTACCATAGGCAATATAGAGGTATTTTAACATTTTTCAATTACTAAAGCTATTAGTTTAGTGACCACACCCCAAAAAAATGAATCCGCCACATCAAATTGGAAATGCTACAATTAAACTTCATATTGGAGTAATAAACAGCTACGACTTATTCCATTAAGCAAGTGATAATGGTTTGTTCTTAGAAATCAAAGTGTTAGAGGCCCGAAAGGAGACAATGTCAGTCATACATTTTTTTACTAGAAAGTTAGATGCTACAATTAAACTTCATATTGGAGTAATAAACAGCTACGACTTATCCCATTAAGCAAGTGATAATGGTTTGTTACTTAGAGATCAAAGAGTTAGAGGCCCAAAAGGAGACAATGTCAGTCATACATTTTTTACTAGAAAGTTAGATGTAAGAACACATGCAAAATTTAAAAATAACTAATCCACCACAATATAGGGGAGCAAGATGCTGTATAGAGACTGATTAACAAGATTGGGAAAGACGGAGATATTTTTTTCCCATAAATACAACAACAACAACCCAGGTGAATCCCACAACAGTAGGGTCTGGGGAGGGTGTGCATACGTCTTTCAGTTTTCCATAAATGTATATTAAAATTGAGCACCCTAGCTTTCGCTCTTTTAGCTTTCCAGTTTTTGTTTGTTACTAAAATATTAGAAATACTACTCCCTCCGACCCAAGAAAAAGACTCATTATTTCCATTTAGGGATGTCCCAATAAGAGCAGCCTCTTTCCTTTTTTTAGAAAACTTTGAGTGGCTCAAAAGCTTTCTCTCTTCTGCATCACTTTCATTCACACATTTTCACTTTCCTTAAAGTTTGTGCCAAGTCCAACCAAGATCCTTTCTTTGGGATGGGGGGAGTGCTAAATAAAGACCAATATGTGCCCCAATATGTGCCCCAACAGATTTAATGCATTAAAGAGTATATTAATATCAAGCAAGAACACAAGAAATTTAAATGGAAAATCCTACTTAAAGTTCTCCAATGAGTCTGGGTGTTTGAGATTATCGGATATAAATATATAATGCATATGTCTTTCAGTTTTGGTAAACTTTGGCCTTCATTGTCCACTCCATCAATATTAAATAGTAGAGTACATGTTTTTTCACATCCAAGACAGGATCTCAGCAAAATCTGTGGCCAAGAATCCCCCTCTGACCACCATGCTAAATGGTGGTTTAAACATGAAGGACTAATTGACTATCATCAATTATAACAACTGAGAGGCTAGATTTATGGAAGAGAAGGACTAACATTGTGATTTCGCATTGTACTTTTTCCACAAAGTTCTCTCCTATTAAACAGTCGAACTATTAAGATAAGTGAACGGGCACTATTATAACATTTCCGTAAAAACATATAGGCTAAAAAAGGCAGAAAAGTGGTAATTGTAGTTAGTCACTTAAATAGACCTGAGCTATGTTCAATACCTTTACTCCATACTATGAGACTTCTTAATTTGTTTCATATCATATTAATATATTATAAAGAAATACTGGTATATAATCATGACTTGATCACCTTGGGAAAAAACAGCTCCCTGAGTGAAGCACAATATTTGTAATGGGAGACCAATAGTTTCGACTTTCAACTGCATATTCTATGAACGAATATATTCTACAAACATAAATTTAAGTGACTAACTTGAAAATTAACTTGCATTAGACAACAACCATGCTTGCAGCAAGCATAAGAACAAAAAGAGCTATGCTAAGCCGAGGGTAAATATAAAATGTGGATATAGAAGAGAGCTCAGACCTGCTCAAGTTCATCCCCATCCAAACATATACCATCCAGAAATCCAAAATCCTCAGCTAACTCTGCCTTAGGGGCCGCTCCTGACTCATCCATCTCCCATTCTTCCGCAATGAAAGGTGCTCCATACTGTTCCCCATTCTTTGGCCCAGCCCCACTTTTTTGAAATACTCTGCATAACACAAATGCATCCTTCCCCACACAAAAAAATATAATAAAATGAGAAAGGTGTGGGGAAAACCACACCGAGAAGTATCAAGAATTGAAATTAGAAAATGATCATATATGTAAGGGGCTTTCTCATATTGTTTTTGCTCAGGAAAATGAACATGTTGTCCAAAGTGATCAAGGTTTGTTCTCCGCTCTTGATTGGGATGTGCGTTCATAAGATAGAAGAGAAGCTTTAAGTTAAAAAAAAGCAGTACATTCAAATGTGATAAATATACATTAACTTGTGATGCAAACCTGAACAAGTCCGGATTTACTTGATTTCTCATCTACACGTCTGTACTCATGCATCACCCAATTAGTCCTCTGCCCCTTTGGAGCACGGCCAATGTGATAGACCAGTGTTTTCTTCATCCCCACCACGTGAGACCTATGATAAACACCTCTGTCCTTTCCGGTAGTCTTCCAATACCCTTTTTCAGTTGCCCGGTTAGTCCTTGCACCATTCCCATACTTCTTATCAAGCATGCTGAAAAAGTACCACTCAAGATCTCTGGTCTTCAGTCTTGACTTGCCTGATGACATCACAATTACATCAATATACTTCCAAAATTAGTACAATTTGACAACAGACACTATAGCCAAATGGTGTTTATATTTGCATGCCAAAACCTAAAAGGGTTGATAGTCTACTTAGAGCATCTCCAATGAAGATTGTGTAAAAACTGCACATTCTTAAATATAACCTTTATACACTACACTGTAGACTTTAAAAAGAACATTAATGAATAAAATCCTACCACATTAATTAATTTCTCACATGATAAAAACCTCAAATTGAAAAGTCATACATACATCAATAACTCTAGATTACCCCATTACACCTAAGCTCCAACCAATTACTCATCAATCCCTCGCAAAAAAAAAGAAGAGGAAAATATAGCTCAAATCATGGCATCTGAAACTAAAAGTTCACCAGGACTCATAATCGCGTGCGGGTGTAAAGAGGCAGAGATATAAAGAAAGTTCGAAAAGGGTGTACCTGGGAGATCCCAGGGCTCGACCTTGTAAATATCGATCTCGGAGATGCAATCGAAGCGGAGGGGGAGAGAGCGGATCTTGCGCTGCAGATAGTAGACGACGAGCTCTTCGTCGGTGGGGTGAAACCGGAACCCCGGCGCCAATAGCTGCGACGATCCTCTTGATTCCATGAATCTAGCACACAGTTCTCCGGTGTTCGATCAGCTTGAATAGGGTTTTAGGGTTTGAATTTCAGAGAGAGAGAGAGAGAACTATAGGTTTCTGGAGACGACGGAGAGCATGTTTGGCGGTGGCTGTGCCGTGTAGACCTGGGAAAAGGAAAAGGAAGGAGACACTTCTTCCTATACTACCTAACATTGGTATTGGACTATTGTTTTTATTGGCTGGAGCATGTTCCCTCAAAATCTATACCTCAACATTTTGATGTTCTGATACAAAGTGTTGGTATGTTAACACAAATTTACACTGACAGAAAGTGTTGATGCGTTAATAAAAATAGAGATAGAAATCCTCCAATACAAATAGTTTTATCCGTATTAGTTTGGAATATGCTAGAGTGCCACCACATGGGTGATACCATGGGTGCACCCATACTTCGCGCAGACAAACACAGACGATTATCATCTGTGTTTGTCTATACGAAACATGGGTACACGTGGCACCCTAGTACGTAGTACTTTTGTACTCTTATTATGCAAATGGTCTACTATTCTAAATGGTCAACAATTTTTTTAATATTTTTTATTTATAGCATGTGCAAAATGGACATGTATAAATACATGGTACAATGGCTAATTTAGCTTATTAGCTAACAATATCATACCCATTCGAGATCAATTTTATTTTTTTAAGGTATGAATCCATCTCGGAGGACGATTATCGAGAAGAGATAAATTTGGTTTTGATCACATATTAGTAGCAAAAAAAAGTCTGCACTTGATACTTACAAAAACATATTACATAGCATAAGGGGGGTGTATTCAATCAGGATTTTGATGGATTTTTTTGGATTCTGAAAATCTATAGGTATTCAATTCAGATTTTAAAAAATCTTTTAAAATCTAGATGTATTCAATTCAGATTTTAAAAAGTCCTTTTAAGTATGATGGTATTCAAAAAATGATAGATTTTTAAAAAAATTCAATAATGTGGATTTTGATGAATTTCCATGTGCTGCTTTTAAATAAAAATCCAAATTCCAAATCCAACCAACAGCCTTAGGATTTTGCCAGACTCCTCTTCTTCCGCACAAATTAGATTTCACGCTTATCTTCTTTTTCTTCGGTCTGTAACTTAACTTCTCCTTCAACCTACTGCTGTCAGAATGTAATCAGCTCACTCCTCCAGTCCACCAGCAGTCCGCAGTGGCGGCAGCGAGCAATCAGCAGAGCGGCTGTGGGAATAGAGAGGAAGAGGATGAATCACTGATTATTGAATCCATGCGGACTTTGGCGATTGTCTTTTGGCGTAGTAGGCCAGACAAAGTGGCGCACTGGACTTTATATTTGAATCCATTATCTTTGAAGAGGATGAATCGGCAGTGGCACAGACTTCCGTTCCAGACTTCTAGAGTTTTAGTTTTGGATAGAAATCCACATAAATCAATAAAAGAATCTGACCAAAAAAGAGGTCAAAATTTATATGGAGTCTATGGATTTTCTAAATCCTTGGACTTTTTAAAGTTCAAAAAAATCTTAGAAAATCTCAATTGAATACACCCCCTAAGATCAAATTTTAGTATAACAACACGCAAACCTTTAATATTATAGCATTTGGCTTCTCCATTCGTGATGCTATGAGAGAATTTTCTCATTTAATTTTTCACGATTTTCAATGAAATATTTTGACTATTAATTTTTTTATTTATAGATAGATATTAGAAGAATATAATATTTCAAAATGAATTTATTGATATTAAATTTAAGATGTTGCTATTCTCAGTCTCATTTTGGCTAAATCTATTCAATTTATTATAAATTCTCAATTTTACGCTTAAAAATTGGTTTGCATCAAAACACTCTCTATTGCCTTTTAAGGTTAAAATTGTCAATTTATCATAAATGGGATGGATTTAGGAAAATTTAAAACTAGATTTAGCAACACCATTAAATTTATATCGTAATTTGGTTTATTTTTTTCATAATTTATAGTCAAAGTTTAAAAAAATTGATCATGATAGTCAATGACTCAAAGTGGAAAAATTCAAAAGAGACGGAAAGAGTATCAATTAGTTGTTTCTCGTCAAATTCTATCATACACCCGAATATATGTTTACATCCCGGTGTTCTATTCACATCACACCAAAGAAGTGAAGGCAAAGAGTAGAGATGCAATGAAGAATTTGCCAGGTGTATCTCTGCGAACAAATTGTACAATAGATTCTCTCTTATTTCTCTTATGTACAAAATAAAAAATGAGCACTTGGAAATTATCAATCCAAAACACCCCGTATATTTTTAAACTCACCTGTTTTTTTAAACTAAAGTTTAACATGTTTAGCTTGCTTGGAACACCTCATTTTGAAAATCACATTAGATTAATGACCTAATTCCGGAAGAAAATGGGTTTCCAAGCCACTCAATTTTCCCGAACAAGGGGGAGTAATGGTAAAATTCAATCTCAACAATGTCTTTGATAAACTTTCTTGATTGTTAAAATTACATTGAACGATAATTGAAATCTTATTCATAGAATTTTATCTGCATGTTTTATGACTTTTTTACCCAGTGTTTGTTATGCAAATAATCATACACATACCAACTATTTAGTTCTGCCATTTTAAAGAGCTCAAATTATAAAAAAAAATCAAAAGAGAACACAGAAACAAATACAGAGTATTTATCTCGAGAAGAATAATTTTACACAATTTATTTCGTGTAAATTAAAACACCAAATCAATTGGCTTTGATTCCAAAGCTGACATTTTACTCCCTAACCCCCGTAAATCCCCCCGCCAATCTGGCCCTAACAAACCCCCGTACCCCTCCAATTGCTCAATCCAAATTTTATTCACTTTATTCTTTATATTAATACTCTTAGAAGTACAGAGTAATTTTTTTATTACAATAGTCAATAACAAATTAACAATGATTCAAACATGCAGTCAAAAAATAAGACTTTCAAAATTTTAGGGAGTATCATATTTTTGAAGGGTGAAATCTAACATATAATTCTTTAAACTGTATATTACCATTAAAAAAAAGTTGCTTCAAAATTATACTCTTGCTTTTAGAATCTAGATGGAGGAAATATTACCACAAGTTCAGTCATATTCTCATCGACTTATTTTTATTTTTTATAACAAAGTATTTGTTCTTATTTAATTCAAATCAAATTGGAAATAATTTAAATATAACTATAATCAAATTAAGTTAGAACTTATTTCAATCTGATCAAGTTAAGAGGACATAATCTTAGTCGACCATTTCCACCCAATGATGCTTCAAGGGAAAAACTAAAAAAACTGAGGGAGTATTTTAACCTAACCAACAAGCTGTGGTACAACATATATTCAAAACTCTACTGATTTCCTCATTTACATTACACAAAAGATAGTATTTCAAAGTTTGTCTAACAGAAATAGGAACATATCCAGCATCCCTTTACTCGTCTTCCACTTTTTCTGAAGACGGTATAGAACGTCATCTCAGATGATCGACATTATTATAGAGAAAAAAAGTTGTAATTAGAAATTTCAATTTTATCACACTTTTCATGTTTCATTGATGTCCCACTCCTCATCGAGACTAGTCGATTAGGAGAGGTGGCAATCACATGAAATGCGAAGAGTGTGATAGAAAAAACCTACAAAATAAGAACAAAGATCGTGCTATAACCACACCATGGGTGACATCAAAATTAACACCGCTACTATCACAATTCTATGATAGTGGCAACCTTGGTGTCATCTTTGGGGTTAAACTAGCATTTTGCTAACAAGGGGTGGGGTGCATGAGTGATCATCATCATCCCCTTCCTCCGGCGACCCTCCTTAGGTCCTCATTCTCCTTGTTGAAGAGGTCGATGCGCGATTGGAGAATGTCAATCATGGCTTGAGCCCTCATCATTTCAATCTTCAAAGTCTCCCTCTCCATGGACACATTCAAGACCTCCTTCTCCAAGTTGCTAATGAACTTCAAATACCCGGGAGGCACGGACTTCTCGAGCGTGGATGAATCAAAGGTGGCATTAATGGTCGGGGTTCGGTTCTCCAACAAAGGGAATTCTAAGAGAGTGGGTTGGGAGTCATCATTTGTCGTCATCATCGTCATCGTCAAGGTTAGTGGGTCATGGCTTGTTGTGGTCGAATCTTCTGAACCGTTTAAGTGGCTTGAGGTGGGACCATCGTTTATGTTGCACCTTTTGCTTTGGGTCAAAGAGAGAGGTTCGGGATCCTCTTCGGATCTCTCTCTTTTACAAGCAAATGGAAGTGACAATGGGGGTTCGACAACCGGACTCGTAGGAGCCTTACATTCGTCACCCTGCAATTATGGCCAATATTTTAGTAGTAGTAAAGCAAGCGTAGCCTTCCCCTTGTTACAAGGGGTACAACAACAACAACAAACCCAGTACAATTCCACAAAAAGTAGGGTATGAGGAGGGTGTGTGTAAGGAGATCTTACCCCTACTCGAAAGTAGAGAGGTTGTGTCCAAGGGACTTTTGACTCAAACATAGAAGCGCAAACAATGTAAACACAGTAGCACAAACAAAGAGAAAAGTAAGAGCTCAAAGACATGAATCAGACAAACCGACACTAACGAAGAAACCCAAAGAAGATAAAACACACAAGCTACAGACTAAGATGTAAACGCACCGGCAAGGGGTACACATGATCAAGATTTCAAACAGACAAAACAAAGAGCAAAACCGACTTGTTGAAGTGACAAACCTGGACATGGTTGCCTTCAACTGGTGCATCATCACCATTAGCCAAATCGTCCTCGGCTATTCCTCCAGGAACCACAAGAGCAGAATCATCATCCCAATCTTCCTCGACAAAAGGTGCATATCTGTCACCAGTCGGAGGTCCCAAGGCACTTTTTTGGAAAATTCTACAGAGCACAAATGCATTCTTTTTCCTCACACACCAACAAAAACAAGTAACATTTGAGATTCTCAAGTCTCAGAGTGGTATGACATATGCAAGAAATATACAACAACAACAACAACAAACTGGCAAAATACCCCACTTAGGGTAGAGAGGCTGATTCCAAGAAAGATATGCAAAAAATATTTCTTTTGGTCCTTCATTTAAAGGGAAAATAAAAGATTTAGTCACTCGGTTGGTCGCCACTCTTAGCCCACAAGTTACCCTTAAAGCAGTGAATTTAATCATTTGTAATTTTACATGTGATCTTTTATTTTTTTTTCAAAGGCTAAAAGTGGTGACACTAAATGACAAACTAAATCTGATATCTCCCCATAACCGAGAGATATAAGTGTCATACTGTCATTTTCCCAGAAATATATTTTACTCTATAAAAACGACTCATTTTTTACCTGAGCAACCCCAGCATGCGCCAACTCTGCATCTGAGAGTCTATACTCGTGCATCACCCAATTTGTTCTCTTTCCATCAGGAGCTCGCCCGCAATGGAAAACAAGTGTTTTCTTCATGCCAACAGTCTGAGACTTGTGACGGACAGGGCGATCTTTTCCCGTCGCTTTCCAATAGCCTTTATCGGTTGCTCTATTAAGACGAGACCCATTTCCGTACTTTCTGTCCACGGGACTGAAAAAGTACCATTCAAGATCTCTAGTATTCAGATATGAATATTCTGCACATTATATATGAAAAGATACATTAACATCGTTAAAACAGGTTAAAAATTAAAAAAACTAAGGCAATAAAGTCTAATAGCGTGTCTAACAACATCTAAGAACCTACCCCAAACCTAAGGCAAGAAAGTGAGGAGGTTATGGTAGGTAAAATATGAAATTTTTCAGGACTTCGAATCCTACAACAATTAAGGTAAACTGATTCCCATCAAACTAGGAACTGACATTCACTTCCAACAGCAACAACAAATCCGGTAGAATCCCACGCGAGGTAAGGTTTCAGACGGGCGAGAGTACAGGGAGACCATGCCCCAACTTGGAAGCAGGGAACAAACTTTACCATTACTTGGAAGTATATAGACTGTTTCCAATAAACCCTGACAAAGGATAAATTATCGTGGTTTTTCAAGCGAAACCAACAATAGATGAATGCAAAGTGTGTAAAAAAAAGAGGGAAGCGAGTGACATTTTCATAAAACATTAAACAAATTCTTTGAAGAAATAGTACTATTAAAAATTGAATCATTGACGCATATAATGATACAAACAGTGCTAATTTTTATAAAGGTTGAAACTTTACAGCATTTCAACCATAATGACATCATTCTTATAATTTATTTCAACGCTTTACAGCTGCAAATCTGCTTGCTTCAAACAACAAATAGTGACGAAATAGTTCTAATTTCAAACTTTTTGTCATTAAAAAGCCGACCTTATAACACATTTCAAAAAGTATGAAGAGGGCAGAATATGGAAAAAAAATAGGGGTAAATAATCATGAAATTGCATAGAATCCCAAGAAGAGAGCATCCAAATTCAGTTGAGCAATCCAACTAAATTCCACATGAAACTAAAAATTAACTCCCCTCCCCAAACCTACAATCCTCATTTGTTAGCTACATATACACAAATTATCTCGGTTGGCCAACACAGGCAGTTTGTCTATAAAAATGGATGCTTTTTGTTTGTTTCTTGTACTAAAGCTATATTTCCTCGTTGAGGTGTCTGAATTTAACTTTTCTGGTTAAAGTTGTCATACTCAAACTCATACCCGGAGTATTTTATTTTTATGAAAGCATTTTTAACAAAAGAACATTTTATATTCCTCAAATCCCACCGTGTTCATTTGATTTTAAATTTTTTTAGTCAATAAAATAATCTTATGAAAGGGTTTTTTCACTTGGGGATGAAAAGAAGGAAATGTTAGGTGTTTAGGCAGAGACAAACGGTTGGGGCAATTGATCGAACAGGTAGGTAGTGTAAAGAATTTGCAAAGTCTATGAAATGGTCCTCTTGATGGACTCGATAAACTGAGAATATCGGAAAAAAGATCTGAAACCTGCAAGTTCCCATGGCTCAGATTTGTAGACGTCGATTTCAGAAACCGCCGGAAACCGAAACGGTTTCCCGCAGACTCGACGGCGGAGGTAGTACCGGACGAGCTCCTCATCCGTGGGGTGGAACCTAAACCCCGGAGCGAGCGATGTCGGCGACTCCACCGCCGGTTTCGGAACGGCCGCCACGAGCGGCCCTCCTTCTTGCGCCGATGATTGCTGCTCCATCTATTCAAATCCTAACAAGTCGGATTTGAGAATATTGGAAGGGGGAAACAAGGCCAGAAAATCCCAGAAAAAACTCCAAATCGGAAACCGAAAATAGAAAATACATAAATTTATATATGTGATTTGATAATATATGAAGAGAAAAAGGAAAGAGATTTGAATGGATGATGGAGGGGTGTGGCGTTATTGCCCGTCGGTTAAGCAAGCTGCGAGCATAGATTTGAATGGGTGATGGATTCTTGCTTGACACGGAAATCGAAATTAATAAAAACTCCTCAAATGTTTCCTCCTCTTCACTACATCCATTCCAAAATTATCCTCTCATGATTTTTCTTTTTGGCTAATATTCTCTCTATCTCCAAAAAAAAATGTTCTCATTTTGAACAACCTACAAAATTTTATTCTTTTTAAAATGTTTATTTTTATACATTAGTATTTCAATTAAAAAATATAACTTATGTTATGCAGTCTTCTCGTCTCGAATTTACTGTCATTGTTAATTAGTGAAATTTGCACTGAATAGGATTAAAACATAAGTCATTTCCCACTGTAGGACTTAAATTTTTTTATTTCCTAAATATGACTTAATAATGACTAGTGAGAAGAATAATATCCAAGTGATCCTGGACATTTAGTTTAATGACTAATAGATAATGATCAATGGTCCTACATTAAGAAATAAAAATACATGATCTTATATTGAGAAAGTTATTATGATTTAGTCCTATTTAGGTAAATTACTCATGTTATTATTCTGAGATATCGATAACCTTCGTTTGTTTACACGTTTTCATTGATAATATGAAACATTTATGACACATCTTGTTTTACAAAATTCTTATATAATTTTGAAATATGTAATTTATACTTTGTATTTTTGTACCGATTTATAATGGAAGAAAATGATATTAAAAGAAAAGATATTTTATACGTTATTCACAATGTGATGAAAATTCTTGGACGGACGGAACATATCAAAAATTCTACAAGAAGTTTTGTGATATGACTATTCTATTTATCAAATCAAATGATTAATGATTTTGCATACCCAGATAAAAGTTATCGAGAGTCCAAAATATGTAAACGATAATTACTTTGAGATAAATGGAGTATTTAGTTATGATAAAAATCTAATAATTTGGTTCATTTTAAGTTGTAGTTTAGATGTGTCAATTTTTTGTAATATTTATTTTTTAAAAATTATATTTAATTTATTGTCAAAGAGGCCATGAAAGTCAAACGATGATAATAATTTTAAGAAAGTGAGAAAAAAATACTACATTTGTTCTGTACAAAAAATTTAAATTCTATAATTGGTCTTTTATAAGAGGAGATTTTTATAATTAGTCATCTATTATCAAATAATACTTTCATGATCATTCTTTTATAGTTACCTTTCAACGAATGGTCTTTTTACCTAATGTCATTATGGTGTTAAAGTGTTAAATTGATGACTAAAAGTGTAATTTGACATTAATTCTATGTCCAGTGAAGTGTTTTGATGTCGGTTAAATGGACAATACAATAATAATGACTATAGTTGTAGACTAGAATTTCGACGGAAAATCACATCTATGGACTATAATTGTAGCACAAAGCGATTGCAATTCACAAACGACACATTGAGAGCGATGTCTTGTATTGTGGGGATCAAATTATATGACAAGAAAAACATTCGATTATTATGAAATTACACTTTTAATCTTATAAGACTAAATTTATACTCCAAAAAAGAATTGATAAGTTAGAGTGACTCATTTGATCACCACTTCCTACATTTGAGATTATATTTCGAAGGGGGGGGGGGTGCTGAGTTCGAGTCACCGTAGAGGCAAGATTTTCAACCAATGAACCTATAGTCCAATTTGGATTAGCTCATTAGTCGAATCAATTATGGATGTTTCATTCCCAGCGATAATTTAGGAGCATAGACATCTAAGGGATTAGAAAGACAAAAATTACCACCTACAAGATTATAGGGTGTAGTCTTAGGTCATGTTCTCTTCAACTTATTTTTTCTTATTACTTATTTTTATTGGAATCAGATCAGACCAAATCAGATTAAATCAAATCAGATCAGAAATAGCTTTAAATATAAATATACCTTCAGATCAAATCAGATCAGAACTCATCTTAATCAAATTAGAATCAATTAGACCAGACGAATAAAACATGGCCTTAGAGGCTTAAAATTAATATGATGCAAGTTACAAACTGTAAGCTAATGTATCAAAAGATTCGTTTTTTTTACAAAACTTGAAAAATAAAGTGTTAACACTGAATGTTTTATCTTTAGAATTTGTTTAAGTGAGTAGGAAGAGTTTTGAGTTACATATTTTTTAGACTAAACAATTTTTTAAATGGACAAAAAACGGAAAGGATGACATATTTGTGGTACAAAGAAATTGTAAAATAATGGTGCAGAAAAAAATACTGAGTATTAACTTTAGTGTGGGATAGAAAGGGTAAATGTTCAATATAATTCATGCGAAAATGGTTAAATTCTAAGAATAGTACATAAACTTTCATGAAAATTTCGATTCGGTATCTAAATTTTGAAATCTTTCACAAAAGTATATGAACTTTTACCATCTTTTTACTAATGGTTCATTTGCACGTTACTAGGTGACCAACAGAATACTTTGGGCCAAATTGTAATATCTAAATTTCCCCCCCATATTTTCCTCCATTTCTTCTTTTTTCTTTTCTTACACTTCCATAATTTCTATTCTTATATTTTTCAACACACTCTTCTTTCTTTTTTGTTTTCTTTTCCCCTCTTTTCTTTTATTTTTTGTTTTTTCATTTCTTTTCTTTTTTCTTATTCGCTACTTTTCCCTCCTTTCTTTTACTTCTTTTTTATTTTGATCCTTTTTAACTATTTATTTATTTTTTTTGTTCATTTTCACTTTTTATCATTTCTTTCCTTTTCTTTTAATTTTCTTCATTCTGTTCTCTTTTTTATTTTTTTCTTTTTAAAATTTTTCTCACTGATTAATTTTCTCTGTTTGTTTCTCCTAGCTATTTTTTCTTTAGTTCATTTCTAAAATCTTTATTTATTATTTATTCCTTTTTCACCTTTTCCTCCTTTTTTCATTTCTTCCTTTTTTCTTGTTTTGTTGTCTTGTTTTGTTTTTCTTTTTTTTCCTTTTTTTATTTGTCTCGTTATTTTTTGCTTTATCTTTTATGTTTTCTGTTAATAACTGTGTTATTTTATATTTAATCATTTTAATTAAACAAAAAAATCAAACCATACATCTTAATTTTTTGTTTGTTTTATTTGATTTATTTTTGTTTGTTAATCCCCCCCCCCTTTTAATCTTTATTATAAAATATTAAACAAAACAAGTGAATAAAATAAGCCTAAATAAATATAGGAAAATGAAAAATAAGACATCAGAAAACTTTAAAAAAATAAATAAAAAATAACACATATACTACCATATAATGTTTGATTAAAATGTTGTCAAATTGTGACAGCATTTGATCGCAAATTATGAAAAAATTATATTTAATATAATTATAATATAAATTTAGTAAGATTAAGTTTATTTTAAAATATAATTTTGAAATATCAATCTATACAATATTTAATTATTTTAAAGCAAATTTAGTTCGTGTTCAAATGCCGGAAACATATTTTGGGAAAGATGGAATACTTTTTAACATATTTTGAAAATTTTATAAAATCCACGCAATATTTGTACTCGCCATAACAGACTAAAAGCAGTATAAAAAGTCGGTCTCATGGCAATTGTTATGGATAAAGCTATCCCAAACTTTTGTACCCATTTGTACATTGCATGTTTACACTGACATTTTGTGTTGGTATAAAACTAATAATTGTTAATGTAACAATACTTTGTGTCCGTGTAATTTTTTTGTTAACGCACCAACACTTGTGTCGGTGTAAACCATCAAAATTTTGTGTATAACTACGGTATATAAATGGGGTACAATTTTTTGTGTAAGTGTAGCTAGCAAGCAACAGTAAAGTAGGTAACCAAAATCTCTTCATGTTCCCAATTTTAACATCCATTCGATTTTGTTGTCTTATCATCACTTCATTTACCAAGTTTTAAAAAACATTACTGAAAATAAAAATGAAAGTTATTTTCGTAAATGATGCATGAGAATATTGATTTTAAATGAAAGAAAATAATTTTTTTTGGAATTTTATTTAAATTAAATAGTGCATCCCACAAGTAAAGTGACAGTTTTCATATTTTGTCTTGTTGTGGGTTTTTTTTTCTTGTGGTGTGGTTTTATTTCGACACCCTATTTGTTGGTGGGACAGCTTTAAAATTGGTGCATGTTGCATTATCAAAATAGGGTTTTGTGAATTTATATGATGTTTCATTGGGAGTATTTATGTTTGGTATCTCTCTTTTGTGATTGTTTTTTTATATTTATAAGTTGTTTAAAATTACTTATAAAGAGTTTTGACTTGTAAGTCAACTAATTATGTACCGAGTATTTTTCTATGTTAACAATGGAATTTATAGACTGCATATATATATGTCTGAAAAAATAATTAGGCCTTACTTTTTTAAGCTATTTTTTTGTTTCTTGTTTTGACTAAATTATTTACAAAATCAGCTCTCACCATTTATAAATATTTCCAAATAATTTACAAAAATACTCCCAAATTTATTTATTTACACCCTAACTATCATTGTCTCATATTACTCTTTTACTTGCGTTGTTATTCCACAATTGTCTAGTTATCACTAGTGTCACCTAAAGTGATTCACTCCTCGTCCCTTTCATTTGCACTTCAGAATCTCAAGAAATACAACTTCCGTCCTAGTGTATGTGTGAAATTTGACTTTTTCGAGTCAAGCTGGATGAACTTTGGATCCCAATTAAATAACAATGGTAATGTATTTTAGCATAAAAATTAGTTTATTTGATTTATCTTGTTTAGACCTTTTAAAATTTTAATTTTATTATATTAATATGCAATATAATTTAGGAGTAGTTGATGATTAAAGTTGGTCTACTTTGACCCGAAAAACTCAAAATGCATGGACAAATATACTGAGACAGGGAGAGTAAAAAATAATGTGGCACGAATAAGATAAGAGTAATGATTAGATTTACCGAAAAGACAGAGATGCTTTGCGTTAAGAAGATGATAGGAGAGAATAAGCATGCAAGCATGTAAACTAGCGACTCAGAACTATAAGACACACCCAAATAGCAATGATGATGAATATGCAGTGATAGAGTCACGACACCATGTAAGTACTAAGTAAGAGAGAAATGCAAGAGTAACAGTGTAAACAAATGAATTTAGGAGTGTAGTTTCTAGGAGTATTCTTATAAATTTTATCATGATTTTTTGCGGTCAATCATATTCTGTTTTGATTATATGATATGCTAAGTGTTAATGAGACAAAACAATATTTTAAAAATAGTTTATAAATTAAATACCAATAAAATTATTTTTTGTATCAATATCAAATATTAATTTAATGTAATTAATGTCAAAATTTGTTAGTTTTAATTGTAAAAAATTTAAAACTCAAGAAATATTCAAGGAGGGAGGTAATTTCTCATTCCACGATTATTTTTGTCGAGTTTATACATGGGTCATGTGTCAGCCCAATTACTTTATATGGGTTAGTTTAAATTTAAAAAAGAGGGTTGCGTTATTAGATGGTTTTTGTTTTAAAGTTGTGATTCTATTATTTCTATCTTGGTTTTATTTGGATCTAAAATTGGCAGCCCAACTAATTTCGAGCCTGGAGTATATGGACTACTTCTGAGTTCTGATTTAAATATATCCCTCTAGTCCAAAAAGAGGTTCCCGAATTATAATACTCCATCCGAAAATGTTCCTCACATTTGATTTTTTTTTCCAAAATTTTTAAATTTTGACTACGATTTCTGGGAATAATACCTTGTATTATGATGTAAATTTAATATCAATATATTCATAATGAAACATAATTTTCAAATATTAGATTTTTATAAAATATATCTATGTATAAATATAGATATTAATGCTCAAAGCGCAATATTGGAGACTATGAAAAGTCAAATGGGAAGAACATTCTCGGGCGGAGGGAGTATTTGATTGAATTTATTTTTAATTTAATCTATAAAAAATGATTATGTACATAATAAATAAAAATTATACTTTTAAAAATAGCATAAAGAACTCTACAAAAATTTGAACAGTCAACTTTTGTTTAAAAATAATTAGTGGTATTTTTTAAGTCTCAAAATGAAATTCTCACCTTTTCTTTTACGCAGTTAAAAAAATAAAATTGTGTCGTTTAGAGAAATAATAACGTGAACTACGTAGTCAAGATTTTTCTTGCAAAAATGATAGTTTCAAAACAATTTTATTTTAGAACGTTCTAAATAGTAAATACACCTACAAAAAGACTACATATAGCAAATAAGAATAAAACAAAGGTAAAGATCCAAAATATGACTATCACATTTTATCATCAATATAAGATTGTGAAATTTGCACTAAATAGGACTAAAACATAATGACTTTCCTAATGTAGGACTTAAACTTTTTTATTCACTAAATAGGACTTAATAATGACCTAGTATGAGGAATAATGTCCAGTAATGATGGACATTTAGTTGAATAATGACTACTTGATAATGACCAAAGGTCATACATTGGGAAATAAAACATAAGGTCATATATTGAGAAAGTCATTATGTTTTAGTCCTATTTAGGTAAATTTCTCTATAAGATATATAATGCCAATAAATAAGAACACTTCATCACAATAACATAGATATGTTTTGAAGATAAAAATATATCATTTTTACTTTGGTTATAAGAGTTATGTTGGTTTACTTTTATTTTGGATGAAGTCAGAACATTTTTAGTTGAGACAAACAGATGAAATAAGGTTTTAAAAAGAGCAAGAAAAATATACTCCTCGGCATATGAGCTTGATCTCTTCACAACATATTTTTATACTTAGAGCATCTCCAATCATGTCATTTTGACTGGCTAAAAGTTATAATATAGCAAACCACCCCCTTTTTCTTTTCTCCAAGGGGTGTGCTATATTTTAACATGCTTGTCAAAAATTAAGTTTGGCTTGCTAAATATACCAAGCCAATCAAATTATAGCAAGCCCATCCTCCACTTTGAAATTAAGCATCTCCGTTGAAGTTTGCACCATAGAACATCTACGTTCCTCCTTCAGTCTTTGTCCTCTTAAACTTAAAATATAGCAAGTTATGATTGGAGAATAGGACAAAAAATAATTTTCTATATTACTATTCACTTGTTAAAAATACAACAATAGAAAGCTAATATGACAAATATGGTTGGAGATGCTCTTATAACTTATAAAGTACTTTGTACTCCCTCCGTCTCATGAAACATGGGATGTTTTGCTTTTTGAAGAGATTTAGGAGAGTGTATTTTGGTATTGAATTTCCAAAAATGTCCTTTGATGTGATGGGTAAAAGTATGATTTGATGGTAGATTATTAGTAAAAAGGTATGATGTGTTATGTAGGGTATGAAAAAGTAAGGGGTAAAAGTGACTTTTTAATAGAAATGAGAAGTGTTTTATGAGACAGATGAAAAAAGAAAGGAGAAATGTTTTATGGGACTGAGGGAGTATTATTTATTTGTTAGAATGAGATGAGACGGGACGAGATTAAAAAATTAGATAAGATGGAGACAAAACAGTTCACATCAGATCGTATAGGTTAAGGTAAAAACCAATAAATTAATATGAGTCAAATCACATCAAAATCAAACAAGAATGATTTATATTTGACGAGATCATGTACCCCTTAATAGGTTAAGGTAAAAACCAATGGATTAATATGAGCTTTGTACGTAATACATCAAAAATTGAATAAACATGAGGTAATTAAGATCATGCGTTATGGGAGGCTTGACGAGAGTTTGATTGGTGTAAATGAATATGATATGGAGTGATAAATTAAAAATAAGTGTCTTATGGTAGTGTGTTAAATTCGAATGATTAGAAGTAAAAGGTGAGCTTTCCTTTAAATGATTAGAAATGAATTCAAAATAGCGTGAGCCATCACTCCACTAGGAGGCACGTTCCATCAGTGATGATGTGTAAGGCACTAACGCCATAGTGGAGTGATGACTATCATGCCATTTTGAAAATAATTTGAATACTGTGTAGCAGCAGGAAGCTAAGAAATTTGTTACGGGAATGAATGAATTTCACTTTTTTCACATCAAAATTTCTAATAGGCATATAAATAATTCCTGCTTTCAAAAAGATAAATAATAATCGTATCAATGGTGAGCTTTCCTTTTAATCCTTTTTCATAAACTAAAGAGTGATCTTATTGGTAAATGTGATCTCAGTGTAATCGACCATCCCTCCCTCATTTTTACCGGCCGAAGATGACGCAAGCTTAAGGAGGCTGCCGGTGGCAAGAATATCCTTAGGGCTGACGTCACGCATAGCTCTGTTGTATAGACGCCTACACGCCTCACGCGCCGCCGTCTCCAACTCCCCCTCCTTCCCATTCCCCATCAGACAGTGCCCTAATATCCTCAACGCCGGCTGCAGTATTTCCCTTGACATATTTACCCTCCTCTCCCCCTTCTTCTCGTCCCCTCCCAAGGATTGACAGAACTCGCAAAAGTCCATCTTGGCCCGGAGGGGCATTTGTGAGATTTTGCTGTAGAATAACTCCAAAGCGGTCCCCACGATCCTGGCCCGCTTCGTGGACCGGACGCTGCGGCACGGCTCCAGGCTCGGCGAAATGACCGCCAAGGCTAGCTCCGTGGCGCAGCTCTTCGAGGCCTGTTTGGTCTCGTGGTAGATGCTGGAGTGGGAGAGGTCCGGGATCGTAACGGTCACCGCGTGACCGTTGCGGGCCCCGGTTTCGTGGTCGTACAGGGCCAAGAGGATGGCCTCAAAGCCGGCGAGGGGCTTGTGGAGGGCGGCGACGCGGGAGAGGTAGACCCCGACTATGATGGGGAGGAAGCGGAGGACGACGAGGTGGAGGTCCGGCTCGCCGGAGGAGTGGAACGTGTCGTAAAGCCACCGGCAGAGGTTGTTGTCGCCGGCGCTGGAGTCCGGCCGCCGGAGGAGCTCAGAGATTTGGGCGGCGATGTCGGGATCGTGGAGGAGGGAGAACGCCGGGGTCTCCGACGATGAGAGGGAGGCCGGGACGTCGGAGACGATGGACGTGAGGGCTTGGATGGCGGCGTGGGCCTTGGTGTAGGAATCTGACCACGAAATGTGTGGTCGCCGAGGGCCGCCGCCGGAGCGATGACCGCCCTCTGGCTTGTCGTCGCCGCCGCTGGCGGCGGAGGTTGATTCTTCCGGGGGCGGAGAAGCGGTGGACATTTGCTAAGGAGAGGCGGTTGTTGGGTGGGTGGCTATGGGAGGAAAAAGCAGTAAAAAAAGGTTTTATTTTACATGTGAAAGAGAATCTTTAGGATTCAAGTTTGGATGTTTAACGTTGAATTGAAACCGTAAACGACAAAAAAAACCGTAAATTGTTTGGTTGAGATAGTGAAGAACTTATTTTTATTTGGAAATAGGAATCGTTAGAATATTATGGAGTAAATTGTTTGTGGGTTTTGACATATTTCTTCGAATTGTTTTACCTATTTAACGCTTGCCAAAAGAATTATTGCATAATTTCATAAGGTTACAATGTGATGGGTGATTAAGCTAATAAATGAAAAACTTCATTTGCTGACCTTCTAAAAAACGACAATGAAAATATTGAAAATTTGACATAAAAATTAAGTAATTTGAAATAATTCTTGTGAAATAAGGTAAGTTTCAATCTTGCTTAATACATTATCTGATTATCTATCTCAATCGTGATACCTTGCGTACCCTTTACAACTAATGTTGTCCTAATATATTCGTCCCCTTAACTTTTTTGAAGCAAACATAATGCAAATGTTTGTTTGAAATATAGAAAAGAATTCTAAGCAATAATTTATGAAAAGTATTTTTTTTGCTATAAAATAATAAAACCTGATGACTTTCGATTAGCTAGGACTTGGGAGAAGAGTGAAAATTGTCTTCCGTCTAAAAAATAAAAATCCTGTAAATAAGGTTAATTTTCTATTGACTTCCCAAAATAAGTTTCGTTGACTCTATCTATTTCAAATAGTCAAGTATAGCAAAATAGAAAAAAAATCTCCTCCATTAAAATAGAACTCTAAGTCTTTTAAGATAAATATAAGAGTATTATATAATAGCAGTGTGGGAAGTTAAAGAATTGACAGTGTAATGAAAAAGTGATGACTCTGTAATATAATATTGTGATTAGTCAATCGCTGTTGGACAACCGGGCAACGTACGCCGGGGATTGGTGGCGCTTCTCTGTGAGTGTAACAATTGTAAAGGTGTAACAGCTGTAGTGTGACAATATGATAAATGAGACACTGTAACAATGACAGTACGAACTATTATTTTGATTCTAAAAGTTTTAAAAATCTTCTTACAGTGTTTTCATAGTTTTTTATTCTTATACAAGAAATCACCCATTTTGAAAAATAATTTCTAGATGTCTTTTTCTCTAGCCTTTACCCCATTTTCTCAATTATTCCACATGTTCCAAAAAAAATATTGTACTCCGTAGTATGTTAGTTAAATTATTGTACCCAAACATTGGGACTTCAGAACTGGCTAGACGATAAACGGAGGACAAAATGAGGTAAAATCTAAATGAGGCCGGTTCAATTGCACTCCAAGTTAATTTTGATTTTGGAATCAAAATTTGACTCCAAGTCAAATTTAACTTGAAGGGGTGTAATTGAAGGGGGGGGGGGGTGTTCGGGTCGGGCGGAGTGGAAGGGTACAGTTTACCGGAGGTATAAGAACCGTCAATTTTACGAACGGGACACCGGAGCATGGGGAGGACTCGGGGTAGAAAATATAATTTATTTTTGAGACAAACTAAAAAGGAAATGAGAAACTTTTTTTGTGGGATAGGAGCAATATTTATTACACGATTTGACTATGGTCTATGAGCAAACAATTCAAAAATTGAACAAATTCTTTTGTATTTAAGGTCATTTTGCATAGTTAACCAATATAAACTATAAAGTAAACGTTCCCTTTATTACCAATTTAGCTTTGACATAGTATATGGATAATATAGAATAATACTCCCTCCCGTCTTAAAACCCTTTCTTGTTTTGATCAAAGAGATCAGATGATAAGTGGAGTAACTCCTCTTAGTTATATGGTGGACATTTTTAATCATTTTTTTCGATGTGGAAACGTCCCAACGGTGGGAATGCTCCAACATATTTTCTCATCGAAATTTAATAAGATTAAATTTTTTTTAGCCTTAATTCTAAATGTAGTATGATAAGCAGATGTAGATTATTAATTTTAACTATTCTCTCCGTGTGAAAATTTTATTTTCACTTGACATTCTTGATCAACATCTTTAGATTTTGACAGCGTAGAATTTGCAAAAAAAAAGGGATTGATTATATTACGTATTTAAAATCAATAAATTTATTTTAAAATATAATCTTGAAATATAACATGTTTATAATATACTCAGCATATCTATAAATACAAAAATATAGATACAAATGACCAAAATGTTTAGACTCTTTAGATATATGGATGTTGGAAAAATGGATATGAATGGGGTGGTATTTTAATGGCAGACAAGGGGCATGCATGGTAGGTGCACTTTGAAGGAAAAGTAGGATATGAACGTTTGGAATCTCTAAAAGAGTTATTGCTTCCTCAATTCAATTCAATTCAAGTTTATACTTAATCCAAACCACACTTTAAGTTGATTGAGACTACAAAGCATGCACCTTTCATTTTGAATACTAATTAAGCACTACGAACTATATATAATCCCTCAAATAATAATAATAGACCTTTGCATTAACATCTTTTCTCCAATATTCAACTTTGAGTCCTCCAAATTAAACCTAGCTTTTGAAGGAGCAAGGTTGACATGCTTATTGAATCCATGGTTGACATGCTTATTCTATGTATTAATAACAATGGAGTAGAATGAGTCTTTGTAACATTTGACTACAACAATTGACAAAAAAAAACAACTACGTTTCACACTTCTTTAAGTTAAAAAAAAGAACTTTGGGTAGTGTCGGTTTGAAGAGTTGGGACATTGGAGCAACATTGGAAGACTTAATTAAAAGCAATCAATTGATCAAACTCTAATTGAGTCACTAGATTAAGTGAATCTTGATAGAATTTATGATGGAAAAAAGGTTACTCAATTGAGTCATAAGATATTTGTGTTGAACTATATTAAATAATAAGTAAATTATATAATTTGCCCTTTATAATATGAAGTTTTCCATATTTAGTCGATCTTCTATTATCAAATATTACGCTCGTGGTTCCTCTTTTTTGGGTACCTTTCAACAAATAGTCCTTTTTTATTATTTGTTTTATTTGTGTTAATTTGAGAGCTAAAATGTAATTTGACAATGATCATATATCTTTATTATCATACACAATTCGAGAGGCCGCTTCTAATGTGTCGTTTGTGGATCACAGTCGTTTTCTACTATAATCATAGTCTATTGACATTTTTTTTGACATTCTAGTCCATAATCATAGTCATTATTATTATGTTGTTTGTCTAATCAACATTAGAATATGTTACTGGACATATGGTTGATGTCAAATTATACTGCGGAGTATTTTCTTTCAAATTAACACCAACATGACAAAAGGTCAAAAACACTATTTATAGAAAGGTATAGTACCCAAAAAGAAGGACGATGAGCTTAATATCTAATAGTTCAGGACTAAATATGGAAAACTCTATATTATAAAAGAGTGATTATGGAATTTAACTCTAAAAAATTAAATCCAATAAATTACTTAGTTCAACCGAAGAAGTTATATATACCGATTACTTTTCTCTTCGATTTCCGATGTGGGATACTTTAACAATCAACCTCAATAAGTAGACAATTGTACCATTTTGAATATAATTGGTTGACCACTTGCATTTGGACTTTCCA
Source organism: Cuscuta australis (assembly GCA_003260385.1). NCBI lineage: Eukaryota > Viridiplantae > Streptophyta > Magnoliopsida > Solanales > Convolvulaceae > Cuscuta > Cuscuta australis. The sequence goes on along the minus strand of NQVE01000152.1, from coordinate 706,124 downwards.
TCCCCATGAAATGAAAAGATCAAAAGTGAGAACCCCTAAAGGATCACGACTCACTCTGTATGGACTTTTAGACGAATAATCGGGTTATATGGGCCACATGTTGTTTTTCATAGAGACAACTAAGCTAAAGACTAATGGACCGCGCTAGGAATGAACTTAGATGATCACCTTAATAAATGAGGTGGGTAAACGGGTCTCCATACCATTTCAAAATTTAGTCATAAAACACTTAGATTAAATCATTTTAAAAGATTGAGTAAATTCCATAATTGATCCTTTATAACTGGAGCATTTCCATATTTAGTCATTTATTATCAAATACTACCCCCGTAGTCTTTTTTTAAGGGTGCCTTTCCACAAACGGTCCTTTTTTTGATCTTCTGTCATGTTGGTATTAATTTAAAGGCTAAAAGTATAATTTGACATCAACATTATGTCTAGTGACGTGTTCTGATATTGGTTAATCGGATAACACAAAAATAATGACTATGATTGTGGGCTAGAATTTTGACGAAAGACCACATTTGTAGACTATGATTGTAGTAGAAAGCGACTCTAATTCACAAACGATGGAAATGGAACACCCTTTGGAATTGTATATGACAAAAAAGATATATTATCATTGCAAAATTACACTTTTAGCCCTCAAATTAACACCAATATGATAGAAGATCAAAAAAGGACTATTTGTGGAAATATACCCATAAAAGAAGGACCACTAGGGTAATATTTGATAATAGAGGACTAAATAGGGAAACTCTCCTGTTATAAAGGACCAGTTATAGAATTTACTCTAAAAGATTAAATCTAATCAATTACTTAATTCAATTCAAGAGTTTATATATATCGATTATTTTTCTTTTCAATTTTCTATGTGAAATACTAATAAGTCTTAATAGGTAGAATGCATATATTAGAGCATCTCCAACCTTGTATAGTAGTATATTGGCTTGCTATTTTTATATTTTAACAAGTGAATAATGACCTAGCAAGTGATATTTTGTTGCATTCTCCAACCATGGCTTGCTAATCCATTCTATAACTCTTGGCTTCCTATAATTAAAGAGCTTGTTATATTTGACAAGCCAAAGTCATTTTTTGGCAAGCTTGCTAAAATTAAAACACTCATTGGAGAAGAAAAAAATAGGTAGACTTGTTATATTATGCCTTTTAGCAAGTCAAAGTAAGATGATTGAAGATGCTCTTAGGTTATTGAAAATAAGCAACCCATATTGTATATATATGAGGATTGACTACACTTGGCCAGATTAAGGGGCTGTTTGTTTCAGCCTCTTAATGGTTCAAATGTCTGAATGGTTCAGCACTTAATGGTTCAGTTCAGCCTCTTAATGGTTCAGATGTCTGAATGGTTAAGAGATTTACCTCTGAATGGTTAAGTATTATACAGAGTCTGAATGGTTAAAACCTCTTATCTGAATTGATCAAACATTTACCTCTGAATAGTTAAGTAATATACTAGCTTTTAAGGGTTCAGACCTCTTACTGGTTCAGTACTTAATGGTTCAAACCTCTTACTGGTTCAATATTTACCTATTCAGAAGTTGCCAAATAACCTCTAAGAGTTTGTTCTCTTCAAGTTGTTATTTTTTATTTATTACTTATTCTTATTATTTGGAATAAGATGAGATTTGAGCACTATACCCATACCCCATATATAATGTAGTTCCACCTCTACTTATAACTGCGGCTAATGCTTTAATTTACCCCATTTATATGTATTCTTACGATAGGAAAATAAAAGGTCGGTTTGAGATTAGCTTTAGCTATTAGCGTTAGCATTTTGAAAAGGTTATTGACGGACAACGTTTAGCGTTAGCGTTTTCAAAGCAATCTACACCGTTAAAATTTTATCCAAAACGCTAACGCTAATCTCTAACGCTATTCCCAAACGGGCCCAAAGTGTCCTAATGTGAAACATTAACGCTTTCATTTCTAATTTGTTGATATAGTAAATTTATTTCGTACTAAATATTTTAGTCTTGTATTTGTACTACCCCGATACAATTCTCATGCCCGAAATTAAATCCTTATTCATATTACATCTCCAAGTTCCAATTTTTTTAAGAATACAATATAATAAAATTTGGAAATTAGGGATATAATTCGATGAAGAAGACGACATGTCGACATATGACATGAGAATTGTTTTTGAGGTATTTAGAAATGCAAAATTTAGATGTTGAGTACGAAATGAATGTGTCATGCTATCTCAACAAATTAGAAATGTATATTATGTTTAAGGATGATTTTCAAATTAAAATTTTTTGTACAAATGACTTAACAAAAATAATTTACTGGGACAATAAACCAAAAGTCGATTACTCCCTCCGTCCCATGAAACATGAGACTTTTGCTTTTTAGTAGGGATTTAAGGGGAGTGTATTTTGGTATTGAATTTCCAAAAATGTCCTTTGATGTGATGGGTAAAAGTATGATTTGATGGATAGATTATTAGTAAAAAGGTATGATGTGATATTTAGGGTATGAAAAAGTAAGGGGTAAAAGTTACTTTTTAATAGAAATGAAAAGCGTTTTGTGGGACGGATAAAAAAAGAAAGGAGAAAGGTTTCATGGGACGGAGGGAGTATTTTACAGGGATTAAAAACATATTTAACCCTTTTTATTCTAGTTTTTTTATTCCGTGTATTCTAATTACTTTTTTCTCTAGATTTCAAGTTTTTTATTCTATTTTTTTCGTATATGTTATCGTAAATATGTATAAATAATTATTGATGCTAGAACAATTTATATTTTATAAACTTATGAAAAAATCTAGATTCTGTAGATTTGAGAAAAGCTTATGAATTCGACATAATCTATGTATTTTAAACAATTTGATAGGATCTTTTAACATTCTACTTATAAAATATATTAAAATCTATCTAACTCTATTTAGAATTAAAATGATACAGATATTTCATATAATCCATAATGTTTTAAAAATCTATCAAAATCTTTCAAAATTTTAATAGGATATAGTGATATACCCTCTTAATATTGTATCCCACTTTTTAAACAAAATTATAATAGAAACGGACACAGAGAATGGCCCCGTTTGGTACACGAAATTCAAATTATGGAATTGGAATTGATGGCTTCAATTCTAATTCTGGTGTTTAAAAGCACAAAAATTATGTAGATTTGGAATTGATAGTGCAAAAAATGAATTGGAATTGGCAGAATTTAATTCTTTGGAATTGAATCCCATAGAATTTCAATTTCAATTCAATTCCATCAATTTCGTATACCAAACGGACCCTAAGTGTATTTGTATCCAAATATTTTTGATTTGTGTATATCTATAAGATACTTGTGTATAAAGTGTGATACAATCTTAGTGCACTTCAAGCACAACCTAATAGCACGATCTAATACCCGCCTCTAATTACAAATTTAGAAACTTTGTTCTAGTTCAAATTAACATATACAGAGTATACTCTAATTATGTTACATTCTAAGTAATACTCCGTAATATTTCTTCGCCCCACAATAATATTTCACAATTGAAAGTGGGAAGAATTCTCTATATTAAAGTAAAAAATAATGAAAATATCAAAATAGAAGTTAAAAATTTTGTAAGACTAAAATAAGAGTCCAAATTGTCATTGTTACATTATCACACTCACCATATTGTCATATTGTAAATGCCACACTATCACTGCCACAATGCCATCGTCGTCGCCAGCCACCAGACTGCCACTGCGGATCGCCGACGATTGAGTACTCACATCGATATATTACACTTTCATCACTTTTTTTAACACGTACTCTTACATCGCACTGCTATTCTTATTTTGTTATTAAAAGATTTGGGACCCATATTATGATATTTTCATATTTTTTTTATTCCTATCCAAAGGAAAATTCTTTTGAAAATGTTGTAATAAAAAAACAATAAAAGTCACAATTTTTTTTAAGTGGAAAGTGGTTTTTTAGAGAGACAAATAAGAAATGTGAAACATTATTACTGGACAAAGGAGTAATGATAATAATAATAGAAATTATAATAAAAATAATAATAGTATTAATAATAATACCTTCAAAAATTTATAATAATAGGAAATAACAATAATTACTCCTAAATTAGAGTATGTAATTAGAGATAATAAGTTCATGGCCAAGCACTAACTAGTAGAGATAATGGCGGTGGATGGAAATACTCTTTGGTACTTTGAGGGGGATGAAGAGGTGTCACGAGCACCATTTGCCGCCCTCTTCTTGGCTTCGCCGGCGCCGAGAACGGATTCCTGGTGGATCCGATGCGGCGGTGTGGAGACGGCAGGGGACATTGTCACCGGCGGGATGTCGAGCTGAGGCGGCGGGCGTTGCCAATCAGGCAGTGGTCCGGCCAGAAGAAGTGTTTGGAGTAGCGGCCCAGCTTCCACCACCGCTTTCAAGAATTTCCCATTTTCCGGCATGGGCATTTTGGGCAACACCTCATCCGCAGCGACGGACGGCGGCGGAGGCTGGAAAACCACGTCGTCGGAATCGGAGGAAGAAAGTGCTCTCTGATCTTCACTGTTGCTGTTGGCATCTGCAACGCCCACCAGGTGTTTGTGAAAATGCCTGTTTACCTGTTGATGGAGAAGGGCTTTCTCGAGGCCCAAAATCCTCAATTTCTCTACAAATTCATCTCTTTCCTTGACAATTTCTGCAAGGAGATTCTTGAGGTGCAAGATTTCTTGATCCTTCTTGGAAATCTCATCATGGGCACAAACAATGGTGTTCTCCAGCTCCATTGTTGTGTAGAACAGAGACTGCTTAAGCTCCTCAATTCCCTGCCAACACATCATCATGATTACTCTTTGATGAAGCATCTCCAGATGAAAGAAAACAAAAACAGCACAAATGAAAAAGAAATGAGTTGAATTTACCTCTTCTTGGAAGAAGAAAGGCAAGGCAAAAGGTATGCATTGGTCTTCCATTTCTTTTCCTTTTATTTTATTTTGGTGTGTGTGTGTGTGTGTGTGTGTAATTTGATTGGAAGAACACAAACAAGGTAAAAGAGAGATTTAATTATTAGGTGGCTAGGTATGACTTGTTAGGGTATTCTTACTACTTATAAGGTGGGTTTAAGACTTAATGGGGGTTTCTTTATTTCCCTTTTAATAGAAAAAAAAAACTTAATGAATCCCAAATCAGATTTCACATTGGAATCAACACGGTTATTAAGAACGCCGAAATTGCATGTTCAATTTTTATGCAGAACATAGATGAATAATGTGAATCACTCAGTTATTTCTCTAACAAAGTGAAATTTTAAATTGAACTTATTTATGGACCACGAGGGTGATATTTATTATATTGACAAAAAAAGAACTTTAATGGGCAAGGAGAAGGGCAGTTTAGTTAAGTGGAGTGCACATCTTTATTTCTTATAATAGTGTTGAAATTTAAAAGGAACAATATTTGTGGTGTGGAGAGGAGAATGGTGAACTCCCATGAAAATGTGAACTGTGAGACTAAAATTTGGGGGCTAGATGGGATGTCACTACCTTGTTGTAATAGAATAAGTAATTTTAATAGTATCCCCAAACGCGGTTTAGTGACAACAACTGGCTAAGGGCACCTCCATTTTTTACACATGGACTCAATGTAGGTCCATGCATAACTTTATTCATTTCTATTCCAATTTTTGTAAGAGAGGAAATGAACCATGATGAAAATATCATCAAAAAAAAATACCAAAACAGAAGTGTCATTGTTTTAATCATGACCCATGGCAATGTGAATCTTGACATTGTGAATTTGTGATAGTATTATAGGATGTGATTAGTGGCAAAGTGATGGTGGATCACTGGTCATTAATGGTCGACACCGGCGAGCGGAGCTCCGTTGGTAGTGGGCGTGACGGTTGAGTCTGTGAACTCGTATTTAGGCCACAAAAAGTGATATTTCTATCACTGGATATTATTCTCTCACTAGATATTATTAATTACTATTTAGAGAATAAAAAAGTTGATCTCAAACTTCGTAGTTTACGGATCTGGGACACTCCCAGTGGGAGGAAGCGTCTAGACTCCTTTGTGCTGTATACTAGGGCTACAAACTTCAGAGGCGGATTTATGTATAAATATCCCACAGAGGAGCTATGGTGGATCGCGAAAAAACAGTGTCAAATACGAGAGATCTAGAAAAGAGTGAGGTGCAAGATTAGAGATCACGCAACATTCTTCATCTTAGCGTGAGGTTGAACGTAGTGTCGGGAAGTCATATTTCAGATCCTTGTTTCCCACGTGGATGATTCACGACCAGACATTGACACGCGAGCCCAAGAGTTGAGTATTGTGATGCCCGGGAGAGAAGGTTGAATTCACGTCCTTGGAAGAGATTGAGTGAGGGTGTAACGTGCAATGGTGACAGGTGGAAACAGAGTTTGATACCTGAGGTCTTACGTAAGATTTTCCTCGTCAAAACTTTAGAGGGTTCTATTGTGCTTGATCTATGTAAAACATACCATGATCTAGTGGAGGGCTGTTACACGGACGTGGGCCTCGCACACGTTGGAGATTCAACTCCAAACTGCGTAAACAAATCTGTGTGTGTCTTTTTACTATTTTTGCTTTGTGTGTGTTTGCGTGAGTGTTACAGCATTGCATTCGACACTTGAAATTGGGCCAAATAGCGCCAATACCCTTCGTGGTTTGCAAAACAGGCACCAATACCCTCTTTATTTTCAAAACTTATTTCTAAAATCTCTGTGGTTTCAAAATGCTACACCCGTGCCCCCTCTAATCATTTTCCGGCCATTTTTCCGGTGAAAAAGGAGGGCATTGGTGCATATTTTTAAACCATAGGGGGTATCCGTGCTGATTTTTATTTCTCACTTATTTTTTGTTTTTTTCATTTTTCTCTTTTCTTTGTTTCATTTATTAATAAAAGTTTTAAATTAACAATTTTTGTCCGCTCCAGTTCGGTCCAAATTGATTCATGTTCGCTCCAGTTTGGTTTTGGACCGGTGCACACCCATGTAGTCTCAAATTAACAATTTTTTTGAGAACTTCAAAAAAAAATGAGAAATAAAATAAGAAACAAAATAATACAAAAATAAAAATGATAATCATTTTGGACATCTCAATTCTAAAGACTTTTTCAGGCGTGTCCAAATTTTTTTTGTATAAGACTTTTTTTGCGTATTTTAATTTTTTCATTTCATTTTCCATATTTTAATTTTTTTATTCTGGAAATCTGGGTTTTTAACTTTCCAAAAAATTATTCTAAGTAACAAAAAGTGAAATTTTTTAATTTGAGATATATGTAATATATGTTAATTTTTTTATTTTTATTTCAAACACAAAGAATTTTAAAATTCTTAAAGCATTATAAAAATTGAAAATAGATTTTAAAAAGAATTCTAAGAAAGGAAAAGGAGAGAAAATATTAAAAAAAAGGGGAAAACACAAATAATAAACAAAAATAAGAAATGAGCAGGAATGCCCCTATGGTTTAGAAATTATACGCCTATGCCCCCTCTTTGCCGGAAAATGGCCGGAAAATGATCAGAGGGGGTGTGGGTGTAACGTTTTGAAACCACAAGAACTTTCGAAATAAGTTTTAAAAACAAAGGGGTATTAGTGTCAATATTTCAAACTACAGGGGGCATCAGAGCTATTTGGTCCTTGAAATTGTCAGATAAATTATCACATAGTGCACAAAGTGTGCGTTATATTCTATGTGAATAAGAGCGTGAGGCACGTCTCGTAGAGATTTCAAACCAGACGAAAAAACAATGAGCCATGATCTTATTAAATTAAATTATATAAACCATTTTATTTATAATATAAATTAATATTATAATAATACGCATAACAAAATTATAATGCTATAATTAATTATCGTAATAACTACCTTAATAAAATAATAAATAATATTATAAAAATATATAATAAAATGTAAGAAATAAAAATAATAGTAATAAAGAATTACACTTTGTACAAAGTAATAAAAACAACAACAATAAGTAAAAAATATAAAAAAATTATAAAAAGATGATTACATATCATCTAGCATGAGATTTGAATTTATTTGGAAAAACCTGACAAGCCATTTTATTTTTGCCCACGTCAGGAACCAGGAGTACTTGTGCAAAAATGCCGGTCTAGCATTGTTTCGAACCAAACTGACATTGTACCAAACCGAAAAACGAGTTTTAAATGGTTGTAGTAAAAATTATATCTCGAACTGAACCAAACCCTTTTCAAAATGGTACGGGACGGGTTCCGCACTTTCAATCATCCACCCAAAATTAATTTTCCTAATTACTATTATGGTTTCTCGATGAATTATGTTTGTATGTATATTTTCATTGATCATTTGACAAAAAAAAAATTTCCCCCCCTTTTATTTAGAGCTTTTAATGTATATTTGAATGGTATAATTGATATATTTTATCTTTGTGCCAGTTTGTAAATAGAAACATTCTTCTATGGTTCTAAGATCTATGTCGTGTAATAAACCTTAGTGCACTAATATCATAAAAGAATTGAGTCTTTTACAAAAAAAGAAAAAATCTACTTGTCTGACCATAAAAGTGTTAGAAGATTCATATTTTACATGTGGATTTTAGGACCATGAAATACAAACTCTTGTAAATGAATGATTTTTAAAAAAATAAAAATTTACACATCCTTCTATATAATAAGAACAAGTATAATTAAATAGAATGAAAAGATTAATACGACTATACAAGCCTGCTAGCCCAAGCCCAAATTCAATACCCCCTAAAATTCCACATACGAAGCAACTGAAAAGCCCAACCAACTTCATATCACACATGTCACATGTTCTCATGTATTCATTCTTTTACGAGTAGCTTTATTTTAAAACAGAAATTGGACGGTTGGACCATATTACATTTCAAAAAAGAAAGAGGACCTATATTACATTTTTTACAAGAAAGTTTCACGAATTTTTAGTAGGAAAAAAAATTAAAGTAGAAATAAAAACATAAAGAATATATCAAAATATGAGTTTCATGTTTTTATTCTTAAAATAGAAGTTCAAATATGTATACAGTGTCAATATGACCATATATATTGCGGAGTACCAAAAATTATTGTGAAATGCCCATAACTACATATACAGTGAATTACAGTGCGAACTCCTATTTAGATACTTTCCATATTTTTTTATTCTTATTTTTGGTGATTTTTTTTCTCATTACTTCTTCCATCTCCATTGGTTTTTTCCAATGTTCTTTTTATTTTTTGGTAAAGATCTTTCCGTTACCTTTTTAAACATTTAAAATACCCAAACATATCAACTTTATTTATTACACCTCACCCACTTCATTTAGACCTTGTTTGGGATCAGCGTTTTCGATTATTAGTTTTAGCGTTTTGGATAAAATTTTAACTGTGTAGATTAATTCTGAAAACGTTAACGCCAAAGACTAGCGTCGGATAGCCTTTTCAAAACGATAACGTTAACCTCTAACGCTGATGCCAAATGGAGATTAATATACTCCATCCATTTTCATTAAGAGTATTTTATTAAACTTTTTTTTGTATAAAAACATAAGCAAATTGCCTATGTTATAGTGAAAATATAATACCAGAGGTATAGCTCAAATGGTCAATAGAATATAATAGGAGTGCATTGTAAGATACTTATACTTTGCATAAGGTACATACTCTTCGGTAACTCATCATGGCGTCGTTTGGCATCACAATTATATCACTACTCCGTAATACTTATGATAAATTTAACAGCCCAACTTAGGCCCGTTTCGTGAGTAAAAAAGATATGAATTTTGATATTTAAGATATCAAATTTTAATAAAAGATGTTTGGTGAAGAAAAAAATGGATTCAGAAATGAAATTAGAAGAGATGAAATATCTGCAAGTGGAGAGACTCCATATCAGCTTCATTTGGCCGATTTCACTAGGGAGCATTCAATCATATCAGCATTATCTTCAGGTTAGCAAATGAGAGTGTTTTTAATGGTTCCAATTTATTCGAATTTTATTTTCTTTTATATTTTTAAAATTGTTGTTAAAACAATTTTTAATTCACGCATTTTGTTTTATGCAAAATAAATATTTATTTCTTGTGTATTGAGTTTTATGTCAATCTATGTTTATTAACAACATTCAATAAAAAAAAATTAAAATAAATTTGATTTTAATACTCCGTAAAATAAAATTAATAAATTGTTTAGACTAGAATAAATTGTACTTTAAAAAATTCCAGTAACAAGAATTAAAACATTTTAATTCGACATTTTAAATAAATTATGGAGCACATTTTATTTAGCTAATATAATACGTTTGTAACAAAATATTATCCCGGACTTAAATTTGATTTCTTAATTGCTTATGAAACAATTGTGGCTGTAATCTGATTTCATATTTGTTTTCTATAAAAACTTGCTTTTCTAATTTTGAAACCCATATCATTTTTCCTAAAATTTCGAACTCATATCTTATCATATCTTCAAAACTCACCAAACGGGCTCTTATTTTTTTTTAAAAAATTTATACCGAGTATTAAAATTTATCGTTGAATAATATGTTTATAATATTAAAATTAATGGTCAAATCTAAATACATAAAAGTTCCTCTTCATTATGCAGTGCATAGTGAAATAACTACCTAAGTACTAGCTCCTTTCGTGCTATAATGATCTTCACTGCATGCAAAACACAATAAAATTTTAAATCTGCATTGTGTTAATTTTATTAATCATTTATATTCAATTTGCATTGCATTTTATTACAATAAAATAATTTTTTAATACCTTTCTGCAAGATAAATCTAGACTGAATTGAAGGAGGGTAGCATGTGTTTTTTTAATTCCACATTTTTTTAAATTTTTTTTTATATATAAGCACGTTATAAGTTTAGTAGTCTTTTTCCACTTTCGTCACTATAACGTGGCAATATATTTCTTTCTGCCTTTTCATTTCTTTATTTTCCACATTTGCCAACTACCTGACTCGATCCCATGCATGTTTGTATGTCTGATGACTCGGATATCATGCATGCACGTACGTGTCATGCTTTATATATATTGTACTTCCATTTCTTTTTCTTTTTTTTGATATACATATTATATTAGAAATTTGAACTAATTTTAAAAATTTAAGACTTACTCTAAGCCATACTCATTTTGACCTATTCTGAGTCATGCTCGTTTTAATTGTTATCGTTTCAATTTGGTCTAACTTCTACAGCTTCCCCTCATACTAGTTAAAACATGAAATGTTTTACGGGACGCACGCAAGAAGCTAAGTATGTTCGATCTACTAGTGACATGTGGTCAATGATGGAAAAATCCTCCACCCCGTCAAAGAAGGTATATACTAGCTTCGCCCCAAAGGATTTGTGTATTTGAATTTTTTTCGAGTAAATTAGATAAAATTTAATCATCAATTAAAAAAATTACTATACTCCATATATTATTACAAAAATAATTTCATTATCTTTAAAGAAAATTTTTTAAAAAAATGCACGTGTGGCTGTCATTCATCAGAGTTCATGAAAAGCAAGCACTTACAAAGTTGGATGATATATATGGGAAGCTTAATATATTGGTTAATTAGTTGAATGATCCTCACGTACACAGTCACACGTACACTTTTTGATTAGAACGTTTTAAAGTTAATTAATCTTGAAGCGTAATGCTTAAGACCATAATGGAGCACTTTTTTTTTATCTAAATAACTAAGACCATAATTTGATTATATTTGTGATCTTTGTAACGTTGGATAAAAATACCCTCCCTAAACAAATTCTCATTTGTCTGTGAACTGAATTTAACGAAGGTGAAATTATGTGCTTCCATTTTAATTTCTATTCTCACACTATGACTAGTATAAAAGTATACTACAATACTAGTAACGAAGGTAAAATTATTATGTGCTTATGATAGAATTTAGGATGCGGTAAATATAACAGGATTGGGTAATTAAACACTTAGGCTGAATAATATTAAAAGATTAAATCTTATCAATTACTTAGTTTAACTCAAAAACTTATGTACCGATTACTTTTCTATTCAACTTCCAATGTAGGATAGATTCTAACAGCTTCCATATACTCTGTATTTATAAGAGTATGCGAGCCGATGGACATTGAGCAGTTGAGAGACTATTATGTTAAACATAGAATCTCTGCAAGTATTAAGTGCATGCTTCATTCCCTGCCACCAATCTATTATTAAAGTCTCGGTTGTTCTTAATGGTACGTAATACTTTAGTTTGAGGAATTATTGATTCTAAAAATCTGGATTGTCATTTCTTAAAATATCGCAGCTATGACATGCCAGGTCAAGTCCCTTTCTTCCCCTTGTGAGGGAAATCACTCTTTCTTGATAGTTTTAATTTTTAATTTGGAAGGGATTCAATAATCAATTCATTAATATAATGCTCCTCACATAATTAATTAAATTAATAAAATACCACAAATTCTAAAGAAGAGAATAATAAAAGAAGAAAGTTTGTTCTTATTAATGACAGCACAAATATTATGACTGGTTTGTTTATCTATAACAGTGAAAAAAGAAAAGGCAAGCAATCTTTGATATATATGATGACATAATATTGGCACAAAAAGATACCATTTTTTTGTGCCAATGCTAAGATTGGGTTAGTTTGGTTTTTCCAATTTAACTGTAATGACCGTTTAGCCCCCACAAAAACCTTTTCATCCATTGACAAAAAAGTGAAATCCACGTCGTCAAATCTTTTAACCCCAAAATTAATTAAAAGGCATCAGAACCCAACTTCATTCCCACAGGCAATGCCTTTTAATCTTTGCTGGAACCCCAAAACTTTTCTCCTTCCTTTCCAGCAAAGAATCTTTTTTTTTTAATCCCTACGCACCCAAACACACCTTTAGTCCCAAAACGCACGGAGGGAGAAATTCTTTTACCCTTCTTTGTCATTGTGTTTTATTCTTTCCATTTAAATTCTATTTTTTTTTGAATACTCCCTTCTTTGATGTCTTTTTATTTTTTCATTTGAGCTAGTGGGCGTTACGCAGTTGACAAGGCAAAAAGTGCCAAGGGGGTAAGATCTGAGTTCGATTCCTGGCAATTATGCTGGAAGGCAACTATGATAAGCATTGGGTCTCTACAAGTACCAGGTGCATGCACCATCAATCTGCGATCAAAGTCCAATTTACCTTCTCTCAGTGACTGTTTGATCGGGTCTGAGCGAGCGTCGGAGATGGGACTAATCATATCCTTTTTTTATTTGAATTTCAAGAGAGCTAGGGAGGGGACAAAGAAGTAAATGGTTTTGTTTAATCCTCATTTTTCTATATTCCCGTATAAAAAATGTCTAAACATGGCCAAAAAGTCATTATTTGAACATTGTTATTCGATTAAGAAATATTTGCATAAAATAGTACTAAAACTTAAGTCATTTCTCTAAATAGCACTTAAATTGTTTTATTCTCTAAACAGCACTTAATAATATCCATAATGACTTTTGATGGCAAACATTTACTTGAATAATGATTAATGTATAATGACTAAAAGTGCTATATTGGAAAAAAAACACATGTAGTGCTATTTAAAAAAAGTCATTATATTTTAGTGTCATTTAAGTAAATTCCTCATTCGATTAAACCCAGTAACAAAGTAACACATTTATTATTCGTTCGTCGAAAAAATAAGCTTTAAATTTCCTTCATTTCTTTTTTGACAAAGAAAAAATTACAGCGTATATGGCCTGTAATATTTTTCTCTTTTGTCTAAATAATCCCACTAACACACTTTTAAATTTTTTGTTAATCCCATAAAGCCAATTAAGGGGTACAAATAATAAAAAAAAAGAGGCCGGGGGAACAAGAGGGGAGGGGCTGCTAAAAAAACTATGGATAAGATAAGCCCCGCACTCCATGGGAAAGGTCTGCAGGAATTCACTTTTCTTGTTTGGCATTCACATTTTTATTTAAGAGAGAAGAATTGATTAATACAGAATAATAAGTGGGGAAGGTTTTGAAAGAAAGAAGAGTGGATTAATTAACAGAGTAATTAAGGGGGGAAGGTTTTGAGAAAGATTAGTACAGAATAATTAGGGAGGAAGGTTTTGAGAAAGAAGAATATATGGATTCTAATACTATGTAAAAACTAAAGGCTCAAACATACTTGGGATTATAGGCTACATATACTACAACTCTTTGTTTTTGGGTTGGAATTTCAGGGTCGGATGTGGGAATAAACTGGAAAAATTGGAAGAAACTTGTAGAAATTGGAAGAAGTTCGAAAGAGTGGAAGGAGTTGGAACATGTTAGAATAATTTAAGTGTTAAAAAATCACTCAATTAAACGACTACCCAAATACATTTTTAGGAAAATTCTAATTTTGGATAAAAAAGAACTCATCATTTTTTGTGTTTGAGCTAGTATGTTACAAATCTGGATATATAACATTATTTTATATTCATCATATAAATATATTTTTTAAGTCGTTGTTGGAAGAAACTGGAAAAAATTATAAAAAATTAGGATTTGGAAAAAGTTAAAAGTTAATTTTTCTAATTGAAAAGAACGGGACCTACTTTTATATTCCCACCATTCAGATTTAGTTGTTCACTTATCCTGACCTCTCAAACTTGAAAAAGATGGGGATTGACAAAAAAGTCATTGTAATTGGTTTGTCCTCTATAGTAGCCTGCAATCTCATTAGGGGCCTTTGGGTAATTTTGACCACTTGGTTATTAAATGAAGAAGATGACAATTAATTCTAGGCAATTCAAAAAGTGTGAAAAAACTGAATTCAGACATGGCAATAGAATGCTTTTTTATATTCAAGTTCATCAATTTTATATGAACATATAATTTTGCTGCAGGTTCAGAAAGAGTGCATTCCAGGGCAAGAAGACATCTTATCTTAGCTAGGGTTCTTACTTCCATTGGGAATTTTACTTGTCCACAAGCAAAGAAATTACAGCAAAATTAAATACCTTAGATGATGATCAAGTTTTGAGCCCCTCTTCCCATGATGATGATGATCCTTCCTCCTCCAAGCTTCTGCATTTTCTTGCTCTGTTTCTCTTCTCTGTCATCATCATCATCATCTTCTTCTTCATCATCTTCTTCTCTAATCAATGCAAGCTTCAATCTCAGCCTCCCGCATCAACACCCCTACCCAGAATTGGTAGCTCAAGAAGTTCATAGGTAAGATAACATGAATTTCTGTAATCAGGCTTTAGCAAATCTGGATTGTTCTATATTTGAGAATTTCTACACTGCTAGATTTCTGAGAGTTGAGAATTTGTGTTTAACTTTTTCATGAAATTGAGAACCGAATTTTGTGGAATTCAATGAATTTCAGTCGAGCATTTTGACAAACAGTTGGTGTGCTGTGCGAATTCAACAGGAGAGTGAACGAATCGGTGTCGCGGCGAAGACTGTTGCCGGAGAACGAGCAATGCCTCACCGGAAACCCGATCGACGACTGCTGGCGGTGCGATCCGAACTGGCAAAACGACCGCCAGCGGCTGGCGGACTGCGGCATCGGATTCGGCCAGGGAGCGATGGGCGGGAAGGGCGGGGTAATCTACACGGTCACCGACTCGTCGGACCTGGACGCCGCGAACCCGAAGCAGGGGACTATCCGGTACGGCGTGATCCAGACGGAGCCGCTGTGGATCGTGTTCGCCGGAGACATGACGATCACGCTGAAACACGAGCTGATCTTCAACAGCTACAAGACCGTCGACGGCCGCGGCGCCAACGTGCACATCACCGGAAACGGCTGCATAACGCTGCAGTACGTCACCAACGTCATCATCCACAACGTCCAGATCTCCAACTGCCAGCCGTCGGGGAACACTCTGGTGCGGTCGAGCCCATCGCACGTGGGGTGGAGAGGCAGATCGGACGGCGACGGAATCTCCATATTCACGGCGAGGAACATCTGGATCGACCACTGCGCTCTGTCGAGCTGTACGGACGGGCTGATCGACGCCATAATGGGGTCCACCGCCATCACAATCTCCAATAGCTATTTTTCCCACCACAACGAGGTTATGCTCCTTGGCCACGTCGACACCTACCTCCCCGACTCCGGAATGCAAGTTAGTCTTTTTCTCTTTTTTTTCTTTCAAAAATAAAATCACTGAAACACACAAACATCAACTGTTTATGTGGTCATAAATAGTGTGTCTGTGACTTGAGTGGTATACTTTTGATGTATCAATCCAAGTGTATACCTAGCAAATCTCGTTTTTATGTAGATTTTTTTAAAAATAGAAAATGAATTGAGCGTGTTTTTTTGAACGTTCGAAAAAGGAGATTGTGAAGTGTTTTATGGGGAGGAAGAAGTGTAACGCAAAATTATTGTCTTAATTTTGTGGATTGATTGTAATTAATGAAAGGGTGCATGCGTGCAATGAAGGTGACGATAGCGTTCAACCACTTCGGGGAAGGGTGTGTGCAGAGGATGCCGAGGTGCAGAAGAGGGTACATACATGTGGTGAACAATGACTATACTGAATGGCAAATGTATGCCATCGGAGGTAGCGCGAGGCCAACCATCAATAGTCAAGGCAATCGTTATATTGCGCCCAATGACCCTAACGCCAAAGAGGTACTAACTCTTAATTTTGTATGAATCAAATTTATGTGTCCCAAGGTGTCTTGAGACCAACCTTTTAGCTCATAAACAGTAGTATTTTTGTTATTATTGTCAGAATAAACTAGTATGGTCATTTATCAAAAAGGACAATCAATCCACTATTAGGATTAGGTGTTGATTAGTTGTTGACTATGAGCCTGTTTGGAAATAAGTTAGCTTTTTGAAAAAGCTATCTACGGGCAACATTTAGAATTAGTGTTTTCAGAGTAATCTACAGCGTTAAAATTTTATCCAAAACGCTAACGCTAATTTCTAACGATATTTCCAAACAGGCCGTATATATATGATTCGTGACTAATGCTTCCATTAGTTCCCCATCAATCTTCATTTAGTACATAATAAAGAATTGTGCTTCTGTAATTCAAAGATCTATATGTGAAATGTAATTTTTCATAGATTCTTTCATAAGCTAACATAAAGCTCTTTTTCATTGACTAGCATAAGGATTATTTTTTTTTTGCAAAAAACTCAATTTCATAATTATTTACATATATATTAAGATCTTTAAAATTAGCGTGGAATCAAAGAATAATTTGCTTATAAAGTTATAATACATGAGGGGAGTAATATAGGTAGCAATTTTCAACGGTGTTGGCTCATTAACGTAATGTGGGACATGGCGACATGCAATCTTATATTCTTGTCATTACTTGGAAGGGTCAAAATGCACATTATTAATTAATTAATGGGAATCCCAAAATGATATTATACCTACGAATATTATGCAATCTAAGTGTGAAGAAATACATTTTAAAATAATTCAGTGCAACCAACTAATTAACTCCATGTCTCCATCCAATTACAAAATTATTAAAAACTACTCCATATATTGTATTTCTAAATTGAGTTTTGTTCTAAAAAAGAACTCCCAATTAAAAAAAATATTACCCAGTCTTTGAGTATGTGTCTAGATTTGAAAGTTTTTTAGTCAATCAGAACGGACCTCTGATTTATAATTAAATAAAAATTAAAAGTGCATTCGTAGTTTTTAAGAGTTTTTTTGGTGATGTAGGTGACAAAGCGGGTGGAAACGGTGGAGACAGACTGGAGCGGGTGGAACTGGAGGACGGAGGGGGACATGTTGGTGAACGGGGCATTCTTCGTCCCCTCCGGTGACGATCTCAGCAACGAGTACACCAAGGCCTCGAGCCTCAATTCCCATTCTGCCCTTCTCATTGACCAACTCACCGCACACTCTGGGGTCATCCCCTCAATCCCCACCAGGTTTCTTCTTCTTGCTCCTCTCATTCCGTTCTTTCTTGTAATTTTAATGTGATTAATAACATTGATAATACTCTCTCCGTCCACAAATAAAGTTCTCATTACGCATTACGATATTTGACTGAAATTATTTTCAAATCATTTTATATTGTGATCCACATGTTCATCACTAAAAAAAGAAAATGGGCAAATAAATAAATAAATATCAAATACACAGAGATAATTAAATTCTTATATATGGGCCTCATTTTCATATACAACCTTCGATATTTGTCTAGTTTTTACAGTTTTAAGTAATTAATATTTTTAAAAATACACATCTATTTTTTTATATCTTTTTAAATTTACGTAGTAATAATTTGGAAATAGTGGATCTTAGGTTGATGAAGCAGTTCGTAGAACATGTTTGTGGAATCTTTTATTTGATGCCTTTTGTCTTGCACTATGTTTGGTAAAACTCTTGAAAATTTTATGTATGCACATGCTTGTGGAATCTTTATTTATTTATACGTTATTTGTATCGGAGTATATTATTTGACATTATTATATTCCACAGGGAGAGTAGAACGCCGCAAGCCTACGGTGGCGGGACAACCACCGACGCAAACAGAAACGGCAATGCAAGTCCCACCGGAGGCCGTCGCGATGACTTCCCGTTCGGCTTCACGTTTGGTGGCGGCGCTCCGCCATCCCCTCTTCCTACCACAGCCACACTTTTCTTGTTGTCTCTTCTTATTATTTTATATTTGTAGTTGTAAATAGGAAAAAAGTGGACAGGAAAAAAAAGAGAGGAAATTTTAGCATGAAAGGAACCCAACTTTTTGTACATAATGGAACGATTATTATTGGAATCACGAAATTTTTACTCAAAATTTATTCAAAGAGTATATGATTAGAGGTATTTTTTTGGGGTTGTATTTTTTTCATTATTCTTCGTTTTACAGAAGTGGAATATGTTGACTACTTTCATTGATTGATGATGTAGATAAGATTTGTTACTAACAATTTTGGAACATAATTGCGACATTATTAGCAACGTCAGTACAATTTTTGTTTCGATGATCGACAAGCAAAAACATGTAAATTTTGAAGAGAAATTTATATAAATAGGACTAAAACATAATGACTTTTCCAATATAAGACCATATGTTTTTATTTCCCAATGTAGGACCTTTGGTCATTATAAAGTAGTCATTATTCAAATAAATGTCCATCATTACTTAACATTATTCCTCTCACTAGGTCATTATTAAGGCCTATTTAGGGAATAAAAAAGTTTAAGTCATACATTAGGAAAGTCATTATGTTTTAGTCCTATTTAGTGCAAATTTCACAATTTTGAATTCCTACCTAGGACTTCTTAGTTTTAACTCAATTATTAATATCCTTATATCCTTATACATAATTTAATTTAATGCAATATCCTTATACATAATTACTAAATATCAAACCTAAAGCTAATCACTATGGTCCCGTTTGCCATCAACGTTAGAGGTTAACATTAACTAGGGATGGCAATTTTATCCGAATCCGACTTTTTCCGACCCGACCGAAGTATATAATATCCGAATCCGACCGAAAAAATAAATATCCGAAACCGACCCGAAGATTTTAAAACCGAACCCGACTTTTGTCGGGTCGGTTTTCGGTATATAAATTTGACCGACCCGACCCGTACCCGACCGACCCAATAATTAACCCGAAATAAAAGGCCTTTTTAAAATATAAAAAAAAACCTTTTTCAATTAAAAGTCTTTGACTTACGGGAGTTACCGGTTACGGACTTGAAAAATATTTGTGAAAACTTGTTATATTTATGTGTGTTGTTTCTCTTGTGAAATATTTGTGAAAACTTGTTATACTTCCATGTTTTGGTTGTTATTTGGGACACATCTTTTTTAATATCTTAAATTTTACGATGTCTTTGAACGTTCAAATGTTTTTATGTATAGGAATTCTATTTATATCATTACTTGCATTTATTATTTTATCATTATTTTAATAAAAATCATTACAAAAAACTGATTTATTAGGATATTGGTATGGTCAGTCGGTCGGGTCGGTCGGTCGGTCAGTCGGGTCGGTCGGTTTTCAGGTCGGGTTAGGCTTAGGTTTTTGTCAAATTCTCGGGTTCGGTTGCGGTTTCGGGTTTCGGTTTAGGCAGTCGGGTTCGGGTTCGGGTAGAAATTTATACCCGACGGTTCGGGTTCAGGCAAAAAAAAATATCCGATCAAAATTTCGGGTCGGTTTCGGGTAAGGGTATATCCGAACCGAACCCGACCCGTTGCCATCCCTAACATTAACCCTTTTGAAAATGTTATCCAACAATAGCCTTTAGCTTTAGCATTTTCAGATTTAATCCATACCCTCAAAATTTTATCTAAAACGCTACCGCTATTCGAAAACGTCAATCCCAAACGCTAATTCCCAAAGGATGCACCACTTCTTCCATTTCTTTTATTTTTCTTTTCTTATCACTCTACTTCTCACAATCATGCTGCCGCTAACCATCGCTGCCACTCTTGTCTCGTGATGATGTCGAAGACCGCGCTCATACATGGTCAGATTATTTTCAAAACAAGTTTCCTCATTTTTTTATGATCTACTTTTCTTCAGACATTAAAGGCTAAAAACATTGTTCTTGAATAAAAAAGATTTGGATGGACAATGTGTATCCTGCAGAGGCCATTTTTGGAGATGATTGAGGACATTGAGATCACAATGACAATGAACGATAAAAGACATTGTTCATGAATAAAAACACTTTGAACGACAAAAGACAATTTCAATGACCTCGTTCTCTTCAACTTGTTTTTTTCAAACTCGTTACTTATACATATCAGAATCAAATTAGTTCAGATCAGCACAAATCATATCATATCAGTGACAACTTTAAATTACACTACAATCATATCAAATCAGATCACATCATGTCCACATAGTCCCGATCAAATTCAATAAGTTCAGACAAAGAGAACGTAGCTAATGTCTATATAAAAAAATAGAAAGGCTAAAATGACCACACCTAATGTGTTACAACACTTTGAAAACATTGATATCTTACTTGGATATTTTCTTTTATACAAAACCGCCGTTGGATTGAAAAAATACTAGCACGTAGACCATTCTTTCTAAAATTTCTTAGGACCTAGCCATGAATTTTTGTAAAAAGAATTGATGATATCCACAAACAAATACCTTAAACCCCTTAATCTAGGAGAAAGGTTCTAACTTTGAATATAGGTTAGTATCCTTGAAATCTGCACGTGTGCTTAATGCAGAGAACTTGTATGCAATTAAAAACTAATTCTTCTCTGTATATTTTCCTCATTATTGCATATAATAATAAAAAAAGGGATGAATCCCTTCTCTGAGGGCCTCTCAGAACCGGCCGGACTCGCCAGAAAGTAGGTAAATCGAACTTTAATCACACATTGTTGACAAACGATAGAGCTTGCACCTCACCCATGCAGATGCCCTATACGTAGTATAATCGCTGCCCAACGCAATTTCCAGAAATCAAACTCGAATATTGCCCCTAATTAAACACACTGACCTTACTAACTCTGCAACGCCCACCGGTCATTATTGCATATAATAATATAAGAAGATGGCGGCTGATAATATTCATGGATAGGATAAGCCGGCACTCCATGGAAAAGGTGTATGTATTCACTTTTCTTGTTTCGCATTCACATTAATTTAAGAAAGAAGTGTGGATTAATATATATCGAATAATTAGAGAGGAGGTTTTAAGAAAGAAGAGTGGATTAATGCAGAATAATTAGGGAGGGAGGTAATTCTATAACTTCTTTTCTTCTTCAAACATACTACCTAAATTACAAATTATACCGTATGCAAATCGGAATATACTTTCTTTTACGTAAGTCAAATAAGCATTACTTCCTCCGTCCCCGAATACTTGTATCTGTGCATATCCTTAGGGGTATTTTCGGGAATTCTCGATAATTCGTTCACCAAATAAGTTAAGTAGACATGTAATTCTGGACGAGCAAAAAAAGGAGAAATGCGATCACAAATAAATTGGGACGAAGGGAGTAATAAAATTCTTTTTTTTTTCGTTTCAATCTCATCATTTTTATATGAACATTATATTTTTGCAGCTTCACAAAGAAATCTTATCTTAGCTAGGGCTGTTACTTCCATTAGGAATTTTACCTTTACCCAAGCAAGGAAGTTATGGCAAAATTAAATACCTTAGATGATGATCAAGTTTTGAGCCCCTCTTCCCATGATGATGATGATCCTTCCTCCTCCAAGCTTCTGCATTTTCTTGCTCTGTTTCTCTTTTCTGTCTTCTTCTTCTTCTTCGTCCCTTATCAATGCAAGCTTCAACCTAACCATCCCGCATCAACACCCCTACCCAGAATTGGTCGCTCGAGAAGTTCATAGGTAAAAAAAAGGACATTCTTCTGATCGAGCTTTAACAAATCCGAGTCGAGCTCTGTTTTTTTTCTTCATCTGTTTCTGCTGCAATGCTATTTTCGCCCAATTCATTTCCTAGTTTTTGAGATCTTCGTTTTAGAAAGAACTATCGAATTCGTCAAATCCAACTGGATTTCACGCGATCGTATATCTATATCTACAAAAGTAGGAGGTTTTATGCATAGTGTTCCCGCCCAAATGCATCGCGCCAATGAATAGTGAAAAGGCAATGAACACGCTGATCCATGTTGATTTATGTTTAGTGTTAACCCCCCCCCCCCGGGTCCCCCGTCCTTAATAAATAAGCCTCACATTTTAGTTTATGATGTTTGGCTGGAACCATTTTTTATGTTAATATATTTAAATGTTTTAGTCCTATTCAGTGCAAATTTCACAATATTTTATTGTCATAGATGATTAAAGGTATATAAATAAGGAAACATGAAATTTCCAATCAGACATTTATTCTACCAAGTTTTTAGTATTCATATTTTGAAACAAACCATTTTTCGTGTAACGGGTAAGAATATAATTTTGACAAAGAGCTATTGCGTTGTCCAATATGAACAGGAGAGTGAAAGAATCGGTGTCAAGGAGAAGACTGCTGCCCGCGGAGAACGACCAATGCCTCACCGGAAACCCGATAGACGACTGTTGGCGGTGCGATCCTGGCTGGGTAAACAACCGCCAGCACCTGGCGGACTGCGGCATCGGGTTCGGTCACAGAGCAATGGGCGGAAAAGGCGGGCCCATCTACACAATCTCCGACCCGTCGGACCTAGACGTCGTGAACCCACAACCGGGGACTCTCCGGTACGCGGTGATCCAAACGGAGCCGTTGTGGATCGTCTTCGGAGCGGACATGACGATCACGTTGAAACACGAGCTGATCTTCAACAGCTACAAGACTGTTGACGGCCGCGGCGCCAACGTGCTCATCACCGGAAACGGGTGCTTGACCCTAGTGAACATCACCAATGTGATTATTCACAACATCCAAATCACCAACTGCAAGCCCTCGGGGAACACTATGATACGCACAGGCCCAACACACACTGAGTATAGAGGCCAATCGGACGGCGACGGGATAACCGTACGAAGCTCGAGGAACATCTGGATCGACCACTGCACCTTGTCGAGTTGTACGGACGGTTTGATTGACGTCACTAGGGCGTCCACCGCGGTCACAATCTCCAATAGCCACTTTTCCCACCACGACAAGGTTATGCTCCTTGGCCACGTAGATACGTTCCTGGCCGACGTGGGAATGCAGGTTAGCCTTTTTTGCTTCGTTTGACAACTTTGCTCCTTGGCTTCGTAACGTTTCACTTTGTTTAATGAATGTTGGCAATGAAGGTGACGGTGGCGTTCAATCACTTTGGGGTAGGGTGTGTGCAAAGAATGCCGAGGTGCAGGAGAGGATATGTGCACGTGGTGAACAATGACTACACGGAATGGCAAATGTATGCCATCGGAGGCAGTGCCAGCCCTACCATCAACAGTCAGGGCAATCGTTATATCGCACCAGATGACAATGAATCCAAACAGGTACTACTGTCCTAAACAAATTTGATCATTTTATAAATCAATTCCACTATTGTTGAGATTTATGGACGTGGTGATCGATGAAGGTGACAAAGCGGGTGCACACGCCGGATTTAGAGTGGATCAGGTGGGACTGGAGAACGGAAGGGGACATGTTGGTAAACGGGGCATTCTTCGTACCCTCCGGGGACGATCTCAGCAACGAGTACGCCAAGGCCTCCAGCCTCGATTCCCATTCCGTCCTTTTCATTGAGAACCTCACCATGCACTCCGGCGTCCTCCCTCTAGGCCCCATCAGGTTCGTTGTAAATTCTACTCAATAACTCGTACTGTATTTTATTGGACATTATTTATAGGGACACTCTGAGTCCTAAACTATTTATTTTTTTTCCACACGGAGAACAGCACGCCGGTAGCCTACGTTGGCGGGACAACCACTGTTGGAAACAGCAACAACAACAACAACGCAAGTCCCTCCGGTGGCAATCAGGAGGACAACCCATCCCAAGTCCCGTTCGGTGGCGGCAATCTGCCATCCCCTCCTCCCATTGCAACCACTCTTTTATTGTTGTCTCTTCTAATTATTCTATATTTGTAGTTGTAAACTTAACCACCAACGTACATTACGGTTCTAATTATTCTGATAATTGTGTCATTAGCAACGGTAGTATCATCTGTTTTAATGCCAAGCAAAAACATGTTCTTAGTTATATTTAACATAATATTGTACGGAGTATAAGATTCTGCAGTGCCCTAGAGCTTCAAATATTTAAATTTTAACCCACCCAAACAAAACACACCCAAAATTTATTTATTTTTGGCAGAATAAATAAATATACGGAGTACATTTCAAGACGAGTAGTGTAAATAGAACGATAAGCAACCATTTAAGCAATAGTGTGGAAATAAAAGAGCATTAGAAAAAGCATCAAACTAACAAATAACAACACACTAACTATTGTTCATATAAGGAACTGTATGCACATAAGATAAAAACGGTCATAACCAGGAACCTTAAGAAGATAAGCCACGGGGTGATGAGAGATTACCTCATTATTAGCATTAGCACAGCAGAAATAACAGAATGCGTAGTTGAACAAAGCAACACCAATCTGGTTCTGCCTCTACAATGAAGAGAGTCAGATCGACAATGAAGATGAGCCGTAACTCACAACAAAGTGTTGGGGAAGCACACGCAAAACAAGCGGAAGCAGAATAAATCCTTTCTCTAAATAACCAAAATGGCCGACAAAGCTCAACACAATCCGTAAATTGTAGCACCAACACAAATAAATTAAAGCAAAAATAATTAGAGAAAACACCATTTATGTGGAAACCCCAAATTGAGGAGAAAACCAAAAGGTTGTTCAACAACGATACCAAAGCTTCCACTATTTTCTAAAAACCAAGTGGGTACAACAAGTTATCCTATCTAGTAAACACTAAATGCAAATACAATCATCAAGGCTTGGATCAAGAACCACACATTGTTGAAATTCAAAAGGATGATAACAACCCAGTAGAATCCCGCATCAGCATGTCTGGGGAGGGTGTGTGTACGAAGACTCAAAAAGATGAGTACGAAGACTCAACAAACAATGAAGTGCAATATGACAAATGTTGATGATACTCAAACACACAATTCGCCTTTTAGAGATCAGAGGAATGAGTGCCAGAACAGGGGACAACATATGCTCTTCCTTTATTCAAAATTTGAACCCATTGATCACACACACGTAAGAATCTCGACATGCCTATCCCATTATGATTTTTGTGTTCCTATTTATACGGTTTCAAATTGATGGTGAACAATGAATCTCCCATATATTTGGTGAAGAATATTCTTCAAATACTGGCGTTCTCGCAGATCATTGGATTCAAACAAGTCGAAGAGTTTCATCAGAAAATAATGGTCAAGACATCATTTGGCAACCCGGTTGTCAATCTCGAAAGATAATAGTATAATACACATCTCACGAACAATTCAAACCCGAGTTGCATGTGTGTCCCTGGATCACCACTTTATATGCCACCAGGGAGAAAACACAAAAAATGTTGACTAGTATCATCTTAGTTTTATCCTCTTGCTTTACTTCATTCAATTTACACGAGCCGGAGGGAACTACATCAGTAAGTTCAGATAGAGTTTGCCTCTTGCCCTCTTGGTATCTAGGTTCGACCATTTAGGCAGATGCTGAGATAGATGGCATGGGGATGTTTGTTATCGTATAGATGGGGTGTCTTTTGCAGCAAGTGGCTATCGGTTGGCATGAAAGGAAGTTCTATCAGTTAGTACTTAGTAGCCACATCAGATATGCCTTACCTAGCAAAGTGCTTGGTGGTGGAAAAAAAGTCACATTTGTCAACTTCATGTGGTAGGGATGTGGATGTTGCGGTAGATGTGTAGGCACATGAAGTTGTATGAGATTCAGAACCAGGTTATTGAGGGACGGGTAGAAGTGGCACATGTGTAAGATAAGTTGCTGAATGCTAGGTTAAGGTGGTTTGGGTACGTGAAGAGAAGATGTGAGAGGCTTGCGATAGTGGGTGAAGGTAGGGGAAGGGGTAGACCTAGAAAGAGTTGGAAGGAGGTGATTAGACAGGACTTAGACTTTTAGGATATGACCTTAGATAGGAATGCCTGGAAATCTAATACTAGATCAAGTAGTTGGGTAGGCTATTGGGCCTTGGTGGTTGTTTTGTGCGGGCGCTTTCCAGGCTTGGGGTCAGCTTGTGTGTCTTGTGACTATGTGCACTTTTCTTTGCTCTTAGTTTGCTATTTGACAGTTTGTGTGTTTTGTGACTATGTGTGCTTTTCTTTGCTCTTTGTTCTTTGCTAATATGTGTTGTGTGCTTTCTTTGTTAGTTAATGTTGAGTGTGTTTGAGTACATATGGACAGATACTGCAATCGTAATAGAGTTATTAGTGGTCAAAAAAATTATTGAGTGTGTTTGAGCTAGGACTCCTAGGAGTCTCTTGGAAACAACATTTGTAGTTTCGAGTATGGGTTAAGTCTAGACTCAACATACACATGCCCTTCCCAAACCTTACTTTTATTGCAATTTTACTGGATTTGTTGTTTTGTGCCTCCTTGATCTATATTCACGGGCAAATTACATCACATCCGTGAAGTCAAACTTAACACAATAAATTCGGAGCTTCCGGAGGAACAATGTGTGGCATTCGGAAAATAAAACGTCTTTCAAGGAGGAAAAGTTTTCCAAAAGGTTTGGATTAGAAGGGGTGTTGGCTAAAATCAAAAAGTTGTGATGGCTCATTAGACGTGCGTGAAGCAGCATTCATCAGCTTTGCTTTTCTCCCCTAGTTTTTGTTTTAAGCTTACCAAACATATTATTAATAACCAAGTACTTTATACCCTAATCAATATCTTAATCGGTCAAGGAACAAACCCAACTAATACCAACAGCTCAAACTTATGGTTGTAGACCCAGAAAAGATTATTAAATTCTAACACTGCCCTCACGTGTAAGGGTCACCGCTTCGAGCTTCGCACCATAAACCATAATCTTTTTTAAACTAAAAGGCGGTGAGTTTTGAACTCGTGACCTTTTGGTCAACAAGCTCATATCATGTAAGGAACCAGAACTACTCAACCAAAAAGTAATTATATTCAGAACAAGCCCAAGATCAAAGTCAAATTGAATCCCTAACAATGATTGAAATTGTGTATGAAAACAAACTCTTCGAGAAAACAACATAAATTTTGAGGAAAATAGCAGAAATCAATGTTTCACTAGGAGAATGCAATTATATACTGAAGTATGTGATCATAATCAATGATATTGCAGGATCTGTTGCTATACTTCGTACAAATCGAACAGATTTCGAATGAAATTAAAGAAAAAAAAGTGGATAAAATCCGGATAATGGATTCCATACCTGGTTGAACTGAAATGACGATGTCATGTCGAGAAAGAGGGTGGGTAATGGGTATTTTTTTACAGCAAGTGTGGTTAGCTATTAATACTCCCTATTACCGAGTATCATAATAAATTCCATAAATATTGTGTGGATTTTCATATTTAGTTCTTAATTATAAGAAATTATATAAGTGGTTCTTAATTTTTACTGCGTTGTTGTTTAACAAAAAATCAAAATGTAAAGATTTTTTTTGTAACGGAGGCAGTAGTATACATTTTGTAATTACAATTAATGCTAGAGAGTGAAATTCATGTTATCAAAATTTTTATAGAACGAAAATTCATAAAAGAAAATGGGAGAAATATTAAATTTTCTTTATGAAGTTATACAATACAGGGGATAGAACACTTTAAAAAATAAAAGAAAAGTTGACACAAATACACCAAAAATTCAGGAATTTACATAAATATTCCTAAATTCATTATTTTACGTCATTAACTTCAAAGTAGTCTCATATTTATATTGTTACTTAGGCGCTGCCTAGTCATCATGTATGTTGTTCTTTTAATGTAAAATGGATAATTTAATTACATGCTATTAGCAACATCTTTAAATTATACTACAATTAGATGGATCAGACCCATTCAGATCATGTCAAATTCATTTAGTTTTAATTACTCGGACCAGATTAGATCAGATTAGCCTAAAAAGTTTAGATCCAGTTCAAAAAGTTTAGATGAAAAAAACACCCTTAGAAAATTTAAAAAAGAGAAAGATGCACGAAAAAGACGACCGAGATACAATTAAGGCAAGTTAATTTGATTGTTTAAAATGGAAAATTACAAGTGGACACTCTTAAATAATTGTCCATTTAGCATTAGCAGAGCGACATGATGACCAAGCAACGATGAAGTAACGATTTAAATATGAGATAATTCTGGAAGTAATAGTAAGTTTGGGAGTATTTTTATGAATTTTCCAAAATAAAAACGCATACTTGCATTTATTTACTTACAACTTTTGTTATATTTTTTATATCATTTATTTTTGGAATTCAATGGACCATGTATAGTTATGTTACGACTTATGAGTCCTAGATCTATGATGTAATATTCTACTGTTTGAAAAGGTTAACTGCGCAATTTTTTATACATTTTTCTTCAATCACCTAAATAGAAGTAAAGCATAGAGAAAATATCAAAATTGGAGTTTTATGTTTTTATTTCTTAAATAGATGTTCACACTGTGATAATTTGGCACTATACATAAGCATTTTACTATACTTTTTGGAGCCCCTTGGGCCGTCCGGGAAACCCTGCTTCTTATTTTTAAACGGCTTCTTATTTCCGGTCTTCTCTTCCTCTTTGGGAGTCTTCTCTTTCTTTTCCTCCTTTCTTTCTTCTAGGGTCACATACCTCCCCGCCCGGACAATTGCTTCTTCGAAGGTATCCGGGGGATGAGTAGTAAGATCGGTGTGAAGGAGTCCATCCTGTAATGCCGTTGTGAACATAGCCAACCTGGATTTATCGTCGGTTCCTTCAACCTCCCTGGACTCTTTCCTCCATCGGATAAGGAAATTCTTCAAGGATTCTCCATGCTTCTGTCGTACTGAAGCTAAGTGAGTGAAATGCTTCTTGGGACGGCAGTTCCCGGCAAAATGCTCTAGGAACCGTAGTCCCAATTCATCCCATGTCCGGATCGACCCGGCAGGAATACGGTTGACCCAATCTGCGACCTTGCTATCAACTGTCTGCAAGAAGCACCGGCACATGAGTGCGTCACTGGCGTCTACGGCAATCATCACTTGGACATAGCTGTTTATGTGTTCCTGGGGGTCTGACTCCCCATCATAACGCTTAACGAACGGCATTTTGAATCCCTGCGGATATGGTTCCGCAAAGATCTCCGGGGCCAGGGGAGTATTCGTACGGGTAGTGAACACTCGACCCTTGTTTATCTTCCTCTGCATCTCTTGGATCTGCTGCCTCAGATCCTGGAACTCACCAGTTTCCGGTACCGGCGGCCCCAAACGCCGTGGCGCTGGGACCCTGGCTTGGCTTTGAACTTCGTCTTCCTCCAAATTCATCATTGATCGGACCGGCGCTTGGATCCCACCACGGCCATTTCGCTGTCGGGGTTCGCGGTTAGAAGATGCCACCTGGCTAGCCTGGGGTCGTATCCAACCCTGGGGTGCCTTATCCGGATTCTTCCCCAGCCTCTCACTAACGTGAGCCTTCTGGCGAGATATCCTTTCAAAGACGGATCGCCGCGGGTTTTCGTTTCCATCGCTGACGATCCGGCTTGCATCCTTGGCCCGGTCCTCATTCACCTTACTATTCCGGGCCAACTCCTCCGCCCAGCGTTTGGCAATGGCTCGTCTCTCCTTCTCAACCTCTTCCGGATCATGAAGCTCCTGGAGGATAGGAGAACTCGCAGTACGCAATACCTGACGGGGTTGCCCGGTAGGGATGTCCCGGATACCGGATGGACCTGGAAGAGCCTTATCCAATCGTTCCATAATGTTGGCCATCATGTTAGCCACATTATTCAATGCCGTTTCCAACCCATTGACAGGAACGATCATACCCTGCTCAGGGTTATCACTCCTTACCGTCGACTGGGCGGAAGCAGCAGTGCTACGTTTCGTCCTTCGTCCGACCATAATCTCACAGCCTTATCTCACAGTAACTCTCAATGAAAGCACCAATGATGGGATTAACCCGATCATATGGCGGACCAAGAACAAGATATGAATCAGGAAGATATAATCACTCGATAATATTCTTCTATTGAGTATTCAATTCTCTCTCTTTACAATGGCGGGTTCTCCCCCCTTTTATAGTATTCCTAATATTGTAATTAAAATTATACAAAGTGAAAAGGATTATGGAGATCATGGGGTTGTGATTCCCCCTTTTCCAGTCTCGTTCTCTTCCCATTTCGTCCACAACTTGATGATGTGGGCCACGTGTCCCATTCTTCCCTTGGATTGGGTCACCTTGATCTATCCTATGACTGGGCCGTCTTTCTCTACCTGCCATATGCGCAATAACGGGCTTGGCCCGTCATCTCCGTCTGACCCACCTTTTGGGCTATTATGGGCCTTTATTTGGGCCTAGAGTCGGGCCTATCGGACCCGATATCCATCACATTACTGTGTGGTGATTCAGATCTTGCACGAATCGTATCATGGAAGGGAAGAATTTTGAGCTAGGAGTGTATACTATTTTAGTTAGTTTTTTAAATTTTATTATTTTATATTATAAAGATTAAGTAATACTCCGTAAGTATGCAATTCAAAAATATAAATTTAAATAAAATAATATTCCCTCTGTCCCTTTAAACATGAGATGTTTTGATTTTGAAGAGATTTAAGGAAAGTGTAAAAGTAGGATTTGATGGTAGATTATTAGTAAAAATGTATGATGTGATAGATATGTTATGAAAAAGTGAGGGTAAAAATGACTTCTTATTAGAAATAAGAAGTGTTTTTGGAACGGATGAAAAAAGAAAGGAAAAGAGTTTTAGGAACGGAGGAGTAATTGTTTTTGTGAAAAAATAAAATAATATTTTTTGTAAAAAATAAATTTATATTTTTCTCATGCTTGCGTATTGGCACTAAATATGAGGAAACAAATGTGTGGTGGCACATGAAAACCCTAACCACATAGCTTTTTCTTCTTCTTTTCGACTAGCTATATTTTTACCGAGCTTGCTATTAGAGGCAAACTATTTTTATTTGTAGTAAGCTTGTCAAAAATTGCCAAACCCCTGGAGCATCAAATTTGCTTGACTTAATTCTCAAATTACTATCTCATCCAATTGTATTTGTCTAATGATAGAATTTAGGATGAGATAAAAACAATTGGATTGAGCAATAAGACACTTGAGTTGAACCACATTAAAAGATTGAATTCAATTGAGATGCACTTTAACATTCTCCCTCAAGTGAACAATTGGGTCATTTTATCGAACCGGTTGGCCACGTGCAAATGAACTCTCATTCCCTTGTTTTTTTTTTGAGCGCCAACACCTAAAGGACCACGAGCCACTGAGTATGGACTTCTAGACGAGCAATCGCGTTAAACGGGCCACAGGCCGTTGGGTAGATACTCCATACAAACAATTGGGCTAAAGACTAACCGGCCGCTAGGAATGAACGTCTAGACGGACACCTTGACAAACGAGGTGGACCAAAACCTGCTGATACCATGATAGAATTTAGGATGGGATAAAGACAACTGGATTGGACAATAAAACACTTGGGCTGAACCACATTAAAAGATTGAATCCAATCGATTAGTTAGTTTAACTCAAGTGCTTATATACTGGATTATTTTACTCTTGAACTTTCGATGTGAAATGTACTTTAACATCTAATTTAACTTTTTTGAGTCAAACTAGATTGGACAAATTTTGGATATCAATTAAATAAAAATTGTACAGTAATTGTATTAATATAAAAATTATTTCATTAGATTTATCTTGTTCAGAATTTCCAAAAATTAATTTTATTGTATTACTATGTACTCCGGGTGATGGTGTAAATTACTTGACCGGTCAAACTATACTAGACCGGGTCTAGAATAGTTCGCTTGATTTGGCAAAGTAAGAAAGGTAAAAACACGCAAATTGACCGGTAGGACTTTAGGTGGAACACCTGTAGCCTGATTTATATTATAACGGAGAATGCACGGGCGCTTTTACAAGGGAGTTTAGAGAGTGTGAATTCGGATCCCTCTTTCTGAGGTTTACATGAGTATTTATACTAGGCTAAGGGGACAGTACCACGTGCGCCCACGTGGGGGCATGCTGCTGATGTGGTGCGAGATGACTGGTTTCGTCCTCGAGCTGCCTTGTCGCCTTGTGAGGGGGATTATTCCCTTTGTCAGGTAGTGCCTTTGATGGATTCTTCAGCATCTCCAGTTGTCCTCTACTGACACGGGTCGCTACACGCCAAGCCCTCGTAGATTCTCCTCTGCCGACACTTTCCAACCCTAGAAACTACACCGGGTAATTTCTGAGGGATGAGTTTATCGTACTTAGGGAATGAATGGAGTGATAAGTAGTTTGACCGGTATACTTTTTCCCGAAGTACACCGGTCAAATTCGGACCGATCAAATACCCACTTGCTGACGATTAAAGTCTCCCTTTCCAGAATTTTCAAGATTGACCGGTCAACTATTTGGTCTTCTCCTTTGACCGGTCATGGGTGGAATACACCCACCAACAAGGATGAATGGAACCATGTAATAGTTTGACCGGTATACTTTTCTAAAGTATACCGGTCATCTT
The DNA here is from genome assembly GCA_003260385.1 of Cuscuta australis. Lineage (NCBI taxonomy): Eukaryota > Viridiplantae > Streptophyta > Magnoliopsida > Solanales > Convolvulaceae > Cuscuta > Cuscuta australis. The sequence continues at coordinate 673,124 of NQVE01000152.1, read as the reverse complement.
TTGACCGATTTGAGTGTCCTCTAGCTGATGATTAAAGTCCTTCTCCTTAACTTTCAAGATTGACCGGTCAACTATCTGGTCTCTTCCTTTGACCGGTCATGGGTGGAATACACCCATCAATAAGCCCTCCACTTCTCGGTCATGCAATTTGTCATGAGCGGGAAGTAAAAAGTCTGAAAACAGGATCCCCAATCCGACTCTTTTGGCTTTTCAAAAGGTCGTGCCCCTCCGTCTTCCCATGTGTCATGATAGTTTAACCGGGTTGCTTATTTATGTTTAGGCGGGGGAGATCAGGCCTCATACGGCTGAACAACTTGGGATGGGCCATCCTTCAGAGATTGCACGGATGAGGAAGGAAAAAGAAGAGATGACCCTAATTTTGAAGAGCCATGCTGATGAGCTGATTCGGCTATCTAGGACGATGAAGGCTGAAACCTCTCAGCTCAAGGAGGAAAACAACCGGTTGCCCGGTGTACCATGTAAACATTTAACATTCTACCCGGCCGATTGTGCCCGGATTAATACTTTGCTTTTGCCTTTTATCGGTACAGAATGCAACAACCTTGATTATTTGAAATCTGATTGTTTTTGACCGGTAGAACCGCGACCTTCTTTGTTGAATGCCTTCACCTTGATGATCAACTTGAATGAGTTTGACTGGGTAAAGTACCGCCCGGTGAAATTTCATTAGACCGGTTGAACTCCAACTTTTTGCTTGCCTCTTGATAGACTCCCGCTGGTATAACTTGCTTCTTGCTCTTGGGTATCTTCATCTTGGTGGTCAACTTGAAAAAGTTTGACCGGATGAACCTTATTTTGTCTCCTTTTTGCACTTTGCCCTCTCTTCGTTTTGACCGGTAGACTACTTTGTCTCCTTGTAGAACTTTCGAAGTTCCGTTGTATTAATACCCAACCGGGGTATTCCTTTTTCTTTTTTTTTTGACCGGTAGGTTGTAGATGGAAGCACCTGTAACCTAGTAATTTCTTGAAGTATCCTTAACCGGTAAGAATACTGGAGATTTTAACCATGTCGAATGGTTTCGAACCCTCTCCAAGGTCCAAATGCACCCTTCTTCCAGGGCCCCCTCTTCCGGGTGATTAAGTCTTTTAATGGCCCTTTGATTTCTACCATCCCGGGAAGGCCTTAGCTCACCCCCCCGTTCAAGTCTTCCCTGAGAAGGGGGATATAGGATGCGCCACGGTGGACGATCCCTTTCTATTTCTTTTAATGGGCATCTTTTAGTCCCCAATCAATTTGACGGTGCCGGCTGATTCCCCGATACCGGTCAAACCTCATGGGCCCGTGTAAGTACGGTTCGAACCCTCTTCCAGGTCCAGCCCTCTTGCAGGCATACCCTCTTCCGGGCTTTATTATTTTTTCTATTATACTGAGCAAGACCGGTGTAGTAACCAGCGTGCTAGGTCCGGGCCTGTGTCTCAGTTGGCTTATCCAAGTGGATTCGATCCTCCCGGGAAGCCCTCCTAGGATAGGTTCGACCTATCATTTTTATTGCTATCACGTAGAATGCTGAATGCCATCAATTTGATTGATAATAAAAGTAGGCCTCACTTTCTAGAGTTTCTAACCGGTAGGTCCCCGGGCAAGTGATTGCTTTCACCCGGTAAGGTCCTTTCAGTTCTTGGCCAGCTTTCTTCCGTCCCCCGGCTTACTAGCCTCTCTCCTTCGCGGGACTTCATCGTCTACTTGGAAGTAACGCAGCCTAACCTTGTTGTCGTGGTACTTCTTCACAACTTGTTAGTATGTGCTCATTTTGACTTCCGCGGCCATTCTCCGCTCTTCGACCAAGTTGAGTTCGGCCAAGTGATCTTCCTCATTCTGCTGGGGTTGATAATTTGACTCCCGAGACGTTGGGAATTCAGCTTCGATGGGCAGCCTTGCTTCGCATCCATTGGTTAGGGAGAATGGAGTTTCCCCATGAGCCCTCCTGGGTGTTACCCGGAATGCCCATACGATGTGTGGGAGCTCTTCTAGCCACTTGTTTCCTGCTTCTCCCAGCCGTTTCTTTAGACCATCCACAATCGTTCGGTTGGCGTTTTCGACTTGGCCATTCCCTTGGGGGTACGCTACCGAGGAGCGATTGTGCTTGATCCCGAAGCCCTCCAAGTATTCAGTGAATCTTGGATTTCGGAATTGTGGGCCGTTGTCGGTGATGAGGTTCATGGGCGCTCCAAACCTCGTGATGATGTTCTTCCAAATGAATTTCTTACATTGTTGCGTGGTGATGTTGGCCAATGCTTCGGCCTCGATCCATTTGGTAAAGTAATCGATGGCTACGATCACGAACTTCTTCCCTCCTTGGGCGACTGGGAATGCCCCGATGATGTCAACCCTGAATCTAGCGAATGGGATGACGTTTGATACGGGGTGATAGTAGGTCGCCGGTCTACCAGGATACTTGTAGAATACTTGGCACGTCCGGCATTTCTGAACATACCTTTCGCAATCCTGGACAATTGTTGGCCAGTAATACCCCAACAAGATGATGCGTTGGGAAAGTGTACGAGACATTTGATGCGCCGCGCATACGCCTTCGTGGACTTCCGCTATGACTCGTTCAGCCTCCCGGTTGGTCAGACATCTCAGGAGTGGCCCCCCAAACGCCCTTTTATACAGGTTCCTATCAAGAATCTGGAATCGGGGTGCCCTGAGCTTTACTTTTCTTGCCCGGTCATCTTGTCCTGGCAAGCTCCCATCCATCAAATATTCCATCAGATCATACATCCAATGGTCGTCCGCCCCGACCAAGTTTGACCGGTCATATTGGCTTCCGACCGTTATAGCGGCGACTTCCAATTTTTCGATGCTTGCACGGTCAAGGATCTCTACCCGGGCAAGTTTTGAAACATGCTCGGGAGCATACTGCGTCAATTTGGAGAGAAGGTCTGCGTCCGCGTTTTCCGCCCGGGGAATTTGGGCGATCTTGAACTCTTCGAAGCCTCTCAACAGGGCAAGTACAAGGTCCTTGTATTGTGCCATGCGTCCTTCCCTTGCTTCCATGTTACCGGTCACCTGCCCAACTATCAGGCTAGAGTCAGATTTGATACTGACCCGGCTGATTTTCAGGGCTTGGGCAAGCCTGAGCCCTCCAGCCAGAGCTTCATATTCTGCCTCATTGTTCGTCAGTTTGAAGTTGAAGACGATTGCATGGTAGATCTTGAACCCTTCTGGGGTGGTGAACACGATACCACCCCCGTATCCTCTAGGACCGGATGCCCCGTCAACTACCATCTCCCACCATTGCTCAGTGGGCTTGTTGACCGGTAAATTTGGAGTTAGACCGGTCATTTCTACTAGGAAGTCAGCTAGGGCATGTCCCTTGATTGCTGACCTTAGCCGGTACTCAATATTGAATTGAGTTGACATCATTGCCCACTTCACCATCCTCCTGGAGGATGTTGAATTTCGCAACACTGCACCCAGCGGTTGGTCAGTTAAGACTTCTACCGGGTGAGCTTGGAAGTAGGATGTTAAGTTTTTTGCGGAGATGAAAAGCGCGTAGGCTGTTTTCTCCATCGCTGTGTATCTACTTTCAGCTCCGTTTAGTGCTTTTGCTCACATAATAAATGACGATGTGTTCCTTTTCCGCGGCCGGCTACTGCTCCCTCTACCGGTTATTCCTCCGCCGGTCAGTATCCCGGTCATTTCCCTGGGTTCCTGGCCTAATCCATTGGTGGTTCTTCTCCTGGGCCTTTTGTAGGTAATCTTTGCCCAGTTCTCCACTGTCTATCATTTGCCGGATCACCCCCTTAACACCTTTGCATTCGGAGGTGTTATGGGAATCTGACCTGTGGTACGAACAATAGGTGCCCGACCATTGCCGCCCTGTTTGACCGGTAGGGTTTGCCGGAAGAATGACCGGTGCTTTCCGGATTTCTTGGCATTCCTCCGTATTGACCACACGGACAACCGGGTCATAGTGGTGTCTTGGCCGGCTAGGTCCCGGGGCTTCTTCCTTCTTGACTTGCACCGGCTGGGGCTTGTAACCATGCTCAGCTTCTTTCTTTGCCCGGAGTTGGGTTTCAGCCTCAGCAAACTCCCATGCAGTGTGGTAGGCCTCTTGGTACGTGGCCGGGGGTTTCCGGCAGAACTCCTTGTATAGTTCCCCAGCACGCAAGCCATTCAAGAGGAGGGATAAGACGGTTTTGTCATCCATATCTTCCACCTTGTCTACCTCCTCTTTCCACCGGGTAAGGAATTGAGTGAGGTTCTCGGACTCCCTCTGCCCGGCTGTACTAAGATAGGTGAATTTCTTCCTCTTAGTACAGTTCTCTTGGAACTTGGCCTTGAATTTCAAGGCCAAGTCGCTGAATGAATCGATGTTTCCCGGGAGAAGCTTGTTGAACCATTCAGTAGCTCGGTCCTGCAAGGTTTGAAAGAAAAGGAGGCACTTTTCTTCGTCTGTACAACCATTCATGGTTGCACTCTGATTGAAGGAGTCCAAGTGGATTTCTAGGTCCTCCTTACCGGTAAATCTAGGTGCGTCGATCTTGACCTTTCGCGGGAAAGGTGTTAGATGGACCCTTGTGGTGAACGGGGACCCTGCGAGGGGTTTGTCCCGGTCATTCTTCTCACCGACTTTCTTCTCTAGCCTTTCCAATTTTGCCTCCATCTGCTGAACGCGATCATTGGGGATGGTTAACCGGTTAGCCATTGGTAACCTGGGTTGGCTCTCCGCTTCCTCTTCTTGACGAAAGGCCCTCGTCCTTGCTGGCTCCCGCCGGTTTGACCGGGAGCACTGGGTGCGGGCAGGCTTGGCCTCCATTCCCTCGCCTAACCGGGCGAACCCGTTGACATGGACAATGCTCTGCCCCAGCCTCAGCTTGGCTGACTTTCTCTGGCCCTCTTCCCTATCCCCCAGCCTTTCGAAGGCGGAGTTTCGAGAAGTTGCCGGACGGATGTTTTTTCCTTTCTTCTTCTTGTGGGCCCTCGGAATGTCCCACTCACCGTCATCACTCTCAATTGAGACGCAATGACCATCAGGGGTGATCTGCGGATTCGTAGCTTGCGGGAGACGCGACGGCCCTGCAGCGTTAAGTGCACCGGCCAAGTTGACAGGGGTCATGGTGCTGACCAGCTGGGGCTGGAAAGGTGATGGTTACGGCATCGGCGTCTGGAACGACGTCACCGCCATCGGAGCTTGTAGGGGCATGGTCCCCGCGCCTGGAAGGGCGAATGCGAACATACCAGGGAGGAAAGGCATCCCCCCGTTCTGCTGGCACATGGCCATGACCTGGCCAAAGCCCTGGATGGCTTGTAGGTTGGCTGGGTCATTCATGAACTGAGTCATGCTTGGTGGGAACGTTACCCTCGGTCCAGCGGAAGGGACGGGGGTCACGAAGGGACTGATCACGCTGGCCGTCGGGACAGAGCTTAGACCCAAAGGCAACACCGGAGCTGAAATGACCGGTATGGTAGCAGCCACAAGGATGCTGGCTCCCTCGTTGGTGGCCTGCACCTGAGCGGAAGTAGCGTTGATTTGTTGGCTGGAATACATTTCGAGTGGTGTTTTGGTGGGTAGGTTTGTGTTTAGGAGAAGAAACCTTAACGGTCCCACGGTCGGCGCCAAAAATGATGGTGTAAATTACTTGACCGGTCAAACTATACTAGACCGGGTCTAGAATAGTTCGCTTGATTTGGCAAAGTAAGAAAGGTAAAAACACGCAAATTGACCGGTAGGACTTTAGGTGGAACACCTGTAGCCCGATTTATATTATAACGGAGAATGCACGGGTGCTTTTACAAGAAAGTTTAGAGAGAGTGAATTCGGATCCCTCTTTCTGAGGTTTACATGAGTATTTATACTAGGCTAAGGGGACAGTACCACGTGCGCCCACGTGGGGGCATGCTGCTGATGTGGTGCGAGGTGACTGGTTTCGTCCTCGAGCTGCCTTGTCGCCTTGTGAGGGGGATTATTCCCTTTGTCAGGTAGTGCCTTGGATGGATTCTTCAGCATCTCCAGTTGTCCTCTACTGACACGGGTCGCTACACGCCAAGCCCTCGTAGATTCTCCTCTGCCGACACTTTCCAACCCTAGAAACTACACCGGGTAATTTCTGAGGGATGAGTTTATCGTACTTAGGGAATGAATGGAGTGATAAGTAGTTTGACCGGTATACTTTTTCCCGAAGTACACCGGTCAAATTCGGACCGATCAAATACCCACTTGCTGACGATTAAAGTCTTCCTTTCCAGAATTTTCAAGATTGACCGGTCAACTATTTGGTCTTCTCCTTTGACCGGTCATGGGTGGAATACACCCACCAACAAGGATGAATGGAACCATGTAATAGTTTGACCGGTATACTTTTCTAAAGTATACCGGTCATCTTTTGACCGATTTGAGTGTCCTCTAGCTGATGATTAAAGTCCTTCTCCTTAACTTTCAAGATTGACCGGTCAACTATCTGGTCTCTTCCTTTGACCGGTCATGGGTGGAATACACCCATCACCGGGTAATACAAAGTGAGAGTAAATGATGATTAAAATTTATCAAGTTTGACTCTAAAAAATCAAATTAGATAAATACACTATGACCAAAGGAGTATAATCTATACCTACTTCATAATTATTAGAGATGCTCTAACTAACCAAGTATACATGTGGGCAAGGTGGGTGAAGATCAACCACATGACTATATTGACTTTGTAACATCTAGCCCCTCTCCTTAGTCCTTTTTTTTAAGCAAGCCCCTCTCATAGTTATTACTCCGTACTACTTATGGAGTCATTATTGTGTGGGTCAACGTGTCTATAAACTAACCGCGAACACATATTTCAATTGGACTACACGGATACTAACTACAGAGTACGGACTACTAGTTTTAACCCCGTGCTTCGCACGAGCTCGTATATATTCTAAATTTTTGTCATTTTATAAATATAATTTTATTTATTTTAGTTTTTTAATAGTGACATAATATGTGTTAGTGATATATCTTTTTTCAAATAATATAATTTAAATATAGATGTACATGCACTAAAAATTCTATAAGTATTTTCTTTAAAAGTAGTAAAAGAGAAATAATTTATTTTTTTAAAAAATCGTATAAAACTTTAGTTTTCAAAACATCGATAAAGTTAAAAAAATATTTTATACATATAATTTAATTATGTGAACAGAATATATTTTAAACTCGTGGAATATATATTGGTATGTTTATTTAAAAACAAAAAGTTTATACAAAACTAATGGCCATTATTGAATAAAGTACTAATAAAAGTGGTTTTAATTAATAAAACATTATAATAAAAAATCGACTAATTAATGTATGTGTGTGTGTGTGTGTATATACATATACATACATACATATATATATGTATGTATGTATGTGTGCGCGTGTGTGTGTATATATATATATTACAATGATGATATATATGTTTATAAAATTGTTAAAAAAATCACATTTTTATACAAAGTATAATTAAAGTAATGTTTTTTAATACTAAAATATAATATTTATTGAATGTAATACTATACAATAAAATGAGTTAAAAGATATTTTTAAATAATTAAATGAACCAATAAAATTCATCCATCTCATCAAGGAATGCACATGTGGATGATTATGTGGCATGCCACATGTCAACACTCCAAGAATTGAACCTAACTTTACATATATATATATATATATATATATATATATATATATATATATATATATATATATATATATATATATATATATATATAGGATAGGATTAAAAAAAGTGTTGAAAAGATGACAAATCTTTCTATAGTTTTAAGGGTAATTTATCTAAATAAAACTAAAATATAATGACTTTCTCAATATAAGACCATATGTTTTTATATTCTAATGTAGAACCATTGGTCATTGTATATTAGCTATTATTCAATTAAATGTCCAGTATCACTTGATCATTGTTCTTCTCAATAGACATTATTAAGTCCTATTCACCGAATAAAAAAATTTAAGTCCTACATTAGAAAATGACTCATGTTTTAGTCTTATTAAGTACAAATCTCACTAGTTTTAATTAGATCTATGCTTATTTTATGGATCTTATTAGATAAAATATAAAAAAATTTGTTTTTTTAAAAAAGAATAAATTTATAAGTCTATGAAAAATGTAAAAAAAATCACATTCTACGTAACATTAGAACCACAGAAACACACTTTGAAAAGATAGTCTACACATTATTTTAGACTATATATTTTTCTAAAGAGAAAAAATAAAAAAAATAAAATACTTATTACGTCGATTATTGATTATTCATTCAGTTTTCATTTTTTTTAATTTTGAATTGGATTGAAAAGATAAACAAGAAATATCTTGGTGGTGATGTACATGAGTTCACAATTTCACATATGTGTAGTTATTAAATATAATACTCGTACTCTTGTTCCATAAATATGTGTACTCCCTTTTTCCCATGCCAAAGGTTTATTCTAAGAGATTAAGAGTCTGTTTGCTATCCGAAATTGACATAACTAGAATTGAGTTGAGAGTTATATTTAGATGAAATTAAACTCTTTAGTTTCAATTCACTTTTGGAACTATCAATTCTAAATTCACAGATTTTGCCATACCAAACAGCTGAACTAGAGTTGTTAAGTTGTCCTCGATCCAAATTCCATAGTTTAAATTTCGTGTATCAAACAGAGCCTAAAGAAAATTTAGAGTTGTTAAACATAAAATGTATGTTGTCAAAAAGAAAAATGTAGGGAGAGAGTGTAAAAGTAATTTAAAAAACTAGGAGAGACGATGTGTTTAAAAATGATTTTAAAAAAAGTAAGAGAGTGTGTAAATCGATTGAAAAAAAAAATTGATTGAAAAGTAGGGATGTTATGTCAAAATCAGGGGTGTATCTCTCAAAGAAACCAATTCAATCAAAAGTTCAAACATGTGGTTGAACATGAAATTAATCTAATTTTGTTTAAATTGGGTGACAGTAAGATTTGAACTCGTAATCTTTTGGTAATCACTAATCAAGGCGTGGATAGCATCTCAAAAGAATCAACTAAACCAAATTTTTAAGGCCCACGATATATTTTATACTACCAACAGCATCCTTTGTGGAAGGAGTATATATATATAGAGTGAGTCTAGTTTGATCTTCTTTATTCTTCCATTCACACAAATTATATAATGGCCTCTTCTGCAGGGAGGCATGGAACTTCTTCTCTGCTTGGAGTTCTTTTCCTCATCATCGTATCATCTTCTGCAGAGAAAGGTATGTGACATGTGTTTGAAAAAATAATTATACTCTTCAGAATAACACCCTAAATTAATTAAAATATCTAATTTTTTTTCCTAATGTTCAACTGTTAGAGTGTCATCCCACATTAGAAGTTCAAGACCAAAATAATCGGTATATAAGCTCTTGAGTTTTTGTTGAACTAACTAATCGATTGGATTCAATCTTTTAATTTGGTTCAGCCCAAGTGTCTTGTTGCCCAATTCAGTTGTCCACACCCAATCCTAAATTCTATCATGGTATCGGAGCAGAATTTGGCTCACCTCGTATGTCAAGGTGTCTGTCTAGACGTTCATTCCTATCGATCTGTTAGACTTTAGCCCAGTTGCAAAGGCGGACCTATGTCTTAGGAGTAGGGGGCAATGACCCCCAACTAATTTTTGGATGTTAAAGTTAATTTTTTTACTCCGTAATTTTTTACACTCATGTATTATTTGACCCCAACTAAAATTGAAGGGACCCCAACTAAAGTGTGTTTCAATATATGTAATTAAAATTTTAAAAAATCAAATTTTAAATTATCTATTCAAAAATTCACATTCAAAAAATATTTGAATAAAATTTTTTAATTTTTTAATTTTAAATTGTCTATTAAAAAAACTTAGGCACTTCCCCTAAACCACGACCTTTTGTGCCCCCTACTATTTAAAATTCTGGATCCGCCACTGCCCAGTTGTCCGTTTGGAGTATGTACCCAACGGCATGTGACCCGTTTAACACGATTGCTCGTCTAACACTTCTCCACTTCAGGGAAGTGTTAGAGTGTCATCCCACATCGGAAGTTCAAGAGCAAAATAATCGATATATAAGCTATAGAGTTGAACTAACTAATTAATTGGATTCAATCTTTTAATGTGGTTCAACCCAAGTATCTTATTGTCCAATCCAGTTGTCCATACATATCTTAAATTCTATCATCAACTTTTAAATACTCGGTACTGGTGTATAATTTAAAAATAAAACTCTCTATTATTATCTTTATAAAAAGCGAAAGTATTATTGGTGACAAGATTATTTCATTGTTAGAAACGATTAAAAAAAAGACAGATATAATTTGAATTGTTTTGATGTTTGGTATTAGCTCCGCACACTTCTTTTGCAAAGGATGCCACATCAGCTGCCGCAGAATCAGGACATTACGACTACATAATCATCGGAGGCGGAACAACCGGCTGCGCACTGGCGGCCACGCTATCCTCTGCCGCAAAAGTACTCCTCCTCGAGCGTGGCGGGCTGCCGTACGACAACCAGAACGTGACGCACATAAGCGGCTTCGCGCCAACGCTAACGGACGCCTCCCCCACCTCCGCCTCTCAACCATTTGTCTCCACGGACGGCGTGATCCTCCACCGCGGCCGCGTCCTCGGGGGAAGCTCGGCGATCAACGCCGGGTTCTTCTCCCGCGCAAGCAACGAGGACGTGGCCGAGGTGGGGTGGGACCCACGCCTCGTCAACGACTCGTATGCATGGGTGGAGTCGAAGGTGGCATTCCGGCCGGATGTGGTGGGGTGGCAGGCGGCGGTGAAAGACGGGCTTCTGGAAGCCGGAGTTCTCCCGTACAACGGATGGACAAACGAGCATTTGCACGGGACGAAAATCGGGAGTTCAATATTCGATGAGAGCGGGTACAGACACACCGCCGCAGACTTGTTAGAGTATGCCGACGAGACTAAGATCACTCTCTATTTGCATGCTGTGGCCCACCAGATCTTGTTTGAGAGGCCGTCATTGGGCCAAAAGCCCAGAGCGTACGGGGTTTTCTTCAGGGACTCGAGAGGAGTCGGACACACGGCCTTCTTGAACGGAGGGCCCAATGACGAGATCATTCTCTCGGCGGGTGCGATTGGAAGCCCGCAACTGTTGATGTTGAGCGGCATTGGGCCGTCGGATCATCTCAAAGCCCATGGGATAGATGTAATACTGGATCAAAAAATGGTGGGCCAAGGGATGTCCGACAACCCCATGAATGGGATCGTTGTCCCTTCCGTGAGGCCTGTAGAGACCTCACTTTTCCAAGTGGTGGGCATAACTGACTTTGGAAGTTACATTGAGTCTGGGAGTGGAGTGTATTTTAGCCCAAAAGCCATTGAAGCCTTGGGCCAGGCTGGATTTCAAACTTTATTTCAAGACACAAAGATTCAAGCTGGATTTCTAGTGGAAAAAGTAAAGGGGCCATTCTCCCAAGGGCATTTAGAATTGGTGAGTAAAGACCCTAATGAAAACCCAAGGGTGACTTTTAACTACTTCCAAGACTCGAGGGACTTGGAGAGGTGTGTGAAAGGCATGGAAGTCATCCGAAAAACCGTCGAATCGGAGCCTCTCTCGGCATTCAAATATCCCTTCACCACTTTCGAGTCCCTCTTGGATTTGGTTGTCGCGCTTCCCTTAAACATGAGGCCGAAACACTTCATGTCTGTAGTTGGTTCGTTGGAGCAATACTGTATTGACACCGTCATGACTATATGGCATTATCACGGCGGGTGCCAAGTGGACAGAGTTGTCGATCGTGATTATAAGGTTATCGGTGTCGATGCTTTGCGGGTCATTGATGGCTCCACACTTTTACACTCGCCCGGTACTAACCCTCAGGCCACTCTCATGATGCTTGGAAGGTAATATATTTTTGAAAAAATTTACTCTCCATCTCCCGTCCTAAAAACCTTTCTTGTTTTGACTTTTTTTGGTCAAATAGTGACATTCTTTAATTTGACCAAAAATTAAACATAATTTAAATAAATAAATGATATAAAAATTTGATATATCAGAAATGTATCTTAAGATGAATCTAAAAAAAGTCAAAACAGGAAAAATTTTTTAGACCGGAGGGAGTATATAATTACACTATTGTACATGTTTAACTAGCATGTCTTATTTATATACTTATCCTTTTATGTTGTGGTCAATGCAGGTACATGGGACAAAAAATTTTACAGCAGAGAACACCTTCATAATAGTGTATAAGCTAAATTGTTATTCCATCTCGTGCCCATAATGGTTTGCCTCCTACATTAATCATCAATCTTAGGTACATGCAATAAAAATTTACGACTAGCTATATGCACAAGAGTGAAGTTGAGTGAGCTATTAGCATTGTGCCAAGTCAAACATTAAACATATCAAGGTGTTAGCTTGTGATATTACTTCCAATCATTCGATATCACATCATTAGGCTTCAAACATGCATTAAAAGTGTTAAGAGCAATGACGGATCTACTATGGGTCTGTTTGGGAATAGCGTTAGCTATTAGCTTTAGCGTTATGAAAAGATTATCTACGGGAAACATTTAGCGTTAGCGTTTTCAAAGTAATCTGCACCGTTAAAATTTTATCCAAAATGCTAACGCTAATCTCTAACGCCCAAACATGCCCTATATCTATCCTTTATTTAAAGCGAGGAGAATTTTGGACAATTTCCCACCCATGAGTTTGAGATAGAAATGGTGAGTGTTAAAAACATAATGGATTAAAAATGTTAGCAGTGCAAATTGGGTATATGGTGCAAAATAGCAATGCTAAGTGTTTTAAATATGATCATAAATAAATATAATTAGATGGGACTTTGACCATGTAAAATTATTTATGTTCACATCAGAGTTTACTACTCCCTCCGTCCCATAAAACCTTTCTTCTTTCTTTTTTTATCCGTCTCACAAAACACTTCTCATTTCTATTAAAAAGTCACTTTTACCCCTTACTTTTTCATACCCTAACTATCACATTATACCTTTTTACTAATAATCTATCCATCAAATCATACTTTTACCCATCACATCAAAGAATATTTTTGAAAATTCAATACCAAAATACACTCCCCGTAAATCTCTCCTAAAAAGCAAAAGTCTTATGTTTCATGGGACGGAGGGAGTATAAGTGTAGTGTGTAACATGAATTGCGTTCATAAATGGTATACTCTGAAACTAAAAATAAATATAAATAAATAAATTAGACTTTGACCGTGTAAAATATAAAAGATAACGTAAATATATAAATATTAAATGTAAAACTAATTATGTTCGGTAATTAGTAAGATATTTTTTTATATAATAAATGGTATGTGTATATATGATGAGGTACATACCGTGTAAAACATAAAGGTAACGTATATAAATGTTAAATGTAGAATTGTTTACGTTCACGTAATTAATGAATACAAAAATATTTTGTCTATTATAAATACTACGGAGTATTATTATTTATCAGCTTCCTTATTATATTATTTTGCTTATAATGTGATCTTTCATGATACAAAGGATAGTTGTTTATTTAATATGATCCTTCAAGAATTTACATTCTCAACGTCCTAATGATGCTAAATTGATCAAATTCCTGCACGGATCAAACAATCCAATATAGACACTTTCAGAAATAACTTCAAGGAAAACACCGTTTATGCATTGATGAAAGTCAAAGTATAACGCAATCTCCAAACAGCTAAAGCTACCACCCATCCTTAAATGCTACAGTTTTTTAGCAAAACAAAGCTTAAAGACATCACGAAAATCATTTCCGAATTCTCATTAAAAATTTATAGGATTTGAAAAATACAATCATTGCCTTGTAGGGAATTAAACACGCAACACACACAAATAATCTACGAGAAACGAGAGAAACGGAACACAAACGACACACAAGAATTTAACGTGGTTCGGTTTCCCTAATCCACGGCTGCAACAGGAGGATTTTCTTATTTCACTTGTGGTGTCGATTACAAGTACAAGTATGCAATATATATAAGAAGAGTGCATCTAGGGTTTCGTAAAATGGGCCGGGCCAAAAGTCAAGCCCAAGCCTCCACAAACCCAACATTCTCCCACTTGGAGGCTTGATAGTCATCAACTGTCATCCACCACGATTCCCTGTACATCGAGTAATCTTCCTCAGCTCTCCTGTTGCAGCGGCCCTATCATCAGACAACTGAAAGGCCCGTTGAAGCTCTCCCAAGCTCCAACACATCAGTCACGGCAAAATCTGCCCTTGACTCGTCCTCGGTCCCTACCGGCTCCCACTGCAGATGCACACTGCCGGATCCTGGAACATCCTGAGAACAAACACTCTCCATACTCAGCAAGAAATTTTCTGGAGATGTTCTAACAGCTGGAATACTGGTTCTCCTGACCCACTGTCTTCTAGGCAACTTGGCTGAAGCGCCTCTTGAGCTCCCACTGCCACAAATACCTCTGACTGGCCCCCTTGAACCTTTCCACGCTCGTTCATCCTGAGTCTGACCTGTGGCTCTAGGTTTCTCTCTTGCATAGACAACCTTATTCTGCCCACGAGACTCTGTGAACCGGACTTTGTTTCTATTCTGAACTGGGACGGTCACTCCCTCAGATGGTAACCCGACCATGTACAACGAACCTCTCTTCTTTCCACGGGCCATGACAAGATTTCCCTTCACGACCTTCCACTGCCCATCTCTGAACTTCACCTCGTGTCCTTGTTCGTCCAACTGCCTGACAGAAATCAAACCTTTCTTCAAGGCTGGAACCACTCTGACATCCTTCAAAGTCCAGAAACCGACTGAGGTCTTCAACACCATGTCACCCATGCCCGTCACCTCAAGAGCACTGTCGTCCGCTAGTCGTACCTTTCCAAAGTCTCTAATAACCAGATTCTGCAATGCTTCACCGCTGTGGGTGGCATGAAATGAAGCACCAGAATGAAGCACCACATTGCTTTCCTCACAGCAAGTCAGAGCGACCTCCTCGTCACTCGCAGAGCCTTGAGCAATGTTTACTTTCTTATCATTCGGACATTGATTCCTAAAATGCCCTACCTCCTTGCATTTCCAGCACGTTACACCTGAGCTGTCACGAGTCTTCGACTGACTCCTTTATCTGTTCTTGCTCCCACTACCTCTGCTATTTCTTCTGCCTCTACCAACATGAAGCAATTCACCAGATGACTCCCCCGAACTCTTTCTTCTGACATCCTCGCCAAGAACGAGATCTCGAATCTGATCAAAGGTGAATCCATCAGGTCCCACTGAACCGGTAACTGTTGTAACCGTTCCGGACCAACTATCAGGTAAAGACGATAGCAGTAGTAAAGCTTGAACTTCATCATTGAACTTAATGCCCACTGACAATAGTCTGGCTAAGATCGAATTCAACTTGTTGATATGCTCGGTAACTGAAGTGCCTTCTTTCATTTTTGTGTTCACCAGCTCTCTAATCAGAAAAACTTTATTCGCTGCAGATGGCTTCTCATACATGTTAGACAGCGCGTCCATAATTCCCTTCGCTGTCTTCTCCTTCAGAATGTTGAACGCAACATTCTTGGTCAATGAGAGACGGATCACGGACATAGCTTTCCGATCCAAACTTGCCCAATCTGCATCCGACATTTTTTCTGGCTTGTCACCTAAAACCACGTCCAAATCTTTCTGAACCAGCAAATCTTCAATTTGCATCTTCCACCAACTGAAATCTGTACCATCGAACTTCTCAATTCGGAACTTCCCGTCTTCTGCCATATCACACGACCAAACGAGATACCCGGTACAACTAATTTCAGATCTTGGTAATTTCGTCAGGAAAACAGGCCCAACTCTCCAAATAAATCAGTCCAAATTAAAATACGCCAAACCCAAGCCACCAAAAATAAACACCAAAGAAGACCAGCCAACAAAATTAATTCAAAGGACAAATGGGCCGACCAAACTTTCTGCCAAACCCCACCTTTTTTTTTCTTCCTTCGGTCGGATCACCTTTTGCGCCAATCAACCCCTTTTTCTTCAATTCTGCTGCAAGCCTGCAAACGGCCCAACTCCACTGCGCTAGGGCGACGCACTTCAGCAGCGGAACTAGAAGGCGGCGAGGCTCTGAATCTGCACGGCGGCGACCAGGACGGCGGCGGCGACCAGGACGGTGGCGGCGATTCAGGCTGTGCTGCTCCTCCACGCGGCAGCAGCTCCTCAACGTGGCCTGACTGCTCGCGGACGGCGGATTGACGATGGGTTTGGTTCTTCACTGGACGACGACGACGGCGCTACGAAGGGACGCTGCGGCGGCTCGCAGACGATGGCGAACACCTGCACAGCTCTCCCCCTTCTCGAACAGGCGGCGTAGATCTGGGCGGCGCGGCCTGCTGCTCGCGAAGCCCTACCCAGCGACTGCAACGGTCGGCGGGAGACCAAGGCTGCGCGACGACGGCAACGAGGCAACCCCAAGGCTGCGGCTCTCTCCCCTGCTGCGCGACTCACTCCGGCGCGGCCTTCACAGCGGCGACTGTTCACAGATCCCAAAACCTAGGTGACAACTCACAATTTGTGCTTTCGTGTTGTACAACGAGGCTTTGATACTACTTGTAGGGAATTAAACACGCAACACACACAAATAATCTACGAGAAACGAGAGAAACGGAACACAAACGACACACAAGAATTTAACGTGGTTCGGTTTCCCTAATCCACGGCTGCAACAGGAGGATTTTCTTATTTCACTTGTGGTGTCGATTACAAGTACAAGTATGCAATATATATAGGAAGAGTGCATCTAGGGTTTCGTAAAATGGGCCGGGCCAAAAGTCAAGCCCAAGCCTCCACAAACCCAACATGCCTTTTGTTGACGATTTGTTGTTGATTGGTTCGCACATCATAAATTATTATTATTATTATTATTATTATTATTATTATTATTATTATTATTATTATTATTATTATTATACTTACTCGCACATATAGTGTATAGCATAAACCTTCTGTCCTACACAGAATTTGGACTCCAGCCAATCAATTGATATTTGATGAAATGCTATACAAATGTATAGCCTAGGAAAGTAAGCATGTCACCCTTTTGGGTTTGTTATGAGGCTATAATGCATTCTGTTGATACAAATACAGTCAAGGTTTTCTTTCTTTATGGATATGGAAGAACCTACAAGATGTATGTATAGAGAACATTATCGGCTGCAATACGGTCTAGAGGTGATATTAGGGGTGAGCAAGTACCGAACCGATACCGAAATTTCCCGAAAAAACTGAGAATACCGAACCGAAAAAATACTGAGAAGGAACCGAACCGTACCGAACCGAATGGTTGGTACGGTATTCGGGAACGGTACGAGGTGATGTCCCATACCGAAAATCCCGTACCGAACATATATACTAAAATATTATAAAAAAATAATACCCAGGAGTAATATTTTTATATTCCTTCACTAAATAATAATTTTTTTAAAAAAAATTTGGTTCAAGTTCTATGATGTGTAAATTATACTTTTATTTGAGTTTTAATTTTTGTGTATGAACATAAAAGTATTCACAAAGATTCAAAATACACCTTTGTTGTCGTTCATTTTTTTAGTTTGTGAAATATAAACTAAGTTTTAATACGCATCTCTTGTGTTTAAATATCATTTTTTTAATCTTTCAAGTTTTTTATTTAAATACACTTTTAATTTTCAAAAATAAAGGGGTATTGTTAAATTTTAACGTGTAAAGTAGGTATGTATATTTATACCGATTTGTACCGAAACCGATACTGAACCATCCCGAACCATACTGAATCGATATTTTGGGATCGGGATCGGTACGGAGTAAAATTCCATACCAAACCGAAATATTTGGTACGGTATCGGTACGAGCTAAATACCGTACCATACCGTACCATGCTCACCCCTAGGTGATATAGTACTGAATGTTGCATCAAATAGAATAGCATCATTACTTTTTTCTGCATGGTAAAACGTAGCAACTCATTCACGTTTTAAAATCTCGTAGATTCGGGATGAAAACTCTACTTGCAACATAAAACAAGAAACTCAACTTGCACAACTCTTTGTGATGGAAAAATTAATTATTTGGGACGAAGCACCAATGACACATAAGTATTACTTTGAACAAAGCTTTGGATAAAAGTATGCTTGATATTCTGCGATCTTCCTATCAAATGAGTGAAAATAAAACTTTCGGAGGAAAACAATCATCTTTGGTGGAGATGTTCGACAAATTTTGCCAGTAATTCCAAAAGGAACCAGACAAGACATTGTTATTTCAACGATTAATTTTCCTACATTTCGGAACACTGCACCATTCTGCATTTGACAAAAAACATGTGTCTGCAATCAATGATTCATGATAGTCGTTATGATGTGAAATTTACACTAAATAGGACTAAAACATAAGTCATTTCCCAATGTAGAATTTAAATTTTTTTATTCCCTAAATAAGACTTAATAATGTCTTGTGGGAGGAATAATGTCTGATAATGATGGACATTTACTTGAATAATGACTAATTGATAATGACCAAAGGTCCTACATTAGGAAATAAAAATATATGGTCCTATATTGGAAAAGTCATTATGTTTTAGTCATATTTAGGTAAATTTTTCTTATGATTGCTTATTTGAATACTCCTGCAGTCCTGCATGCTTGAGTTATTGATCAGATTTATTTAATACGAGTATATTTTTCCAACGGGTACATAAATAAAAAATAAAGAAATTGTATTTAGCAATTTCTCATCTCCCCACACATTATTTGGTGTCATCTATTCAATCCCTTGCCCCATTTCCCCATTAGGGAAAGACCTTGATATATACTCCCTCCGTCCCATGAAACATGGGACTTTTGTTTTTTAGAAGGGATTTAAGGGAGTGTATTTTGGTATTGAATTTCCAAAAATGTCCTTTGATGTGATGGGTAAAAGTATGATTTGATGGATAGATTATTAGTAAAAAGGTATGATGTAATAGTTAGGGTATGAAAAAGTAAGGGGTAAAAGTGACTTTTTAATAGAAATGAGAAGTGTTTTGTGGGAAGGATAAAAAAAGAAAGGAGAAATGTTTCATGGGACGGAGGGAGTATATTTTTGGTAGTTGTTGCAACTAATTCAATTGAATCAGGTGTCCCAAAAACCCAACAATACAAAGGGTGTGAAACCTTGAGCCATGAATGTAGAAATATACAATGTATTATTCTCTCCGTCTCCTTTATTGATTTTTTTTAGAATTTAAGAGAGAGATATTTTTGGATTGACTTTTCAAACATACCCTTGAATCCCTTGATCATGGATTTGTTATTAGTAAAAATATACGACGTGATAGGTAAGATAAAAATTAATAAACGTAAAAATAATTTTTTTTAAAAAATAAAAAAGTTTATGGGACAAGAAAAAAGAGAACACAAGTGGGAGTATAGATATATATAAGGTGAATGCGAAATTAAATGTGACGTAGAATGGGAAAAATTAGTTATGCTTTGATGCACTAGACTCGTACCCGTGCGTTGCACGGTCTAATTATAAACTAAATAATAATAGGAAAAATATTGATGAAGAAAAATGATAAAATTAAATTAATATAATACTGTAATATATAATCAAATATTAAAGGAAAATATGCAATAATATGAATGACTCGTAACATAAGCATCTAAGTGGTGCGACTATTATACTGTCAATCTCTGCAACAACATTTCACATACTCTTTGGATGTCTTTGCGACATATTTCAAAAAAGAGGGAAATTTTTGGGATGAAATTGTTATGAAATGTTTTGGGGAAATAAAGTGGTATACTCCCTCCGTCCCGAAATGTTTGCAACATTTGCTTTTTCGGTGTTGCGGAAACTTTTGTTTATTTCTACGTTTTCATTGGTTATTTGATAAAATAAAATATTCATGACACCTCTTATTTCGAAAAACTTTTCATTTAGATTTTTGATATGTAAATTTTATTTTTTATTTCTATACCAATATGTAAATAAAATGAATTGAAAAAACTTGATATTTTACCTCGGGAATATAAGTGTGGCAATTATTTAGGGACGGAGGAAGTATATAATTGGATAATGAACCTATCTATTAATTAAATGCTTTGATTTGGCAAATATATTTATTTAATTTGATTCGACATAAAGCTTACATGAAACCACACCCCAACTTAAATCATTGAATTTTGTAAATCTATATATTATATTTAGTTTGACATAAAGTATTCCTTGAGCAACATGCCAACTTTTATTTTTTTGAATATGTATAAAATATTATTACATTGCACGTGGATCCATAACATATATCACTACCCATTATTCAAGCCCATTTTGTTGCGCCCAAAACCGAATTGGCCCCACACATTTAGGCGGGAACAATATTCACAAATCTATCCTAGTATTCTATATAGTAAAATAATACACCCTCCGTTTTCAAAAACACTTCTTTCATTTTTTGCACTTCCAACAAAACACTTCCCTTTTCTATTAAAAAACCAATTTTACCCTTACTTTTTCATACCCTACCTATCACATCATACTTTTTCTCTAATAATCTATCCATCACATCTTACTTTTACCCATCACATCAGGGGCAAAATTGGAAATCAACTATAATTTAACACTTCCTTATTTTTGCTCCAAATCCAAATGGGAAGTGTTTTTCCAAACGGAGGAATGTTTTAAAACAAAACAAAACTTTATTGATGAAGATCAAAGGTACATCGCAGGAGGTGGGCGACCCCAAAAATCAACTCACAAACAGAACAAACAAATCAGCAACAAAAAAATCAGAACGGAACAAAAAAAATCAGCAGCAAATCAACTCACAAACAGAACAAAAAATCAGCAACAAAAAAATCAGCAGCAACTCTAACCATTAAGCCAGAAAAATCAGCAGCAACTCTAACCACTAAGCCAAAAAATCAGCAGCAACTGAAACAAAAAGTTTATACACATTATTGCTACAATTTCATGCTCAATACTCATGTAAGGCTTAAACACATGCACCTCTCCATGGTATTGACTTCATCTTGTTTCCTAGGCATTCTCAAGGAAAAATAAACATTCTTAAAGTTTAAATTGAGAAATTTCTATTAGATGTTACTTGAAACTCAACTTATGAGTATATCATATATATTATATGAAGTCTAAATAATCTAAATATATGTGAATTTTTTAAAAGCTATGAACAGATTTAATTTTCCTTGTTACTTCATATTTTCCAAGGACTAAGGTAAAACCAAGCATTAAAAACCATTTTCCTCTGTATTTATATTTCTTAACCATTATTTAAGTTCCACACATAGCTTAACCATTAAAACAACTTTCCTTAGTATTTACATCAAGACATTCTCTAACCCTTTCAAACCTTCCCGAGTCCCCCCTCCAAGACCTTCCGAAACCCTCAATCCAACTTGAACCCTAAGGTTCATTAGAGCCTCAAGGTCATAAAATAAGACTACATGGGAGTTTCTAATAATGTCGGTTGCTCCAATAAACATGAGATGATGAATTAACCTCTTTTCTATAGGCACTTACTTTCCAACATGGTTAAGCAATTCCTTCTGTTTGGAAGCAAAAGCATCCCAGTTCTTATCCTCAACGATGATTTTTTGAAGCTCGTCCAAACCAACTTCAAGTTTGCTAAGCATTTCAGTTCCATGTTCAACATTTGACATCGCCAATGCTGAAATATTCGAAGTCTTCCCTTGTTTGAGAACCTGGGATGACTGCATAGCATTCTACAAAGCTCATAACATAAAAAGCATGAAAATTACAATTCCAATTATTAGATGTATAATGAGATGGTCCTTTGAACTTCTCTTATAGCTTTGTTGTTGTCAATAGGTAATGCATATCTCAACACGGCTCCCGGATCCTTAGTCGGAGGCCCAGGTATTGGAGTACTACGTCCAGATTCTCTAAAAATAATCACCAAACCAATCAAAACTTGAACAAATCACTTTAGAAGCTATTTAGCCCAAATATATAGAATTTGCAACTTATGATTTAAATTCAACAAATATAATCTTGTATTCAATAACCAACCACAATTGCAATAGGAAATGTCAGCATAAAAACAATCATCTAAACAACGAAAGGCTGAACAGAATTGTTCAAAAGCTATTAGCCTACATACATACATACATACATACATACATACATACATATATACATACATACATACATACATACATACATACATACATACATACATACATACATACATACATATATATATATATATATATATATATATATATATATATATATATGTTAGAATCTAACCTCAATTCTAGTCCAAGCGTGATGCAAGCTGCGGTTGAAAGTTCCCTCAAAATCTAGCCCAATAAAGCAGTGTGGGTGGATAAAAAATCACCTCCTATTTAGAAGCCAAAACAAAGTTCTCAGTAACCAACACCATTCCTCCTATATTTCCAATCTTAGTAATTTAACTTGAATCTCTAACTCACTTACCAAGCTTTGAATAAATAGTTCATAAAAATTTCACCCATGAAATATTTAGAGCCGTTGTATATAAAGTAAAAAATAAGAAAGAAGGTATAAATCCTAAACCATTTGCATAAAAAAGAACTGACCCACAAAATATCAATGTTTTAGCAAGCAAACACTTCCAGCACTCACATTATTGATACATGTAATATAGTGCTAAATAAAGCAGAATATGATGAATTATTTCACAATATGCAATGCAAAACACCAAGATATTTAGCTTTGATGGATGTATGTGTAGTGTCAACCCATATTATACTGGAACTCTCGAAGTTAGAAGTCATTTTCACCTTCCTATAATCTAGATCGTAAAAAACATATTCAAAAAAGTTTTAATGTCGTATTTTCCTATACATTAAAAAGGTACATAGAACCAAAAAGAATAGTAGTAAACATACACATAAACCTCAGGGATATTCCTGCCCTCTGGCTCAAGAAATTTTTGATGTGTTAGTTTATCTTGAAATCTTACAATTTACAACACGAAAGTAATTGTATCAGTTGGGGAGAACAAAATAGCCCAAGATATGAAATGGATATAAGATACCAACTTAAATGAGGAAAACATTGGAGAGTAAAATAAAACAAAAAACTAATCCCAGGTAAAACAAAACTTGCGAGTTTAATATTCATGGCAACAAACCACTCTCCTCTCCCTATGAGAATGGGCAAAAGGGGTTACTATGGCTAGGCAGGCATTGGGTCGAGTTTGGAACGACACACACCTTACACGTTCAAAAATAGACACAACAGTTTACGCAAAAATCACTAAACTTTTAACATCTGAAGATAATATTGCCAGTAACTTAATATTACTAACTAAATATTTTAACAACATAAAAGGACAAATTGAGATAAATAAATTTAAACAAAGTATTTCTACTTATTTTTTCTCACTTTTTACTCATGTATTTAGGATAGGTGAATGTCTTACCATGTGCATGAGTGTATCGTCTTGACATGTTCCCATTGATTTTCAACCATCCTGGGGGTAGCAACAATGATCTATGATAATACAAATGAATATGAATAATAGAGAAACTTAATCACGAATGATGAAAAGTTTTAATGTAACAGTAATTATAATCTCAACTAATCACAAATATAGTCATTAGAGTAAAGTAGCTTGTCTTTCTAATAGCAATTAACTTACATGATGTTAATTTACCTTTTGCAACCAAATAGAGAAAATGCAGTTTGCATCTATAATAATAATAATAATAAGAGAGCCAAAACTATAGTTTGCATCTAATACCTACTTAGAATATAAAAAAATGAAAAATGAGAAAAGCAGGAGATGAAAGAGAGTTACCCTGTATTATAAAAGTCTCTAAAATTGTTGATATGTGTTCTTCTAAAGTTCATTACCCTGTATTAACCATGTTGCAAATTTAACATCAAAAATTTCAAATACACAATGAACAGATCATTTCATAAATGTGTCAAGCCATTAAAAAGTTGAGGTATTTTAAACCACAATTTTTTTTCTTATTTTTGGCTCACAAAAATCATCCTAATCCATTAGTTTTCTAAATGTAAAGAGGGCTTCTACTGACCAATTTTCCATTAACTTGATCATCTCCTTAGCTCTGCATTTTTATTTCTTTGGTCACTCAGAAACTTCATGGATTTGAAACAAACTAATAATTGGGTTGAGCCTCCTCAATTCCTGGATTGAGGCAGTAAAAATTTTCCAGAAGCATTAGGATTTGGCATTAAAGCAAAGAAATAACAGAAGCGCACCTGAGGTTCTTCATTGAGGTCTAGGACTTCATCTTCTTCACTGCCCTCTTGTGTTGAATTGAGGAGAAGTTCCTATGGGATTTAAAATAGGTTTAATAAGTGAAATTTATTAAAATTAATGTACAAAATTCAACCGGAAATTGATGAAACTTTAACACCTCCGAAGCAATGAACCCACTAACCTTACCTTGGAAGTGGCAGAGATTCTTCTACAGGAGAATTACTCAAAAAATTAATTTCAATTATTGAAATCTTCCAAAGAAGCTAACTAAATCTTCTCCTGGAGTGATTGTCGCGGATCTATGTACTGGCTTAACGGGGAGATGGTGACGATGAACCGCCTTCCTCCTAAGATCCAATCACTGCAGATGTCGTCACGATCGAAACCCTAAACCCAGACGTAGTGAGCCAGAGAGAGAGAATAAGGAGGAGCGAAGAAGAAAATATCAGAAAACCCTAGTCAAAACAATGGCTTAGCTTCTCCAGTACGCTAGCTTCTCCAGTACGCTCTCCCTTGTATCGATCACTATTTTTTACTGTAGTTTTGAGCGGGAAAAATTACTGTTCATTTTTGCCTCTTAGCTTTGTATATAGAAAGATAAGTGTACCTACAACAAACACACATGAAATTTCTCCGACGCAAATTATTTCCCACTGTCTCGAAAAAATTATATTTTCGAAATTCATAGATTTTTATTAAGAAAATATATTGTTGCAAAGTAAATTTGTTTTATTAATTCAAACTTGCACTTTTAGTTCTATAACTTGACCTTGTTGAGAATTGGATCCCTCCGCTAGCCAAAAAAATATAAAAATGTATTTATTCTCACTTCTTGTTTAATTTGTCCCAAAATAATTTTTTCACTTTTTCTTTTAAAAAAATCTCTATTGCCTAAATAATTTTTTATGATTCATTTTAGACAATTCAATGTCTTTTTAACGTCATTTCAACAGTTTTCAAAATGTTTTTGAAGTTAGCAAGCGAATTAATTTCTTTTTTAGAGGATAGTAAGCTACGGAGTATTTAATTAAGGGGAATTTACTTAAATAGCATTAAAACATAATGACTTTTCCTAAATAGCATCACATGTATTTTTTTTTTCAATTTAACACTTTTAGTCATTATCCGTCATTCATTATTCAAATAAATGTTTGCCATCACTAGACATTATTAAGTGTTATTTAAGGAATAAAATAGTTTAAGTGCTATTTTGGAAAATGACTTAAGTTTTAGTGCTATTTAGTGCAAATATTTCTTTAATTAATTTGAAAGAAAGAGGTTATTATAAAATTAGAATTAATGTGTTCCAAAACCGATATGTAGAAGAAAAAAAAAGAAACAAGGGAGAGTATATATCTTTTTACACGTCCGTCCAATAAATAAATAGACCGATAAAGTAGTTGGCATGGGTTATGATTTTAATGCACACTTATGAGTTATGACTTTGTAACTCTTTTTTCTTTTATTTGATAAAAAATGACACCTCATTTCCAATGACCCTTTAGCAGTGGCCAAGGCAACTAGGTGAAAGAAGATAAATTGAACTATAATTTCACTCAGTTGACGTAAGAGTGAGATTCTGTGTCTGGTACTTGCAGAAATCCATGCTTTGGATGGTTGCTTCTCATCGTTACCACCAGACTTCAAAATCGATATTTCTCCCTGCTAGTACTCATATGTCAACTGCTGGGGGACCAGTTAGGTTCAAAATGACTTGGTCGTGAGCTTGAGGGGTGAAGTGGTCCCATATCGAAATGACCTGGTCCCATATCAAAATGACTAGTTAGGTTCAAAATGAAATGGTCCCATATCGAAAAAGTGTGAAGAAAAAACTGGGTATATAAGTTCTTTAGTTGAACAAAGTAATCGGTTAGATTTAATCTTTCAATGTGGTTCGGCCTAAGTGTTTTATTGCTCAATCTAGCAATCCTTTCGATTTTCATCCTCAATTCTTTCACTACATTTTACGAGTATTAAAAAGAGAAAAAAATAAGCCTCATATATTTATGTATATATTTTCCTAATATGAAATAGAAAAAAATGTAAAACTTTATTTTAAAAGGGAGGAGCTAGCATATATATATATATTGGTATATATGCAGAAAACATGCTGAGTATGTATGTACATAAATCCATTGATATTTTCTGGTTGAGCAGCGGCTTTGTCGGTTCTTCAGCTGTTACTTGATTTGTAGGCTATTCATAAATACATCAAATTTAATTTTCTGTTGGGATCAAAATTTGTGAGGTGAGATCGCGTGTGAATTCTTAAAATAATGTTGTGAAGCAAAAAAATAAAATAAAAAATTTGCACGATACAAGATTTGGTTCATGGTCCCTCAATTTTGCTAATTATGATTCCCTTGGAGTTACAAAATTTTAGAACAAACATGATGAATGTCATCCAAAACCTCATCAATGCACCGCTTTCTCCACCAAATTTCGCTCTTGTGGTCACCGTACAAAACACTGAGTCTCATGAAAAGGAATTAAGGGATGACTCAAGCGTCGAATCACATGTTGGGGATGTTATGGACAGTAGGCCTGAACTCATGAATGAAGATGACGCGAGGTCCAATGTCGTTGAAAATAATAACGAGCTTGCCCTTCTAGAAGGTGCCAACAAGGTGGCAGATGCAGATAATAAGCATGCAGACAACCCCATTCAATTCATTTGACGCCATTAAGTTGTTTGATAATGTTGATGCGGTCAAGACAAAGCACCTAGTTTCACCGAGAGGAACCTACACTGGGTATTGGCTCTACCTCACATGTCCCTCGATTTGCTCCCAGATCCAAGATGGTTGAAGATTCAAAGAGTAGACTCCTCCTTTGGGTTTAACATTATCTCTCCAGTCCAGAAGCACGAGTGGGAGCCTCCACCTTGAGGACAAGGTGGGTTTTAAGGGGGTGGGAATGATGCGGATAGTTAATTATAATATTTTAATATTTAGTAGTTATTTATTATTATTATTATTTATTGATGGTTTAGAGTTGATACAATTTGATAATAATTTGTCTTATTGAATATTGAGAGATATGTTCCTATATATAGGGATTACAAGAGAGAGTCATATTCCTAGTAGGAAAGGAATAAAGTAATTATGGTAATACAAGAATAAGGAAACTAAATAATATTAGGAGTCTTCCTATTATCCCCCCGCAAGCTGATCAACGGATACGAGGGGCAGCTTGGAACACAAATAATGGAACGGAGTCGGCGGAAGCGGTTTTGTCAAGATGTCAGCAAGTTGCTTAGAAGAAGGAACATGATGTGTAGTCATAGTGCCAGCCATAACCTCGTCTCGAACAAAGTGACAGTCAGAGCCAACATGCTTCATGCGATCATGGAGAACGGGATTCTTGGTGACACAGACTGTGGACTCATTATCACAATAAATCTTAGGTTTTGTAGGCGGAACATGCAGAGAATCCATAATATAACGAAGCCACATCGCCTCTGCCACCCCCGCGGCCATAGCGCGATACTCAGCTTCGGTGGAGGAGCGCGAGACGCAAGTCTGTTTTTTTGTGCACCATGAGATAAGATTCGGCCCCAGCATAAGGAGATACCCAGTGGTGGAACGACGATCATCTTTGTCATTAGCCCAGTCAGAATCAGAATAAACAGTAAGATCAAGAGAGCCTTTTCTGAACAGAAGGCCATGAGAAGAAGTACCCTTCAAATAGCGAAGAATACGTTTAAGGGCCAAGTAATCCTTCTCTGTAGGATTATGCATGGTCTGAGAAACTCGATTTACAGCATACTGAATATCAGGGCGAGTCACCGCAAGATAGTGTAGACCACCCACAAGGCTACGGAACAATTTTGGGTCGGAGAAGGTGGACGAGATCTCCTGGGTTGGCCGAGCCGCCATCGGAGTGACAGTGGGTTTGCAATCAGTCATGCCAGCCCGCTGAAGAAGATCAAATATGTATTTTGTCTGATGAAGCAAGATAGAATCCGCAGAGCGACGAACCTCAATGCCAAGAAAGAAATCCAGGGGGCCCAAGTCTTTGAGACGAAAATTTTTATGCATAGCCTGAGTAACAGCAGAGATGAGGTCAGAGGAGCTCCCTGTAATAATGATGTCATCAACATATAGGAGAACAATGACCATGCCGTGGGAGCTGTGAAAAGTGAACAGACTGGTGTCATGACGACAACACTGGAAGCCAAGTCCCTGCAAAAAAGTAGCAAAACAAGTGTACCCAGCACGAGGAGCCTGTTTAAGGCCATACAGAGATTTGCGCAGCTTGCAAACAAACTCAGGCCTATCGGGATTGACGTAGCCCGGTGGTTGAGACATATAAATATCCTCATCGAGTGTACCATGGAGAAAGGCATTGGTAACATCAAGCTGATGAATAGGCCAATCATAGTGTAGAGCAAGAGTGAGTACTCGACGAATGGTTTGCTGCTTGACAACCGGGCTGAACGTCTCTTTATAATCGATGCCATACTCTTGATGGTACCCTTTGGCCACTAGACGAGCCTTGTACCGAGAGATGGAGCCATTCGGATTCCGTTTTATGCGATACACCCACTTGCAACCAATAGGATCTCGGCCCTTGGGTAGGGGCACCAAATCCCATGTGCGCTGTTCATTCAGAGCTGCAAATTCTTCATCCATGGCATGGCACCAATAGCTATTCTTGGAGGCTTGGTGATAGGTGTGAGGTTCAGAGGTAGGAGGAGAGGTATCAGTGGTGTTAGCAGTATAGGTTTTAGGCTTGAAAATGCTTGATTTGGCACGAGTTTGCATGGGATGGGCATTTGTTGTGGGGATCAGTGCTGTCGACGGTCGACCGTGTGGGGGTGGACGGGTAATAGTATCGACCCTCTGTAGAGATTCAGAGAGGGGTTGGGAGGACGGTCGACCGTGGGGTGGGGAACGGTCCATGTGGTGAATCGTCTGTAGAGGTTCAGAACGGGTGTGAGGAGACGGTCGACCGTAGGTAGATGTATGAGGGGAACGGTCGACCGTTTGTGGAGCAGTAGTAGACGGAACGATTTGAGAACTGTGCGGTGCCGGACCCTGTGAGCCTGGTCTGGGAGGAAAGAGGGGAATGATGCCTAAAGGGTTAGAGGAGGCTGGGGTAGATAGAAGTTTAGAGTAGGGAAACTGATCTTCTACAAAACGAACATGACGTGAGACATACGTTTTCTGAGAAATATGATCATAACACTTGTAACCTTTCATGGTGGGATGATAACCTAGGAAAATGCAGGGGGTGAAACGTGGTTGAAGCTTGTGATGTGTGTGAGGACGAAGCCAGGGATACACAAGACAACCAAAAGGACGAAGGTGAACATAATCCAGAGACCGACCATAGAGGGCTTCAAAGGGGCATTGGTTATTTAGGGTGGATGTGGGTAGGCGATTTATAAGGTAGTTGGCGGTAGCAAGTGCTTCAACCCAAAAAGAGACAGGAAGGTGGGAATCGTAGAGTAAAGCAATGACAGTCTCAATGAGATGCTGATGCTTGCGTTCAGCCACACCATTCTGTTCTGGAGTGTAAGGGCAGAACGTGTGATGCAGAATCCCAAGATTTTGAAGAAAAATGCCAAAGGCTGTATTTACAAATTCTTTCCCATTATCACCTCTAAAAATCTGAATATTTGAATTAAATTGAGTTTTAACCATTTTTTCAAAACTAGTGAAAACAGAGTAAGCTTCAGATTTGTGTTTAAGAGGATAAATCCAAGTAAATTTACTAAAATCATCAACAAAGCAGATATAGAAACAAAAACCAGAGATAGATGGAACAGAGGTTGGTCCCCAAACATCAGAATGAATTAGTTGAAAAGGCGTTGTGGCCTTATGTTCAGAGAGTTCAAAGGATAAACGACAAGACTTAGACACATGACAGGAATCACAATGTAAGTGATCAGAAAATTTAAACCCTAAAGTAGACAAAATAGACTTGGCAACAGCAGGAGCCGGATGTCCAAGCCGGCGATGCCAGGTGGATGCAGTGACAGCTTGACGCACAGCAGGGATAGGCTTGGAAGGAAGGGTATAGAGACCATGCTCACAGGGGCCCGTGTACCGCACTAGATTCGTATCGTTGTCCACTATTTGAAAGGAGTTGGCATTAAAAACAAGAGTGCAATTATTATCTTTGGTAAAGCGGTGAACGGACAGTAAGTTTGAAGTAAGGGAGGGAACATGATTAAGGGAGTGGAGGTGAAATTTACCATTCGGGGTGTGAATTGAGCCTGAACCTGTGTGAGTGATGGGTAAAGTATGACCATTACCTACAACAATAGTTTCAGTGCCATGGTAGGGAGTCGGAGTTTGCAGCTGTGAAAGATCATGCGTAACATGAGTATTAGTGTAACACCCCAACCCGCATGACCCAAACCCGTGGGACAGCGGGTCGGTGTGCTACTGAATTGGTATCCGAATTTGCGACATTTTCAAAACAATTTTAAACAAACATTCTATCCATGCATAAAAGAATCCATCGGAGTAATTTAAAATAATGCGGAAGCCTTTTTAAAGTCAAACAACCTGGGGATCTTGCCCGAAAACGTAATAAGCATTAAAGTTAATTGAATAAAACATAATCAACAGATTAAAGTGACAGCCACGCCATCGTACATCTCCTCCTCAACGCCCTCTGGGATCGGCTCTAGGTTCATCTGTCTGATCACCTACGGACAGCAAAAGAAAACAACGCTATCCGCTCAGCATTGACGCTGAGTGGTACTCCATTGAAGCACAAGAATAAATATAATAATTCAACAATTAAGATCGTGCATGTGTTTATCCTTTTAATAAAAATCAGTTCAACTTTACATTTGGTTCTTTAGACGGTTGACCAACAGTCAACTTATTTTCTTTCTTTTCAAAATGATTTAGGTGTTACGGGTTTCCCATTGACTCTTTGACCACCGGTCAAACCAATTTAGATTTTCATCAAAATCAAACCAATTTAACATTTATTCCCTATGTCGGAGATAGCCTCAATCCGTAATACCGAAGATGGCCTCAATTCGGTGGAGGTAGGATCCCCTGGGCGATGGCCTCAAACCCAAGATCGCAGACCCTCGTGCACGTCTTAACCTCACTGGCCAGGCCCTGCAGCCGCCCGAGCGTTGGCCAGTTTCTATGTTTGACACAATAACCCAATTGACCTTATTCACCAGTTAGAATTAATTAATTAACTTAACTAATTCGTTAAAGTTTGGATTCAACCATTCGGTCAAACCTACGACAACAGAGTATCCAGTCAAAGCCTAGGTCAAACATGACCTAACCCAAGTCAAAGTCAAACCTGTTCAGTCAATTCACAATCCTCAACAATTCAATTCAAACAATCAATTTAATTCAATTAACCAATTTAGCCAAATTATAGCATAAACACATATAACGATCCAAACCATTAAATCTATTCTGAATGCTATTAACTTCATAGTACGGACCTGGATTACGTCGAAATCGAATCGATAGCTCGAACGGAAGACAAATCAACGAAATCAACCGAACGGGTCAAATCGAGTCAAAGTACGAAATCGACCAATAAATCCGGCGTGGGGGTTAATCTGCCGGCGATATCAACTCGGGGCAGCGGCCGGATGCGGCGACGGTGACGGACGCCGGCGACAGTGGCGGAGCGGCAGCTCGACGGCGGTGAATAGCGACTGGCGGCGCTGTAATCGACGGCGGCGGGTGGCCGCTGTGCAAAGGGCGACGACGGCTGGAAGCTCGGCCGACGGCGGCTCTCGATTCCGGCGAGGGCAAAACAGCGGCGACGTCCTCCGTTTGGCGTGGCGGCGCTGCAAATCGGCGGCGGCGATGAGCGACTGGCGCTGGCTCACGGCGGTGAGCGACGGCGGCTGGAGGCGAAGGAAGCAGCGGCTGGCTTCCGGCGACGGGCGACGGCGGTCTGGCTTGCGCGACCGGCTGGGCGGCGACGATTGGCTGGGCGGCGAGCTTCCGGCGGCGAGGCTGAGGAAGGGCGACGGCGGCAGATGGCGGCGACTGGGCGGCGGCGTGATGGCGGCGGAGAAGAAGGAAGGAGAAGGAGAAGGAAGAAGAAGGAAGAAGAAGAAAAAGAAAAAGAAGAAGGAAGAAGGAGAAAAGGAACGGACGAAGATAAGGTTTGGGTGGATGAGGTTTATTTAATGGTCCCATTCCAAAAAGGATTGGGCTTCGGACCCAAAATACCTGATTAAATGGTCATAACTTGAGTCCCATAACTCCGATTCGCGAACCGTATGAACCGACGCGATCACAAAAATATTTCCTACGAGATGACATAAAAGTTGGGCTTAAAATCCAAATTATAATTTTAACCCCTAATTGGGCCCAATTCGTAATCAATTGCCCTAACAATTTAATTAATTCTTTTGGGCCTGATTTCGGGGCGTTACATTTCTCCCCCCCTTAAAAAGAATTTCGTCCTCGAAATTACCTGAGTCATTGGTCGTCGAAGAGATGAGGGTACTGAGTTCGCATAGATTCTTCGGTCTCCCAGGTTGCTTCTTCCACTGCATGATTACGCCACAGTACCTTTACCAACGGTACCGTCTTGTTTCTTAACACTTTAGTTTCGCGCGCCAAGATCTTAACTGGTTCTTCTTCGTAAGACAAACTCTCGTCGAGGGTTACAGCATTGGTCGGCAACACATGAGTCGGATCTGAACGGTATCTACGTACCATGGAGACATGAAAGACGTCGTGAATCCTGTTCAGCTCTGGTGGCAACTCTAGCTTGTAGGCAACAGGTCCTATTCGCTCCAAAATGCGGTAGGGTCCAATGAATCTAGGGCTAAGCTTCCCTTTCTTCCTGAACCGTAGGACCTTCTTCCAAGGTGAAACCTTCAAGAATACCATGTCACCAACATTATACTCTATGTCTCGTCTCTTCAAGTCTGCATAAGATTTCTGTCTGTCCGAAGCAGTGCGGAGTCGGTCTCTGATCACACGAACCTTTTCCTCGGTTTCCTGCACAATATCTGGTCCCTCGAGCTTACGCTCGCTAAGCTCTGTCCAACAAATCGGGGTTCGGCATTTTCTGCCGTAAAGTGCCTCGTACGGAGCCATCTGAATACTTGCCTGGTAACTGTTATTATATGCAAACTCCATTAACGGCAAGTAACGCTCCCAATCTTCTCCAAAGTCGATCACACAAGCTCGCATCATATCCTCGACAATCTGTATCACCCTCTCAGACTGGCCATCGGTCTGAGGGTGAAATGCCGTACTAAGGTTCAAAGCTGTGCCAAAAGCCTTCTGAAGTCCTCTCCAGAACTTCGAAGTGAACCGGGGATCTCTATCAGATATGATTGACAGCGGTGCACCGTGCAAACGAACTATCTCTCTAACGTACAAATCTGCCAATTTGTCTAAGGAAGAGTCACGTCTGACGGGTAGAAAATGAGCGGACTTCGTCAACCTGTCAACAATGACCCAGATGGCGTCATTCTTTCGTGAAGATCGTGGCAATCCGATCACAAAATCCATAGTGATCCTTTCCCACTTCCATTCCGGAATGGTAGGAGGGTGCAGCAACCCTGTCGGAACCTGGTGCTCAGCCTTGACTTGCTGACAAGTCAAACAGCGCGCAGTGAACTCGGAGATTTCCTTTTTCATAGCTGGCCACCAATAGGATTTCTTCAAATCCTGATACATCTTGTTACTACCCGGGTGCATAGTGTATACGGTTCCGTGAGCCTCGCGTAACAAGCGATCCCTCACTTCACTGCGGGGCACCACTAGGCGTTCATGATAGTACAAGACTCTGTCATCGCGAATTGTAAACTCGGGCCTCTTTCCTGTAGGAACTAACTCTCGAGTCTTCTGACAAAACTCATCATCCCTCTGTGCTGTACGGATCTCCTGCTCTAACGGAGACTGAAGCTGTAGCTCGGCTAACGATTTTCTGCTCAAGGCATCGGCCACGATGTTAGCCTTGCCCGGGTGATACTCAATGACTAAATCGTAATCCTTGATCAGCTCCAACCATCGACGTTGTCTAAGATTCAGCTCCTTCTGGGTGAGTAGGTACCTCAAACTCTTGTGGTCGGTGAATATGTGAATCCTCTCTCCAAAGATGTAGTGGCGCCAAATCTTCAAGGCAAACACCACGGCTGCCAACTCTAAATCATGTGTCGGGTAATTCTCCTCGTGAGTCTTCAACTGTCTCGATGCGTAGGCCACTACCTTACTTAACTGCATCAGTACACAACCTAAGCCGCTATGAGATGCGTCACTATAGATGGTGTACTCGATGCCAGGAGTAGGTTGAACCAAGACTGGTGCCTGGGTCAGGCACTCCTTCAGTTGATCAAAACTGCGCTCGCACGCTTCTGACCACTCAAATTTGATGTCCTTACGCAGTAGCTTGTTCAATGGAGTAGCGATCGAGGCGAAGCTCTTAACAAATCGGCGATAGTAACCGGCTAATCCAAGGAAGCTCCTCACCTCACGAACATTCCGTGGAGCCTTCCAGTCCACTATGGCTGAAATCTTGCTGGGGTCTACCTGGATACCGGTAGCAGAGATAACATGTCCTAAGAATGTCACCTCACTCAACCAGAATTCACACTTAGACAATTTTGCATACAGCTTGTGCTCTCGCAACACACTCAGAACCAATTGCAAATGTCTAGCGTGCTCCTCCTGAGTCCGTGAATAAACCAAGATGTCATCGATGAACACTACTACGAACTGGTCCAAGTATGGTCGGAACACACTGTTCATAAGCTCCATGAACACTGCCGGGGCATTAGTCAATCCGAAAGGCATGACTGAGAACTCATAATGCCCATAGCGTGTCCTAAAAGCAGTCTTCGGAATGTCTTCTCTCCTGACAGAAATCTGATGATATCCAGAACGCAGATCAATCTTCGAGAATACCGTAGCCCCTCTGAGCTGGTCGAATAGGTCGTCGATACGAGGCAACGGATAACGATTCTTCACTGTAGCTTTGTTCAACTGCCTGTAGTCGATGCAAAGTCTCATGGATCCATCTTTCTTTCGAACAAATAACACTGGTGCTCCCCATGGGGAAACGCTAGGTCGGATGAATCCCTTTTCCAGTAGCTCTTGCAACTGAGCCTTCAACTCCTTCATCTCGGCAGGTGCTATACGATACGGTGTAGCAGATATGGGTTCCGTACCCGGAATGAGATTGATCGAGAACTCTACCTCTCTCGGCGGAGGCAAACCAGGTAGGTCTTCGGGAAAGACATCAGGGAAGTCGCAAACCGTACGAATGTCCTGCTGACATGGCGATTCTTTTCGCATATCCTGAACGTGACATAGGAACATCTCGCACTTCTTGCGAATCAAGCGCCTCGCGCTCAAGGATGATATGAACTCGGGAGTCTCGGGGAACACTTCCCCGGAGAGTAATACGTCGCTACCGTCTTCAGCTCTCAGCCGTACGGTCCGACAACTGCAGTCGACCACTGCTCTATGCTCGGTGAGCCAATCCATACCAAGGATAATGTCAAACTCCTTGTGTGGTAGCTCTATCAAATCTGCAGGGAATTGCTTCCCTTGCACGGACAACGGACATCTATGATAAATGTGATGAAGACGCATGCTATGTCCTAGCGGATTCGATACAATGGTAGGTATCTCAAGGTCACTCCTCGCAATCACAGAATTAGCAGGCATGCCAACACAGATATAGGAGAGCGTAGAACCCGGATCGATCAAGGCATGCATAACTGAATCAAATAGTACGAACGTACCCAAGATAACATCGGGGCTAGGATCTGTACGCCCATGCATGGCGTAGGTACGCGCTGGTGCCCGGCCTGACTGTTGCGGACGTGGTCTCTGCTGATTATTTGCGGCAGTAGACAGCTGACTCCGTGCTGGATGTGATGCGGCAGGCTGATCCGGAGCTCTAGGTAAAACAGACTCGCTGCTAGGGTTTGTCGGGCAATGCCTCCTGAAGTGCCCTGGCTGACCACAACCCAAACATAAGCCTTGGGTGAGCCAACACTCGCCCGGGTGATGCCTACCACAATGTACACATTGCGGGTGGCTTCTCGATCTGTTCGAGTTGCTCGCGGCGACCGACGGAGACGGCCTCGACTTACTCCTCTTAGGCGGCGGCGCACTCGAAGAACCCTTCTCGTACCTCTTTCCCCGAATCCAAAACTCTTCCCGCTCGGCCCGGTGCTGGCCGCGGGTCGCGGGTCTTTCGTCGCTCTATCCTCCTTCTTGGTTGCCTGCAAATCATCCAAGCTCTTTTCTGTCTTCACAATCAAATCATACGCCGCATTAAAATCTGTCGTCGTGATCAGTGCGGCGTACGGCCTCAAGTCCGGCCGTAGCTTCTTGACGAACTCGTTCAAACGATCCTCCGGAGTGGAGACCAGACTCGTCGCGTACTGGGACAAGTAGTCAAACCTCTGTCTCAGTTCAGGCAGTGACATCCCCTCCTGCTTAAGCGCAACGAACTCATCGCGCCTCTCCTCGCGGTACCGGGTGGGGACGTACTCCTTCGTGAAGGCTCGATCGAAGCGATCCCAGGTCCACGGCTTGGGTGTGTGTGGATCTTGGTCAATGCGCTTCCACCAATCATATGCTCCCTTCCGGAACATCTGTGACGCCAACTCCGAGCGATCAGCATCTGGGACTCTCAAATTCTTGAGTACCCGGTCCATCTGCTCAAGCCAATCCAAAGCAATCTGGGGTTCCCCAAATTGTCTCCTCGGAACTCTTCCGCTCCATTATCCTTCAACATTTTGAAGGTAACGATGCGCGGCTGCGGCTGTGGTGGTGGAGGTGGCTGGAACATGGGCATAAACTGCGCCATGTGCTGCATATAGTGGGCCATCATGGCCGGGAACATCTGCTCGTAGGCTACCGGCGGTATCGCCAACGGTGGCATCACTGGAGGTGGTACGACTGGCGGTGGTACAGCTGGTGGCTGTCCCGCTGGCTCAGGTGGATTCTGTCGTTGCCCTCCGTCACCCGGAGGCGTGAAACTCGAACCCTCGGTGTTAGCCGTGTGCACGCTCACGTGCTCCGGCTCCGGAACGTACTGACCGTGGGTCGATTCTTGACTCATTCTAAAATAATAAGGAAATTCCACGTCAGATCTTAACACATAACAGATAAAGCTATAAATACTTATTACCTTCCCGGGGCAGAGGAGATACGTGAGATGCAGATGCGGCTGAATTATTCATTGTATTATTTTTTTGAAAGGGTCC
Organism: Cuscuta australis; assembly: GCA_003260385.1. Taxonomy (NCBI): domain Eukaryota; kingdom Viridiplantae; phylum Streptophyta; class Magnoliopsida; order Solanales; family Convolvulaceae; genus Cuscuta; species Cuscuta australis. Next base: position 635,725 of record NQVE01000152.1, on the reverse strand, counting down.
GAAGACCGATTTTAAAACCAAATGCTCCGATACCAAAATGTAACACCCCAACCCGCATGACCCAAACCCGTGGGACAGCGGGTCGGTGTGCTACTGAATTGGTATCCGAATTTGCGACATTTTCAAAACAATTTTAAACAAACATTCTATCCATGCATAAAAGAATCCATCGGAGTAATTTAAAATAATGCGGAAGCCTTTTTAAAGTCAAACAACCTGGGGATCTTGCCCGAAAACGTAATAAGCATTAAAGTTAATTGAATAAAACATAATCAACAGATTAAAGTGACAGCCACGCCATCGTACATCTCCTCCTCAACGCCCTCTGGGATCGGCTCTAGGTTCATCTGTCTGATCACCTACGGACAGCAAAAGAAAACAACGCTATCCGCTCAGCATTGACGCTGAGTGGTACTCCATTGAAGCACAAGAATAAATATAATAATTCAACAATTAAGATCGTGCATGTGTTTATCCTTTTAATAAAAATCAGTTCAACTTTACATTTGGTTCTTTAGACGGTTGACCAACAGTCAACTTATTTTCTTTCTTTTCAAAATGATTTAGGTGTTACGGGTTTCCCATTGACTCTTTGACCACCGGTCAAACCAATTTAGATTTTCATCAAAATCAAACCAATTTAACATTTATTCCCTATGTCGGAGATAGCCTCAATCCGTAATACCGAAGATGGCCTCAATTCGGTGGAGGTAGGATCCCCTGGGCGATGGCCTCAAACCCAAGATCGCAGACCCTCGTGCACGTCTTAACCTCACTGGCCAGGCCCTGCAGCCGCCCGAGCGTTGGCCAGTTTCTATGTTTGACACAATAACCCAATTGACCTTATTCACCAGTTAGAATTAATTAATTAACTTAACTAATTCGTTAAAGTTTGGATTCAACCATTCGGTCAAACCTACGACAACAGAGTATCCAGTCAAAGCCTAGGTCAAACATGACCTAACCCAAGTCAAAGTCAAACCTGTTCAGTCAATTCACAATCCTCAACAATTCAATTCAAACAATCAATTTAATTCAATTAACCAATTTAGCCAAATTATAGCATAAACACATATAACGATCCAAACCATTAAATCTATTCTGAATGCTATTAACTTCATAGTACGGACCTGGATTACGTCGAAATCGAATCGATAGCTCGAACGGAAGACAAATCAACGAAATCAACCGAACGGGTCAAATCGAGTCAAAGTACGAAATCGACCAATAAATCCGGCGTGGGGGTTAATCTGCCGGCGATATCAACTCGGGGCAGCGGCCGGATGCGGCGACGGTGACGGACGCCGGCGACAGTGGCGGAGCGGCAGCTCGACGGCGGTGAATAGCGACTGGCGGCGCTGTAATCGACGGCGGCGGGTGGCCGCTGTGCAAAGGGCGACGACGGCTGGAAGCTCGGCCGACGGCGGCTCTCGATTCCGGCGAGGGCAAAACAGCGGCGACGTCCTCCGTTTGGCGTGGCGGCGCTGCAAATCGGCGGCGGCGATGAGCGACTGGCGCTGGCTCACGGCGGTGAGCGACGGCGGCTGGAGGCGAAGGAAGCAGCGGCTGGCTTCCGGCGACGGGCGACGGCGGTCTGGCTTGCGCGACCGGCTGGGCGGCGACGATTGGCTGGGCGGCGAGCTTCCGGCGGCGAGGCTGAGGAAGGGCGACGGCGGCAGATGGCGGCGACTGGGCGGCGGCGTGATGGCGGCGGAGAAGAAGGAAGGAGAAGGAGAAGGAAGAAGAAGGAAGAAGAAGAAAAAGAAAAAGAAGAAGGAAGAAGGAGAAAAGGAACGGACGAAGATAAGGTTTGGGTGGATGAGGTTTATTTAATGGTCCCATTCCAAAAAGGATTGGGCTTCGGACCCAAAATACCTGATTAAATGGTCATAACTTGAGTCCCATAACTCCGATTCGCGAACCGTATGAACCGACGCGATCACAAAAATATTTCCTACGAGATGACATAAAAGTTGGGCTTAAAATCCAAATTATAATTTTAACCCCTAATTGGGCCCAATTCGTAATCAATTGCCCTAACAATTTAATTAATTCTTTTGGGCCTGATTTCGGGGCGTTACAATTAGCACCTGTATCAAGGTACCAATCACCAGTTTGGTTGCTTGTGGTTGCATGCATAGCACGAGAATTGGTAGCCGAGTTGCTCTCAGTAGAAGAATCATCATAGCGGTACCAGCAGGTAGCAGCAGAGTGGCCACGCTTTGAACAGATCTGACATACTGAAAGATCGCGTGAAGGTCCGCGGCCTTCCCCCCTTCCGTAGCTTCGACCGCTGTTTGTATACAGTGCAGAGTGAGAAACTCCGGAGGCGGAATCTGCAATACTCAATTTTTGATCGATTTCAAGATTTATTTCTTCAGAGGTTAGCCACCCAGGGAGTTGATTGAGACTTATATTCTCATTGTTCATCCGTATATTTTGCTTGAAGGAAGAATATTCATGAGGGAGGCCTCGGATAACAGCATTCACCACATCTCTCTCAGGAATAACCTCGTTGAGAGCATCCAAATCGGTGAGGATAGTGGCAACTTCATCAAGGTACTGGGTGATAGTTTTTGTACCTTTTCGGAGTGTGTGAAGTTTGTCCCGTAGTTGATAGATGTGAGCGGTAGAAACAGAATTATACCGGGCAACGAAAGCGTTCCAGAGATCGGCAGATGTGGTGAAGTTGCGGACATGCTTGTGAACAGACGGACTGATGACGGCAAGAAGGCATGCACGGATCTGAGTATCAATCACAATCCATGTTTGGAATTCTGGGTTAGGGTTTTCCTTGCCATCCTTGGATAGGATTTTTGGAGGCGCAGCTTCATGACCATCGATCCAACCAAGAAGAAGGTTGGCCTCGAGAGCAGTTTTGACATTGAGAAACCATGCAGGATAATTTGAATCGGTGAGCTTCTCTGGGATAAGATTATGGAGATTGCGGAGAAGAAGCTTGACACCAGAAGGAAGCAAAGCAAGCGGATCTGAAGATTGAGCCATGGTTGCCATTTATGGTCGGCCGGCGAGAGGAAGGAGACCGGCGGTGAAGGCACAGTCTCGAAAAAAAGGGCTAGGGTTTAAACCTAGGCTCCGATACCATGATACAATTTGATAATAATTTGTCTTATTGAATATTGAGAGATATGTTCCTATATATATGGATTACAAGAGAGAGTCCTATTCCTAGTAGGAAAGGAATAAAGTAATTATGGTAATACAAGAATAAGGAAACTAAATAATATTAGGAGTCTTCCTATTAAGAGTTTTAGTATGGCCCCGAGCCCATTAGGTCAATTAGGGTTTTCTACATTTTTATATATTGTAACCTTTCATTATTAGTATTCAATCAATCAATAATAAAGAATTATCTTATTCTCTCGTCTCTCTTTTCTTGGAGCTCGGAAACGCGTGACGTTTTCCTTCTCTCTTTGCCTCCCCTTTCTTAGAGCCCGAAGATGCTCGAAGTTCTTCCCTATCCGATACGATATTCGTATCATAAACACGTTACTAATCACGCTATAGACTCACGGGCTTCTATGAAGTAAACTGCCTACACAAATAAAGTAGTCCAATGCTTACTTCTAAACTTAATTAGTTACTATAATTTGGTATTGTGGTTCAGATACCATTTCAAGGAGTCAATTCTTCTAAAAGTTCAAGTTTTTGAATTGATGAAAAGGTTTAATGCTCTAACACTATTATCTCAAGATTGTTTTACACTTTTGAATTCATATATTACACATTTGGATCTAGGTGTCCTATAAATATTATAAATAGGAAGTTTATGTTTAATAATTAAAACAATTCAGTTCAATTATAATAATATTTTTACATGTTTACAATAAATCTGCCTTACACACACACACACACACATTTACATGTTACACAATACTTATTTCATATATATATATATTTACTTTTTACACATACTTAGAGCTTGCTCTCTTCAACATATTTATTTTATTTATTACTTTTCCTTTTTGGAGTTATCAGATTAGATCAGATGAAAAATAACCTTAAATATAACTACAACCATATCATATCATATCGGATCTGCTCAGAACTTAATTGAATAAGATAAGAACAAGTCAAATAAATTAAAGAGAACAAGCCCTTAGAGCGAGTATATATACATTATGAATAATTGATATGCGACATTTAATTATTTCTCATTATTCATTTCGTTGTTGAAAGAACCTTTGATTTTGTTCCTAATAATAATTCGATTAGTGAAAGGATAGTGTTACAGCCTATCTCACATTCAAATTTGAATAGGAAAATAATCGGTAAATTAAATCTTGAGTTGAACTAATTAATTGACTAGATCTCATCTTTTAATTTGGTTCAACTCAAATGTTTTATTGGTGAGTCCAATGATCCCTTTCCCCATCTAGAAGTTCTTTTCTAGAGGTTCATTAATTAGTCTTTAGTCCAGTTCTCCGAATGGAAAAAATGGCATGTGGCACGGGCCATATTAATATATTGTTTTGGAAATTAAATCTATACCTAGCAATTCTCCTTTGAGTGTTGGCACGTTCGATCCTTTCATTTCCTGAGGATAAAAATTTATTATAAGTGGTGAATCAGTTAGATTCAAAATAACTTGATTGTCTATTTGAGGAAGTGTTAGAATCTATCTGAAGAGAAGTTAGGAAGAAAATTAATCGGTATATGTATATAAGCTTTTGAGTTAAACTAAACAATCGATTAATATAATTTAATTTTTTAATGTGGTTCAACCAAAATACTTTATTAATTGCCCCATCCAATGATCCCTTCTCCCATCCTAAAAAAGTCCATCACACAATAAAATATATTTCAATTTGTCCATACATTTCAACTATTTCTTTGATAGACAACATAATTACCATCTTTTCTCTTATTAGTCCGTATTTTCCAACCTCATTTTGATATACCCCACATATAATGTCTAAAGGCCCTAAAATAATGAAAAGGAAAGAAAGAGGAAGAAGATGAAGAATTAAATGTTCCCATGCATGGTTAGATGAGGATCAACCACATCACTATATATGATATTGACTTGTAACATCCCCTCTTGCACTCCTTATTAATTATTAGGGAGAAATTATTGTGGGTGCATATATATGTACATACCATGAGGTGTTTACCAGTAATTAATTAAGTAGTTATTATCAATAAATAAATTAATTACATGCATATATATATACTTGATTAACTTGAACTTTGTTTGATCATCTTCCTTCCATTCAATTCACACAAAATAATGAATAATATAATGGCCTCTTGTGGGAGGTGGCATGCATCTTCTCTGCTTGGAGCAGTTTTCCTCTTCATCATTATCCTATCATCTTCTTCTTCTGCAGAGAAAGGTATGTATGAATTAATATTGATAGGCTTTAGTTAACATTAGGACAAGTATTAGAAATGAAACAAAATAAGAGCAAATCTTGCCAAGAACATATCGTAGTCTAAGATACCCTTATGGCTCTCCCATATGAAAGGTCATGTGTTTGGTTTCTGCCTTTCTGGTCGGGGCTATAACTCTATGTGTTTTAATAGATTCCGAATGAATAGAGAAATACGGAGTATTACTCCCTCCGTCCTAAAATTAACTTCTTATTTGACTTTTTACGGTCTTCAATGCGACACTTTGACCATCAATATCTCAATTTTTATATAAATATATTTTATAAAAATTATATATTTCAAAACTATGTTTCAAAATGAATATATTGCTAATAAATTTATATGAAAATTCAATGTATTTTTTTCATAATATACGGTCAAAGTTTAAAAAGTTTAAATACAAAGGTCAAACTGAGAAGTTAAATTTAGGACATAGGGAGTACTATGTTGTTAAAGATTTATATTAGTGTACTGTTAAAGAAAGTAAATCTTAGCTATGATACCCAAAATATGAGCTATATGAGTGATTATCTTTATCTCATAATAAAACTTTGCACTATCAAAATCTAACATTGTATGAAAATATGAAAGTCCTATTTTAGTTTTTTTATATTTTAGTTCTATTTTGATCTTTCACCCTTTATTTATTTTTTTCTAACTTGTTTTATATAATACAAATGACGTATGCGCAATTAAGATGCATAGGAGATATATACTTTTGTATGTAAAATAATATAATCATATCACTTTTAATTTGTTTGATTTTTATGTACCGAGTAGTTTTTAAATGAATCATTTTTATTTTTTATTTCAATAGTGCATTGTAATAGTAAAATATTTCAAAACCTAACTATAATCACGGGTTTGGGCGGACGTAGTAGTTAATTGAAAACAAATCTGGGTATAACTAAAATAAGGAACTTAATTATATCAAAATTAGGTCTTTTATATTTTGATCTCTTAAATAGAAGTATGACAATCTAAAATGTATGCAATGACTTTGCATGTTGACATTTTATGATGTTTTTTAGTATTTTAAATTCTATTTTAAAGACATTTTATAATCCGTAGCATTTAAATACTTTATTTATGTAAAGAAAGTTTTAGTCCTACAAAGAATTTTTTTTCTAAATTGAATTGTTTGGATCTTTTGTATCATCAGCTCCGTATACCTCTTTTGCAAAGGATGCCACATCAGCTACCGTGGAAGCAGGGCGCTATGACTACATAATCATCGGAGGTGGAACCGCCGGCTGTGCACTGGCGGCGACGCTATCCTCTGCCGCAAAAGTACTCCTCCTCGAGCGTGGCGGGCTGCCGTACGACAACCAGAACGTGACGCACATAAGCGGCTTCGCGCCAACGCTAACGGACGCCTCCCCCACCTCCGCCTCTCAACCATTTGTCTCCACGGACGGCGTGATCCTCCACCGCGGCCGCGTCCTCGGGGGAAGCTCGGCGATCAACGCCGGGTTCTTCTCCCGCGCAAGCAACGAGGACGTGGCCGAGGTGGGGTGGGACCCACGCCTCGTCAACGACTCGTATGCATGGGTGGAGTCGAAGGTGGCATTCCGGCCGGATGTGGTGGGGTGGCAGGCGGCGGTGAAAGACGGGCTTCTGGAAGCCGGAGTTCTCCCGTACAACGGATGGACAAACGAGCATTTGCACGGGACGAAAATCGGGAGTTCAATATTCGATGAGAGCGGGTACAGACACACCGCCGCAGACTTGTTAGAGTATGCCGACGAGACTAAGATCACTCTCTATTTGCATGCTGTGGCCCACCAGATCTTGTTTGAGAGGCCGTCATTGGGCCAAAAGCCCAGAGCGTACGGGGTTTTCTTCAGGGACTCGAGAGGAGTCGGACACACGGCCTTCTTGAACGGAGGGCCCAATGACGAGATCATTCTCTCGGCGGGTGCGATTGGAAGCCCGCAACTGTTGATGTTGAGCGGCATTGGGCCGTCGGATCATCTCAAAGCCCATGGGATAGATGTAATACTGGACCAACAAATGGTGGGCCAAGGGATGTCCGACAACCCCATGAATGGGATCGTTGTCCCTTCCGTGAGGCCAGTGGAGACCTCACTTGTCCAAGTGGTGGGCATAACTGACTTTGGAAGTTATATTGAAGCAGGGAGTGGCATGTACTTAAGCCCAAAAGCCCTTCAAGCCTTGAACCAAGCCTTTTTCCAAGACACAAAGCTTCAAGCTGGGAACCTCTTTGAGAAGGTGAAGGGGCCTTTCTCCCAAGGGCATCTCGAATTGGAAAGTAAAGACCCTAATGAGAACCCAAGAGTTACCTTTAACTACTTCAAGGACTCGAGGGACCTCGAGAGGTGTGTCCAAGGAATGGAAGTCATCAGAAAGGTCGTCGAGTCTGAGCCTGTTTCGGCGTTCAAATATCCCTTCACCACTTTCGAATCCCTCTTGGACTTGATGGTCGCGATTCCAGTCAACCTGAGGCCAAAACTGTTCACGTCTGCAACTGGTTCGTTGGAGCAGTTTTGTATCGATACCGTCACGACCATATGGCATTACCACGGTGGGTGTCAGGTGGACAGAGTTGTCGATCACGACTATAAGGTTATCGGCGTCGATGCTTTGCGGGTCATTGATGGCTCCACGCTATTGAACTCGCCCGGGACAAATCCTCAGGCCACTCTCATGATGCTTGGAAGGTATATGGGACAGAAAATTTTACAACAAAGAGCACGCCAATAAAATGAGAAATCGCATGCCACTTCACTTGAAATTTTCAGGTCATACATCATTGATGCAGGAGAAATGGTATTCCATTAATACTTGAGCTTATGCATATATATATAGCTAAGTTGATGTTTCTAGCTATATATATCTGAATAATTGCAACATTTGGTTTGACAACTATGTATTTCTATTCAATTTTATAGAGTATATATAGCTTCTAAGTCATTTTTATTTGAAGTAATATTTATGAAATAAATGTGAGTCCAGATGGTAGAACTGACTAACTTCTATTTCTCATATCGTTCATTATTAGTGTGACAAAGTGTGAACAATGAACAATTATATTGGTTTTTTTGCAAAAGACATTATGATTCAGCGACAACACGGTGACTCTCCGAAAAAGAAGATCACAGGTTTAAACTCTAATGAAGGTGGTTATTTTATACGGAGGATATTTTAATAAATAAAGAATGTATGAATATATATCATATTATAATACATAATAATTTCAAGACATGAATTATATTGATCCACTATCTCTGGCCTGGGTTGTGAGATGTAATGGGTCGGCCCAAAGCTCACTCAATATGAGTTACTAACCCATGTACTCACTCCATGCGGAATTAATTGACACAATTTGATCTCACCGAATTTATACAAAAAAAGGTTAACAAGAAAAAAAATATAGTTAAAATTTATTCAGAGGAAGAAGAAAATTGTGAATTACATATTCTACATTTTATTAAGATATTAAAAATCTTTGGCATTTTATGGACAAATCTAGTGGTATGTGTTATTGCTTGATCGCAATATATGCCGCGCAATCAATTGTACGGTGTTTTCCCCACGTAAGTGGACTCTAAACACCGCCGGTCTAAGGTCCTAACTCCTAAGCGTGTTTACAAATAAATAGGTTGCTAACACTTCTTAACCATCCTTTTCACTAGTTTGTCATGGTTTTCTTTCTATTTGGTTCTTGCACAATTAAGTGCAAATTAAACTAGGGCACGTCACTAGCTATCTACGTAATTTTGAACATTTTCATTAATTTGCGCACATACATATATTTGTGCAATTTCCCAAATTTACTAAAACATAATGACTTTTCCAGTATAGGACCATATGTTTTTATTTCCCAATGTAGGACTTTTGGTCATTATCATGTAGTCATTATTCAACTAAATATCCATCATTACTGGACATTATTTCTTCCATTAGGTCATTATTAAGTCCTATCTGGGGAATAAAAAAGTTTAAATCCTACATTAGGAAAGTCATTATGTTTTAGCCCTATTTAGTGCAAATTTCACATTATTCATTCTTATTCTAAATTAGTTTTCTTATATATTTATTTAAATGATTATTTAATTGTACTGTGTGATTTTATTAACACTTTTTATTTTTTCAACATATAATTTTTTTCCATTCATTTCAGTGTTTTCTAACATCAAACTTTAAAATTTGAATTAAAAAATATAGACGCTAAGAACATATGCATGTCAAAATATGAAACCAGTCCTTTGAAGATTTTACCGTCTTCCACTAGATAACAAAATAGTTACTCCCTCCGTCCCAAAAAGTCTTTCCTATTTCATTTTTTGTGCATCCCATAAAACACTTCTATCTCGCCTTGAATGCCAAAAAAACTTTCAAAATAACTTCTACCCACAATAAAGAAGAAATGTTGTAAATTTTAGGTATTTTAGATGTCGGTAAAAGTGTTTTATGGGATGCACAAAAAATGAAACAGGAAAGACTTTTTGGGACGGAGGGAGTAGTATCCTTCCATTTCCTTATCTCTCATTTGGATGACAATTCAATATCAAATAAATTTATTTGAGAAAGGGAGAACCTAACTTTTTGTTTTTCAGAAAGGGTGCATAATTATCCGTTTTTTAGAACTTTAACTCTTAAATTACAGTTTTTTCTAATTCTTTTCAATTTTTCTAGTTTCCTCCAGTTTTTCCAGTTCCTTCTAGTCTGTTATAATTTCTTCTCATTTTTTTCAATATCTTCTAGTCTTGTCAACTATACCCATTTTCCTCATCTTTTTTACTCTTGAATAGTGACTCTAAAGATAAAATGTTCTCATGTATTATCACTATTAATATTATAAGTAATGTTTCTAAGTTATTTCAATATTTGTATTTTTATTTTTCCCATGTCCTTATTTTCGGATTCACACTCGCTCATTATTATTTTTCTTCCATTTTTAATATAAATAATACAAAGTACAATTTTATTAAGAAAATTGATATTTTTAAATTTACATGATACTAAACTATGCTTCAAGAATTATGAATATTTTATTAATATAATTTAATCCTGAAAAAAACCAAAATTTTAAATTTAAAAATAATAATTAGAATAGACTCTCTCTCTCTCTCACTATTTAAATGACAGGTACAATATTCACATGGTTGAATTTTATTTATTTTCCTACCCATTATGAATAATAATAAAAATAATAATAGAAATAATAATAATATTAACGATACCAACAACATTTATAATAAGAATACTATGCAAAATACACTGAATTAAATTTTTGAATTTTTATTTTGTTTTTCCAGTTTGTTCTAGTTTTTTACAGTTCATTCCAATTATTTCTAATTTCTTCTAGTTCTTCAATTTTTTCGTTTTTTTCTAGTATTTTTAAATATCCAACTCTTTTTTTCAATCACTAAAACCAGACTCTTTGTTGGGGGCGAGAACAATTTTTTTCTGGGAGAATTTAACTTAATTTTCCTAAATATAAAATATGTGATGTTCACATCTAACTTCCCCAATCTCGTTACACATTGTTTTGTGAAACAGAGCACCTAACATATATATAGTCGGTATAATTTGCTATTGGATTATTCTTGACACAAGTTAAATGATGTTTGATCGATGTAATTTTTAAAATTTGTAGAACTTAATGAGAACGGGAATGCTTTTATTAAACATAAAATCGCTATCACGACACATATCGACCCTATTATCTAAGTTCATTGCGTACTAATCTACCCTAACATATCGACCCGCAAAAAAAATTCGATCCTTTTATGTAAAGAAATATCACGAGATGAGATCAGTATGTTATTTTATCAAATACACTCCTTCCGTCCCACAAAACATTTCTTGTTTTAATTTTTAAGAAATCCAAGAGGAGTGTATCTTAGTGTGAACTTTCCAAAAATGTCCTTAGATGTGATATGTAAAAGTAGATGTGATGAGTAGATTAGTAGTGAAAAAGTGTGATGTGATAGGTAGGTTAATAATTAGTGGTGCTAAAAGTTAATTTTTAAAAAAATGAAAAAAGATTTTTGAGACAGATGAAAAAAAAGAGAAAGATTTTATGGAATGGTCGAAGTTGTGTATAAAATTATGTAAGGAGAAAAGATTGAGCTTGACATGTGAATAATAAGCCTAAAGAATTTAGGCTAGATGGACGGAGTATAAATTCTTCTCTATATATAGCCAGTCCTTACAAAAAGAAATTAGTGTTAATTGCATGTTTGTTTATCATATTGTGTTGAAATATTTTACTCTCTCTCTCTCTCTCTCTCTCTCTCTCTCTCTCTCTCTCTCTCTATATATATATATATATATATATATATATATATATATATATATATATATATATATGAATAGATATATATGATGGCCTTCGGAGGAGCTTTCCCTTTGTTGTCCCTTCTCTTGGATTTTTCCTTTTACTTATTGTATCTTCTCTTGCAGAGAAAGGTAAAAAAGCAGTTTTTAATTAGTTACTACTCCGTAAATATTATTGGCTCAATACTTCAATCTTTCCAAATCTAAAAAAATGAGAATCATTTTATCTATTCTTCATTTGTTTTAAATAGTTCTTACTGCTGTTATTTTGAATGCACATCTTTGACTAATAATTAAATAAAATATATATTGTATCTCCTTCCGTTCTCAAAAACATTTTCTCTTTCATTTTTTTCACCTCCAACAAAACACTTCCACTTTCTATTAAAAAACCACTTTTACCCTTATTTTTTCATACCATACCTATTACATCATACTTTTTCTCAAATAATCTATTCATCACATCTTACTTTACCCATCACATCAAGGACAAAATTGAAAGTCAACTATAATTTAACACTTCCTTATTTTTCCACTTTTTCAAAGTAGGAACTCTTTTTTAGAACAGAGGGAGTATTAGTTAGATGAAATAATATTTTGAAAATATTTGATACTCCCTCCGTTCCAAAAAGAATGAGACGGTTTGACTTTTTGGGAAATTAAGGGAAAGATATTTTTGGTATTGACTTTCCAAAAATACCCTTGATGTGCTGGGTAAAAGTAGGATGTGATGGGTAGATTATTAGAAAAAAGGTATGATGTGACAGGTAGGGTATGAAAAAGTAAGGGGTAAAAGTGATTTTTTAATGGAAATGTAACGGACTTTATGGGACACAGTTTTTTCTAAACGTAACAAACTTTTTGGGACGGAGGGAGTATAATAAACGTAATAAAACTATTTTTGTATAAATATCTAATACTCCGTATCATTCTTTTTTAATTTAAGGTCAAAATTCACTAATTTTGACCGAAAAAAATGAAAAATGAACAAATATTGAGAGAAGGGGGAATAATATATATATATATATATATATATATATATATATATATATATATATATATATATATATATATATATATATATATATATATATATATATATATATATATATATATATATATATATATATATATATAATGCCTTACTTTGCTTGTTGTGTTTTGATTATATAGCGCCTTACAACTCTTTTGCAAAAGATGCAACGTCAGCACCGGCCGTAGCGGGGCACTACGACTACATAGTCATTGGAGGCGGAACCGCCGGTTGTGGCTTGGCGGCAACGCTCTCCGCCTCCGCAAGAGTGCTCCTACTAGAGAGGGGCGGCTTGCCGTACCGCAACCCGAACATCATGCACCAAAGCGGTTTGGTGCCGTTGCTTTACGACACGTCACCAACTTCAGCCGCACAACACTCGGTGTCGACGGACGGCACGCAGCTGACGCGGGCCCGCACTCTGGGCGGCGGGTCGGCCATTAACGGGGGAGTGTACTCGAGAGCAAGCAACGAGGAGGTAGCCGAGGAGGGGTGGGACCCCCACTTGGTGAACCAGTCGTTTTCGTGGGTCGAGAGGAAGCTGACTTCCCGGATCAAAACATTGTTGCAGTGGCAGACGGCGGTGAGGGACGGGTTGGTGGAGGCCGCCGGGGTGGTGCCGTACAACGGAGGGACTTACGAGCACTTAGTGGGGACCAAAATAGGGAATTCCCTATTTGATGGGGACGGGTACAGACACAGCGCTGCAGATCTCTTGGAGTATGCCGACCACACTAACATCACTCTTCACTTCCATGCCGTGGCCCACAAAATATTATTCAAGACCCCTTCACCAGGTCAATTAAAATTTGCAATGAATACGTCATTTTCTAACGTATAACTTAAATTGTTTTATTCTCTAAATACGATTTAATAATGTCTAGTGGAAAAAATAATGTCCAAGTGATGCTGGACATTTAGTTGAATAATGAGTAATAGATAATGACCAATGATCCTACATTGGGAAATAAAAGTATAGAAAGTCATTATGTTTTAGTTGTATTTAGGTAAATTCTCCATTAGTTATTCATGCATGTAAAATAATATTCATGTGAATGAATAATGAATTGAATGAGATATATGTAATTAATTAAACAATGCAGGGGGGAAACCCACGGCCCATGGAGTTCTTTTTAAAGACTCGAAAGGGAATGATCACACGGCGTTCTTGAACGGAGGGCCCAAGAATGAGATCATTCTCTCGGCGGGTGCAATTGGAAGCCCACAGCTATTGATGCTGAGCGGCATTGGGCCGTCAAATCATCTCGAAGCCCACGGAATAGATGTAGTGCTGGATCAACCAATGGTTGGGCAATTGATGGGTGACAACCCAGTGAATGCAATCCTAATTCCATCCATTAGGCCCATTGAGGCCTCACTCTCGGACGTTTTGGGCATAACCGGTTCTGGAAATTACATTGAAACAGTGAGTGGATTGACTCTGGTCCCCAAAGCCATAGAAGTCCTCACCCAAGCTGGCGTTGACATGTCCTTCCCGGATATGAAGATGCAAGGTGGGGTTTTAGCTTCAAAGGTGAGCAAAATTTTCTCCCAAGGGCATATGGAACTCAAGAGCAAGGACCCAAATGACAACCCAACGGTCACCTTTAACTACTTCCACGACTCGAGGGACCTCCGAACGTGTGTGCGGGGCATGGAAGTCCTCAGAAAAGTCTTCGAGTCCGAGGCCTTGGCTTCGATTCGAAATCCCTCGGCCTCGTTCCAATCTATCTTGGACCTGATGTCGTCCGTTCCCATCAACCAGAGGCCAAAACACTGCGTCGGGTCTGCTTCGTTGGAGCAGTTTTGTGTGGACAACGTGTTTTCCTCATATCACTACCACGGCGGGTGCCGAGTGGACAGCGTCGTCGATCGCGATTACAAAGTGATCGGTGTCGACGCTTTGCGAGTAGTTGATGGCTCCATATTTTCAAGTGCCCTTGGAACTAATCCTCAAGCAACTACCATGATGTTTGGAAGGTACTCCCTCTCTTTCAGTTTAAATTTCATATTATTTGCTATTTACATGACCAAAATCTAATCACTTTCTTTAATCATTTGATAAAATCATATACTCCCTCCGTCCTATAATGTTCTTCCCACACACTTTTTACCCGATCAAACTTTAATCACTTTCTTTACCTATTTTCATTAGGTATTTGATAAAATAATATAGTCTTGTCACCACTTGTTTTGTAGAACTTTTGATGCAGTTTTTAAATATATAAATTTTATTTTTTAATTTTACACCTACAATCAAATAAATTGAATTGAAAATAAAGTCGGTCAAACTTCGTAAAATGAACCGGGAAGATCATTATAGGACGGAGGGAGTAATATTTTTACTTTTATTTTTTTTTAATAAAAACATTGATATAATTTTTAAATTCTCTACCCCAATTTTCAAATGCAGGTACATGGGGCTCAAAATTTTGCAGCACCAATCAACTTCTGAATGAACTTAGAAAAAACTAAGTTGAACTCTATATCTTGAAATGAAACGTACTGTGATATATTTGAAATGGGGTTGTCTCAATTATAATTAAGATCATACACAAATGAGTGTGTGAAGTTTGTATGTCTAAATAATAATAAATTGAGATCGAGGATATTATTTCTAAATAAATAATTTGGTCATGTGTATTTTTTTTTATGTCATAAGTGGGCATATATTGGAGAGTTCGAGATAAAATTAGAGCATATATTAGAGCAGATAAAACCTTTCAACTATCTTATGCATAAGGCTCCGTTTGGTATATGGAATTCAAACTATGGAATTGGAATTGAGGATCTCAATTCCAATTCCGGTGTTTGATAGCACAAAAATTATGTGGATTTGGAATTGATAGTGCAAAAAATGATTTAGAATTGACAAAATTCAATTCTATGGAATTGAATTCCATGAAATTTTAATTCCAATTCCGTCAATTCTGCATACCAAACGGACCCTAAGAGTAAAGCAAAAGAATCGATGAAACTACACAACCACACGTATTGATAACTAAAAAACATACAAACATGGCATTGATGATTTGTGGTACTTTGGCCGCTCGAGTGATAATGAGTACTATATTGTATAATGCAACTCTTCCAGTTCTTCAGATTTCCATGGATGAACCATCAATAGCGTTCGGAGTAGCTAGAAAATAATGCAAAGTATAATACTCCATCCGTACCAAACTGATCTTCCTGTTTTATTTTTTGCGCATCCTATGAAACACTTTTATACACATCTAAAATGCCTAAAATTTACCACATTTCTCATTTATTATAAGTAGAAATTGTTTTGAAAGTTTTTTTTTGCATTTGAGGCGGGATAGAAGTGTTTTATAAGACGCGCAAAAAATGAAACAGGAAGATCTTTTTGGGACGAGTGAGTATTAAGTAAGCAAAGAATAAAAGATACTCTCTCCGTTCCACAAAACTCTTCATCTTTCGTTCTTTTTGCTTTCCACAAAACACTTCCACTTTCTATTAAAAAACCACTTTTACCCCTACTTTTTTATATCTTACCTATCACATCATATTTTTTCACTAATAACAAAACTATCACATCTTACTTTTTCCCATCGCATCAGGGACAAAATTGGAAAGTCAACCAAAATTACACTTTCCTTATTTTTCCCTAAAGTCAAAACCGGAAGGGTTTTGTGGAACGGAGGGAGTATCTATTTTATCAAAACAGTGATCTCTTAACATCAATAAAAAACATCAAGTCAACGGTGAAGGTGTGGACAATGACTATAAAACCCTCTAGAATGTTAAACCTCACATGGATGACTTGTATGCATTATGACAATAAACCCATCACATTCTGTGTATCGTCTATGTGTGTGTGGACTATTTTTTAAATAGAATCTACTAACAACTATCCTCTCTGTGGTAAAAGAAAATGTAATAATCAAATAACACATGAAGAAAATAATAATCATGCAAATTTTTGTTCAACCAATCATTATTTTCCATCAATAGTTAATTAAAAATATTTGTTTATTTGTTAAATATTTACAACCAATGCCACGTCATCAACTATTGTCCAATTGCAGTTGCACATTTGGTTATTAGTATATAAAAAGCTATGACTCTGGGACTAAATCTAAAATGCAATTTTGAAAAATTGGCTTTTATTTTAAGGGCAGAATAAGATACAACACTATACAAGAGAGAGCTAGCCTTCATCAGTACTCTTGCGGTTTGAAAAATAGGTATCAATATCCTCTTGTTTTCAAAACTTATCTCTAAAGTTCTCGTGATTTCAAAATGTTGCACACAAACCCCTCTAATCATTTTCCGAAGAAAGATGTTAAATGAGAGAATATAACATGGTAGTTTCTTGATATGTGTTGATTTCCTTTCATATTTCTTTCATTTTATATTTAGTTTTCATATAGAGTTCTTGGCATGTGGGATCCTATATATACAGCCTTTATTCATATTATGAATATCAGAAATACAAGAGAAATTCTTCCAAAATATCATTCTTTCATGGTATCGGAACCTAAAACCTAAAATTTCTTGTTGTTGGCCGGTCGGTATTGAGCCGTACACCACTGCTACTCGGTCGACCGTCGCTGCCTCTTCGCCGACCGTCAATGAGCCGTGTACCGCTGCTACTCGGTCAACCGCCGCGATGTCTGAGGAGCAGTCCAAAAAGATAGTCTCGGGAAAGAAACACAAGGAGCATGAAGATGATGACGTTTTGTTGCAACATCGACGTATCTCACCGTATGATTTATCTCTAAGTGATAATCCGGGAATAATTTTAACCCAGGTTGTCTTGAAGGGAGATAATTACGATGAGTGATTTAAATCTCTGTGCCTTGCTCTTCGAGCATTAGTCTTTCAAGTTTATTCACATTTGTTTGTATACCATTCCTTATAATGCTGCTAGGTGGCATTATCACTCCTCCCAGAATTACCTAGTTTATCCCTCTCTATTAGAAATAGATCCATCACGAAACTCTGGTTTTTCATTTTATTCTTTAAGATTCTAACTTCCTTTTTTTCTTCAGTTGTAATCTCTTTTGTTCATTTGGAATATGAAAATGTTGACTGATGCAGTGGGTAATGCACATGAATGTGATGCAATTTTAATTATTCTGGTGAATGTTATGCAGCTATTTTCAATAATCCAATTGAAAATTCTGACATATCCAAACCACAACCTGGTGGACCCAACCCGCATTCCACCGATCGCAAAGGGTACTCCAAATAACATGAGACCCTATTCGGCACGCCAAGCCCGACCTGTGTCCACCCCTACATATATACAAGTGTTTGTGTAAATGCCACAATATCACATTCCCAATATGCCTCACTGCCCTAACAACTATCCTACACATAGCCACACATAGACCCACTCAAAGACCATTTGACAAAAGTGAGATGCATCAAGTATGGGTGTGGGTACAGAAACAAAATACACATACCAACAAAGGGGAGGATGGCACTAAACAGAGTGCATCAAACCATACTTAGCCATGAATGTCAAACCAGTTAGCTCGACCAACCTTACAAGAGAATCTTATCAAAAAAATAGTCTGAATACCACAAAGACGCAATCAAAATAGGAAACTTACAGTACAAAAGTCGAATATCGAAACATAGATAAATATCATAACCAAGAAAACGAACAGGTCATGCAACTCAGTTCTCAGTCTGCTCCCTGAGTCTTCTGATCGTGCTTCTGACCGTCACCGAGCTAGAAGTGCTATTGCAAGTTTTTTTAGAAAAAATGAAAAAAAAAATGTTAGAAATATGCAATGTTGAAAAGGCATAACAAAAGAGCTGGATAGTTCTGAAAAATTACTTCAAGATATATGCCCCTCCTGCTTTGACTTTGCCACAATCCTTGCATCCCCATATACCCACAGCCTTTCTCTTCACTGCACACTACACCCACAGTGGATAAAGAATTTTGGGTTTCATTGGCTTTCTCTTCCATTTCTTAGCATTTTTCTTTTTTCCATAAATCCTCAAGCCAAACATATTGTTAATAATGTGAAATGTAGAAAGATTATGGCCTTGTTTGAGCGTTCTCGATTAGCTTTAGCGTTTTGGATAAAATTTAAATAGTGTAGATTAATTCTGAAAACGCTAACGCTAAAGGCTACCGTCGGATAACCTTTTCAAAATTCTAACGCTAACCTCTAACGCTGATTCCAAACATGGGCAATATATGGGCACATACCTTCCCACAAAACTCACAGTCGTACTTCATGGCTGGCTAATCTCCATCTTTTTAATTTGTTTCCGGAGACTAGCACCGTACCGGGTACCTTTATTGAAATAGCAAGATCATAGCAAAGGTCAAAGTCTCCAAGCTTCAAGAATGGAAATCAAAACGGGTAAAGGAAACATAAAATACAAAACATTGCGAAAAAACTTACCATACTTCCCCACTATACCGGCCTTCTTGGTCCTCTTAGCCTGCGCCAAAAAGAATGCACTGAATCAAGCATTTGGCAATGGTAACAATTTTGACAGCGATAAACAGGAAATTGCATTAATGCTCTAGAGAGGAATTCAAATAAGTAATCCTAATTTTCTAAAAACTTAGAGTGGAATGTTTTGAAAAATAATGGAATCGATGAAACAAATAGAGATGAAAGATTACCATGGATCGTCGCCGGAGGCGGGAGGCGGGAGGCGGGAGGCGAGAGTTAGGCGGAAACGAACCCTAAGACTCGACGGGCTACGCAAAGACGGCTTCCTTTTATAAAAAAGGCTCCGTTAAAGAACATGGTTGGGCCGTTGGGGCATTAAGCCCAGAGGTCAAACTATCCATCCAAATGTTACCCAACTAACCTCTTTTGGGCATTTCACTTTTTTTTAAAAAACTTATTTTTATTATTCGTTATCTCTGGTATTTGTTCTTTTTTTCAGTCAATTAATTTTAATTTTTAACTTATAATTAAATAAAATATATATGATATGTCAATCAGATAAAATAATATTTTAAAAATATTTCATATAATAAATTTTATAAAATTATTTCTATATCAATATCTAATATCATTTTAACTTATATTTTAATCCTATTCAGTGTAAATTTCACTTTTTTTATCTTCATCAATTATTGTTCTCAAGAGCTTGGAACATTTTAATAATATAGCATTTTTTCCACTATTCTCCCGATTCTTACATTTTCTTCCTAATTATTATTTATATAGTCAAATTTTTATTATTTTACCTCTTTTTATTAAACATTTAATAAAATAATATAGTAATGTCAATCCTTTTTTGTATATTTATAATCAAATAAATTAAATACAGAATAATATCAGTCAAATCTTATAAACAGAATTTTTTTAGGACGAAATTATATTCTTTTAATATAAAATATTTACTATTCTTGTCCAAAAATAATTGTCCTATACATTGCAAACTAAGGATTAAGCCTATTGATTTTATTCTCTCTGGTTTTAATCTTGTGCTTCACGCGGACTCGTATATTCTAATATTGTGACATTTTCTTAATAATGAACCTTAATGTTAAGACAAAAAGTTATAATAATTGTACAACACTCTGCTTGAGATACTTATGGTAACTATTTATAAAATTGATTATTCTTACATGTCTAAACCCCCGCACATGCCCTCCCTCAACACACTCCCTGCGAGGGGCGGATCCAATCATATGTAGTCGGGGGCATTGCCCCTACTACTTTTTGATTTTAAGTTAAAATTTTATTTTTTAAAGAGTTGTGTAATTAAGGACCCCAACTAAAAATATTAGGATTCTAATTTAAAGTAACAATAGAGACACCAATTCATATATTAAAGGAATAGATTTTTGAATGAAATATTTAAAAGTGATAAAAATAAAATCTAAAGTGAAAGTGTGAGACATAAAATATATTGAGTAACAATCAAACTAAGTTATAATGTACACTGTGTAGTCTATAAATTTAATGTGTTGTTTTTTAAACTTTTTTATTTATTATTTAAATACTATATCCATCCCAGAATTATAATTACAGTTAGACCTCTAGATAACTTTTGTTTAATTGCATCTTTCGTTAATCATATGATAAAATAAAAAATAATTCTCACGTTTTGTATGTTTCAATTTGAAGAAATATTTAATGTGTACTTTATACTTTTTATTTATGTATAAATTTGTAAACAAAATAGTTTTAAAAGATATGAGATTTCATCCACTTTTTATAGTGAGACCATAGTTTTGAAATAAAAAGAGTAATTTTTTAAGATTAAATTCATTATTTTTTTCAATTCAAAATGTATATATCAAAGTTTTAGAGTGAGATGACCCCTACTACCTAACTTTCTGGATCTCAAATCTAAAAATGTTAATTTGGCATGTCAAACCTAAGAGCATCTCCAACCATGTTTAATATATTGGCTTGCTAATTTTATATTTTAGCAAGTGAATAGTGATATAGCAAGCAACTTTTTGTTTCATTTTCCAACCATAAGTTGCTAATCCATTTTACAACTTCTAGCTTGCTATATTTTGGAAAACTTGTTATATTTAGCAAGTCAACCTTATTCTTTAGCAAGCTTGCTATAATATAACACAACCATTGGAGATGAAAAAAATGATTGGCTTGCTATATCATAGCTTTTAGCAAGCCAAAATTGGATGATTGGAGATGCTCTACCTAGCTAGTATTTTTAGGGTGACGGGGGGCAGAGGGCTCGACGTGGGTAGGCAAGGAGTAGGGGTTTAGTGGGGTGGAGGAATATAGGGTAGAAACAATCAATTTTACGAATGAAGGAGCGAATGTACCTCGATTCAAATGTCGTAAAAAATTATTGTAGGAATAAGCCCCATTTTTCGTTAATATAATTTAGTTTATTTTAACTTTCTAAAAGTGATACTAGGGGGGTGTATTCAATTAGAATTTTATAGGATTTTTTTAGATTTTAAAAAGTTAGTGGATTTAAAAAATTTGTAGAATCTATGTAGAGTTTGGTTGATTTTTTGTAGAATCCATGTAGAGTTTAAAAAATACTCCGTATGTAGATTTTGCAACAGAAGAAAAGCAGAGCAGAAAGAATCCGATTTCAAGACCACTCCAAGACCTGCTTTGAAAAATTACAATTTGGACAAGAAGGCGGAAAACTCCGTCGGCAAACTCCAAGACCTGCTTCTCGGATTTTCAGCCAAGGACAACGTCACCAAAAGGATTCTCGCCAAACCGCCGCCTCACCCGACCCGTTTGTCTTTGAGCCCTAGTTCCGATCTCCGCTGCGACAAGCTGCACCTCCACGACTCAGATCTCCAGGAATTCATCGGTGGAGAAGAAGAACGGCAACCATATGCCGAATTACATGAACAGTCGACGAAGGCCAAGCAAAGAAATAAAAGATGGACGGACGCCGGATGTGAGTGGATGGAAGTCCGAAATCTAGGATTGTGAGAAGAGATTTCCCTGAGTGAAAATGTAAGCATTTTTTGAAAGAAAATCCAACAAAATTCATAGACTATTAAAATTCAAAGACTCTTGAATACCTCAAAATTTTTAAAAACTTTTGAAAATCCAAGTTGAATACTTTAATATTTTTAAAGACTTTGAAAAATCACAATTGAATACCTCAAGATTTTTAAAGACTTTTTAAATTTTAGATTGAATACACTCAGATTTTAAAAATCCAAAAAAATCCTATAGACTCCCGATTCAATACACCCCTAACTCTATCCTAGAAAAAACTACATGTTTTGATTTTTTTGGTCAGATAATGATACTCTTAAATTATAATATAAATTCAATATAATTAGGTTTATCTTAGAATATAGTCTTGATACATTTTCTCCCTTTCATAAAACTTTTCAAAGAAGAAAAAAGGCATGCCTTAAAAATGTGTAATCGTGTTATTATTTTCTAATTTTTCTCTTACTTTATAAGCCAAATTAATTAACCCTGTAACCTCTGTATTTTAGAAAATAAGCATTAATGGCATATCCGTTTTAAAAACTTAAATCTAAAATTATCGTGTTTTCAAATCTTACACCCACACCCCCCATCTAATTATTTTTGTGGCATTTTTCTGGCGAAGAGGGGTGCATTGATGTTTATTTTTCAAATCATGGGAAGCATCAATCCTTATTTCTATATTTCCATTTATTTTTTAATTTATCCTCTTTTCAGTATTTTTTTCTTTTATTTATGATGGTTTCTTTATTATTTTTAAAATTGTTTTTATACTATTCTTAAATTTAAAAGTGTTTTTGTTTGACATCAAACACAATTAAGATATACTTCACTTTTTATTCTTTTTTCCAAAAATTTAATAATAAAACCTTTTTTGGGAATTTCAAAAAAAGTGGAATACAATATAAAATAAAAGAAAAGAAAAAATAAAAATGAATATTAAATTTTGGACATTGCAATCCTAATAACCTTTTTAGACGTTCTGAAAATTCTTTTTGTATAGAGTATTTTTTATGTTCTATTTTTTCTTTTTGCTTTTCCATTTTTTTATTTTTATTTTATTTTATTCAAAATTTTCTTTTTTTAATTTCCAATTTTTTTGTCGTTTTTTTAATTTTTAATTTTTATTTGAAATACAAACGATTTTGATTTTTTTCAAAACATTATTAAAAAGTAGAATAGAAATTTAAAAAAGCTTTTCTAACAAAGGAAATCAAGAGATGAAAAATAATTAAAAATGGAGAAATACAATAAAAATGATAAATACGAAATGAGCTATATTGCCCCATGTAGTTTATAGAATAGACACCAATATTAATGCCGCATGCCCCCTTTTTACCAGAAGAGGACCGGAAAATGATCTTAAAATGATTAGAGGTGTGTGTTAAAGATTTTGAAACCATATGAGATTTTAGAAATAAATTTTGAAAATAGAAGGTGTATTAATGCTCATTTTCCAAACTATAGAGGTTACGAGAGCAATTTGGTCTTACCTTATTATATGATATGATATAATGTTTAGGATAGATGAGTCATAATTTAAAAAAATAATATCAAGAATGCACATTTGTGATTATTTAGGGACGAGAGGAAATAACTCTGTTTGAGGAAATAATCAATACAAACACACAAATAAACATATAAATAAACCAAAATTAACACAAATTATCACTTTCAAGATGGAGGGAGTAAAAATGTGGGATGAGTCACATTCTCTAAGGTCATCTCATAATCGACTAGACATTCAGATCATCTGAAATAAAGTGAATTGAATTATAATCACAGACTGACTAGTAAAATGTGAACTTACGACTGATAATTGCAAAGGCAGTATGCATGCTAAGTATAGCTATTGTATGTCTTTTAATCTACTAGCCAGAAATCAAATTCGGATTTATCCGTTTAGCATGGCTAGTGGCCAAGATAAAATGTGGTCTTTTAATTAAAATTACATATTCATATACGGAGTACTTCGAATAAGTGTATATTTTTATACTCTTTTCATCCCAAATTAATTCTTTGTCTCGATCACTAGTAGAATTTCTCGACAACTTATGTGTTTGTTAATATACATGTTTTCATTGATCATTAAATAAGATAAAATATTCTTGTGATCTATTGTTTTGTAAAAAAAATTATATAGCTTTTAGTGGTGTAACTTGTAATTTGTAATTTTTATTTCTACACAAGAACTTTTTAATATAATTTTAAACAGTGTTATTTGCATGTTAAATTGGGGTGGACCATTAATTTCATGCACGTGAAAAATTTAATTTCACGCAATAAGAATAGACTCTCTCTTTCCCCATTTTTATCACAATTTTTTGCTCTTTCCTTTTGATTAATTTTGTTTATTTGTGTGTTCATTTACTTCATTACTATTTGATAAAATAAAATATATTCTTGACATCTTTTGTTTTGTAAAACTTTTGACGTAGTTTTTAAATATATACTCGTAATTTTCATTTTTTATCAATGCACCAATTTGTAAATAAAACAATTTTAAAAGATGAAAGATTTTGCTTCGCAAACCCAAAATTGTAATTAAATTCAGGTCGGAGAGAGTATGTTTTTCCAGACGCTATGATTAGGCCTCTCAATGGGTCGAGCTCGGGCCGATCCCTATTGTTCTATACCCGTACCTTTAAAAAAAAATTTGGTCCCTGCCCGTACTCGTTTACCCATTGGGTATCGGTGTCGGATCGGATCTTGAAGTTTAATCCTAGATTTGGACCCATTGGGTATCGGTATTGGATCGGGTATATATACCCATGATAAAAGTTGACGTCTTTTGGTTTTTCTATAATTGAAAATAATTAGTAAAATACTATTCATGATTTTTTTTAATTGAATACATATAAAAATAAGATAAATACGTTACTGCAAGAAAAATCAACTTTCATTGCCAAAAATCTACCACCAAATCTTATATTCATAATAGAATGTCCTTATAACACTACACCTAATTCTAAACTACTCCGTATTTATTTTATACTAATGCATAAACCAATGTGTACATGCTTCTAATGTGATGAAATAAATACAAATAGATTTGAAAGTCACGTAACCAACAAAAAAGGGGTAGAGTTTTGCAATTTTTAATATTATCTACTCCCTCCATTCTCAAAAACACTTCCTCTTTCATTTTTTTTCACTTCCAACAAAAGACTTCCACTTTCTATTAAAAACCACTTTACCCTTACTTTTTCATACCCTACCTATCACATCATACTTTTTCTCTAATAACCAATCCATTACATCTTACTTTTACCCATCACATCAGGGGCAAAATTGGAAGTCAACTTTAATTTTACACTTCCTTATTTTGGCTCCAAGTCAAAGTAGGAACCTTTTTTTTGCAAACGGAGGGAGTATTTATTTAACCGGTACGGGTTTTAAACGGGTCGGGACTATTCGTCCTATACCCGACCCTTTATTTTTTTTAAATAACGGGTACGGGTGCAGGTACAGGTAAACGGTATTTCTTACTATTGCTAAACCCGCTAAAAAAGTATGGGTATTATACGGGTTTAGATCTATATCCGATCCACTGGCAGGCCTATCCATGATGTAGACTTCAACCTTCCTCTCTGTCTCTCCCAAGTTATGAATTGTTTTTGTGAAATGGAACACCTAATAACTTGATTCCATCACCTAACTATATATCGTCTTCTCCTAGCCTATATACGTAGTATATATAAATCAGTCCTTATAAATCAAAGAAATAAACTATTCTAATTAATTCCATGTTTGGTAGCATTTATATATATTGTGTTAAAAATATATTATGATGTGCTTTCCTTCTGTTGTACCTTCTCTTTGTATTTTTCTCCTAGTTCTTGTATCTTCTCTTGCAGAGAAAGGTACGTTATTGCATACTCCATCTCTCCTCTAAGATTCTTCTCGTTTTGATCGACTTTTAGAAAAATTAAAAAAAAATTGTGTTGATTTTCCAAAAAATTAAAAAACCTTTGGTGAGATGATTAAAAGTAGGATGTGATGTGTTGATTAATAGTAAAAAAAATATGGTATGATATGTATGATAAAAATTAATAAAGATAAAAGTGATTCTTTAATAGAAATGAGAAAGACTTTGTGAGATAAAGAAAAAACAAAAGAGAAAGAGTTTATGAGATGGATGGGAAGAATAAATTAAATGCCATAATGTATGTTGATAGATAAATACTCTCCGTTTCAAAATAATCTTCTCACCTCTAAATAATGTATGTTTGTATGCATGTTTTTATTTATCATTTGATAAAATAAAATATTTTTATTACTTATTATAAACGAATGGAAAGAATAAATTGAGATGGAAGGTGTTTTATATTACAAACATAATATATTTTGAATACCCATTTTTTAATGAAGCTAATGACGTGATATATTGCCTGAGTCACATAGTATTAATAATGGATGGCTTCGAGAGTGTTTGGGAGTGATTAACTTGTAGATAAATTGATTTTCACAAAAGCTGAAAGCAAAAGCACCTCATACCTGCTTCTCCGAAACGGTGTTCTATGTACAAAATAGTGGTGGTAAAAAGCAAAAGCTGGCATGCCAAACAGAGTAAAATCACTTCCACTAAAAGCAGACGCTAAACCATTAAAAGCAGTGCACTGCCAAACACCCTCTTCGTTCAGTTCGTTGAGTAATTGAGTCATCAACTACCCACATTAAATTGGCATTACATATTAATACATTGAAATAAATTTTTTATAATTTTCAATTTCCTCCGTCCCAGAAAATTTTTCTCCTTTCTTTTTTTATCCGTCTAAAAAAACACTTCTTATTTCTATTAAAAATTCACTTTTATCCCTTACTTTTTTCAAACATTATCTATCACATCATACCTTTTTACTAGTAATCTACCCATCAAATCCTACTTTTACCCATCACATCAAAGAATATTTTTGGAAATTCAATACCAAAATACACTACCTTTAAAATCTCTTCAAAACCAAAACATCCCATGTTTAAAGGGACGGGGGAGTATAAGACAAATATGATGAGATAATCAAATTAAAGGATTATTCTGGATCGGAAGTAATTAGTCTATATGTATGAACTGACTCCGATATCTACTTTTGGAAAATTTAGTTAAATAAAACTAAAACATAATAACTTTTTCTAAATAACATCATATGTATTTTTTTTCTCAATGTAATACTTTTAGTCATTATCCATTAGTCATTATTTAAGTAAATGTTCGCCATTACTAGACATTATTCCTCTTTCTGGACATTATTAAATACTCCCTCCGTTCCCTAAAAAGGTTTCTGTTTTGACTATTAGCCAAAATAAGGAAAGTGTAATATTTGTTGACTTTTCAATTTTGCCCCTGATATGATGGGTAAAAGTAAGATGTGATAGGTTAGATATTAGTGAACAAATATGATGTGATAGGTAGAGTATGAAAAAGTATGGATAAAATTGTTTCAGAAAATTGGAAAATATAAAAGGGGGAGGGCTTTACGGAGGAACGGATGAAGTATTATTTAAAGAGTAAAGCAGTTTAATTGCTACTTCCTTCGTCCTAAAATTAACTTCTCATTTTGACTTTTGTAGTCAAACTTTTTAAACTTTGACTGTATATTACGAAAAAAATATATTGAATTTTCATATAAATTTATTATCAATAGATTCATTTTGAAACATAGTTTTGAAATATATTATTTTTATTATATATATTCATATAAAAATTGAGATATTAATGGTCAAAATATCACATTGGTGATCGTGAAAAGTGAAATAAAAAGTTAATTTTAGGACGGAAGAAGTATTTAGTACTCCGTAACAAACAACATATCTAATAGTCTAATACAATTAGCTTTTTGTGTTTTGATTGAAGAAAATCCCTACGGCACTTTTGCAAAAGATGCAAGCTCGGCATCTCCTTCAGCGGGACACTACGACTACATAGTCATCGGAGGTGGAGCTGCCGGTTGTGGGCTGGCGGCTACGCTCTCCGCCTCCGCGAGAGTGCTCCTCTTGGAGAGGGGCGGCCTGCCGTACGGCAACCCAAATGTAACACACCAAAGCGGTTTCGTAAACACATTCATGGACACCTCACCCGCCTCACCCGCGCAGTCGTTCGTGTCCGCGGACGGCGTGCGGCTGTTCCGAGGACGCGTTCTGGGCGGCGGCTCGGCCATCAACGGGGGTTTGTACTCCCGGGCCAGCCGCGAGGAAGTGGCTGAGGCGGGGTGGGACCCGCATCTAGTCAACCAGTCGTATGCGTGGGTGGAGAGGAAGTTGACTTTCCGTGTGAAAACATTGTTGCAATGGCAGACGGCGGTGAGGGACGGGTTGTTGGAGGCCGGGGTGGTGCCCTACAACGGAGGGACTTATGACCACTTGGAGGGGACCAAAATCGGAAATTCTTTATTTGACGAGAATGGGCATAGGCACAGTGCCGCGGATTTATTGGAGTATGCCGATGACACTAAGATCACTCTCTATTTCCATGCCGTGGCTCACAAAATCTTGTTTAAGAGGCCTTCACCGGGTCAGAAACCAACAGCCTATGGAGTTTTCTTCAAAGACTCGAAAGGGAATGGTCACACTGCGCTTTTGAATGGAGGGCCCAAGAACGAGGTCATTCTCTCCGCCGGTACAATTGGAAGCCCACATCTATTGATGCTTAGTGGTATTGGGCCGTCAGATCATCTCAAAGCCCACGGAATAGACGTAATAGTGGACCAACAAATGGTTGGGCAACGCATGGCCGACTACCCATTGAGTGGAGTCCTAGTTCCGTCCATCAGGCCCATTGAGACGGCATTTGCTGACGTGTTGGGCGTGACTCGTTCGGGGACATACATTGAAACAATCAGTGGATTGTCTCTTGTCCCCGAAGCCGTACAAGCCCTCACCCGAGCTGGCGTTGACATGTCCTTTCCGGATATGAAGATGCAAGGAGGGATCTTTTTTTCAAAGTTGAATAAAACTTTCTCCCAAGGGCACATGGAACTCAAGAGCAAGGACCCAAATGATAACCCAACGGTCACCTTTAACTACTTCCAAGACCCGAGGGACGTCCGAACGTGTGTGCGAGGCATGCAAGTCCTCAGAAAAGTCTTCGAGTCCGAGTCCTTTGCTTCGTTGCGAAGCCCGTCAACCTCGTTTGAATCTCTCCTTGACTTGGTATCGGCATTTCCCGTCAACCTGAGGCCAAAACACCACCTCGATTCTGCTTCATTGGAGCAGTTTTGTGTGGACAATGTGCTTAGCGCGTGGAACTTCCACGGTGGTTGTCGAGTGGATAGCGTTGTCGATCGCGATTACAAAGTGATCGGTGTTGATGCTTTACGAGTAGTTGATGCCTCCACATTTTCTAGCGCCCCTGAGGCAACTATCATGATGTTTGGAAGGTAATTATTTACGAGAGTAGAAAATAACTATTCTATAAATAGCATTTTAGGTCAAAAATGATAAAATAATTTTTCCATATATATAGTCTCTCAAAAATCAAATACCAAAGTACCTTTTAAAATCAATGACTATATTTGTATAGTAATATTTTAGAATTAAAGACTAATTATAAAAAAATTACTATAGTTAAGGACTATCTATAAAATTTGTTCTTAATGAATTAAGTGAGTCTTATTCACATATTGATTTATTTATATATTGTGATGCAGGTACATGGGAGTAAAAATGTTACAACAGCGATCCACTCCGAATTGAGCTTAGACAAACTAGGTTCTACTCGAAATCATGAAATGAAACCCAACATATTTGAAATGATTTTGGGGGATTATAATAAATTAATAATTAAGCTCATACACGATTATACAAACTCATATCGTATAAAGAAGACTTAGAGCGTTTTCAAGCTCTTTGAGAATATGGGACAAGGAAGAAGAAGAAAAAGAATTGAGACGAAGAAAATCAGCGAACCGAGAGAGGAAAAGGGATTAAGGTTTTGATTTGTTTATTGATTGATTATTCTAAAGGGGTTATATCCCTAAACCTAACCTGACAGTTCAATAAAAACGACGAGAAAAAGAACCGTATAGAAACCTCGAAGGAGCTTATAATTTCTTTCACCTAATAAAATCTAGATTACAATACTATTATTATAATAATAATAATAATAATAATAATAATAATAATAATAATAATAATAATAATAATAATAATAATAATAATAATAATGCATTCTAAATAACTAATACTACGTAATAGTGTTATGGATTATATAGTAGGATATTTAGTTATATATTTATTAGTTATTTAGTACTCCCTCCGTCCCACAAAAAAGTGGGCTTTGACTATGTTAAGTTAAATTATACTCCATCCTTTTGCAAAAAGGCTTCCTATTTTGACTTGGAGCAAAAATAAGGAAGTGTTAACTTAAGTTGACTTCCAATTTTGCTCCTGATGTGATGGGTAAAAGTAAGATGTGATGGATAGATTATTAGAGAAAAAGTATGATGTGATAGGTAGGGTATGAAAAAGTAAGGGTAAAAATGATTTTTTAATAGAAAGTGGAAGTGTTTTGTTGGAAGTGAAAAAATGAAAGAGGAAGTGTTTTTGAGAACGGAGAAAATATAAATGGTTTTCTTTAAAAACAATAATTAATACAAATTGTTATATTAACATACGTAAAAGATTATAGTATTATAGTACGGTGTAAAAATACGCATTGGCACTGTAATGAAAAATTGATGACAGATTAATATGTCAGTTTGATCAGTCAATTGTCGGTGATCTACAACGGCACTCCGGTGGCCGGCGGTACGTGACGGATGACACTGTGACGTTGATAATGTGATAGTTACAATGTGACAATGTGACGAGTGTGGCAGTGTACCATTGGTAGTATGAACTTCTATTTTGATCTTGAAAGACTTATGACTCCTATTTTGATATTTTCACAGTTTTTTTAGTCTTATCTAGAGTTCTCCCTATTTTATAATAGAGGACTAACTATATACAAAATCCTCTGTTATAAAAGACTAATTATGAAATTTACTCAAAAATTAATTTGATAAATATATGAAATTTCAAAAATATGAGTAGTAATATTTAGGGTTCAATAACTTTTAGTCTTTGTAAAACAGACGACTTCAATTTTTGGTTTTTGTAAATTTTTTTAAGTCATTCTCACAATTTTTTATTTTGAAAATGCTTTTTAAACGTAATTAAAATTTCTAATTATATCAAACACAATATTCATGCCCCAAACTATCTTTTTCATCGAATTACATACTTAATTAACAATTTTGTTCTATGGATCATATTCCAAAAGAATTGAAAATTAGAAATATAATATTGATACATAAACAGTTTAGGGGATGAGAATTATGTCGGAAGTAATTAGAAACAAAAAAACTATGATAATTAGCATGGAATAAATGATTTATCTCAATTAATAAGAAGTGTTACATATGCTTAATGTTAGACAAGGCGTGCAACTCTAGAGGGGGGGTGAATAGAGTTGTTGAGAATGATTACCGATTTTCGCAGGATAAATAAAATAAACGTAAGTGCAGCGGAAATAAAAGAGAGAAGGCAAAGAACACACCGATGTATACTGGTTCACCACCTCGTGGCTAGTCCAGTTCCCCGAGAAACTCTCTCGAAGCTACCACTACTTTCGTTAAGCTTACGGGTGTTTAACAAACCGTTTACAACTCGAGAACTTGAATCCCACAAGCCTCGACACAACCGCTCGTAGATATGCTCTCTACAAGACTTCACAACCAAGACTTAAATCACATAAGCCTTGAACAACAAGAAGAACAATCTTCTTCAACCTCTCAGCAATAACTCTCACAAGAGTAGAAACGAGAAAAGATTAAACTCTATGGATAACAAGAACACTCTCTTGAAAACACTTAGTTTTCTCTCAAAATATATTAATTTGAGGAAGAAATGAATGGAGGATTATAACCTCAAGATTGGGGGAGTTTAGGAGTGCTTGTTCATTTGAAAAATGACCAAGGAAGGATGCTTAAATAGGAGGTGAAGAAATATATCCGTTGGTCCAAGAAAAGAAGCTGGGATGAAAAATGCAGCATAATAATCGATTAATGCAGTGTCAATAATCGATTAATGCAGTCTGCGCAGAGTTCCTTCAACGCGTAAATAATCGATTAATGCAAAGCTATTAATCGATTAGAATGGTCTGAGTAAACTAATCGATTAATGGGAAGAAAAAAATCGATTATATCAAAGAAGCTCAACACGAAGTAAAACTCAATTAATCGATTAATCAAAAGAATTTAATCGATTAATCAAAACAAAAACTGGGTTAATCGATTAATGTGAGAATATTAATCGATTAATCGAATATTAAACACAAGGGCCCAAGCCAGTTGCGAGATAAGAAGTAAAAAATGTCTTAACGCGATTGTTTCAGACAAGAGGATTGAGAGACGCTCCTCAAACAAAACCTCTCATATTCAATGTATTTGAATAAGGGAGTAAAAAGTGAGTCCAAAAATTATTTTGTGTGTCAAATGATGTACACGAAAAAATATTTGAATAAAATATTTTTGCTTACCAAAAATATTTTATAATATCAAAATAAACATTTGATAAATGTTTGACACACTTTTTGTAACTGACTCAATAAAATTATTTTGAACAGTTAAAAAGATTTTTCAACTGACTCAAAAAATAAATATAATTTTTATTTTAACTCTCATAAAAACAATTTTGGAGAGAAGATATTTTTGTCATCCTTACAAAAATTCCTACGACTCAAATAAATAAAAGTCTTCGGAAATCTTCTACTCCTCCGAGTCCTCCGTTAGGCGCTCCGAATGCGTCTCGGACTTCAATAAAATCCTGTGCACCTTCTTGAATACTTCAAGGAATGTTTTCCTCAAGTCTTCGTGTTTGTCGTTGTAGCTAGGGGTGTAAACGGATATTAATCGGATCGGATGTGCCATTACCAAATCCGTATCCGTTTATTTTTGTCGGATATCGAATTCGGATACGGATCTTGACGGATACTGAAAATCAAAACCGTATCCGCATCCGTCGGATATCGGTCGGATATCGGATAAATCCATATCCGTTTCTAATTTTTAAAATCAAATTAAACAATACTTTAATTTTAAATTAGATTAAAGTCAAACTATTATTAAATCAACTATAAGTTGGTATGAGATTATTATTTTCTTTGTTTTCATGATTTATAATATTTTACGATAACTTCATATGATAAAACAATATACACAGCACACATATACACATATTTTTATATGTCTGTATTTATTTTTATGTGTCTACACATTTATTTTGTATATAAAAATGTCTTATATTTTGAAATATCAGTAGAGAAACAAATTATAAACATAAAAAATTAGGAAAAACTATATATAACGGATCGGATATTCGGATAAACGGTTATTTAAATGGATGCATATTCGGATCGGATTTTAAACGGATCGGATATACAATTACCAGATCCGTATCCGTTTAGTAATCGGATACGGATAATATCCGTTTAAAACGGATGCGGATATTTCCTCTTTAAATGGATACAGATGCGGACGGTAATCGGATTTTCGGCTATCCGTTTACAGCTCTAGTTGTAGCACTTTGATCTTGACTTGAATAAATTGTGTTTGTCAATTATCAAAACCTGTAAGTCAACACTTAACAACACAGAAAGGGTTGAACTCATGCATTCCAACACTTAAGAACTACTAGTATCATACACGTGCGTTGTACAGATCATATTTACGTTACTAAATTAAGATCACTAGTATCACACCCGTGCGTTGCACGGGATATATTTAAGTTACTAAATTATATTAACATCATTTTGAATGTTACAAATTAGTATATAATGGAATATAGATATTTTATTTTTTTAAGTTACAAAAGTTAAATGATTTACAATATTTAAAAGACTACTTTATAATTCACATTACTCGTATAAATTTGTAAAAATATTGTCTTCGTTGTATATTAGAATTTTCAAATAATTATGATTTATTACTCTTGAAACTACAACATACATTTGTCCATGACTAAAATATACGTACTCACATTAATCAAAACTCCGGTTAAAAAATTTGTTCAGAGTTAATTGTGTTGTTTTTTTATTTTGTCAAATTGTTAATAAAGTGGAGATCTATATACTCCATAAAAACAAAGGACCATTTATAAAAACAAACTAAATTTCTTTGCAGTGATTCATTTTTAAGGAAAGCAATACTTGTATTGTATCTGTTTTATGTCTTTTTGTATGGATTTTACTGCTTTTTTATTAACAATGTAATACTGGGTAACATTTTTTGCCATTAATGGTAGTACAGGTAAATCACACAGTATTAACAAATTGCATTTATGGTAATTCCCAATTTCACAAATGGTAATTTGTAGTTTAATAATATAACGTTTTTTAAGTAATACCGTGTAACATTTTAACAAATTGCAATTGCAATTATGGTAAGTCCCATTTGTTAATACCGTGTAACATTAAATGACATTTGTTAATGTAACCAAAATTACCATTTGTTAATACCGTGTAATATTAATTGTCATTTGTTAATCACCCAACAATTACCATTTATTAATATCGTGTAATGTTAATTGCCATTTGTTAATATCGTGTAACATTAATTGACATTTGTTAATGTATGTAATAAAAATTACCATTTTTAAATACCGTGTAATATTAATTCTATTTGTTAAAATTTCCTTTTTTGCGAATCCGGATTTAAAATTGTTTAACTTTCTTTTTTAATTATTTCCAATTATATTAATCACGTTTAGTATTATAACTTACCAAAAAAAGAAATATCGTGTAATATCAACTTACCATTTCCTTTTTAATTATTTCCATATTATATTAATCACGTTTATTATTATTATTATTATTATTTCTTAAAATTTCCTATTTTGCGAATCTAAACTTATAATTGTATAACTTTCTTTTTAAATTATTTCCAATTATATTAATCACGTTTAGTATTATAACTTACCAAAAAAATAAATACCGTGTAATATTATTTGCTAAAAAAAAGAAATATGTGTAATATTAACTTACCATTAATTGTCTTATTATTTGTTATGGTTAGTACGGGTGTAATATTAAGTGCCATTAATTGCCTTATTATTTATTATGCTTAGTACGGATGTAATATTAATTGTCATTAATTTCCATAATTAGGTTGGTGGAGGCCATTTTAACGTAAATATTTAATATTTAATTTAATTATTTAATTATTTAATGCAATTGAGTCATTACAATTTTAAGTGAACAATTGTCATTTTTAATGCACAAACGCATGGGCGGGAAAACCACTTCTTGAATCCATCTCTTTTTAAATAAAGTATGGATTTTTGAAGTATACAAATCGGTATCTAATGTAATAAAGAGATTTTATTATTTTAAGGTACAAAAGTTAATTGATTTACAAATTTCAAAAAACTTTTTTAAAAACTACATTACTCGTACAATTTGTGAAAACATTATCTTCGTTGCATATCAGAATCTTCAAGCCATTACAATTTGTTACTCTTGAAAATGCAACATACAGTTGTTTATGAGAAAACATCGGTTTCCGTAACAATAATCCAACATGTTTCAGAGATTGCCCCTAACTCTTGTTAATTTCCATTGCATATGAAGTAACCACATGGAATTGTCTTCTTTGAAATTTGAATGGAGTTCTTGTATCGAATGATATCAATGATTGTCTTGGAATAACAATTTCTTCACCCATTTGTCTTCCAGATAATATGTTTCCTTATATTGAATTATTAGCCAACCAAGTTACTATCAACTGTGTACCATTACATATACCTAATCAATGATCAATCTTTCTCAACAATATAATAGGTGTGCCAACCTTCAAAGTTAACTTGTGATTTGGTTCTCTGGAAGCACGAATCTTACGGAGTATTTAATAACTCGGGAGAATGTGAGTCACTCAAAAAACTTGAATTACAGTGTGAATTATCTACCTTGTCAGAACTAAGATATGTTCGAGATCCGCTGCTAGGATTCATCATTGTCATATACTCATTTATAGAATCGACGATATCTAATGTTGGAGCCAAAATTACATGAATTAACAGCACATTGTCACCAAAAGTTAATTTCTGAATTTCTTCAAATCCATAAATTTGTAACAAAAATTTGGAAATCTGTTTATCAAAGTCTCTTGAAGTTTTGTTGTGCCAAAGAATTGTAGCATAAAAGGGTGTTTGGTAGTTTTTGTTGTTTGGTAATTGCGTAGTACTTTAACTCTCATCAGTAAATAAACACTATCTTCTTTCAATTTTTCTTTGAAAGTGCGTATATTTGAATATCCGACCTACGCATGCATTCGATCTCCCTGACAATGCAAATGAAAAAGTATATATTAGCATTATTACAACGTTGTGAATGTATACACAATCTAGATTCGTTTTAATGAAACAACTAACATCTGAATCATGAAAAAAATACACCCAAAGATTCGGGTCCCCTGGCATGGACGAGGACATGATAAAATCTTATCGCTCCAAATTTAAGCATCAAAACTGAAGACCTCTCATCAATATTTTTTACAGTCGTTAACAACCTCATGATATTTGAAAGGTAGAATTGAAAACGGAGTTCAAAGAGGATAGTTACGAAAAGAGTTTTAGAATTGAAAATCCAGTTCAAAGAGGGTAATTACGAAAAGAGTTTAAGAATGTCCGTATTTATAGTAGGAAAATATTAAATAAAAATCGTAAAGTATTTTAATATAAAAATAATTTTATTGGATTTATTGTATTGAGAATTTTCAAAATTGTATTTCATTATGTTAATATGTAATACAAACTGAGAGTAATTAGAGTTTAAAGTTTGTCCAGTTTGACTCAAAAAAGTCAAACTGGATAAATATTCTGGGACGGGGGTAGTATATATTTGTATGACCTAAATATTAAAGCCAAAATCCGTACTCACCCTGCTCCCATGAATCACATCTCATGATATAAATTGCCCTCTCATACTTTGAGGAGTTTTAGTACGTATTGGTTTTCCATCTTGGGAAACATCATATCATAAATAAATTCAAGACATTAACGAAATTAAATGGAGTTACAAATTTCGCCAATCCGGAGTATAAACGTGTGTGTTCATGAATAAAGTTGGCACCACCAATATGGTGTCTTCCTTAGTTGGAATATAATAACCTAACACCAAATAATGTTTGTTGTGGCCGAATTCGCCTAACGAGGAACAATTTTAGATGAAAATAGCAATTTTACTTAAACGAGCTGAGGAACAATATTACATGAGATTGTGTTGCATTGAGTTATTAAAAATGGTTGAAATGTTCCCCAATTTTTTTCCCAAAATAATGTTTAAATTATGTACGGCATTCATAGAGAGAGAATTCACAAAATTGAAATTGGTAAAATCATATTTAAGGTAGTTCATATAATTTGATAATATACAGTTGGTTTTATTAAATAATTATGATCACATGTGTAGAATAATAAGAATCATGGAAGCAATTAAATAAGAAAAGTAATTAATTCGAATATTTATTTCATCATATTATTCCAGCAAGTTGATCAACGGTAATGAGGGACAACTTGGAGCGAGCATAAGTACTAGAACGAAGCTAGAGGAAGCAGTTTTGTGAGAATGTCTGCTAACTGCTCAGACGAAGGAACACGATGAGTAGTCCTAGTGCCTGTCATGACTTCATCTCACATAAAATGACAGTCTGAACCAATATGCTTCATATGATCATGCAGAAGTACTAGATTCTTGTTCACTGATAGTGGATTCATTCTCGCAGTAGACTCTGGATTTGGAATGAGGAATGTGTAATACAATTTGATACTCGTAGTAAGATCATTAAATAATGAAAGTTATATGCATGAGTATATATGATGATCGAGTAGAATGAGAACCCTCCATCATATGAAAATAAGAATTTTGGAACAATAAATGAATAAGGAAAGTAATTAATAACGAGTACTAATATCTATTTCGTATTAATAATCAATGTCTCAAAATGTTAAGAGTATCCCACATCGGAAAAGTGTGAGAAAAATAATCGATTGGATTCAATCTTTTAATGTGGTTCAACCCAAGTGTCTTATTACCGAATCCAGTTGTCCATACTCATCCCAAATTCTATCATGGTATCAGAGCAGGTTTTGGCCCACCTCGTTTGTTAAGGTGTCCGTCTAGATGTTCATTCCTAGCGGCCCATTAGTATTTAGCCCAGTTGTTCGTATGGAGTATGTACTCAACGGCCTGTGGCCCGTGTAATACGATTGCTCGTCTGAAAGTCCATACCCAGCGGCTCGTGGTCCTTTAGGTGTTGGCGCGAAAAAATGTCAAGGGAATGAGAGTTCATTTGCAAATGGTCAACCAGTTAGATTCAAAATGACCCGGTTGTCCACTTGAGAGGGAGTGTTAAGAGTATCCCACATCGGAAAAGTGTGAGAAAAATAATCGGTATATAAGCTCTTGAGTTGAATTAACTAATCGACTGGATTCAATCTTTTAATGTGGTTCAACCCAAGTGTCTTATTACCGAATCCAGTTGTCCATACCCATCCCAAATTCTATCACAAAAAGACTCAATAGATTGGCAATGTTTTCAATTGATCATGTTGAAATTGATAAAATCATACTCTCTCCATCCCTGAAAATATGTGAGGTTTTGATTTTTAAGAGATTTAAAGAGAGTGTATTTTGGTATTGAGTTTCTAAAAATGTTCTTGGATGTGATAAGTAAAAGTAGTATTTGATCAGTAGATTAATACTCTCTCCGTCCCATGAAACATGAGATGTTTTGTTTTTTGAAGAGATTTAAGTAAGTGTATTTTGATATTAAATTTCCAAAAATATCCTTTGATATGATGGGTAAAAGTAGGATTTGATGGGTAGATTACTAGTAAAAAGGTATGATGTGATAGGTAGGGTATGAAAAAGTAAGGGTAAAAGTGACTTTTTAATAGAAATGAGAAGTGTTTTATGGGACGGATGAAAAAAGAAAGGAGAAATGTTTTTTTGGGACGAAGGGAGTAGTAAATTGATCTGAATATGTGATGTCATATGTATGTTAAGATTAGTATAGTAAAAGTAACTTTTTAATAGAAATGAAAAGTGTTTTAAGATGGATTAAAATAAAAATAAAAAGGCTTTCAGTATGGAGGAAGTATTTATTTAAGGTAATTAATGTCTCGAAAAGAACAAAATAGATTCACAATATTATCGATCAATTAAGAAGCATGCTACATGTACCCCAAAATTTGTACCACATTTGTACACTAAAGGTATGTACCATTATTTTGATGGTTAACACTGACACGAAGTATTGGTGCGTTAACAAAAATTTACACTGACACAAAGTGTTGGTGCATTAATAAAATTTAATATTACACCAACACAAAATGTTGGTGCATCGCTGCGGTGTACAAAATGAGGTACAAATTCAACTCCAAAGTCAAAATCAATTATTTGTGCAATTGACGGGGATAGGGGGGTGTGTTTGGTTGGGGCGGGGTGTGGGGGTTTACCGGGGGTTTAGGAGGGTAGGAACCGTCAATTTTACGAACAAGGCACAAGAATGCCCTTGGGTCATCCAATGACATTGGATTCCAATGTCATGGGAACCTTGGTGTAGTATGTTTTGATGCTGTACTTTTACTGATCATTATTGTGTAGCTATTATTTTAGTGTTTTTTTATGCTCCTTGGTTCACCAATGTCATGAGATGACCTGGGGATGCTTCGGTGCCCCGTTCGTAAAATTGACTCATACCCTTCTAATTCCCTGGGTAACCCCCCCCCCCCCCCCGTCCCAAACACCCCCCATCATCTTCAATTGCACCTCTTAAGTTAATTTTGACTTGGAGTCAAAATTTGACTTCAAAGTTAAAATTAACTTGGGAGTACATGCAATTGAAAGAGGTGGGTGGTGTGTTCGGGTCGGGGCGGGGTGGAGATTTTACCGAAAGATTAGTGGGCTAGAAATCGTCAATTTTACGAATGGAATATCGGAGCACCGTCGGATCATTCTATGACATTGACCCAATGTCACGGGAACCGGCTCCTTTTTTATGATATGAAGTCTTTTAACTTGTAAAGAATATAGTACGTTTTTTTCTATGCTATGGCCTCTAATATACTCCGTATATTTTTGCATCTTTGGCCCTAAAACAACTAGAAATGATATACCCCGAGTATATATTACTCCGTATATAAATTATAAAATCAGATAGAAAATTATTTTGAAAAATTTACATAAATAATATTAAAACATAATAATTTTCTTAAACAATACGGAGTATCATATGTTGTTTTTTTCTAATGTAACACTTTTATTAGTAATTAGTGAAATTTGCACTAAATAGGATTAAAACATAATGACTTTCCTAATCTAGGACTTAAACTTTTTTATTCCCTAAATAAGACTTAATAATGACTTAGTGGGAGGAATAATGTCCAGTAATGCTAGACATTTACTTAAATAATGACTAGTTGATAATGACCAAAAGTTCTACTTGGGAAATAAAAACATGTGGTCCTATATTAGGAAAGTCATTATGTTTTAGTCCTATTTAAGTAAATTTCTCTAGTAATTATCCATTAATCTTTATTCAAGTGAATGTTTGTCATTACTTGATATTATTCCTCTTTCTGGACATTATTAAGTGTTATTTATGGAATAAAAAGGTTTAAGTGCTATTTAGAGAAATGACTAAACTTTTTAACTATTTAGTGCAAATATTTCAATTATTTTTGGGACATGGGGAGTACAAAATCTTTATCACGGTCTTATTGTTGAGCTCTGATACTACTTGTTAGGCCTCGAACACTAGTTGTTGAGCTCCGATACCACTTGTTGGGTCGGTTAGCAGAAGAAGTGATAAATTAGAAGGTAAAAGTAGAGAGTATAACAGGACATCAAACATTTAACATGGTTCACTCACAAATTTTTGACTTCAAAGTCAACTAAACTTGCACTCCGCAATTGACGTGGTTGGAGTGTGGGTTGGGGTCGGGACTTGGTGGGGGTGTTTGTCGAGGAAGTTAGAAGGGGTAAGAACTATCAATTTTGCGAACGGAGCATCGTAAGTGCCCCAATTTGTTCAATGGCTTCGGAAGCCACTGAAATTCAGTGGATATAGCCCCACAAATACAAATATAGTAGGTACATGTTTTCAATATCTTTTATTATTACAAATAGTAGGCACACACTACTTTTTCACTCACTCTTTATTTAGGGAAAATATTTTCATAAGCACTCACTCTCTTCAATCTCTCGATAACTTTGATTTGTTTATTCATTTTCGGGGATCAATCATTTGATAAAATAAAACATACTTTTTCTATCACATCTTGTTTTGTAAAAATTTGGATGTATTTTTGAACGATGTAATTTGTACTTTTATTACTCTATTAATTTATAAACAAAATAATTTTAAAAAATGATAACACTTTATATTGTACGTTGTCCGAAATCTGATAAACGATTTCGGATGGAAGCAAATATGATTTGGATTATATTAATCCTCCTCCACTGCTATTTAAACATAATTGCATGTGATAAAATCATGCAAAGTTATCTATTCCAAGGAATCAAAGCCAAAATCAAGTTCGCTTCCTTTCACCATTTCCGAGCTGCCACCTCAAGCCTTCTCTCTTTTTTACAAATTTTCCCCGCCAACTCTACTGAGGGGTAATTATACTAATTTCTGCCAATTATGCTAAAATGTAATTATGATAAATATAGGGTCTCTGCAAATATCAAGTGCAGATTTCATTCTCTGCCACCAATTTATAATTAAAGTCCAATTTATTTTTCTCTCAATAACTGTCCGGTCGGATCTGAAAGTTTTTAATGATGGAGTTGATCTAATGAAGAGATTATATATATATAATCAGTCCTTAGAAGAAGAGATCAGAGTTGTTAATTGCATCTTTGTAGCATTTGTTTATCAATATATATTGTGTTCAAGTATTTTATGATGGCTTCCCAGCTGTGGTTTCCCTTCTTTGCCCCTTCTCTTGGAATTTTCCTTTTAATTATTGTATCCTCTCTTGCAGAGAAAGGTATGTTATTGCATTGTTTGCAAATTTA
Organism: Cuscuta australis; assembly: GCA_003260385.1. Classification (NCBI taxonomy): domain Eukaryota; kingdom Viridiplantae; phylum Streptophyta; class Magnoliopsida; order Solanales; family Convolvulaceae; genus Cuscuta; species Cuscuta australis. Next base: position 593,541 of record NQVE01000152.1, on the reverse strand, counting down.
AAAATTAATTTAAAAAAATAAAACAGTTATTTTAAATAATATCAACTATTATCTATTTATTTTAAATAAGTCTGTCTGCTTGTTTTTTTGAAGTAGTTTAACTTTAAGTTTTTTTTTTTTGTAAAAACTCTAACTAGTTATTTTCAAATAATCCCTACTTTCTTAATTAGTCTTTCTCATAATGAATATTACTCCCTCCGTCCTAAAACTTTCTTCCCAGAGTACTATTCCAACTTCACGGGAATTTATATTTATTTGTGTTTTTTCATGGCCTATATGATAAAATAAAATATTCTTGTCACCACTTGTTTTGTTGACCTTTTGATGTAGTTTTTAAATATGTATGTTTTATTTTTTATTTCTATACCAATATTTAAATAAAATAGATTTTAAAAACTTGGAATTTTTTTCTTCATTTTACGCAACGGAAAGAAAATTTTAGGATGGAAGAAGTAATATCTCCAATACAATAATTGCATCATAAACATTCTACACCATGCATCCCTCCCTAAGCATTTATCTACTTTTAGCAATCAAATCATTCATTACCTATAGTTAAATACTTCGTCCATCCTTTTTAAATATATGTCACACTTGTATTCCTAAGGTAAAATATCAAACCTTTTCAATTCATTTTATTTACATATTGGTATAGAAATAAAAAATAAAATTTACATATCAAAAAAGTAAATGAAAAGTTTTTTGAAATAAGAGGTTTCAAAATGTTTTATTTTATCAAATAACTAATGAAAACATAGAAATAAACAAAAGTTTCCGCGACTGCTGAAAACACAAATGTTACATAATACATCAATTAGATAAAGTAATATTTTAAAAACTAAATCTAATAAATTATCCTTATATCAATATATAATACTCCCTCCGTCTCCTATAGATCTTCCCAATAGCCTTTTTTCTTTGTCCACAATAGATCTTCTCATTTCATTTTTTAACAATAAAAATACCACAACTACCCTCACTTACTTTATTTATTACATCTCACCCACCTCATTTAATACACTTCACTCATTTTCATTAAGGGTATTATGATAAACTTTCAACTTTTTTCAACTCTCCTTAAAAACTACCAAAAGTCAAAATGAGAACATCTTAGGGGAACGGAGAGAGTATAAATTTCATTTAATTAATGGTCAAAACTTATCAATTTTTGTTTACAAAAAATAATAATTTATCTTTTGAGTGCACATCCGATCCTTACATACATACATTGTTGTGTTTTGGCTGTATCATAAGCTCCATACAACTCTTTTGCCAAAGATGCAACATTGGCATCTGCGTCCGCGGGGCACTACGACTACATAGTCATCGGAGGCGGAACCGCCGGATGTGCACTGGCGGCGACGCTATCAGGCTCCGCGAAAGTACTCCTCCTCGAGAGGGGCGGCATGCCATACGACAACCCGAACGTGACACGCCAAAGCGGTTTCTTGAACATATTTTTCGACACGTCGCCCGGCTCAGCCGCACAGCCATTCGTGTCAACGGATGGCGTGCGTTTGACCCGGGCCCGCATTTTGGGCGGCGGCTCCGCCATCAATGTTGGGTTTTACTCAAGGGCAAGCAGGGAGGAGGTTTCCGACGCAGGGTGGGACCCGCATCTGGTGAACCAATCGTATGCGTGGGTGGAGCGGAAGGTGACGTTCCGACCTAAACGGCTGTTGCGGTGGCAGGCAGCTGTGAGGGACGGGTTGTTGGAGGCCGGGGTGGTGCCCTACAACGGAGGGACTTATGACCACTTGGAGGGGACCAAAATAGGAAATTCTATTTTTGACGAGAATGGGTATAGACACACTGCCGCGGATTTGTTAGAGTATGCCGACGACACTAAGATCACTCTCTATTTCCATGCCGTGGCTCACCAAATCTTGTTTAAGAGGCCTTCATCAGGTCAATTATTATTTATTCTGAGACAACGTAACATTATATTCGAAGCACTATATATATATTCACATGCTACCATGATTATAATCTTAATGAGATATGTGTAATACAATGCAGGGGAAAATAACCCCAAAGCCTATGGAGTTTTCTTCAAAGACTTGAAAGGAAATGGTCACATGGTGTTCTTGAATGAAGGGCCCAAGAATGAGATCATTCTCTCGGCTGGTGCAATTGGAAGCCCACAACTATTGATGCTTAGTGGCATTGGGCCGTCCGACCATCTCAAAGCCCACGGAATAGATGTAATACTTGACCAGCCAATGGTTGGGCAGGGCATGGCCGACAACCCGTTGAATGGAATCATAATTCCGTCCATTCGCCCGACCGAGACCTCGTTTAGTGACGTGGTGGGCATAACTCATTCAGGAAATTACATCGAAACGCTAAGTGGGTTGTCTATGGTCCCCAAAGCCATAGAAATCCTCAGACAAGCTGGTTTTGACGACATGTCGTTTCCGGACATGAAGATGCAAGGTGGAATTATGTTGGAAAAAGTGAACAAAACTTTCTCTCAAGGGCACATGGAGCTTAAGAATAGGGATCCCAATGACAATCCAACGGTCACCTTTAACTACTTTCAAGACCCGAGGGACCTTCAGACCTGCGTGCGAGGCATGGAAGTCATTAAAAAAGTCTTCGAGTCGGAGTCCTTTGCTTCGTTGCGAAACCCCTCGACCTCGTTCGAATCTCTCTTGGACTTGATGTCCGCCATTCCCTTTAACATGAGGCAGAAAAACCGCCTCAAGTATGGTGCTTCATTGGAGGATTTTTGTGTGGACAATGTCCTTACCATGTGGCATTTCCACGGAGGATGCCGGGTCGATAATGTAGTGGATCGTGATTATAAGGTGATCGGCGTTGATGCTTTGCGGGTTGTTGACGGGTCCACATTTTCTAGCTCCCCAGGAACTAATCCTCAAGCAACCGTCATGATGTTTGGAAGGTAATCTTTTAAAGAATCAACTCAATCATAAACTTCTTACATGCTAGTAGTATTCTTTTTATATACTAGTAGTATTCTTCTTTATTTTTCTGATGTGGGATCTCCAACACCCCTTCAAGTGGTAAATAGTCTGACCTAGTTAACACTTGGAAAAACGGGTATAGCGTTTCAATCTCTTATAGCTAGCCCACATCTCTTATAGTCAGCTCAACCCAAACCACTGATGGATAGCTCATTTTCCTAAACTCGCGTCCAACCGACTAGGAAGATACGAGCCCAGACCAAACCTACTTTGATACATGTTAAAATTCCGGTGGACCGAGAACAATTGGTGCAGCGTTGAGTAAAATTAATCACTTGCATATAAAGTCAGTGTTGGAATATTGAAATAATAATATTGCTTTCTGAATTATTGAGTACATGATAGAATATATATAGGATAAACTCCTAACACAACTAGGAATAGAGAATGGAAACTAACTAACATAAAACATCTACCACAAATAGGATTAGGAAGCTGACTAACAATAAAACACTATCATAACCAATACTACAATAAGTACTATTAGTATTCTTGTCTAACATCCTCCCTCAAGCTGAATTCTGGTTGAAGCAAGAGGAAGCTTGGAAATTAGCTGGAAATTGGAAACTTTGTGAAAAGAGAAGTCAGACATGCGCCGGTGGCTGCTCACGTCGTTGAAGAAGAGAGAAGTGTGACGCGCGCCGGTGGCTGCTGACATCGTTGGAGAAGAGAGAAGTCTGACGTGCACTGCTAGCTGCTAACGTCGTTGGAGAAGAGAGAAATTGATGTGCGCTAGTAGCTGCTGACGTCGATGAAAAAGAGAGAAGGTTGACGTGCGCTTGTAGCTGCTGACGTAGAAGAAGAATAGAGAAGGCTACTGGAGGTGCCTGTTTGACTGAAGATCCTTGACATTTTTTGTCTTTTTCTTGGATCCGGGCAATGCCCTATTTCCTTTTTGAAGGGGTGAGTTGTAGAGGTCTTATTTCCTTTTTCACTACTTCCTCTCTTGGCTTTGCTTTTGTGCTGATTTACTTTGGATTTTTATTGGTTCAATACAAGAGAAAGAGAAGGGAGGTTGATGATTAGAATGAGTGATTTTAGAGAGAAAAGTTAGGTTAAGAATTGGAGATGGAAAAAAAATTTGGGTTTGAGATTTTGATATGGTGAATTGGAGAGAAACAACAACAATTTTTTTTTCTTTTTTTGAGAAGATAGGATGATCTGAGAGAGTTTGTGAGGAGTTGGATTTTTTTTTGAAGAACCATGGAGACGACAAGAGAGAAGTTCCTCCTTTGATAGTTTTTTTTGTGTGATTTCAACAAGGGTTTTTTTTCTTTTTTTTCATTTGAATGGAGAAGTTGATTTGAGGATAAAGAAGAAAAAGAAAATAGAGGTGAATAGGGTGGAGCCGCCGTCGCCGGAATTACCGGCGGCGGCGGCGGGAGCAAAGAACTTTTTTTAGGTCACCAAGAGCGGTGACTCTGATACCATGTTGAAATATTGGAATAATAATATTGCTCCCTTGAATTATGAAATACATGATAGAGTATATATATAGAAGAGACTCCTAACACAATTAGGAATAGATAATTGAGACTAACTAAAATACAACATCTACTACAAATAGGATTAGGAAGCTAACTAATAATGAAACACTACCATAACCAATACTACCAGAAGTAATATTAGTATTATTGTCTAACATCCCCCCTCAAGCTGAACTCTGGCTGAAGCAAAAGGAAGCTTGGACACTAGCTGGAAACTGGAAACTTTGAGAAGAGAGAAGTATGACGTACGCTGGTGGCTGCTCACGTCGTTAGAGAAGAGACAAGTCTGACGTGCGCCGGTGGCTGCTGACGTCATTGGAGAAGAGAGAAGTATGACGTGCACTGGTAGCTGCTAACGTCGTTGGAGAAGAGAGAAATTGACGTGCGCTGGTAGCTGGTGATGTCGATGAAGAAGAAAGAACATTGACATGGGCTGGTAGCTGCTGACGTCGAAGAAGAAGAGAGAAGGTTGACGTGCGCTTGTAGCTGCTGACGTCGAAGAAGAATAGATAAGGCTACTGGAGGTGCCTGTTTGACTGAAGATCCTTGACATTGTTTGTCTTTTTTCTTGGATCCGGGCAATGTCCTATTTCTTTCTTGAAGGGGTGTAGAGGTATTCTTTCCTCTTTCACTAATTCCCCTCTTGGCTTTGCTTTTGTGTTGTTTTTTTAGAATTTGTTGGGTAACAAAAGAGAAAGAGAAGAAAGATTGATGATTAGAATGAGTGATTTGAGAGGGAAAAAAAGGGATGGGTTGAGAAAGTTTTTGAGGAGTTGCCAATCTTTAAAATTGAAGAAAGAATAACATCGGTCCGGCGGGCGGCTAATGGCGGCGCCGCCCGCCAGAAGCGAGCGCAGAGAGTTTTAGGTCACCTAGAGCGGTGACTCTGATACCATGTTGAAATATTGGAATAATAATATTGCTTCCTGAATTATTGAGTACATGATAGAATATATATAGGATAAACTCCTAACACAACTAGGAATAGAGAATGGAAACTAACTAACATAAAACATCTACCACAAATAGGATTAGGAAGCTGACTAACAATAAAACACTACCATAACCAATACTACAATAAGTACTATTAGTATTCTTGTCTAACATCCCCCCTCAAGTTTTTCTTTTCCTTCTTTATCCTCAAATCAATTTCTCCATTCAAATGAAAAAAAAAGAAAAAAACCCTGTGGAAATCACACAAAAAAAACTATCAAAGGATAAACTTCTTTCTTCTTATCTCCATGGTTCTTAAAAAAAAAACCAACTCCTCACAAACTCCGTGAGATCATCCTATCTTCTCAAAAAAAAGGAAAAAGATTGTTGTTTCTCTCCAATTTACCATATAAGAATCTCATATGTATGTAGATCTTTTCTCCATCACCAATTCTTAATCCATCTTTTTTTTCCTCTCTAAAATCACTCATTCTAATCATCAACCTCGATCCTTTTTCTTTTTCTTTTGTTGAACCAATAAAAAATCCAAAAAAAAAATAACACAAAAGCAACGCCAATAGGGGAAGTAGTGAAAGAGGAAAGAATCCTTCTACACCCCTTCAAGAAAGAAATAGGGCATTGCCCGGATCCAAGAAAAAAACAAAGAATGTCAAAGATCTTCAGTCAAACAGGCACCTCAAATAGCATTCTCTATTCTTCTTCGACGTCAGCAGCTACAAGCGCACGTCAACCTTCTTTGTTTTTCTTCGACGTCAGCAGCTACCAGCACACGTCAATTTCTCTCTTCTTGAACGATGTCTACAACTACCAATGCGCGTCAGACTTCTCTCTTCTCCAACGACGTCAGCAGCAACCGGCAAGCGTCACACTTCTCTCTTCTCCAACGACGTGAGCAGCCACCGGCGCATGTCCGACTTCTCTCTTCTCAAAGTTTCAAGTTTCCATCTAGTGTCCAAGCTTCCTCTTGCTTCAGCCAGAGTTCAGCTTGAGGGGGAATGTTAGACAATAATACTAATATTACTTCTGGTAGTATTGGTTATAGTAGTGTTTTATTATTAGTCAACTTCCTAATCTTATTTGTAGTATATGTTGTATTTTAGTTAGTCTCTATTCTCTATTCCTAGTTGTGTTAGGAATCTTTTCTATATATACTCTATCATGTACTTCGTAATTCAAGGAACAATATTATCATTCCAATATTTCAACAGTCAGGATCCACTTTCTAGCCCAAAAACTTGAGCTGATAGATGGGGTTTCACCCTTATATATATAGTAATGGTATTCTTCTTTATTTTACGATGTGAGAACTCTAACATCTAGTTCAACAATTTACTCTATCATGTCAAGGAACCAAGCTATTCACAAATTTAACTTTGTAGTTGTAAGCCCGTGAAATTTTTTTATACTCCATTGTACTTCCTCCTTTCAATATCTTTCTTCTCGTTTTGAATTTCTAGGTCCATGTTTTTTAACTTTCATCACAAATTACAGGGAAAAAAACATTAAATTATCATAATAATTTAATATTAATATATTCTTTCTACACAAAGAATCATTACATGCATGCATGTGTGTTTTGTAAAACTTAATCACCCACTTATGATGATTAACATTTGATGAAAGTCATTTGGTGAGTCTTATTCACATATCTATTTATATATGCATGCAGGTACACGGGGCTCAAAATTTTGGAGCAACGATCAACTAGTGAATGAGCTTACAAAAACTGGACACAACTTGATGTTTGTATGTCTAAATAATATGTAGTACAATCATGTTCATTTTGAATTTAAATAAATGAGAATTATAAAGTGATGGAAACCGCTTTTTCGGGGCGTTCACCCGACGAAATCGGTACCGGGTCGGCACCGCACCGAATAGCGAAATCCGGAAATTAAATAAATAAATAAAGCGGAGAGAAAGTATTTATACGTGGAAACCCAAATCGGGAGAAACCACGGGCCTTTTTAGGCAGTGCCATGCCAAAGGGGAGGAACTTTTATTAATCTCGGGGGAATTTACATATACATCATTGTATGAGCTTGGAGCCATTAATGGAGCTCCAAGCTTAAAGAAGAAAAAGAATGAAAAATATATAGTTGTAAGTTGTTGCAGGAATCTGGCCTCCATCTTCTGTCCTCCTCCTTGATGCGTAAATGCCCATTATAAAGGAGAGTACATGCATGCATCCCCAACAATGCATTGAGGTGGCCATGTCACCTCCATGTGCACTTTGTATATGGGCTCTACTGAATATTTTTACATCACTTCAAATATATTTTTCTGTCCATATATATCTCTGATTCCGTATTGAATAATTTATCTGATTTATATCTTGGGCTAGATAAAATTGGGCTTTCTTGTATTGTTCAAATAATACTCCCTCCGTCCCTAAATAAACTTTCTTTTTTGACTTTTTGAGGATTTAAGGGAGGAATATTTTTGTGTTGACTTTTCAAAAATACCCTTGATGTGATGTGTAAAAGTAAGATGTGATATGTAGATCATTAGTAAAAAGGTATGATGTGATAGGTAGGGTATGAAAAAGTAAGGGGTAAAAGAGGTTTTTTAAGGAAAAATAAAAGTTTATTTGGGGACAAAGAAAAAATGAAAGGGAAAGTTTATTTAGGGACGGAGGGAGTATTGGATGAGGTAAAATCCCTAATCCATCATAAAGATTGTGGAAGCGTATGTATTGGAGAATTATATTTTATCTCAAATCGTATTACTTGGAGCAATAATTTTCACATAATAACTTGCACTCTTATTTTCTTTACTTTTTATAATTAATATTAAAAATTAAAATATAATCACACTCCGAATTATAATTTTTCGTTTCTAATACTCCCTCCGTCCCTAAATAGATTACAATTTTTTTCTCTTCTCTCGATAACTTTTGTTTGTTTACGCGATTTTATTAACTATTTGATAAAATAAAATATTCTTGTCACCTCTTGTTTTGTAGAACATTTGACGTCGTTTTTTAATATGTAATTTTTATATCTTATTGATATACCAGTTTGTAAATAAAATGATTTCCAAAAGTAGGAAATTTTACTCTGTAACCCGCAATTTGTAATCAAATTAGAGACGGAGGGAGTATGTATGTCTATTGTGATCTTTCTATCTGAGTTGTCCAAATATCCCCCACCCACTCCTTTTCTACTAAAAAAGGTAAAAAAATTCAAAAAAAAATAAGTAAATAAAAATTAAATAAAAATGTGTCGAGGAAAAGATGGTGGTATACATTTGGGGTACACCTTTTAGTGTATCCCTAGCATTACTCTTTTTTAATCATTAGTATGTTACAAGAAAAATGTTAGGGGTACACCAAAGGGGGTACACCTTTGGTGTACCCCATTTGTCCCCCGTCCCCTCCATCACCACAATAAAAGGCAAGAAAATAAAAAAAATTAAATAAATAAAAATAAAAAAAAATTAAGTGGTGGAGAAAGGGGTGTGGGACAAATGGAGTACACCAATGGGGTACACCATTTGGTGTACCCCTAGCATTCCTCATGTCACAAATCTATGTGACAACAATAAGGAGATCGAGACAAATGAAGCAATATTTTTTTTATTAGCCTCCGTTGAAATTAAAGAAAAATTGGTCATAAGTAATATAACGGTATTTTGACCAAACAAAAATAAGATTACATTACATTTATATATAGTGAAATTTGCACTAAATAAGATTAAAACATAAGTTATTTTCCAATGTAATACTTAAACTTTTTTATTCTCTAAATATGACTTAATAATGACTAGTGAGAAGAATAATGTCTAAGTGATGCTGGACATTTAGTTGAATAATGACTAATAGATAATGGCCAATGGTCTTATATTGAAAATTGAAAACATTCGGTCCTATTTTGAGAAAATAATTATGTTTTAGTCCTGTTTAAGTAAATTATCCTTATATATATAAATAATCACATAAATGACACGAGACTGGCGATTATAATTTTTCATTAGAAATAACTTATTTAACACGATTTATGTTTTATCTAGCTATCTTAAAGATGATTTAGATAAGCCAATTAAATACACTAGCTACTTTTTTTATTTAAAAAAAAAAATCCTCTCGAATAAGGGTGAAATACAACCATATTTAGTACTCCGTAAAAAGTAAGTCACACCATATCACAAAAATAACACTAACAATAAATTAATACTTCATTTTATTTATTCTAATTGGGGAAGGTTCTATGACATTGGAAACCAATGTCAGACCCAGAGGTGTTCCTGTATCCCGTTCGTAAAATTGACGATTTCTACTCCTCCTTTTATTATAAAAAAAGTACTAAAAAAATAGATTTGTGATAAAATAGAAGGGTATTATTGATATTTATCCTTAAAAAGTATATTAAAAGAGGAAATGAGAAGAATATTTCTAGACGGACCAAAAAAGAAAGTGAGAAGAATATTTACGGACGGAGAGAGTAATATTTATAGAAATATAGTTAATGACATCACATCTAACACAATTATATTGTAAAATTTACAAATAGAACTATGAATTAAGGTAAGATTTTAATAATTTGCGCTTCCTTCAGTTCCTTGCCTCATTCATCTTCCTCTTCGCACAAAGAATCACATGCCTGTCAATATCTGATGACCATCATCCTCAAATATTCTTCTTTCCAGAAATTACCTGCCCCGAATTCAAAAAACTCCACTTCCCCTATTTGATTCTCGAGAAAGAAAAGAAACTACCAAGGGTAAGGGAAGAGAGGAAAGACATGGGAAAACACATCCAAATCGCAGGTAAAGCTCCATTTTTTCTAAATCAGACATCGAATCTTTAACACCCTTCACTGGGATATATCAACAGAGTATATAGGTATCATTTCACGTATGTTTTCGCCCTTCCTGTTGTCTTTTGCATCTGGCGGGTTGGGGGTTGCAAGGAAAGTGTTTGATGAAATGCCTGATAGATAGGGCTGTTCACATTTAGGTCCGTACTGAAAAAACCGACCGAACCGGACCGTTAGGTCCCGACCGAACCCAGACCAAATGGATTTCGGGTCGTTCTTCAGTCCAGAAACTTTAGGCATTCGGGTTTCAGTCCGGTCCGGTCAAACCCGAAATGATTTAGGTCCGGACCGATTGGACCTAATGACCCTACTGGACCTAAAAGACATAAATACTAAAACTCTACTTTTTAAGTTCCGTATTACACTTTGATGTAGGGGTGGGTTCGGTTTAAACGGTTCGGTTTTTACCTAAAACCAAAGACAGAACGGAAGGTATTTTGGCGGTGCGGTTCGGTTCGGTTTTGTAGAAAAAATAGAAAACCAATCGTTATACGGTTCGGTTTTTAGCGGTTTAAATTTCGGTTTTTTCAGTTCTTTCGGTTTTTAAAAAATTTAATTTAAAAGTAAAATAAATAAACTGCAATTACAAGTAAAAAAACACAAGTCCGTCTCCCCAAACACAAGTCCATCTCCGCAATCATTACAGCCAGAATGCAACACATACTAGATCTTTCTTGTTTCTCATCCTCAATAAGAGTTGATTTCCTTTTCCCCATCAAAAAAAACAAAAACAAAATAAAGAGGAAGTGATACTGATATTTTAGCTGAGAGCCTTGTCAATTTCTTCCGCATGCCCTCTTAGTACATGTCACAGTACACTGCAAAGGAGAAAAGTTAAATTATTTCTGCATACCACTAATTATTTTTAGTAATTAGAAGTTATTCTAGTGATTAAGCCACCAAAAGTGACTCACTCTATTAAATGCAAGAACAGATGTTTTCTTTATGTCTTAGTATTGCTGAGGTTTGATTCTACCAACAAAAGACAGCAATTTTCAATACATCTTATGTTGTCTCCAGCTTAAGATTTAATCATCCTAGGATATACTGGTAACAAATGAACACAATACCTGCAAGAATGAATCTTCAATGTTAAACCTGCAAAAAGAATGAATCTGCCATATTAAACCTACAAAAAGAATATTTATATGCATTCCAATTAGGTAGGATATACTAGTAAAAAATGAACACAATACCAAAATATTTATGGGAAACTTCCATTGCTACGTCTAGGTCTGGGGAACATTTACAGTCTAGGAAAAACTTACAATCTGGGGAAAATTTATACTTTGGGAAAAAATTTACAGTTTAGGAAACTTCAATTGCTAGAATCATTTGATAAAAAAATTAAAGAACATATGATTTCATACCTTCTTGGGTTAGATGCTTCAATCTTGGACAAAAATTGAAGATTCTCGTCACTAACTTCGGAAGTGTTGGACGGCGCTTGTAGACTAAGGTCAATAGGCAGATTGTCCTTGAAGAAGAAACCAATTGGCTGAAGTAATCTGGACTGCGTCTGTGAATTCAATAGGCCGAAGTAATCTGCGTCTGCGTCTGGAAAATTCCTACTTGATGGCGCTTGAAGTAATTTGTTGGACTGCGTCTGAGAATCTGCTGTAACCCGATTTCGTTTCTCATAAATTGGAAGTGTTGGAAGGCCGATGGCGCTGGAACTCTGGAAGCCTGGAACGCAAATCTGCGACTGAGGAAGTGTTGGACTGCGTCTCCTAATCGAACAAGTGACTCACGCGTAATTGCGTAAATCCGTATTCCGTAAACATAAAAACCTAGAAGTAAGTACTATTCGGTTTTTTACAATTTGGTTCGGTTTTAAATAGCCAAAACCGAAACCGAAACCGAATGCAATCGGGTCGGTTCGGTTTTTGGAGTTCGGTTTCGGTTTTTGCGGTGCGGTTTTTTTGTTGGTATTGTTCGATCGATTTTGGTTCGGTCTTCGGTTTTCGGTTTTCCGAACCCACCCCTACTTTGATGCTCTATTTTAATAGATATTTTAATTTATTTAATTAAAAAGGTTTTTTATAAAGTAATTTTAAAAAAAATCTTAAAACATGTTTCATATTTGTTTTTATGGTTCTACATTGAAGTAGTTCATATTGTGTATCCATTTTAAGATTGCATATTTTTTTATTCATTTTCTATTTGAATGGTACAAAGTAAAAAGTCTAAAATATATTTAATTGATCAAAATAATTAAAAAAACATGTATTTTTTTCGGTCCAATCGGTCCGGACCGGTTCGGTCCTAAATATTTCGGTCCGGTCCGGTCCAAACCCGAGTAGATTTAGGTCCGGTCTTCGGTCCTTGAATTTACTCATTTCGGTCTTCGGTCCGGTCCGGTTCGGTCCAGTCTTAGACCGTTGAACAGCCCTACTGATAGAGACGAGATGTGAGTCCTTTCTTGGAGTTCATGGGCGCTAGTTATACTGGTGTGGATATTTACCCTTTTTTTTCTTTCTTTCTTATGTTGGCTTTTCACTTCTTTTTCTAATGGTGTCTCATTCTTAATTTATTCATTTCTTATGTTGGCTTTTTACTTCTTAATTTAAGAATGTCCAAAAAGTGATATTCAAAACATTTCTAAATTTGAGAAGTTTCAATTTTAAGAAAACAACTTGGCTCACATTCTGTTCATTTTCCATTTGGTATTGCTCTTTCTGAAAATGATTCATATTTACGTTAGGCATAATAAGTTCAAAAGTTATGCTAAATGTGACTTCCAGGAATTCAAAACTCTCATTAGTTTTCAAAAGAGCATGTTTTGGGATTATGTGTATAGAACTTATCTTACCAAAGTCAGAAGGCTTTTTTTACCAAGCACAGAATGCTAGGTTTCTTTGTCTTGGTAACCTAGTTGAGCCTCTGACTATCTGGGATGCTTTCATTGGTTTTAATCTAAAAAATAATGAGCTCATTGTTATTTGACTTATTTCAATGTTGTGCTAGCCAGTATATGCAATGCATCTTTATAAGGTAAATAACTAAATTACAACCATGAGTTTGGTTGTGTTTCATGATCTAATTGCATATGTGTAGAGGTTAACGATTGGCCATTATCATATGACTGGCCGTGAAGGATTAAAAATTAAAGTTTGAGAAAGACAATCCACGGCAGTTTCTTGATGCTTTATACTCTTAGCAAATGGGCAATCTTTTTAATTCATTGAACAGATAATGGGCCATGCTCGGCAGACGTTTATACTCTGTATTACCAAATAACTCTGTTTTCACATGTAATGTTTCATGCTTTGTGTTTTATATTATCTGTTTTCAACTGTTTTGTTTTCATATTTCTAAAACATAAATAATTTTTGGCAGATCTGTCATGTATGTAATTTAAATAATTTATATAATGAACATGTACAAGCTTTATATAAAGAAACTGAACCTTTTATAAATGTGTCGAATTCAAAACATGTTCTTAGGGGCAAACAATGAAAGCATCTAATAGTTATCATACATTTTTATTTTGTTTTCAGAAACTGAAGAAAAATATGACTGCCTAGCACAAACTCTGATTGCAATTATGAGAGAGAAGTGAAACCAAAAACCCCAAAAAACAATTTTTTTCCTAAATGATACCGTAGATTACACTGTCACACAGCTACATAGCTGGTAACTTTGGTTCTTACTTTTTTGTAATTGGATGAGTTTGGCAGCGATGATGAGCTTTTTTCCATAAAGAGGATGCATGAGCTTTCTATGGTGCATGGTTTTGTGGATATAACTAATAGCTTGGGAGACATGATAAAATTTCTGGCAAATGAGCCATCGGTGGGGCTTTTCTACATTCAACAGCATACACACAACGCAGTTCCAAATCTCATCAACCTTAACAGGAAATTGGTTGCAAAATCTCACGAGGTGAACTTACACATGGAAGATTTAGAGGATTCTATAACAATGACAAGATCAATGAAAGAGTTTGGCTTTCCAGTTGCTGAAGAGATGAGCAGAGACATCAAACATTCGCTTGCTGTCATGGCATCAAACCACCCCAAAAAGGGGTTAATAAATATTCCTAGGGAGAGTTCTGCTATTGGGCGTATCAGTACAAGTCGTTTGTATGGTGATGATAATAACAGTGGCTCTCTTTTAAATATATTGAAATCAGCCAGGCGAAAAGCTGGAAGCTTCAAGTGGACTCAACCTGAAACCAAAGAGGAGCATATTCAAGTGAAGGATGGTGGTGAGCCTTCTTCCTCAACTGTTGCAGAGACAGGCATTAATGATCAGCTGATGTCTTTTTCAAACAAGTATGAGGAATTTAGGGCAACAAGGGAGGCGGAATTGGAAGAGTGGTTGGGATGCGGGTCAGGTGATCAGCAAGGTAAATGCTGAATAACTTACCAATGCAATTGCAACATAAATATTGTTTCCTTTTCTTGTGATGGAAGTGGTGGGGATGGATTAGGAAGCTTGACTGAAGTTAATTTTAATTCTACAACAAAAGAATTGATTTAAGAAATTTTTATAGTGTAACTCTTCAGCTTTTTGTTTTATGATTTTCGAAGACATAGAGATTATGATACAAGTTCTACTCCGTACTAAAAATGTAGTCATAATTTTGAAAACTGTCAACAACAACAAAATTAAAATAATTCCTGGTTTTCATAAAAATATTTTTAGTTTTCAAAAAAATAGAAAATGTTGACGAACAAACTCCAAGTGACAGTGGGTTTTACTACACGCTTAAATGACACAAAAGTAAGCATCAATTCTCCATGCGTAGGCTTGGCCTTGGTGGGAGTGGTCTCTCCATGTGCAAGACTTGCTGCTTTACCTTATTGAAGTAGAGAGTGTGTTTGGTTCTTTTACTGTATCTCTTTCTAATTTTCCTTTTTTCCCTTGCTGACCTGTTCTCTCGGAATTCTTGTGTTTCGAGCTGGGGTCTCTTAGAAACAACCTCTCTATTTTCTAGGAAGGGGTAAGGTCTCCATATCCTCCCTAGACCTCAGTTTTGTGGGATTTTACTGGATTTGTAGATGTAATTGTCATTTGGGTCCTCCATGTATTACTACAACTCTGAATTATCCCTGCCCAGCTGCCCCTGCCACCACTAAAGTAATGTTTTATTTGGCTCTGCCATTGTGTGAAGGGATCAGACTGTTTCATCTCTTTTTGAACCCTTGTTGCAGATAAAAATGCAGCAGATAGAACACAAGAAGAAGAGCAAGAACATTTTTGAAGGATGAAAAGTCGCTCCGCTTATGGTCGATGGATGGGGGGGAGTATAGTTGTGCGGATTAGATCAAAATATGCTATTAGAGCTCGTAAGGCGTGTTTGGTTGGAGGGAGGCAAAATGCTCCTCTCCCCTCGATTGGTTTGAAGAGTTTGGAGGGAATTGTATCCAGCATACCCCCGTCCGCGCCCCCAAACTCTTCAACCAAACACACCTTATGGCAAAAAGCCAAAGACAGTGATCTCCTCCCCTCCCTTTCAACAAACCAAACAAGAAGTTAAACATTGAAACCCTCTCCATCCTATCACTTTTGTGCATATATTTGCTGTGTTAGCAATTGACTTTACATATTGCATCTTTTAAAGATAGGGTTGTGCTTGTCAAATTTTATAAACTTCTATCATAAATTTTTTGAATCCTTGGGTCCCAATTTTTTTTTTTCAAATTTCAATTGAACGTGGTTGGCGTTAACTATTTTCAATTTATTTTATTTGAAAATTGTTGTAGAAATGAAAATTATTTACGGAGTATATACTTAAAAGGAAAGACTAAACTTACAACAAAAACATATCCAACAATTGTGCAAAAATTTGATTGGGATACTTAGAGTATTTTGTTTGTAAAATTGATGATCTTCATAATAGACTCCTAAACCTCACACCTAACACCTATGACCTACCCCCACTCCAGTCCCCCTTGCACTTACCTAGCTTAATTGCAATTTTGGAAAATTTAAACTACTAAAATGGCGATTAAGAGAGAGGGTGCTGGGTGGGGTAGGGTTGGAGAGTGGGTGGGGAAAAATGGATAACTTTTAAATTCATATTTATAAAATAAAATTTGAATGAATGGGAATAAATTAAAAAAATATTGTAAAAAAATTGAAAACTGAAAAAAAATTTTAAAAAAAAAGTCGAAAGAAAGAAGTGCTCCCTCAGTTCCTCCTTCCCGAAATTATCATTGAAGTTTGAACAACAAGTAAACTTTTATCACTCTTAAAATAATTTAGTTTAAAAATCGGTATAAAAATAAAAACTAAATTTTTATAAATTACATCAAAACTTTTACGAAACCGGAGACGATAAAAATATTTTACTTTATCAAATGGTAAACTAAAATATACAAACAAATAAAAGTTATCAAAATCAAATAAATAGTGTAACAATGAGAGTTAATACTCCCCTCTTGAAAAACAGCCACACAAAAAAATGCACTAAAATCCGCAGTAAAACCAGCCCAAAACTCAATAATGAACTATGAGCAAATTGTAGGCGTAAAAAAGAATGGTTCAATTGTTCTTTTGCAAGGAAATCCAATGCCAGCTTCCTCCATCAGTTGCGTCGACCTCAATCTCAATGTTGAAGACAACAATTGAAACCTTTCTCGCAGGTGAGTCGATTCGCGATTGCCCATCGCTCTCATTTGGAAACCTTGTTTTTATTTTTACCATATGATATGCGTACCGGACAACAAGTTCAGTCTGTCTTGCATGCCAGGTGTTTGATTAGATTCTTGAAAGAACCACTGCTCTTTGTTCCTTTCTGTGTTTGTAATCCTCTGACAGCTTTAGCGTTTAGTTTTAGCAGCTTATTGGAAAAAGCTATCCCCAACCATACTCTTTAGCTTCAGAGTTTTTCAAGTTACTAAACAACAACAATCCAGTATAATTCTAACTCCATTGGGGCCTATGGTAAAAAAAGAATTTCCGTTGGCCAAAACTTCATAGAAAGTAATGAGAAAGAGACGTTTATGTTGTATTTTTATTCAGTCCAATACATATCCAAAACTAAAACATTGTCAATAACAACGACTCTTTGTGCCCAAAACTAAAACATTGTCAATAACCACAAGTCGACGATTCTCTGTGCCCGAAACTAAAACATTGTCAATAATGATTCTTTGAGCTCCATCGCAATTGGCGGAGAGTTTTTTAAGTTAATCTATGCAATTGAATAATTATTCAAAGTTCTGAGTCTTCTTATTAAAAGGATCAAATGCATTCAAGCAAATGTTATATGTGTCGCTTACTCGTGTGTGTGTGTGTAGTTTAGCAGTGATTTCTCAGGCAACTGAGAGGAGTCTTCTGGAACTGCATATGGTGATTGAAGCCATAAAACTTGTCACTGCCGGAGTCAGTTCACTCCAATTCAAGAACAGTCAAATCTTCGGGACGTGTATGAATAGCTCTCATGCCCTTCCCATGCAAAGCAAAAGTGTGTGATAGAACTCTTAAGGCTTTACTCATGTCGTTCTAATAGCTATCGGTTCTTTTTTTTTCTTCTGACATCTTCACTTCTGAAGCATATGGTCGCAGGTTTAGCTTTAAATCCGTTGGTTGTTCGAGCGTCATCTAGGGCCAATACTCGAACAGAGAATGCCAAGATTCGTAACAGAAGATTTAGAAAAAAGGTGACAATCATCTGCTTCTGATCTTTCATTTCTTTTTTAGTGATGTGGGTGGGAAACATTCTTAAAGATCAAGTATGAATTAGGTTGTGTTGCTTGACATAACAAGGTGAAGCTCAAAGACCAATGTCTTGTTTATGGACTAGTGTCTAGAACTAAGTTTGGGTTGGTGAAGTTTGTGCTAAAACAACAACAAAACAAAACAAACTCATTAAAATCCCTCATCCAAGAGAGTACATTGCTACTTTAAAAAGGTGGCTAAGAGTATGTTCCTCTAACATCAAAGCTTAACTTCTTACACTTGAAATTACTTTAGGGCAAGATTTTGCTTGACCAAACTGATAGCAATAATCCAAATATTTGACTTGTTTCTTGATCAGTATAATGGCACGCCGACAAGACCGAGGCTTTCAGTGTTCTGTTCACAAAAACAGCTGTATGCTATGCTGGTAGATGATCAAAATAAGAAATGTTTGTTTCATGGGAGCACTCTGCAAGAATCAATCCGTGGAGACCCCCCTTGCAGCACCATTGTACGTATATATATACTCTTTCGAATAACAATAACTCCTTTATGTTTTGGTGAACGTGAAACCCCGTTGGCATATGCATATCTTGGACCAAACTCTAACTTAGTCGGACCTATTTGGATCCGCTTCTGACCCAAATGACCAAGCTATTCAGTCGGCCCAACCAGCTAGGCCGGTCCAGACTAACTACTGCCTCTGAGAGCCTAGCTACGAGGTGGGCCACCTCCTGTTTTGGCTGCCAAGGTAGCCCAGAGGAGGCCGACCAAATGCCCAAAATGAAGCATGCCAAATCCTCCAATCCACCGGGTTGGCCAATTGGGCCTCTGGACAAACACTGGGCCAAGGCCGACCTCAAACTCCGCGCAAGGCCTGAAATTTTGGGCTCTTGAGTCCTCTTCCTTGGGTCTGATATCCCTTGGTCTAGGGTATCCATCAAATACCGTACGATTATTTCTCCACGATGACTTATAAGTTCACTAGTAAAATATGAATTTCTCACTAAGTGAAAAACACAGTTAGCACTCACAGTGTACACAATCATTGCACACTAAAGAAAAATTTAAATGCTCGTTAAACAGAACCTAATTTGGTCACTAATTTTCATCAGGAAGCAGCTAAACGTGTCGGTGAAGAGCTTGTGAAGACTTGTATAGATCTTAACATCAATGAGATTTCGTCTTACGATCGCAATGGTTTCGCTCGGGGTGAAAGAATGCAAGCTTTTGAGACCTTTGTTTCCCAGCATGGTTTCTTGCCATGATTAAGGGGGTGTATTGAATTGGGAGTCTGTTGGATTTTTTTAGATTTTTAAAATCTGAATGTATTCAATGTGGATTTTTAAAAATCTTTAAAAATCTTGAGGTATTCAATAAGGATTTTTCAAAGTCTTTAAAAATATTGAAGTATTCCATTTAGATTTTCAAAAGTCTTTAAAAATATTGAAGTATTCCATTTAGATTTTCAAAAGTCTTTAAAAATTTTGAGATATTCAAAAATCTATGAGTTTTAAAACTCTATGGATTTTATTGGATTTTCTCTCAAAAAATGCTTACATTTCACTCCTACAAAATCTCTTCTCACCCCCAGATTTTTATAGACTTCCATTTTCGCACATACACATAGTTTTTACTTCCACTGTTCGTCTGGCTAGTCTCCCAGTCTCCCAGACCTGGATCCAGATCATCTGACTGTTCATCTTCCGATAGCGAGTATGATTGTGACTCGTCTATCCGATCGTTGCTCTGATCATTGGCCGCTGATCTGTCTACCTCTGTCCAGATGACGTCCTTGGCCCGATCCGCTGCTCTGTTCGTTCGTTTTCTGTCCTCCGTTCTCTGCTATTTTTTGGTTTACAAACTTTGTGATTTGTGCGGAGAAGGTGATAAGAAGGTGATCTGTCCACCTCTGTCTACTCATTATTCCTTGAAGTTATTTTTGCAAAAATTCTACACACATATTTTACAAACTCTACATGGACTCTATAAAATTCTCAAACTCTACATGGATATTACAAAAAATCAACCAAACTCTACATGAATTCTACATTTTTTTCAAATCCATTAACTTTTTAAAATCTAAAAAAATCCAATAAAATCCCAATTGAATACACCCTCCTTAGTTTTTACAAGTATATATCTTACTACTCCGTAATAATACATTTTATCTCATACTTACTCCATCTTTAAAAACTTTGCCAATTTTGATTTTCACAAAAATTTTAAAAAAAAAGGATTGAAGAATGTATTTTTAGATTTTATTAAGATGAGAGAAATCTTGTCATATCCATGTTCATTACCAAAAAGAAAATAAAGCTGGAGGGAAGTGTTTCTGGGACGTTAAAAAAAGTGGATTAGGTGAATAAAGTGATTTCTGCATAAATATTAACATTCATTAAGAACAAAGTACATGTCATTTCCTTTTTCCATATCAGTAAATAACAGTAGAATTTGGTTGGTGTCATTAATCTAAAAATTGCAATGAATCACCCCAAATCCCAATCACACTACACACAGTCTACTATTTAAAAACAAACAAAAAAATAAACTCACAATATATATCAAAACTACTGGAAATCAAAGTTCACACTGGGAGGCAGATTAAATGTCTGTGTTCTATCATCACAATTACTTGGGGGGTGAGTGGGGCCGCCGCCACTTCTATCGTCCCCAAAAATCTCTTCAAGGGTCAGACTCGGAGGGTTCGAGCCCGTGCTACAGGTTTTGTTGCTTGGTTCTGAACCCATAGTATCGAAATTACCAGTACAAGAATTCAATGAAGGGGTGAACGTTGAAGTAGAACTCATACCGTTGCAGAATCCATAGTTAACACCATTTGCATTCTGGGTACTCTTTGAACTTGAAACCTGACTACAGCTAGGGGCATTGCTTGCTGCTCTTGCAGAGTTGTTATTGGTCACTTCTGGTTTATTCTGGAGTGTTCTAACTGCTTCCATTCGAGCAGCGTCTCTGGTGGGTGTTGCAGTCACTCCATTGCCTCTGCGCACTATTTTCGCCTTTCTGGAAAAATTATATATATGTATATAATATGAAAATCTCAGACGATGAATACAACAATTACATCCACGTCTAGAAATTCACGTGTTCCTGAGAAGATCAAGTGAATCCAAACGAGACCGCAGCGTTTCTTTTTTTAAGATGTACTCAGACAACTGAAGTAGGATAACAAATACCTTACTACTCTCCGGTTTGGCAAGGCAACCCTTGAAGTTGATAAACCTTCCAAAAAACAGGTAGCAAAAGAAAAAAAATCAGGTACAATGCTCTTGTGTTCATAATTATGAGCATGTTCTAATAATGAAAAGGTATATTCATTTGCAACCTGGAAAATACTAGGGAAAGGATATAAAGAGGCAAATAGATAGGAATTTGGAAGTGAAAGAAATGTGTGGAAAAGTAGAAAAAAATTGATTCCAGCTCCTTGAATCCATTCAGATATTTTTTTACTCAATTTATTTGAATATTGCTATTGAAGAAAGACTAGAAAACCTAGTAAAAGTAAAAACGTTTAATAAAATCTGGTTTTCCAAGATAGAGCCTTTTTACTTAATACGGAGTATTGTTTTTTTCTCTGTCACCATTTCCCGAGTTGTAACTTGTAAGCATAGCCTGGGCGTAAAAGGTAGATAAAATAAAAATTACTTACCAGATTTAAGAAGATTTGGTCTGGGTTTACGTTTTCCCCTCTCGGCCTTGATGGAAGCTATTAAAGCATCTGCAGATGGCCCCAGACCCTTCCTCCCAACAAGCTTCACCCCAAATTTTTCACAGAGATGATTCAGCCTTGCATCATCGCCCCCTCTCACCTCTCTCAGTTCCATTGCTTGTTCCTTAGATAATAATGTATAAACATGAAGTTCTTGCTGCTGATTAAAATGAGACTGAAGCTGCTGAAAGAGCAATTTGTTTGAATGCTGATCGGGCTTTAACCCATCGTGACTTTTCTTCCTCGACCCACTAAATGTCACCCTTAAAATCGCTGTCGATTTTGCATCAGTTACTTTTCTAGCAAAGATTACAGAAAAGCTTCCGAATTCCAAATCTGGTTGCCTGAATAGATCGGTAAGAAGAGAAGCACAAGAATGAGCGTTCTTCCAAGGGGTTTTATCAACTTTCATGCTCAATGCTCTAACTTTAGCATATTGAGAGATATTGGCAGCTTCTCTAAGCCCAGTGAGAAAAGCTCCATGCATAGTAGCTGGGTATCGCCTTGTGGTGGCCTCACCTGCAAAGAAAAGCCTACCATCTCCCACACTTTCAGCTAGAATATCATAGTCATCCCCGGATGCGCCTACGGCAACATTAGAGTAGGAACCGAAGCTGAAGGGATCACTACCCCATCTTGTACAGACCGTTTGGATGGGTTCAGGCACTTCAATTCCTTGTGGTTCAAATATCCCTAATTACAGCAAAATCATGTTTAAAGAGGTTTTGAGAACAAAGTGTTTGAAACATGACTTTTTGGAGATGGAGGGAATAATATAGCAGTTGGACTTGAAGTAACATGATTTTTATCTAATTATTCATTCTTATGATTATGAATGTTGCAACGGGAATGGAATCCACTGTTAAACATTGCCACTCTCTTTTTGCATGAACTTAGTGCTAATGGGCACTATGATTTCAGCCCCACCAACACAAACTGGTTGTGAACTTATGATTAAGGTGATGATAATTACACACACAAGATCGAATAAAAACTGTGTTTTAGATGAAAACTAAAAACCAATACACTGGCACTGGATCCAAGATCTAAGGGCCATCATGAGGCAAAAATCTAGGAAAAGTTCAAAAAAAGCACAGTGGTGGTCGTGTAAAAAACAGAACTTTCCTATCACCACAAAAAGTGTCAAAATACATCAAAATGACCCACTATGCTTCGGAAAAAATATTTCTAGTTTTTACATGAAGAAGTGTTTTTGTTGAAACTACACTGTCTATACACACAAAGTGTGTGTGTAAATATTGGAAAAGCGCTTGATTTTATTCCGGTTTGTTTTTTATCTCCTAGGCGGAAGGGTGGTCAAATATGTAAATGATTATATTAAATTTAAAACATTCAGCCCTTTGCTAGGGTTCATCCATTATCCCACCTAGCCCTTTGCTAGGGTTCATCTTTTCAAAAAGTCTCATTATGTGACAGTTTACACATCACAAATTTGAACAAAAATATAGAAATAGCTGTATTAAAAAAAAGACAGGTACTGCACCCAAGAATGTGGTTTTATACTTTTACCTTTTAGAATCTGAAGAACACGTGCCACAGAATCAGTGGGGGGCGTGCTCTCAAATCTGTGAGCAGCTTCTCCAGCTACTAGAGCTAACAATAGGGGACCACCTGCAACAGGTGCATAGCTATAAAACAGAAAGAACTCCCCACGGTGACTGGGATCCTCGGCCAGATGCCCAAATGTGTCGAGATCAGTACCCCAGAAAACATGTGAAAAAAGCATTGCAACCTTATTCAACAAACCAAATCCCAGTCTCTTTATTCCATCAAGCTTCCTCTGAGGCAACTCTGGTATAAACTTAATCGACCCGTTCTTGAGAACTCCAAGCGGAACAGTGCACAGTGCCATATCACCATCAAAGACCTGTGTCCCAGCAACAACCTGCACGCCGTCACTCCCATAACGAATTGTGTGCACAATCTTCTCATAGAGAATAGGAACATTCTCAATTAAAGCTTGAACAAGCCTTCCATTTCCGCCAGGCAAGAAGCAATGATCCCCTCCCATATCGTAGGGGTCATCTTGGTCCCAAAATGCTAATGAGAGTTTAGAGAGCAGCCCTGCATTTGCATACTCAAGATTTGCAAGATGCCAGTTAAAAAGGCTCATTTCCTCAGCATTTACCTCATTACCATTGATCTGGAGGAAAGTCTCCAGTGCAGCCCCTAGAGACACATCCTGAGAGACATCCCCCATTGACTGCCTTAGCTTGCTCGCCTGGTCCAAAAGTCTGTTGAAATCGGTCTCTACCTTATTATCCAAATCCGGATCAACAGGTTTCCCATCTGGCCTGTAGAGCGGGCACTTATCCCTCACCTTGTGAAGTGTATAAGAGAGTTGCCTTGCAAGAATTCCAAGTGGGTTCCCTAATGTGCCAGTCAATACACTTCCTCCTAAATCTGCAGATGCCTCCCGATTCCCACCCTCAACCTTCCTAGTATACACCCTCCCACCTGCCCGCTTTCTTCCCTCCAAAACGGTAACGTTAAAACCAAATGACATCAATTGTCTTGCTGCAGACAAGCCCGCCAGTCCTGCCCCAATCACAATCACTCTTGGCTTGCTAGGGTCAGAATCAATCCTCTCTTTAATCGCCGGTGCCACCCCAAAGTTAATAAACCCACGCAAGACCAAATAATTATATGCAGAATCCAATAGAGTGGCACAATGCTTTGGAATAATATCTATAAACATTTCCTTTGTCAGCCAAGTAGACACATTTTCCCGCCATTTTGTGATGATGTGGTTCCTGATGAGGATGTAATTTACCTGTTCAATCCCACCTACATTAGAAACGACCCCGGCATCAATTTCCTCATCAGTGAGGGAGTCGGCTGGAAAACCAGCTGTAAGAGCAATCAAGGCTTCGGAAGTGGCATCTTTATTGATCACGATGATCTCGTCCGAAACATCAGTAGCACTTTGTCTTTGCTCGGTCGCAGCTGTAGGATTATAAGGCCCACCGTTGGCTGTTGAAAAATTGGGATTTTCAGACAGGGTTCCGATAAATTGTATGTTGTTGTTGGTGTATGCCTGGTTCGACGCCGTCGTGCTACGGGGACGACCTTGCCTCCGCTTCCGAGGTATGGAGAGAGATATCACTTGCTGGGTGATCGAGGAACAACCGGAATTAGGGTTATGGTCGTGAATTGGGATTGAATTGGAATTCAGGTTAGGGTTTGGATGGGCATTGGAGTGCGGCAAATGGATTGTGAAGTGCAGCGGGTTGTTACTGGTAATGTACGGGTTGTTCTGGTTAGGGGCTTGGTGTGGTGGATCCATTAGTTTGTTCGTTCGCGAGCTTCGCACTTCTTCATTCAGTACAATGCTTGAAGACGACGACCAGAAGGGTAGACCCGAATTGATTGCCACAATCCGGATCTTTTTTATGTAACTTCGGCCTTGTTTGGAGTTGTTTGGAGATTAGCAATTTTGAGTGGCTGTTTAAATTAGCAATTTTGACCGGTTGATTGTATTGGTTGTTAAAGAAAATATCTTTGGCACATTCAGCTACCCATAAACATTTGTTGGTAGTGAAAATTATATTTTTAGACATTCCTACGTATATGTAAAAATTAATTTGCTATTGTAATGAATTGATTTTTTAAAAGTTTGATAAAAATACCAAATTATATAAATAAATTACGTGTTTGAAACTGGATTGCGTGGCTGAAAATTTTGAGAATTACATTTATTGGTGTAGTTTTTTTGCTTTGCCCAACATGCAAAATAATATGAATAATTCTTTTTTGTTAAATATGTGTGGAACTCCACTAAAAAGGTATACATTTTTTTCAATCGGTCAAGTCATACCATACTCCGTATGGATGTACGAAAGGACAAATAAATAAAATACTCCAAAATGCCAGTAAAAATACTACAGTGATTAGTTTTTCAAATTTCAGTAGTTTGGATCTAAAAGCCAACCTCAAAAGCCACGTCCCAAACATTTTTTGACTAGTTCAAACTGCCATATATGGTTAAATAGCCAAATATGGGCTTAAAAGCCATTTTCCAAACAAGACCTTCATAAGATTTGAAATGACAATTATTTACTGGTAAGGTACGGATTGCATTTCTTTTTTTATGTAACTTCATAAGATTTGAAAATTATTACCCCAAACTTTTTTTAATGTTCGTACATGCAATTTTTATTTACATTGTTTTTACTAGTTAACAAATAAAAAATGTTTACGTTTATAGTTAAAAAGTTTCTCTTAGGACGGCCTAAAGCATTTTTAATTGTTCCCATCCCAAAATAAATGGGATATTAAATGTATATTATAACAACATAATTTTTGTTTTTGCAAATTGAGGTAAAAAACTTAAAAAATTTGATAAAAAACTCAAATGAGAAAAAAATTCGAACGGAGTAAATAACAATAATAATAATAAGAGTAAATTCCATAAAAAGTCTCCAGTTATCGGTCGTTTTACATATTTAGTCCATACATATCAAATATTACTAATTTAGTCCCCAATTATTATATTCATTTCCACGAATTGTCTTTTGTTAACATTTCCGTTAAGCTTCCTCTATCTGCTCGCACTCATTTCTCAACCCCGTCGCTGAGTTTGAAGCTTTGAACCCAAAACCAAAGTCATCACTCTTCTTTCGATTATTTGTCTAACTGGTGGAATCTAAATTCAAAACCAGTAACCTTCATGGATGAGTTTTAATGTTTATTTTCTTTGCAATATCTTGAGACTAACCGATAAAACTCATTTATAAAACTTATTGATTTTGATTTTAGGTTCCACCAGGAAGACTAATAATTGAGAGAGAAATGATCATTTTAGTTTTGGGTTTAGAGTTTCAAACTCAGCGACGAGTTTGAGAAAGAGTACAAGAGGAGGGAGGAAACTTAACTGAGGAGAGAGAAGAGTGTGAATTTACAATTTTATCCACGTTCTTAAGAGAAATGTTAACATAGGACCATTCGTGGAAATGAATATAATAATTGGGGATTAAATTAGTAATATTTGATATGTAGGAACTAAATATGTAAAACGACCTATAAATTGAGACATTTTATGAAATTTACTCTAACAACAACAACAACAATAAAAGAAGAAAAAAGGAAAATCTTTGAGAGTAAGTTTTTGAATATTTTAAGGTACTCCAAATTATATTTTAAAAAATGATGAGATTCGAAAATTTGTATCATTTAGTGCGGGATACCAAACAATAATTTTTTAGAAAAAGTAGATGAAAAGATAACGAAACAAGTGACTATGACGGCGGATGGTTGGAAAGTCACTCACAATTATTTTTGTACTCCCTCCAATCTTAAAAGATTTACATTTTTTCATTTCCATTTGTCCAAAAAAGAATTACTTGATTCATTTTTGGAATGTTTTCCATAACAAAATGGTCATTCTACCCTAGTGCACTCCACTATATCTCACATCTCATCATTATCTCACTCTAGTCAATAGTCATACATTTTTGTTATGTAAAATATTCTAAAAATAAAGTAAAGTAATTCTTTTTTAGACAAATAAAAATAGAAAAAAGTAATTATTTTAAGGACGGAGGAAGTATATTTTAAAGTACCAAAAATATATTTTGATTTTTGAAAACAATCAATAATGTTTTTTGAGAAAAAAAAGCCTAAACATGGGAACAGTTTCACACTCACCGTTGTAGTTCATGACTTCATGAGCTTGGCATGAGATGCCCAGAATTCTAGTTGGAATGATACATGAGAGTTCGAATTTGGTTCCCAATTTTCCAAACCTCAACAAATCAAATTGAATCCAAACTCAATCTATTTTCGAATCGAGCTCGAAGACATAATCCTTCTGCTCGAAGAAAAGCTCACTCTGCATTGACTAAGCAGCTAGCGAAATCGCATTTTCCACTGTGAAAGAGAGAAGTTTCAGAAATACGGGAAAAATAATCAGGTAGTTTTCCTTTCTCATTTTAATTCCCGGCCTTCATCTTCGTTGTCCGGCCCTCTGCGTTGTTCTACTTTGCTTTCTCAGGATCTCTCACAATTTTTTTTGATCCATCCTTTTCCCGCGTTCGTGGCCTCGCAGATCTGAACAGGCAGTTTTTATTGAACTGTACTTCCATAATCATAGTCCTCAGTATTTGCTTCTGTATGCGTCTCCTTATCTTGAAGAATTATCTTTATTTATGTATGCATAGAGTTGACTTGCAGGAGGATTTGTGTCTGGTTGAGCTTATTGGACTGAGATGGGACTCTTTGATGGACTTCCCATTCCAAGAGACAAGTCGGTGAGTTTCCATTTCACCTTGGTTTTCGACGATTTTTCGCCTTGTATGACTTTCAATTGTTTCTGGAATCGAAGTAACTAGCCATTATTATTATTGCCCTTGTTGCTGCAATTGAGGGAACGGCTGTAGTTCCATATTGGTTTTGGTATTGTCAATTTGGCAATGCTTCATTGTTGTCAGTTGGGTCAGTCTTCGTTGGACTGCCACTTTGTTATGTGAAGTTCAATATGCCTGTTTTTTTCTTCTAGTGTGCTTAGCTGCAGATTGTTTGCTAGAATTTAGTTTTCATTCTGATCATACTTTATGTTGGATGCAGTACTTAAGGGAAGAGTTGTCTAAGATAGATGAAAGTTGGGCAGCTGCACGTTTTGATTCTCTTCCACATGTCGTGCATATTTTGACCTCAAGAGACCGTGAAGGTGAATTGCAGGTTTTACGGGAACAGAATGAGATAATTGAGGATGTTGTGGATGAAGTAGTGCACACATATCATGGTGGCTTCAACAAAGCAATTCAAAATTATTCCCAGGTGTTAAATAGGTCTTCATTTCATTCTTATTTACTTGTACTTTTCTTGGGTTGTATCTCCTTTCTTATTTGTGTAGTAAAGTCATGTAATCAATCAATCCATATTTCCCAAAAAGTTCTGTTAATCCTTTCAATTTAACTTCATTTAAATATAGTTTGAACTATATTTCTTAATCACCAGTTTGATTTATGCAACAAATATGTATTTTTTTGGTGTGTGTGTGTGTGTGCGCGCGCGTGTGTGTCATGAGGGCCATGAGGCCATGCTTTTCATGTGTATAACCCAAACTATTTTTATAAAGTATTTGAGATGTGGTTCAGCTCTTGGAGTATTGAGAAATGACCAATTGATTCCATGTCCCACAAAGTTTTCTCCATTATATGTGCATTTCCTAAGAATGTGAGTGTTATATCCTTGCAGTTTAGTGAAAATCCAGAATCTTTCCAATTTTAGACACAATTTTTTCTAGAGGTTTGCAAGTACTTGGACTAATAGAAAATAATAGACCAAGCACCACTGTACCAGTCCCAACTCCCAACTAAATACATGTTTGTTTTTTAGTGCTATTAAATACGGAGTACATGTTTGTTTTGTTTTTCCTATAATGTAAGTATCTCTTTATTGCTGGTATTATCTCTTTCTTTTCATCTTCCCTGCAAGATATTAGATGTTCAATAAATGTTGCATGGGAGTTGTAAGAGAATGTATATTAATGAATATTTAGCACTATTTTCATCCCATGCAGATCTTGCGGTTATTTACTGAATCCGCCCAAGGCATTGCTGTTCTGAAGGGCGATCTGTCTGACGCAAAGAAACTTTTGGGTACCCATAACAAGCAGTTGCATCAGTTATGGTATCGCTCAGTTACTCTGCGGCATATCATAGCTCTCTTAGATCAAATTGAAGGCATAGCTAAGGTCAACTGCTTTTGTTTTCCTATTTCTACTATGCTACACTTTTTCATCTCTATTTCTTTACTGTGCTATTTTAAGGTGTTATTTTTTTACAGTTTCTGTAATGATGATAGTTTTAAATTCCAAGTGTTTTTTGTCAAAAAGAAGCGGATTAGATGTATAGAACTAAAAAATGAAATAACAAGTACAAATTCTTCATAACAATGAAGGCTAGGAATCCCAATGAAGGTGTGGAAGCCTATGTTTATTGTTGAGTATATGATATACATTGTATAGAGTATAGACTATAGAGAAATAAATTAGTCACACTTAAACTAGTCATTTAAATTTTGAAAACTGCCCCAACAACAAACTGAAAATCATATTTTTTTTGTTTTTCATAGTCTTGTTTTTAGTTTCTTTAAAGACAAGAAAGGGAAGACGCAAAGCATAAAGTGGTACCAAACAAGCCATAAACTTCAGGTTTTTAATAAAGAGTCCATTTTTCATTGCAAAGATCACCATGATATTACCTCATGGTCAAATTTGGATCTGGATCCAACTTGAAAGAGAACTTTAGGACTCATTCACATTCTCTTTATGATACTGGCAAATTTGTGCGGTCAATTCATCCTACTAGATTACATTTACAACTCAGGTTCCAGCCCAGATTGAGAAGCTAGTTGCTGAAAAGAAGTTTTATGCTGCAGTGCAGTTGCAAGTTCAATCAGCTCTGATGCTTGAAAGAGAGGGTCTTCAGACTGTTAGTCCTTCTAGACAGTCATTTTCATTCATTAGTTCTTTCAATTTTTGATGGCTCACTACGACATATCTGCTTGAAAGTATCTTATATGACAGCATCTTATATGACTTATTCTGTCGCCAATTTTGTAAATCATGGCATGTACATTTTGTTTTATTTAGAAGTTTAATGTAGTACTCCCATCTTCTCAATTTATTAACAAGCTAAGGATTTCGTTTATCTAAAGCTATGTATATTTTTTTACTCCCTCTGTCCCCAATTAATCGTCCCTTTTCGAACATCGTGCAACAACTCATCTCTTTTGAAATGATTTTATTTACAAATCGGTATAAAAATAAATAGTACAAATTACATATTTAAAAACTACATCAAATGTTCTACGAAACAAGTGGTGACATGCCTATTTTATTTTATGAAATGATCAATAAAAACGCATACACAAACAAAAGTTAGTGGAAGCCTAGAATAGTAAAGAGGATGATTAATTGGGAACAGAGGAAGTATATATTCATTTAGTCTCAAGGGCAATGCTACGTGTACATCACCCATAGCACTGAAAGGGTTTAGGTTTTTGACATATAGCTTTATTTCTTCTTTTACATAATTGTTACTTCACGCTCATTTAAAAACCATGGTGAAGAGTCTCAAAAAAAACCATGGTGAAGTGATCTCACACTTGCTCTACTCCCCAGGTTGGTGCTCTACAGGATGTCAGATCTGAGTTGACTAAGCTTCGTGGAAATCTGTTCTACAAAGTTTTGGATGATCTGCATGCACACCTTTATAATAAGGGTGAATACAGGTTAATAATGTATACCTCTGCAACAGAAAAAAATTGTAAATCATTTACATGAATGGGCTTCACCAGGAAAAAATACAATGACCTTTAGGATCTACTATTTTCATTCTTTTCGGTCACAGTTTCCCAATTATATAAATTCTAATGTCTAAAATTTCAGTTAAGTTTTTGAAATCATCAGCATTTGCTTGTTTCACAGTTTCTGTTATTTCTATGAAGAATGTACATAAGCAGAATTTCTTTTTATAATGCAGTCCAGCCTTATTAAATGTTTGTGAAAAGGATGATGAAGTGTCAACTAGAACAGTTATTGCGTTGTCTCTAAACAACTCGCAACCTCTATCCCGAAGAACTAGGTTATTAAAAGGCGACGATCAGTTCAGCTTGTTTGGAGTTGATGAATCTAAGGGACCTAGTTCTGCTGATGGGGGGTAAGAAAAAGCTTGTATATATTGACACAATCTTCTGCTAATCATGCTATAAAGCACCGTGTTTTCTTTGATGTTTCTTTTTCATCATTTTCATCTTCAAACACTATTTGACCCTGCCTTTCACAGCATTTCCATGGATTTAAAACTTGGATCAGTAATGATAGCTTGGTATATAATGAAAATGGTCTTATGTTGGCTGGATGGTTTATATTTTTGGACTGACAATTACTCTAATACACATTTGAAGTTTCTTTTAGAAAGTGTTGGATGCAAAATGTTGTAGTGTTATTGATACTTAAGCACTTTCACTTACCATCCCCTTCTGACAATATCAGCTCATTATTTGATGTTCATGATGAGGGTGGTGTTCTAGAGCATGATGATTCTACATCAGAAGGTTATACCAATACAGTAAGGGACAATGGTGATATTGGTCTGAAGAATGCCAAGATCATTTCCCGACAAATTCCCAAGTGGCTTTCTGATTCTACTCCTGATGAATTTATTGTACGTTTATGCTTTAATTACAGTGGTCAATATTTTCATTCTTTGGGGGGCGGGATACACTCCTGACACCGGATAACGGTGTTTTCCTACAGCTGTTTCCCTATCAAGGCAAACAATAAGTTTCTAATCCTCTACGCAAGTATAACGTAGCAACATGAGATTTGGATTTCCTAAACCTCAAGTTAAATTTAACTTGATAACTAAAGAACTCTCGAAGTGTTAAATGTCACACTTAATTTCACTCAAGAGAAAACCTCTTCTTACTACCAAAATGGTGAAACATTATCATTTAATTGCCAAGTTCCAAGCTGTTTTTACAATGGGAGAAATGAACTTATCATTGGAAAATAGGCTACTTAGCACACTCATTTTACAAGCTAATTTAATTTAAATTAAATTACAAATATCAAACATAAATCTATTCAAATCCTAATTACACCCTTGAAAGATCTTATGTGTCTTCAAACCTTGAATATTGCCATGCTCCATCACATGGAGATCACATTTAAAATCTCAACTTGTTCTTTAATTATACTTTGGCTTCATCTATACACCTTAATCGTGAAAATCCATCAATGTATCCCAAGATATTATTTGTAAAGATTTGGGAGTGTTTTGAAGTTGAGAAGAACTATATGAAACATACTTAAAATGTTAAATTAGTGAAACTGCTTGGAACTGGGCAATTCCGGCACCGGTTTACCGACATACTGATGCAGGTTTTTTAAAGTCGGACTTTCACTGTGGGTTTCGGACGGAATGCTGGCCCTGGTTTAGTAAATACTAGCGTCAATTTTCTTCCCAGTGAAGTCCGACGTGCAACACCTATCGATTCCAGCGCTGATTGTGATGAATGCCCACCTCTTATTTTCTCCCCGGACTTGTCCATTCCATTTTCGTTACCCGAAACTATTCAACCATGTGCTAAATGTAGGAAGCAATGAGGAAGAGTAAAGCTCCTTTGCACGTGAAGTATCTGCAGACAATGGTTGAGTGCCTTTGTATGCTTGGAAAAATTGCAGCAGCCGGTGCTATGATTTGGTGAGTTGCAGTTTTGTGCTTTGCGTGATTATTTCTTAAAATTCCTGTATTACGAATACGTAATGAAATTGCAGAAATTTGCAACGTGTTCTAAGTTGGAACAGAAGTTAAATTTGATTTACTACAAGTACAAATTCATTTCTGCCATCTTTAACAATTCATCTAATAGATACCTCTTTGTAGTTGAAACTTTAATACTGTAGCAACGGAAGCTTGTATGAATCTGAAGGGCTACAATGTTCTATGGAGTATTACATTTAAAAAAGCATTTTTGGTAGATATTATCTATCTGCATCTGAAGCTTTGACACTGGCTTCTTTTTCTGTTCTCTGTATTTCCGACAGCCAAAGGTTGAGGCCCACCATTCATGAGATAATTACAACCAAGATAAAATCTCATGCAGAGAACATTAGTAGTTCAAGGCATAACACTGGTCCAAGTGCGCGTACTGGTGTTACAGATCAATACTCTCTGGAAGGAAAGTTTGAAGATTCTCTGCCCCCAAAACAGAATAGCCAAAATGGGAAATTGCTGGCAGGAGTGGTTCACACAGTCAGTCCTGTTTCATCATTAATGGCTCCTGCTGGAGCGGCACAGGTTGCTGTGAAGGAGCTTCTTGATTCAATTTTGGATGTTGTTGGTCATATATTTGGTCAGTAACACTAAACTTCAGAATTTCATTGTCATTTTTTTGTAATAATGGGTTCCAAAAATTTGACTGCTACAATATTTTTGCTTTGACTTCTTCACACGGCCTTGTGCAATGTTTCAGAGAATCATGTTGTTGTTGGGGAGCTTTTTGAGTCAAAATCCTCTCCACAGTTTGACTCAAACACACCAAAATCTATGCCAACAAATATTAACTGGAATCCAGACACAGACATATCTAATTATACTGGAGGCTATAGTCTTGGTTTTTCCTTGACTGTGTTACAGGTATTATTCTTTTGCTTTGTTTTTCACTTTTATTTATTTTCATCTTCTTTCTTTTACTATCTGGTTGGCTAGTTTCATTCATTATACATGCCTATATACTCACCAATGCATTTAAATCTATGATTTATTCTATAACTTTGTAAATAGAGTGAATGCCAACAACTGATCTGTGAGATTCTACGAGCGACACCAGAAGCTGCTTCTGCAGATGCTGCTGTCCAAACAGCTAGACTTGCAAGCAAACCACCTTCGAGGGATAAGAGGCAAGTAAATGAGTAGCCAATTGCTATTCCTGTAATCTTCAAGTGCTATTTCCATTTTTCTTTTTTTACAGTTTATACTTTCCGTTTCTCAACTACTTGCTTGTTACTCCCTCCATCCAAAAATTATCCTCTCGTTGCGCATTACGATGTTTGACTGAAGTTATTTTCAAATCATTTTATATGAAGAATGATGTGGATTTAAAAAAATTACATATTTAAAAACTACATCAAAAAGATCTACAAAACTAGATGTGACATGACTATATTATTTTATCAAATGGGCAACAAAAATAGGCCAACAAAGTGAATAAAGTTTGACCCTATGAATAATGAATGGGAAGTTAAGTTTTGGACGGAGGGAGTATTATTCTGGGTTGAGAGATTTATTTATTTATTCATTTATTTTGTGCGGGATAGGTGGGGAGTAGTGGTTTGAAGGGCAAGAGCAGTTTTGGCTAATCCTCTATGGGTCTACTGCATTCCTGATTGCTATCATTTGTAAAGCACTTTCAACTAGATACATCCACTTCATCACAAAATTATCATAGGTTTTTAAATCATTGGGTTTTGAGCTTTCATTTGATAAAAGTTAGTGCAGATATGTTTCAATTACTCTTATTTTCCGTTTTCTGTGGATGAAACAGTTAGTAATGATTCCTCTGGCATTACAACCTTTACCACAGTGGCAATTTCCAGAGATCAGTTTTTTTGTTTTTGTTTTTGCTTGACCTGTTTTGGTTCTATTGTGTATTTCACCACGGATGTGGAACATGGCTTCTTTGTTCCCAAGGCTTTTGGGTATTTCCGATCTGGAAATTCCTATATCTCTGTGAAATAATTTGAAATGAGAACTGGAGAAAGTCGATTAGCTATAATGTTACCTGTTGGGAAGTTTAAAGGATATATTATGTTTTTATTGTATTTTTCAGTTGCCTCCCACCCCACAGTTGCTCTGTGCAGCAAACCCGTTTGATGTGCTCTTATCTCTCGTATTTTGTAT
The DNA here is from genome assembly GCA_003260385.1 of Cuscuta australis. NCBI lineage: Eukaryota > Viridiplantae > Streptophyta > Magnoliopsida > Solanales > Convolvulaceae > Cuscuta > Cuscuta australis. The sequence goes on along the minus strand of NQVE01000152.1, from coordinate 558,501 downwards.
TCTCAATGACAGGGCTTATTTTGAATTTTCAATTTCAATTTTTTTATTGATCACAGAGATGTACCAGAAGATGGTCTTATTTTTGCTTTTCGCTTCACAGATGCTACTGTGTCCATTCCGAACCAGGGTAAGTAAGCATGTGTTGGTTCTTCAATAGATCTTTTTTTACGTTGAGATGTGACGTGTTGGTATTTTTCTATATATATCAGCAGCCAATGAATTAATATTGGTGGGATCTCAATGGCTACAGCCTACATGAGACATCATAGAGAAGAAATGGTTGTAAAAATGTAAAATGAGTTAATCTAACATTGCCATGTATCTCATTGAGATATATTTCTTAATTTCTTTGCTTCTTTGTATGATCTTTATCAATCAGTATGAGTCTGCAATATTATGGAAGAGTATTATCTTTCTTTGACTATTGATTCTCAGGAGTTGACCTCATCCGGCAAGGATGGAACAGGAGGGTAGCAAATGTACTCAATGAAGGTTATGGTACTACAGCTATTTTACCTGAGCTAGGAATATATTTAGCAGCATCTGTATATCGACCTGTTCTTCAGGTAAACAATATCATAGCTTTTTGAGTATGCTCATGCAAATTCCATGACCAATTATCTTTTTTTTTGCAGTTTACAGATAAAATTGCCTCAATGCTGCCTCAAAAGTACTCTCAACTTGGGTAAGCTATGTTCCAATTGTGCCTCACTTTGTGTATGTGGTCTGTTACATTTCTTTAGATATATATTCCTAACTGTCCCTAACTCTTTCCACTCCTCTTGCTTAATTAGGACTTGTAGTGTTAGCAAATATCAGGTGAAGATTTTGGCTTTTTGCTTGAAAACAAATAGTTTGAATATTTGACATTATGTTTGCATAATTATGTGATTATGTCTATCATAAAAAAAATTATGTGATATTGTTGTATTCACCTTATGTGTTTCCTTTAAGTGTATATAGTGATTAGAAGTCCATTAAAACCCAAATTACGGAGTAACAATTACATGTGGGATGACACTCTAACAAGGACAATATTGCAATTTGCTAGATCAGAGGTGAAAGGCATAAATAGATGAAGACATTGTAGGGTAGCTTGTGAAGGATATTTAATGTGTTGATGGAATGATTAAGACCAGCTTTGAGATGTTGGGCTCTGCTAAGTAGAAAGAAGTAATGGAGTGTGTTTCAGTGTGGACCTGGTCAGTTTAATTTTTTTCTTGAGCGAAATGAATGATAAGATAGAAATGGGCTTTGTCTGTCTGTATGCTACACGGGGTTTTGTGAAAGATAGGGTAGGGATATTGCATTATATACATAAAAAAAATACTCCCTCCGTCTATTAATTTCTTTCTCACTTTCCTTTTTGAGCTGCCCAAAAATTTCTTTCTCGTTTTCTATTTTGGCAAAAAACTATTGATGAATGTGCCATTATACCCCTACTTTTTCTCTACACTATTTACTTTATTCCATCACATCAAGGGCAACACATGGGAAGTCTTTACACTTTTTAACTTTTCTTAATCTCCGTGCCAAGTCAAACCGGGAAAGAAATTTTTAGACGGAGGGAGTATAGAATTCATAAAATGAAAATAAGAATTTCATTTTATAAATTAGAATTTCAACATAAACCAAACCAATTTTGTTCAAGGGCAACACTTGGAAAGTCTTTACATTTTTTAACTTTTCTTAATCTCCATGCCAAGTCAAACCGGGAAAGAAATTTTTAGACGGAGGGAGTATAAAATTCATAAAATGAAAACAAGAATTTCATTTTATAAGTTAGAATTTCAACATAAACCAAACCAATATTGTTCAAATTATATAACAAAAAACGAGCTTAATTTATTTCTTTGAAGAATTGAAATGCAGAGTAACAAGACAAAACAATATTTCACCATTTTTTGGCTTTGGGGTGTGATGGAATAAATCAAAATGGATCTCTAAACTGTCTGCGCTTCTTTAATTAATGAAGTAGCAGTTAGTCAAGCAATGCAACTTTCGACGTTGAGTCGGGGGTCTCTTTGGAAACAGCCTCTCTACTTTCGAGTAGGGGCAGGGTCTGCGTACACACACCCTCCCCAGACCCTACTCTTGTGGGATTTAACTGGGTTGTTGTTGTTGTTGTAGTAACAAGACAAAACATTACCAAACATTTAATGCACGAATTGAGGTGAATGATTCACCTCACCTAACTTAGGTTGATAAAATAAAATTGATTACCCAATCAGTGAAACAAAATTTTACCCAAGTTCAGTGTTCACCTCAACCAAACAAGGTTAAAGCAAAACTCACATTGGTAGAACTAATATCATCTAAACATTATCTTTAAGCACTATTGTTAAGCCAGTAAATTCAAGTACTATTGTCACCCTTCCAAATCATGAATCTAGTAACCAATTAATATCAAACCCACTTGGTCAACACTTCAGAGCTTTTTCATTTGCAAGTGGTTGTTCCCTGGATATTCAAACTTGCTACTTTTTTTACCGTTTGCATGGCTTGAAACAATTTATATGGTATTTACTTCGTTCTATATTTTTTATACATATTCCAAAGTGTGAATTTTGTAGTCAAGTGTTCCGAAGCCAACATCCGGTGTGATGTTGCTATGCTTATGCTTCATTGTTTCTAATATAAGAGATAATTGTTGATTGTTTGGATGCACCCGGTGCTTGCAGGAATGATGGGTTGCTGGCATTCGTAGAGAACTTTGTGAAGGATCACTTTTTACCAGCAATGTTTGTAGATTACAGGAAAGCTGTACAGCAGGCCATAGCAAGCAAGTCTCATGAGCACCCCCCATTTGCCATAGTTGAAAACAAAGAAATTAATAATGATCAACTACAACTGTAATTTATGCATCAATTTAATGTGACACTTAGGGTGATAGCGAGTAGGGCGGTAGGGTGCCTACCCATTTAGCATTTCCTTCCAAAACCTGTTTAATTTTATTCCCACCTCATATACTCGTCCATCCCATTTCTAAGAGACCTGGAAATACTTGAATGTGTCCCATTTAGTGCCCCCTTTATGCCCCAATTTTCAGTCACCTGTTTAAATCTGTCTCATTTTTTAAGCAACATAGCTAAATATTCTCAATCACAACAACCCAGTATAATCCCAAGATGTACGCGGTCTTACCTATGTAAAAATAGAGAGGGTTTTCCTTTAGACTCTGGATAGACCCTAAAAATTCTCAATAATCAGTAATCAAATTAATCACTTACTGTAAACAGAAACACATAGCTCTTCACTTGCATAAATTTTAATCACATTGAAATTCAACTATACAAGCTACTAATTTATACTTGCAAAGGAAAAAACAGTGCAATTGGCGTCCATACTGATTCAATGATTCATAGATAAATGATGCACTTGACATTTTTTATTTACTATTTATGGTTTAATGATTTATCATATTTTTGTTTATAGTTTACTAGTTTAGCAATTTTATATTCAGGATCTATTCACTTAGCTTATATACTGGGTTTTGAGGCACTGGTATTTAGCATCCAGTCTCAAACCCCATTCCTGTTTTCATTCTCAATAGGTTCAGTTGACCTCTAATACCATATTATACACTCAGGGCCCTTCCCATCCATATTGCCATATCCATTGGAAGTAATGTGAAGAGCATTATTTATATTTAAAGATGAAGGCTGCATTGTTAAAATGACTATTGGACTATTGGGCTAGTATAGTCATCCAATATCACAGGATCCCATTACTATTTCTTTAACATAAATCAATATAGACATTGTAAACTAAACTTTATGTCACAACTGACAATAGTGATTGGTACTAGTCTGATATTCTAAAATATTGATTTACAGGTCCAGCTGCATTTCGACCACGAGCTCATGTAGCTGCTTACACTACTTCAATTGAGAAAGGAAGGCCTGTCTTACAAGGACTTTTGGCAATAGACTTTTTAGCGAAAGAGGTATTTGTTAATGACTCATGTGGGATATTTAAGATGCTATATGGTTCGAGCTTGTGATGCTTGTACTCTTGAAAAGTGCTAACCAAAGAAAAATAATAATATGAACCAAAACTAATTGATTTTGTATGTGTTCTTGAACTGTCTCTATTCCATTTTGACATGTCACATTTACAGCCTTATTTTAATTTTTTTTCTTGCTTACCAGTTTTAATCAAACTCCTGCACTGACGTTTAGTCATTATGAAGGTGCTCGGCTGGGCTCAAGCAATGCCTAAATTTGCAGCTGACCTTGTGAACTATGTACAAACCTTTCTCGAAAGGACATATGAAAGATGCCGAACTTCGTACATGGAGGCAAGAGTACCACATGATATTCCATTTACTTTATTTTGTTTGGTCATTGTTTCTTATTATCCATCTTTTGAAATATAGAGGGGTTATTGATATTCTATATCTCACAAGCTACACATGTTCTATAATTATATACAATAATATTCGTCTTGAGACGAGTCCACTACCCCTAGAATTGGGGTTGCAAATTTCAGCACTCCTTGAGCTAGAGCATAAAAGTCTTATGTGTCACACTTGATACAAAATCTCAATTCTAGTACATCTAAGATGTCTAATCAATATATCTGCCAATTGGTTAGTTGGGTTAACAAGGCTTGTATTGATGTTTGGCGACATGGTCTTATCCTCGATGAAGTAACAATAAACATTAACTTTGATATTTGTCCCTCTCGTAGTACAATTTGGACAAAGTTCAGATGTTGCTTGGTTGTAAGTCTTCAGTCTGTAACTTGTAAATCTGTAATATATTGTCATTTGTGTAATGTTGTCGGGTAAAAGCTAGAGTTCTAGACAACATGAATTTAGAATCCGTATTACTAACCAATAGTTCTACAGCCACGCATACGATTTCTTCAAGAGCATTCAATGCATGCATCCGTTGGGAGATCTCAATATCACTAATCAAGTTTGCTTGACTAAATTTTGGAAGGGGTAAAAGGGATGTGTATAAGATAAACAAGCTACTCAAAAGAATTAAAAAGATGTAGGGTGTGTCACATGGAGTGTTTCCCATCCCAAGTGCAACAAAAGACCTTTAACAACTCCAAATTGGAGCTTTTGGGTGGTTTGCGTAGAATTTGGTGATCTTTTCCCTCCCTAAATATCCCTTAACTATTTTAAAAATGCCTACCTTTTTAATTCTTCAAATAAGTTCCTTTATAAGTAATTTTACATTACAACAGCTCAAACGAACACTCAAAACACAATATTTCTCAAAAGTTCTAACAACAGCTACAAACTACTCAAAGACCTCATGAAAATAATTTCGAGTATAAATATACTTGAATATTGTACTACGTATATCACTAGTAGATATAGATATCAATGGTCGAAGTGTTGCATTGAAGATGGTGAAAAATCAAATGAGATTTTTCTTAAAGAAGAAGGAGCGTTAAATTACAGAGTCTTGAAGCTAAACCTCCTCAGTCCTCACAAGCATTTTATCCTCAATTATTGGGGCTTAGCTCTCACTAACTCAGTAATGGATTTGGAGCTAAGTTAGTGAGAAACCTAACTTTCTTTTGCTCGCTCACTTCTCTATTTTGATTATCTTGTTGTTTGGTGCACATCTCTTTCCCATCAATACTAACATTTCTTAGACGCTCCCTAAACTCAATGGAAACTCCATCAAGGTCACTTGATTTCTGACACTTTATCATTTACAAGTCTTCTCGATTTTTATCAATTGGATTCTTTGCATATAGTTACTACTCCTATTAACCTCCTCTTCATGAATACAAATGTTGCACTTGGCTTTCATTAAATCATTCTCTAATTATTATTTCTATTCATTACTCTATTATTTGTCTCTCTTAAACAATGAGAGGCATTTTGAGACTTAGATTCTTATCCTCACTGCATTTTAACCTCAACACTATAGCCACAAGCTGCAAAATCGTGTATCCTTGATTTATCAAAATGAAGTCAGCCACATAAATTATATCATTTGTTAACACTGTTAATATGCAAGCTGTTATCGTTAAAGATGTCAGTAGCTTGAAACTTTTAATTTGAGTTTCTTGATTGCTTCATTGCTTTCTCTGGTTAAAAATACCTATTTTGACTTATGGCTACAAATGTTTGGCCAGTTCTCTTAAACATAAAATGCTAAATTATAACAACCTCATGTTACTTGGTTGTTTTATCAGGCAGTTCTTGAAAAGCAAAGTTATATGCTCATTGGAAGACATGACATTGAACAACTAATGCGACTTGATCCAGCCAGTGTGTGTTTACCAAGTTCTCTTGGTTATCCAAACTTAGAAAGTAATGCTTCTGGTGCTGGGGATACAGAGATTGAGGTTGAAATAAGTGATATATTACTGAAGTTGAGGCCAATCAAGCAGGTATTTGATATACGATTTTTATTTCATAGACATAATCATGTGCTGTTAGAATAATTGATGTTCAAATTCTCACAAGGTTAAAAACACAAATATATGCACATGACATGCCAAGTGCATAAAATCAATGGCTGTATTTTTCAATTTGAGTCTCACTTTAAGAAGAAAGAAAACAAATACTTCCTCCATCCAACTAAGAAATTCCAACTTGTAGTAAACTATTAGGGGATGAGGTGATGGAGGTGTGTGGGGAGTGGGGGTGGGGGCACACACACAAAGATGAAGAGGGAAATATTAGTACAAATTAACCACTCACCAATTAATTCAGGTGTAGTTTGGATAAGTCAGACTTTATATAGTTAAGCACATGTTCTGTGAATCACACGAAGTTAAAATGATTGGTGGGAAAACAGAAAGGGTAGTGTCCACCACTCCACCTTGATGTTGTTTTGCATGAAATTCAGTTATCGATTACATAATTTCCAGGAGAACTTGATCCGTGATGATAACAAGCTTGTTCTGCTGGCATCCTTGAGTGATTCATTGGAATTTGTTGCAGATTCAATAGGAAGGCAAGTTCTTAAACCCCATTAGCCATTACATTTTTTACTAGTTGAAATATTGTTTTATAGTTTATGCCCATGCATTTATTTTTAGTTACGGAGTACATTATCCGATTATTCATTGGCAGGAAAGGGAAATACATTCATTTAACCATTCCATTGTTTTGAATAAGTATCATATTCTTGTCGACTTAGCATGATCATGTTTTGCTGATTTTACAATATCAATATTGTTATGGCTAAAGAGACATGGTTATAGCAACAATATCAACTTGTTGCAATCTCATGATATTTTCATGCAAGTGAAAAAACCTAAAATGATGACCTAAGTTGCATGGAGACGGGGACGGGGTTGGGAATGGGGAAATGCCAACTTTTCCAAATTTTACTAAGGGTTTGTGTGGTGGGACGTCTCCATGTATCCAAACGGGGACATGAAGCGGCACATATTTGAAGAATCTATGCAACATAGTTGATGACTACTGAAATTTCATCTTATCATTCCCTCATAAGAAGAATGCAACATGAGGAGCAGTAAAACTATGCCACTTTTTTGGGATACATTTGTAGTCATGTAGTGTTCACGAGTGTTTGACAATTAATTTACAATATAAATTTCATGTCACCACACCAACGTAGTTGGGATTGAGGTAGTGAGGACGATTTGTATAGGTCTTTTGGTGGATGATTTTTTAAATAAAAATGATCATTTTAGACAAATAATAGGCATCATCAGGAAGCACTATGATAGATATGTAAAATGAGCATTAATATTCTTACTCTTTCAGAATAAAGGATTTGGAGGTACAACCTATAGGTATTACTATTCTTACTAATACTGTAGGAATCAGCAAAAAAGTTGACAGTCTTAACTTTGAGTTATATAACACTTGTTACTTCATGGGGGGCAAGATCCTATCTAAATGTTTAAAATTTCAATGTAATTTATACTTCTAGACCAAGTAAATTTCTTGTTAATTTACTAGGCTTTCAGAAACAAGTGGTCGAGCTACCAATCAAGGAAAGGAGGATGGGAATATGAAGACTCACAAGCATTCTAGGACAACAAGTTCCCTTCCTAAGGATTTGGCAGCATTTGCTGAAGAATATAAAAAGTTATCAGTAGATTGCCTCAAGGTTCTGCGTATAGAAATGCAGCTGGAGACTATTTTCCACATGCAAGTTTGTGGCACTTCCAGATCCTATTTCTTATTTTTCATTTGGTTCTGTATTTATATTTCCACCCTATCCGTTTTTTTTTATTAATATTGTATACAGGAAATGACAAGTAAAGATTATCTGGATGACCAAGATGCGGAAGAGCCTGATGATTATGTCATTTCATTAACATCCTTGGTTAGCAAAGTTCTCTCCAATCCTTCACCAGATAGTTACCCCCTCCCCCTTGCTTGTTTTACAAGAATCTATTTTGTTTTATTGATTATAATTTAAACTGTTGTCTTCCCTTAAAAAAATCATTCACCAGATAGCTTTAAATTTACCAGTTCATTCCCATCCAATTTTTTTTCTAGACTAGAAGTTAATATTTGCTGCCACTATTCCCTTTGTAAAATGCTTGATATTATTACCACAGATAACACGTCGTGATGAGCAAATGTCACCTTTCATCAACGGATTGAAGAGGAAGTATGTTTTTGGTGGAATTTGCAGTGTTGCAGCAGATGCTTCCATAAAGGTCTTCATCTTAAACTTTCATTTGCACCATTTTTTCTCCTTTTTTTCCTTTTGTTTTCACGTACTCATATTCATTCCTCCTTGCTGATGAGTAGCGATACTATTACTGGTTGACTTACAGGCTTTGACTGATATAAAATCTATCAATCTATTTGGAGTTCATCAGATACGGCGCAACTCAATAGCACTCGAACAGGTTGGCTTTTTTCCTTTTCCTTCTCTTCCCCTTGTTTACTTCTTGGCTAAGAGTTTTTTTTCTAAAATTAAAATTAATCAGGCGCTTGCTGCAATCCCCTCAATAGACAGCGAAGCTGTGCAGTTGAAATTAGATCGCGTCAGAACATATTATGAATTGCTAAACATGCCATTTGAGGTGATCATCAATCTTCTCTGGTTGCAAATTCCCAATTACAATAATATTTTTAATTTTCCCATGCAATTTAACTCTTTTCTTCTTCAGGCTCTGCTTGCATTCATAAATGAGCATGCTGACCTGTTTACAGCTACAGAGTGAGTTATATGATGGATACATGCATGCATACATAAATACATACATACATACATTCATCCCTATCTACATATGTGTGTATGCACCTACATATGTACTCCATTCCATATTAACTTTCTAGATACTTTAAAACACAAATGAATGTAGACATACTTTATGTCTAGATTCATTCAGTTCTCAACGTATCTAAAAAGTCATAATGGACAGTTAATACGGAATGGAGGGAGGATGTTAGTACGGCAGTACGCACATACCTATAAATGTAAGTACATACATGCAGAAGAGTCTCGTAAAAAGAAATCGAAACACTTTTTCCAAAACTTTTGTAGGTATTCAAGTCTTCTAAAGGTAGAGGTTCCTGGAAGAGAAATTTCAGGTGATGCAGAGGCTCACCTAAATGAGATATTACGCGTCTAGAATTCCCAACCCGACGAGAAAATTCGTCTGTCAGTTACAGCAAGTAAAATACTACTGCACAGTAAGTAATAGAGTAAGAGTGAAATTCCATGTAGCATCAAATTTTCACTTTTCCCCTATGTTCTTTTGTGTTTTAGTTTTTAGAATAGTATAGTTTGTGTGTAAATTTCCTTCGTGAAGTATTTACTACATTGGCAAAAAACAGTGTTGGTCCAGGGGCTTGTAAAAATCGTCTTTGTATATTTTTATTTTCGGTAAAAACTGTGGGTAAAAAGTGTTTTCGTATACACCATGGTTTTGTGGATTATATTATTTATGTACTGTGTATAGCATTAGGTAATATCCCAATATTTATGGTGGTATTTAAAAAAAAAGAATAATTGCATACTCTATCTATCCCTAAATTAAGTTTTTATTTTATTTTATGATTTTTAGTTGGAGTAATTTCCTTTCAACTCATGAAAAAACAATGTAAAAAAAATTAAATACGGAGTAAATTTTTTTTTTTTACAAAACAATGCAAATATTTTATTAGCCGATCATCGAAAAAACATAAGCAAAAGATATAAAGATCCTACGAATGATGAATGAAATTTTTATTTTGGGACATGAGTAAAATAATATACATAAAGACATTGGATGGATTTATCAAGAAATAGCTACTTGCGAATAAGATGATTTTGCTATAACGTTCCCCCGCAAATGAGCTTGGCCAAGTTCATTAGGTCAGCTCTACTTCACACAAAATGTTATTCCCAGCGTCCTAAAGTAAATCTGTTGCTTAGTATCCATATGGTTAAAATACAATTATTTTTCTCTATTTTTGTTAATCATTTGATAAAATGATACTCCGTATAATCATATCAGCACTAGTTTTATAGATCTTTTGATGTATCTTTTTAATATGTAGTTTATATTTTTAATTCTACACTATTTTCATATAAGATGATTTGAAAATAATTTCAGTTAAACATCATAAGCTGAAACAAGCAATTTAAATTGGGAAGGATTAACAATTACTCCGTACTATATATCTTCCATAATTATGAGGTTAACACGATTATTAATAGTGTGAACTTGTGATTTGTGTATAATAAAAAAAAGAAATAATACAGGAGTAAATCTTTCTTTATGAAAGAAAATTACCTATAAGACAACCTATATTAAAAAACACAAATAGAATCTTCTTGTTTTATTTTCTAAATAGAACTTACAATGCCAACAATGTTAACATATGACACCAACAAATACTATGAAATGTCAATATATAGTGTAATATTATCACAATGTAAATTTTTATTTTGGGTTATAAACATAAAGTTCATGGTTTAATTTTCTCTATGTTTTACTCCCATTTAGGTGAATTTTTTTACAAAATAATACTCCCTTCGTCCCATAATTATCTTACATGTTTGACTTGACACGATTTTTAATAAAATGAAATGTGTGCTTGTGATTTGTGTAGAAGAAAGAAAAATGATATGAAACACATATTTGTTTTCTTAAACACAAAAGAAGAAAAAGTCTTGAGACATCCCAAATAAGAACGGAAATAATCATTCGACAGAGGGAATATAATTTTATTGCTCATTATGGTACATGGGAAGGGTCAATCAAATGCCGAATAGACGTGTGACTAAAAAAAGCAGTAGACCTAAGAAGGCTTGAAACCAAGTGGTCAAGGACCTTGACCTTTGCATGAATGATCTCACTGCAGTACATGAGAAGATAATATCGTTTTTTGACCTATGTAGTCGATCTCACCTAATGGAATACACCTCCGGACTTTATTTGTTCTTTGATGGAGCAATAACGAGTGCTTTTCTTTTTTTAAAAAATATCCAATCCATAACAAAAGTTCCCCTTTTTAATGCATCATTATCTCATCTCAATTCACATTATATTTAAAATCTCTATATTTAAACTAACCATGTATATTCCATGGCGCCACTTAAAGCTTATTTTCTTCAGTTTATTCTTACAGGATATTACTTATTCATATTAGAATCTGACACCAGACTTTAAAAAAATCAAATCAGATCCAATTAGGTTAGACAAATTTTTTCAAGTCCTTGGGCATTTAGGTAAAAAAAATACTTTGAAGTCCTCTTCTTTGAACAAAACATGCACAACATTGTCCAAAACAAAACCAACAAAGAAATCTGTAAATAAAAAAACTGCATTCCTCAGGATATAGGACTAGAAGATGCTTCAAAAGCAAAAAGATGTAAAGCATATGTGACTGAATTCATTGTGACAGACTTCTTCAACTGCTTGAAGCTTTATTTGGCCAAAAAGTATTTCAAAGAATGGTACAAATCCTATATGACAAAAGCATTATTGTGACTCTGTGAGGTTTTGGTTATATACTTCAGTAACCATATTGTGTCGTTTTAACTTTTCATTGTATAACTTATCTAGCCGAATATTTGCAAGAAGTCTAAGTTCATGTGGACACACTTTGATGTGTCCACAGCGTTACTATATGTGGAACTAAAGTCATACGGGAGTTTAACCGGGGACCACATGACTTTATTCCCACACCGAAAAGAGCAAGCGTAGTTTCAGTAAGTACATAACATACTCTTATTATTATCTTGAGTGCTTTCCATCATGGAACTGGGCATTATTCGAAGATTTGAACGTCTCCAGAAACGACTTTCCCTTTTGAAACTCTTGTTCCTTGTGGGACTTGTCCCACTTGTGCTCGCCTGCCAATATCTCTACAATGCGTGGAAGAGCTCGGCTTGCGGCATCGGTGTCAAGGAAAGCAAGACGACACCGTCTGGCAATGAAATCCACTGCAGATTCACAGTATTCATGGCGTGCACAATATGCAACCTCAGCTTCTAAGAAAGGGTACCCGTGTGCAAGCCGCTTACCCAAATTCTCATTCTGCAATGCAAGGAAAATGGAGTCAAGAGTGAAATTACCCGACAATTCGGTGAGACCTTTTGCCTTCAAAATATGAACACGCACATACGCCCGCTTATGTATGTAGAGTTAAGTAGTTAACATTGAGCATAAAGTATTAGTGTAAAATATAAAAGGCTCTCATGTGGCAAGAAGGCATGCAAAATAAAGACCAAAGCTTTTTGAGTCTCATGAGCTAAAATGTAATATTCCATCCATAAAGAAAGACAGGCAGAGAATCCAGTTTCAAAACCTGTTTTTTGTCCCAGAAAAAGGTGTGATTTTCAACACGAAGCTATTTTTGGTTGAACTTAATGTACAACAACAACAACAAACCAAGTAAAATCCCACATAGTGGGGTCTAAGGAAGGTGAGTGTACATAAACCTTACCTCTAACGAGAGAGTAGAGAGATTGTTTACTAGAGATTCAACCTCAACACACAAATGAACCAGGAAAGCAGAAACAAGCAAAATATGAAAGGGAGAAAGAAAAGTTCAAACAATAAAGGAACAAGCAACAAGTCATACACAAGTTATGACCACACCCCAAGGCCTACCCTAGCACCCTAACCCTCAACCTCCATACGCTCCTATCTAAGATCATATCCTCGATTAGCTTCTGGATGTGTTAGTCTTGTCTAATCACGAGAGCCTCTCGCACCTCCTCACTAGAGCATTAGTACTTCTACTAGACTGGTAGATGATTTACTATAGTTGTACCTTCCAAAAATTTAAAAGGTGTACCTTCACGAAACATGGCATTTTTTGGGATGTAGGGACTAATACTTTTTATAGGTTGAGCCTTGAAAACAATGCTTTCAAAAGGCTGTTCTTTTTAGACACCACTGTAATTTTTTTAGTAATACGCCCGTCTCAAAACTAGCTTTTGTATCAATGTACTGTGAGAGAACCTTAGTTGGAAAGAGAAAAAAAAGCAAACTTCAGACAGAAATAAAATTAAAAAGAAATAACACCTGAGCTATGGCGGCCACTCTTTGGGCAAGAGAACCATATGCATGTGAGAGATGTTTGGCTGCAGACGTGTCCATCACACCTGGAACAACCTTCCCACCATGTGACCGTTTCATGCACACATATTGTTGGGCAAGGATTGTAAAAGATGCTGGATCCCATCCATCAGAACCTATCAGTTGTAGCTTGTATGTTAAGCATTTACTGCTTGCAGCCAACTTCCCAGACTTTATAGCAGCATCAACTGCATCTTCTGCCATGCTGGAATTGATCAATCAAGTAAAAACATGTTAAAAAAAGACTTAACACAGGATAAAAATAACACCCCTATGGACCTTATTATGAGACACACCAGCAACAAATCCAGTATGATCTCAAATGTGTTGGGCTTTGGGTGGTGAAGATGAGACACAATTGACCAAACTACACATACAAAGTACAGTTAATTTTTATAGACTTATTGAAAATGTTATGATCCTCCAAGCTTACCCTCTTTTATTATGTCTCATAAATGAATAATTCAAAAAATGAAGTAAAACACAATATACTATTGGACATGATCAAGCAAGAAAAAACTTGTTCGTAAATTATTGTCAAAGAATAAAACCAATATTCTCTAAGATAGTTAGATAGGTAATGCATATAGACATGTGTTTACTAAGCTTATGTGATAATAGGATTGTACTGAATTCCGTTTACCTTCTATATGTTGTCCACTTTCCACCAGTGATGGTTACTAAACCAGGGAAGTCTTCAGTGACAACATGGTCTCTGGATATGCTTGCTGTATCCTTGGTATTAGGATCTACAGCTAAAGGACGGATACCACTCCATGCAGAGAGAACATCTGTCCGCCGCACCTAAATGTCGAGATAAAAATCCTCAAAAAAAAAAGACAATGCCATGTGCAAACTAAATGAACGAGGAAACACTTAAACCATCACATTAACAACTATGCTTGATTGGGGTGGAATAAGAAAGAGAAGTGAGTGTGAGAGAAAGAAAATAGAGAGAGAGAAGAGAAATGAGAACACTTTCTGGTTTGATGACAAGAGAAATGGAGAGAAAGAAATAAAAATGGTGGGCCCTACCACTTTATTGTTCTATTGGAAGAAATAGAAGAGGAATGAGCTTGTTCTCAAGGTCTACAAAACAACACATGAAATCCACCCTATTTCTCTCTTATCTCTCTCTCTCTCTCTCTCACTCTCACATCTCTGTTATCTATTTCATATCTACACTAAAAAAACTAGCATAAAATGAAGTGTGTTATCAAATAGGAAAAGAGAAAAGAAAAAAGACAAGAAAAAAAGAAGAAAATGTGAAAAAACATAGCAAAAGAGCTAAGGTAAAGAAGAAAGAGTATTTTATGATTCCTTATAAAAAGCTCGATTGTACATTCAATAATCATAATTCAAGATCATCAAGATTCAAGATGCGTTCACTGCTGTTTAGTTGATATCTAGATGCTGTTGATTATAGTAAATAATTATAAATTATAAATGAAAATATAATAAGTTCCACATGTAGGATTGAAATACTCCGTATTACGCTTTTAGGTCAAATTCATGAAAAAGAAATGGATAGCATGCAACATAGAAAGATTCTGAAGCAAAAGTCTGATATACCTTAACATTAAGATAATCAGAAATGGCATCCAATATGAATTCAATCTCATCTTCGTGAGGCTCTGGCAACATTGTAATACTGGTGTTTGAATCAGTGGTGCCAGCAACTGTTCTCCCCAACCAAGGAAGCATAAATACAACACGACCATCTTTTGTTTTGGGAACAATCAAACCCATTCCCTCCGGAGAATAGTAATCAGGAAGCACAATATGAACACCACTACTAGGACATATCATAGGTTTTGCATTGGAGTCCGCCATTTTTCTTACAAAATCACAGAATGGACCGGCCGCATTTACTATTACTTTTGCATATGTGTCAAACTCCTTCCCTGTGCACTTTAACATAAAGTAAGACTCAAACAAGCAAGAAAGGAAAATAAGCTAGCAAAAATAGTTCTTAAAATAGAAATATACTATTTAATAAATCATGATAGTGGTTATGGTTCACAATTCAGTGTTTACTAAAAGGCTCAATTTCGACAATGTTCTAGCTTTGGGTAAATGATAGACTAAATCAAAATGGAAAATTAAACTTCCTTAGCTTCTTGCTTTCTATGAAGCTTTGGGGATTAAATACATAAATACATCAAGGACCGAATGAAAACGACCTCTCTATTCTTTACAGGGGTAAGGTTGCAATGTTGCATACATCTTGACCCTTAGACCCCAACAAAGTTGGGATTATACTAGGTCTATTATTGTTGTTAATAGTTATTATGGCGGTAAAAATTCAGAAATACATATCCAATGCTCCTCTACAACATTCCATTTGATGATATGATCACTCCTAGACGCTGTACACACACAAAACAAGTCGTAGCCACAAGGAATAGTTGTCAACAAAAAAAATGCTCGGGCACCAGTGATCCTCCCACTATCCTCATGGATAAAGACAGGCCAAAGTTCATAATTACTCAAGGATAAAAAAAACATGAAACTTAATGTACCTGATAGATTGTCCCGAATACGTGCACCAGTGATCCTCCCACTATCCTCGTCTCTAAGAAGGGATACTACTTCAGCATGGTTAAGAACAGAAGCACCAGCTAAAGCAGCAGACAATGCTATTGAAACATTCAGCCTTGAGTCGTTCATCTGTCCATCATAATAGACCACTGTTCCCTTTAGAGTTCTATCCTTGACATGTCTTGCAAGTGTCGGGAATAACTCAAGAGACTCTTTTGCTGAATAATATCTGGATAAGTGCAGCAAGCGCCGTCCTGCGACCAGATCATACATTTTCAAGCCCGCCCAGTAGTAGATCGCCTCAAACCAATCAAAACATGGTGTCATGCAAGGCAGGGCATGACAGAGGTGTGGTGCATTTTCAATAACCTGTTTACGTTCCTCGAGGGCATGAAAAACAAGTTTCAGCTGCCCATAGTCCAAGTTAAAAACAGCTTTCTCCAAATAACGAACTCCTGAACCAAATGTCTAATGTTGAGACAACATATAGTCAACACAGAGAACTAAGAAGATTAAGAGAAACTCTTCTGATTTCTTAATGAAAACTCAAAATGGATTATTTCAACTGGTAAGTGATTCAGTATAGTATATTACATACGGAGTAATAAATTGATAGAGATGCGCACAAAAAAATTACAAAATCAAGATCAACATGAAATTGAGGTACAAAATTAAAGAGGACCCGAAAAGATACGAAGCAATTCATTGATTTGTATTGTATTTTATCAAATATATCATCAAAATACCCATTTCACGCATCGAATCATTCAAAATTAACAATTCACAACCTCTCCATGTTCGTCCTCCCGCTTTCATCAAAGACATCGCTTGAATATACTTGATCATTGTGTGTTAAAATGTATACCGAGACACTAACCTCCGTGAATTAGTTTAGTGGACCTGGAGGAGGTTCCAGAAGCGAAGTCCTCGCGCTCAACAAGGCCGACTCGGAGACCGCGGGTGGTAGCATCCAGAGCGACGCCGCTTCCCGTGGCGCCACCGCCAACTACGAGAATATCTAGAGGATTGGAGGGGCTGGTGCCGATCAAGGCTGCCTCCTGATCTGCTCGGCGCGGCAACACTGTGAGAGGATCGGTGATCCTCCTCTGCACGGTATCGAAAGCAGAGTTGCCGCCGGGGTCGTTGGAGGATAAAGAGGGGTCGCGGATGAGAGTGTAAGCTCCGGCGGCAGAAAGGGCGGTGATCGCGCCAAGTCGACGCAGGCGAACGGCCGTGGCCATGGTGACTGAGTCTAGAAGGCTAACACTAACGGTGAGAGCATCTCCATACCATAATATAGCTACCTAGACACACTTTTGTGATTGTTTAAGAGGTGTGTTTTATTTTAGCAAGTTTGCTAAAAAATGATTTTGGCTTTTTAAATATGACAAACCCTTCAAACTTTAGTAAGTCAATACTTAAAAAATAAAATAACAAATTATGGTTGGAGAATGAAACAAAAAAATACTTGTTATATCACTATTCACTTGCTATAATGTAAAAATAGTAAATTTATATAACAAACATGGTTGGAGATGCTCTAAGGACGAAATACTTTGCTATGGAATTTTATAGTTTTAGACTTTAATTTATGTGATAAATTTTGTTCATTACCGAAGTAGGTTTTGAATGATTATGTGATAATATAAATTTTGAAGTAATTTTTAATATCTAAATTTAATTTTTTTATATAATTCATTAAATAAAATGATTTCACATATACAGAAATTTGTCTCGTAATTCTAAAATTATACTCCTCCCTCCCAAATTAAATTATCTGTTTAATATTTATAGCGTCAAACTTTATTCTTTTTCTTTTTCTTTTTTCGATGCTCATTTAATAAAATAAAATAGTTATGTCACTATTAGTTCTGTAGATCTTTTAATGTAATATTTTATTATGTAATTTTTGTTACTTAATTCTACACCATTTTTCATATAAAATGATTTGAAAATAAATTCAATCAAACTATTAGTTCTGTAGATCTTTTAATGTAATATTTTATTATGTAATTTTTGTTACTTAATTCTACACCATTTTTCATATAAAATGATTTGAAAATAAATTCAATCAAACATCATAAATCGAAACATTCAAATTAAATTGAGACGAATGGAGTAATTTATTTGGACGGATGGAGTATTAATTTAAGGATAATATATTTTTAGTTCCGGTAAAATATGTGACTTTAGGTCATTCATACATAATTATTTATGCTAAAAAGGCCAAATAGCTCCAATGATCACTGTAGTTTGAAAAAATTGACACCAATATGCTATCTCTTTTCAAAAATTATTTCTAAAATACTCGTGGTTTCAAAATGTTGCACTCACACACCCTCTGACCATTTTCCAAACATTTTCCGGCGAAGAGGGGCATTGGTATCTATTTTCTAGAGCATAATATGTGCTCCAACTGATTTCTTGTTTTTTTATTATTTGGTTTTTTTCCTTTTTTAATTATTTATATCTCTTTCTTTTGTATTCCTAAAAAAGTGTTTTAAATTTTTTAAATATTTTATAATGTTTTTAAAAATTAAAAACTCTTTGCGTTTGAAATAAAAAATTTAACATATACTTCATCTATAGAAAAATTAAAGATTCTCACGTTTTATTTTCTGAAATAATTTTTTTGGCAAATTCAAAAATAAGATCTAGACAATAATTAAAAATAAAAATATGGAAAAATGAAATTAAAAAATCGATGCATGCAAAAAAGAGTCTTGTACAAAAAAGAATTCTCAAAACGCCTAAAAAGTCCATAAAATTGGGATGTCCAAAAAGGATATTCATTTTTATTTTTTATTTTTTATTTTTTATTTTATTTCTTATTTTATTCCTCATTTTTTGAAGTTCTCAAAAAAATACTTTTTTATTTTGGAAAACAAAAATATTTTTAGACGTGCAGATGCAGTATATATTTTTTTTCAAAGGAAAGGAATTTTAAATTTTAAGAACATTATAAACACAATTTTACAATAAATTTAAAAATCTTGATTAATAAAAGAAACAAATAAAGGGAAAAGGGGGAAATAAAAAAATAATGAAAAATAAGAAATGAGAAGCAACGCCCCTATGGTTTGGAAAATATGCATTTGGCCTATTAAAAATGATCTATTAGCACGTCTAATAAGTTAAGATATCACGTTTATTTTATACTCAACATCCTAGACTTATTTTTTGTATGGATGACTTTTTAAAGTTTATTTTTTACATAACCTTTAATAAATAATTAATTCTTAATTTAATTAAATCACAAATGCATGATTACTAGTAAATACTCACACTTTTTAGTATTATTGTATTTCAAAACTAACATTCATAGAAAAATGAAACTTACATATTTAAAATTACATCAAATGATCTATGAAATAAGAGACTACATGAACGTATTTTATCAAATGAATAATGAAAACGCATGATTCATGTGTTGAGCATGAGATATAAAAAAAATATCGTATCAAAATAGTTAATTATAAAAAGTTACCGGAAAGATTAATTTCAGAGTGTGGAAGTACACTTCATCATCTTTCTCATCCTACATATTCATGAATACAATAATATCTTTACTCCTTTAGAGTACGGAGTAACATTTTTAGGAGTGTATAAACGGATGTTAATCAGATTGGATGTGTTATTACCAAATTTATATTCGTTTATGTTTGTTGGATATTGAATTTGGATATAGATCTTGACAGATGTAAAAAATCAAAACAATATACGTATCTGTCGGATATCGGATGTATCCGTTTCCATATTTCAAAGTCAAATTATACTATATACAGATTAGTATATATAAATATTCTTAATATGCTCAATCAATTAAAATTTGTTACGGAGTAGTATTTTCTTTTTTTTTATAATCTATAATATTCTACAAAAACTTCATATGGTAAAAGTATTACTATAAATACTACACATACACAAGTATTTGTGCGTCT
Source organism: Cuscuta australis (assembly GCA_003260385.1). Classification (NCBI taxonomy): domain Eukaryota; kingdom Viridiplantae; phylum Streptophyta; class Magnoliopsida; order Solanales; family Convolvulaceae; genus Cuscuta; species Cuscuta australis. The sequence goes on along the minus strand of NQVE01000152.1, from coordinate 538,534 downwards.
ACGCATATATTTTAGAAATAAAGATGTTTTATATTTTAAAATGTTAATATAAAAATAGAATATGAAAAACCGGGAAAAACTATATAACGGATCAGATACACAAATAAATGGTTACTTAAACAGATGTATATGCGGAGCGGATTATAAACGGAGGATGTATGATTGCCAAATCCGTATACGCTTACCAATCGAAAACGGATACTAACCATTTTAAACAAATACGTAGTACAAATGCGGATATTAATCGAATTTTAAATTATCTATATTATAATCTATAATATTCTCACAAAGCATTTTAAACAGATACGAATGCGGATATTAATTGAATTTTCGATTATCTATTTATCGCAGTAAACATTTCTTATATATTTTAAACAAATTTTAAGTATATACTCGTTATTGGGGAGGGGAATAATTCGCATGTGAAATTTATTTAAATAACACTTTTACATAATGATTTTCCCTAAATAACATCATATGTGTTTTTTTCCAATATAACACTTTTAGTCAATATTATTCAACTAAATGTACGTCATTACTAGACATTATTTCTCTGTCTAGACATTATTAAGTGTTATTTAGAAAATAAAACAATTTAAGTGATATTTAAGAAAATGATTTAAGTTTTAGTGCCGTAAATATTTCTAATTTTCATTTAGATTTCTACATCACATGACCGCGACAGCAGCGGCGGCGACAGGGTGGGCCAACAGGAGGGAGTAGAGACCGGCGGCGAAAGCCACCGCGAGTGCAAAGAGAGCCGAAACCAGCATGCTCCTCGCGAAGCGTTGAGTCCCATTGGAATATCCATTATTACAACCACCGCCGTCGAGCGAAAACGGCGGGGACGGCGATCCGCCGCTTGCCGCCAGAGAGGAGTAAGCGAAGGTAGCGGAGAGAGAACACGCGAAAGCCAGTGCGTCGGAGACGGCGAATGCGTAGAAGGCGGCGGTGGGGGTCGTCGTCGCCCGCGGCGTTTTATGGTCGCCGGTGAAACCCGCCGCCATGACGACGGCGGCTATCAGAGTGCCGGTGGCTTGTACCATGAAGATCAATACCCTCACGTAGTCCTTTACTTCTTTCAATCTTTCGGTAGACATTATTGTCCGGTCCCACTTCAAAGAAGCTTGATGGTATCGTCAACCAAACTACTCCGGAGTCCGGAGTAAATGTATATATACTTCTAAACAAATTTTTCACTCTTTTTAATAAACAAGTTAAGAATAAAGTTATTGTTAATTAAAATAATTTCATTACTTTGTTAACACTTAACACTATGATGATCATTTTTTAATTATTAATTATTTCACTAATATCTTTTATTATTTGAAAAAAAAAATCTTTAAATTTACTTGCTTTGTGAAGCAAAAAAAAATCAATTCACTGTATATATAATGCGCAGTACATTAAAGGTATAGAAAAAGAAAATTGTTGACAATAACTAATCATCAAAAAATATGACAGTTATGTTACAAGAATTACTCTGATCTATACAACATTTGTATATTTCGTGCTAGGGTTATAAAAACGAATGAATCGAATCAACTATTATGAAATTTTATTCGTATTTGAAAAATAATACCATCATTCATATTCATATTTGTTTTTATTCAAATAATTATTAGTACTATTCGTATTCGATTCAATATATATATATATTAAATTCTAATATTCGGCTCGTATTTGTATTCTATTGTAAAATACAAACTTTAAGGTTTTTAACGTTTTGTAACTCCAAGCTTTGAGGATCGTAGCGTCTGAGAGTATGAGAAGATTTTACTTTCTATTAGTGAGTTAGTGATTAGGTTTTTTGCACTCAAAATCGATAAAGTTTGACCTCAAATCTTTATCTTCAAAATATGACATACTCCCTTTGCACAGATGATTACCATTTATGTCGCACAGATGATTACCATCTGTGTTATCTGTGCGAAGCATGAGTGCACTCATAATAACACACACGTGATGACACCCTAGCATAACCCTTTTTTAGTGCTCTCTATAATTATTCATTGCTTCTAAAATAATCATCCATGATCTGATATTCTAATCTTAGGAGGGTTAATAAGAATCATTAGTTTTACGATGGCGTCACATTTTCACCAAACCTTACCGCCTAAATATGCTATTGAATTGAATGAGATCCTTTGAGTCCACTCCCAACCTAAGGTATAAACAGAGCTTTAAAAAAAACTTACTTATGAAGGAATTAAAGAACAATAATTCCATTCTCTACCATGGACGGTCTTAGGTTCCCGTGGATATGGATCTTCCCAAATATGGAGTAATTTTTTTATAATAAAAAAAAACTAAAAAGTGTTTATAATAAACAAATACTAAAAGTTCGTTTGGTGAGTTTAAAGAAATGATAAGATATGAGTTATGAAATCTGAGAGAAATGATATAGGTTTTGAAATCTGAAATGAATTTGTTTGGAGAGATTTAAAATCACGATTTAATTAGCGATAAGCGGGGGTGACTGGCAACAGGATGGTTGGTGGTGACAATGGTAGCCGGTGACGAAAAATGATCAATAGTTGAGAGAGATATTAAACCCCCCATATTGACATCTCCCAAATTTGAGAGATATCGAAACCCTCCATTTGAAGGATTTATAATATCTGGAGATATCGAATTCGATATCTTTTTTGACCTCATCAAACACCTAAAAAAATTTGATATCTGGAGATATCAAAATGCATATCTTGTTTGCTCACCAAACACACCCTAAGTAATTCAGAATACACATCTTACTGGTCAATGCCGACAATTTGCCCAGCGCGCGTCGATTCAAGAAATGAAGGGCAATATTTGCAATTTTATACTCACTCCGTTTCAAAAAAAGGATTACTTATTTCTCTTCCGGATGTCTTAAAAAAATGGGAAATTTACTTAGATAACACTAAAACATATTGATTTTCCCGATATAGCACAACAAGTTTTAATTTCCATAACTAGTATCTAATTAATTATTAATTATTAGATAGAATTAATTATTATTTCTAGTATGTTAAAATGCCCTTTAAATAATTTTATATTTATTGTCTCAGCACGTTCTATTGTCTTTCGCTGGCCATCGATCACAAAATATTGATATTAATGTCTCATCGCCACTCCATTAATATCCATAATGCATGATTTAATGACTTTCGTGATTTCACTCTAATAATATCTAATATCATTATTGATGTCTACATGTTCATTGTCAAGACATTGAATAATTGTCAGTTGAAAAAAAGATATTCTAGCAATTATAAATATCGATCCACTACATTAGCCATTAATGTCCCTCATCGGTAAATAATGTCCATAATTTTTACAATATCTCATGTCCATAATTTTTACAATATCCGGGATCAATGAACAATGTCAATACTTTTTATAATGTCCATCAAAAAGAAAATATAAGCAGACGAATAAAGGAAAGAGGGAGTCGACTAAAGCAAGAAAAAAACTAGTCTATATTTCATACGGAGTACAAAATAATTAAGATACAAGCATAATGTATATTATAATTAATTAATTAATTATATAATTTAATGCTAGTTTTGGAAAAAACTTGTTCGGTGCAATTTGTGGAAAATTATCAAGTTTTGGTGATACTTTAAGCAAATTTCACTAAAAAAAAACTTCTCTTTCCTTCTATGAAAAACTATAAGTGTCACATAGAGGGTGTTTGACAGTGTGTTATTTTTAACAATTTAGTTTCTGCTTTAAGTGGAAGTGGTTTTACTCTGTTTGGCATGTCAGCTTCTGCTTTTCATCAACACTATTTTGTACATAGAACACTGTTTCGGAGAAGCAGGTATGAGGTGCTTTTGTTTTCAGTTTTTGTAAAAATCACTTTATCCACAAGTTAATTAATCTCAAACGCCCTCATAATATTTCTCTCTCCTATGACGCTAATACACGATCACTTTGGTCTCTTGTATTGGCGACTCAATTTAGTCATTGTAAATTTGTTTGAGTCAATTTAGTCTTTATACATGAAAAAAATGTGAATCAAGTTAATTATTCAAGCCTAATTTATCTACTAAAATTCTGAACTATCATGTTAATTGATGCATGAACAATGACCCCTTGTATTAGGTTATGTCAATTACGTGTTAACTTTGAATTTTAGAAGATAAGTTTGCCTAAAGAACTAATTTGATTCACATTTCTAATTACATGAATAAATTAGGTTATGTCAATTACGTGTTAACTTTGATTTTTAGAAGATAAGTTTGCCTAAAGAACTAATTTAATTCACATTTCTAATTACATGAATAAATTGACTAAATCAAATTTACAGGAACCAAATTAACTTTTGAGTGTACTTACATGGACTGAAACGAGTACAAACTTTTCTTCTACATCATTTTCATCTGCACATTTTTTACATTTTTTCTTTTTCGATCATAAACTTTGGACTTAGTCAAATTGAGAATTTTTTTTTTGCCTCTTTTCCTTATCCCGCTATATATGTTCATTATAACTTTATGTTTAATACTCCCTCCGTCTCACTGTCTTTGTCCACTTTTGACTTTTGGAACTGTTTATCTAAGCACTTTGACTCATCAAATTCTCTTAATGTGTAAGCCTAAATATAGTCATGTGTGATCTTGTTTGATTTGTCTTAACATATAGATTATTAATATATAATTTCTATAATTTTTTAATATACAAATTACAAGATAAAATAGATTAAAGAAATGCATTGGATGATGTGCCAAAAGATAAGTGGACAAAGACAGTGGGACGGAGGAGGTATTTCTAAAATATTTATTTTATTTTTAAGTTTACCTTAACTTTGATTAAAATAGACGTAAAAAAGTCAAAAGAAAAACTATATACTCCTTCTGCCCCTAAATAAAGTTCCATTTTTGACTTTTTGAGGATTTAAGAGAAGGATATTTTTGTGTTGACTTTCTAAAAATACTATTGATGTGATGTATAAAAGTAAGATGTGATAGGTAAATTATTAGTAAAAAGATATGATGTGATAGGTAGGGTATGAAAAAGTAAGGGGTAAAAGGGGTTTTTTAAGGGAAAAGAAAAGTTTATTTAGGGACAAAGAAAAAACGAAAGAGGAACTTTATTTAGGGACGGAGGGAGTATATACATACATGTGTGTGTGTGTATATGTATGTATATATGTATGTGTGTGTATATGTGTGTGTGTATGTATGTATATATGTATGTGTGTGTGTGTGTATGGTGTTATCCGCTCATCTAATAGGAAAGGGGAGGGAGGGAGTGATTAGGGGCAGGCCGGGGAGATCGAAATGGCGTTAGGTGATGATGATATGAAGATGAAAGAAGCGGTTCCGCCGATGATGGTGGTATCCGCTCTTATTGCACTCATGGCCATCACCGCCGCCGCGGGTTTCACCGGAATAATGGAGAAGAAGGAGGGGGCGGCTATCCAAGCATTTCTCGTCGCGGATACAATCGCCTTCGCGTGTTCCCTTTCTGCAACCGTCGCTTGCATCGCCGCCTCCGGCGCACTCTGGTTCGTAGTCTCAAGTCGCACCTTGAATAAGGTTTGCTACATCGCCGGATATTTGCTCGTCGCCGCTCTGGTTGCCGCCGTAATCGCCTTCGTCACGGCTGTCTACTCTGCTGTTTCCGCCCGTGCAACTGCTGTCGCCGTCGTCGTTCTTGGCCTCTCCATTTACTTCCCGCTTACCTTCTTCATCATCATTTGCATCATACGCATGTTTTAGATCTTTTCCATTTTCGGAGCACTTTTCACCTACTCAAATGGACTCTCCATCTTCTAAGCCATAATTTAATCTTTTGTTTGAAAAGTGTATATATATATATATATATGTATGTATATTCTGGTGAAAAATGTAATCTTATGAAAGAAATGAGAATAAATCTGATAGTTTAGATGCTAAGATCTAAGAGTCATCAAAATTAGGTGCACCAAAATGTTTTGAAAATGCATCATGTCAAAATGCACCAAAATCCAAAATGCACTATCTCAAAATCTGAGCGCGGGATGCAATCTGATCCGCACAATGCATCGGATCCAACGGCTAGATTTTAATCTCATTCCTCTCCACAAGGTACATTCTCACGAGAACCGGCCCTATATATATATATATATATATATATATATACACACACACACACACATTTTAGTTTGGGTGAGAACGAGATCTTATGAAAGAATTAAAAATGCATATGATGCTGATAGTTTAAATTGGGTAAGAGGGAATAAAAAAGGAAAAGAAATGGGATGAAAGGGATCGACACCTGAAAGGGGATGGAAAAACTAAGAAAGAAAAAAGTCATGACATTGAATTGGCGCCAAAGAATAGACGGGATAGAGTGATCCACACAAACATAAAGGCTCCCTTTGATACACGAAATTCAAACTATAGAATTAGAATTGAGGATTTTAGTTCCAATTCTCGTGTTTGGTAGCACAAAAATTATGTGGATTTAGAATTGTTAGTGCAAAAAAATGAATTGGAATTGAATCTCATGAAATTTTAATTCCAATTCAATTACAATTTCATCAATTTTGTGTACCAAACGGACCCAAATAGTTTTTTATGTAATACCATATCTTTTAATCCGTAGTTTTTTTCACTAATATTAATTAGTACTCCCTCATCACTTCACGTACTGCATCTTACATCAGCAACGAGATGGCGAATCCGGGGAGCATACCATTTCACACGCTCCACGTGTTCTAACGATATCTCCCAAACGCGACCTGAGATATCACAATGCAATCCATTAGGTTTGATGAAGAAAGAAAAATTGTAATGTTCATCGAAGCCATTGCGGGCCCCATAGAGGACTGAAAAACCCGCACCTTCGGCTCTTGCCATCTCATGGATTGACTGCAAAACATGTTGTTTCCACGAGGCTTCTTCCAAATCCTTCACATTCCCGTGAATGTGTAGCACCCCACCCTCCTCTCTGCATTTTGAAAAAGATGTTGAAACCATCACTATAGTTATCTCGCGAATAATGCTATATAGAGAATGTTTGCGAGTTGTTAGGGTTTAGAGACGTTGAATTGTGGAAGATGTTGTTTCAGCTCCAAGGTTTACATTATCGGAGACAAACACCCACATAGAATCACTCTCTATAGTGTGTGAGAGACCGTGACAGTGTTAGCCTTGGTGTCATTCGTGGTGTGACTGTAGCATAACCCTAGAGACATATAGTTCGTTCATCACGTCTTGGGTTCGTAAGATCCAGGTTTTTTCCATAACTACAAAACCATATTCTACAATTCAGAAAATGTGGTTTTAAGAATTGTTTCGAAAAGTAACAAGATTTGTACAGGTAATTCTGGCCTCTGGGTTCATTAAAGAACATACATCATGTCACTTATAAAATTTTAAATAATAATAAGACTAAAAAGATGAAAAGGCTTAAACTTTTGGTTTTGCTTCATTTTGCATAAAACAAATTGAAAAAGCTTAAACTTTTGCTTCGTTTTGCATAATATTGCAAACATTTTGGGACACAGGGAGTATATTTCTACATTAAAAAGATGAAATACCTTAATGCTCTCACAGCAGTGGCCCAGCTACCCTCACTCGTTGGCAAGAGCCCGAGGCAAACACGATGAGCAACACCCTGTCATTGGCCCAACAAACACACACACACATAAAGATGCAGTTAAAGGAATAAATAGAGAAAGATCGTGGAAGGGAGCTAAAAGAAGGGGAGACTTTGAGAAGCTAAACTGCTCACTTTTGGTGCTGTAATGCGGTTATCTCCTTCAAGAACTACGCAACGATCGGCCACAAGATTTTCCTGGATATTGTGACGGAGTGCCTCAATAGCCATGGGGTTCCATTCACAGGCATACACCAGCTTCGCATTAGCCCTGATGAATATATACATATTTAATTTAAAAGAGTGAATGTAGAGTGAAAGTCCAAAATGTACACAAAGTGTAATAAAATGTATCAAAATTTCCAATACCAATACCAGACGAGGGAGTACCTGACGAGGAATGGGAGCACAAAATATCCAATACCAGCAAACAGATCGACGATAACTTCGTCCTTGCAGTCAAGGCGGGCCATTCTCAACTTTTCGGAGAGATTACCCCAGGAGAACATGCACTTGGTAGCATCAAATGAATATAAGATTCCATTCTCGCGGTGATTTACCCACCCATCATCTCCAACAAGCATCTCCAGAGTACTGTCTCTTGTGCCACTTGGAGATATTCTTCCCTGTAAACTTAGTCATACTAAGTTTAATTAAACCTTTCCACCATGAAACACTATCTTTCATTATGATACTAAAAATTTCACTAATATTTCACCCCACTTCAGAGACATCTACAGACACCCATAGACACCTGTTACTGTTCAATGGATGAGGATGTTAGGGAGAAGGTTGGGGTGAAAGGTGGAGTGAGAGTTGGAGTGACTTTAGCATTTTCCTACAGAATATGTGTCATCACTCTGTTTTGGACATAGAAACCAATAATGGAAAGTTTCAAAACTAATTGAATATTGTACCATAACAAAAAGGTGAGAGTTATTGAGATGGCAGAGTTGGAAAGATGAGAGTTATTGTGAAACAAATGTTCTTCAAATGATAGGTAATGGAATACGATGTAAACAGCCTCTTGAAAACAGCCTCTCTACTTACGAGTGGGGGCAAGGTCTGCGTACACACATCCTCTCCAGACCCTACTCTCGTGGGATCCAATTGGGTTGTTGTTGCATGAGATACGATGTAATTATATCATATATGTTGATATCCTTTCTTATTATGGATTCTAGAACACTGTGTTTAGTTCAAGGAAATCAAAAGATAAAGAAAAGAAAATAGGAAGGAAAAGAAAAGTTTAGTAAAGTGTAAAGTAAAATTGGAAATGTGATTTTCCTTTCATTTTGTGAGGAAGAAGAGAGAAAAATCGGTAACGTTAACATACACCCATCACCAATTCCCCATGTGTGGGATATAATGGGAACTTGTTTGGGAACATCTTCTTCTATTAGCCTTAGCGTTTTGAAATAATTTGTTAATGGTGCAGATTAAATTTGAAAATGCTAAAGTTAAACGTTGTCATTAAATAGCCTTTTTAAAAAACTAAAGCTAACCGCTAAAATTGTTGCCAAACGGGCATTGGGCCTATTGTTGTCATTGTCTGTTGTATTCACTCGTGTTTGTTACTTTTAATACCTTTGAATCTATGGGGCAGTGACATTTGTCGAGTACAGTAAATATCACCTTAAAATCCACAGCAATTATTAAGAATAGAAGGTGTACATCTTACTTGTCGAGCAAGTCGATTAGTTCCAAGTGACTTTGCAACCAAACTCCAAAGCTCTGCCCCAACAGAGTCCCATAGTGGGTCCTTGAAGCATGACATAGGAAGCACTACAATATCACCCAAACGCTCCCATCTAATGAGAAAAGGTCCGTTCAATATAAATATCATCAAAAAGGTGCAAGTTTGGTGTAACACTGAATTAGGTACAGCATTCTTGGTCCAAAAGTGTCATAAAAATGCAGTTTACTTCTAGCAATTCAGAAAAAAGGGTCAGACCATATAGGTCATGATGTGCTTAAGACCTTGTTTGGTTGGGGGATTTCCAACGGAAGAGGAGGAGATATATTCAGTTAAATACTCGTAATTTTTGTTTACAATACTTGGTTGGGAAAAAAAGCAAAAATAAGAATATATAAAGAATGAATAATAATTTAACTAAGAAAGATAATTCTTTAACCAAGTAGAAACCTATTTCCTGATACATCACTAACAAATATAGGTTAAACAAATTAGAACCCCAATCCAAACCCTTTACCCCCCCCCCCCCACCCCCGAGAATTCCCAAACCAAACAATGACTAAAAGATATATAAAAAGCTTTAAAATGAAACCTTGATGGCAGCTGCTCTAAGAGTTGCAAGGGCAATCCTCTTTGGCTGAGTAAATAGGCTATTGATTCCTTCATTACTTCCAAAGGAGTGGGTGATGCTTTTTTCACTTTTAGAACTTCATCTTCCATTTTTGTTGCATGACATTCCATCACAATTTTCAAGGCTGTTGAAATATCTTTAGAATGGTCTTCTCTCTCAACGAGTGTTTTAGAAGAATCATAACAAGTTGAGTCTTGTTTCTTAACGGGAAATATTGAGCAAAACATTTCTGTCACTGGCAAACATATATGCATTCCATCATCCCGAGAGTAAACTTTTCTCCCAAGATCTAACCACCCAAAGTTTTTCAATATGTCTTTCACCAACTTTGCGTATTTCTTTTCGAGGCTTAAAACCCAATAGGAAGCATCACTAAGTTTTTGACTACTTTCAGCAGATTCTCTATGCTCTTCACTCTTCATGGACAACAAAGGAAGAAGGCTTATTTTCACTGGTTCGCTGAACTTAGTCCCAAATGCGTAACACGCGGCCCCACCACCAATTATAACTAGATCATCACCTACAACATTGGCAGTGCTTCGAACCAAGAGATCCTTACCCAAGGAATTGACAACAATATGTTTCCACTGGTGGGAGCGCATATCAAGCAACGACAGCTTGTGCTGACTTTGACTAACGGGACATCCTCCGATAATACCTAGAAAATCCTTATAAACAAACATAGAGTGGGAAAACCTAGGACTTGGAGGTTTCCCCGGGATAGTTTCCTTCCTCCAGATAAGTGTTTTTGTGTCAAAACTAAAAAGGTCTCCTAGAGGTCTCTCCCCATCATATCCCCCGAAAGTATATAATAGGGTCCCGTGTGCTACCATAGAATGGGAGTGACATGGACATGGCAGTTCTCCTCTGACTTGTAGTTCGTTCCATGTCAATGCTTCCGTGTCAAGAACATGCAGTGATGACAATATTACAGCATCATTGTGGATTCCCCCGAATATATAAATTTTTGAGCCTACTGCTGCTGCTGCATGCCGATGCCTGAATGATGATGTGTTTAAATTTTAGAAAATATTAATAAACTTTAGAAGTTTAAAAACAACAGATGGAGAAAATAGTTTTTGTCTGAAATCGTATATAAATTTTGTATACAATTTGAATCTCTTCCTAATGAGTTCACATAATATGCCAACATTCATCATCATCTTCTTCATACCCAGTCTTGCCGTCAAAACACAAAGTTCTTTTCCATAAGAGTTTGAACAGTAAAAATTTAAAAAAGAATATTTTCCTTGTGGTGCCAAACACAATAAATTAGTTTTAAGAATATTTTTCCATGTACAAACACATACAAATCCGTAAACATTTTCTGCAAAACTTTCTTATTGGACAGATAGGGTCCGATAGTAATAATAATAATAATCACCATCATAATAATAACAAATAATACTCCATTCGTCCCAATTTAAATTGCCTTTTTCGGTTTATTATGTTTGACTTGAGTTTTTTAAAATACAATTTATTTGAGACTGGGGTAGAATTAAAAAATAAAATTTACAAATTTAAAACTACATCAAAAGTTCTACGAAACAAGAGGTGACAAGACTACATTATTTTATCCAATGAGTAACAAAAGAGTAAATTCCATAAAAAGTCCCCAGTTATAGGTTGTTTTACATATCTAGTCCATACATATCAAATATTACTAATTTAGTCCTCAATTATTATATTCATTTTCACGAATGGTCCTTTGTTAACATTTCCGTTAAAAACATGGATAAAATTGTAAATTCACACTCCTTTCCCTCCTCAATTAAGCTTCCTCCCTCCCCTCGCACTCCTTTCTCAAACCCGTCGCTGAGTTTGAAGCTTTGAACCCAAAACCGAAATCACCACTCTTCTCTCAATTGTTTGTCTAAATGATGGAACCCAAATTCGAAACCAGTAACCTTCATGGATGAGTTTTAATGTTTATTTTCTTTGCAATTTCTTGAGACCAACTGATAAAACTCATCCATAAAGCTTATTGGTTTTGATTTTAGGTTCCATCAGGAAGACTAATAATTGAGAGAGAAATGATCATTTCAGTTTTGGGTTTAGAGCTTCAAACTCAGAAACGAATTTGGAAAAGAGTACGAGATGAGAGAGGAAGCTTAATCGAGGAGAGAGAGGAGTGTGAATTTACAATTTTATCCACGTTCTTAACGGAAATGTTAACGAAGGACCATTCGTGGAAATGAATATAATAATTGGGAACTAAATTAGTAATATTTGATATGTAGGGACTAAATATGTAAAATGACCTATAACTGGGAACCTTTTATGGAATTTACTCGTAACAAAAATAGCAAAAGAAAGTGAAAGAAGTTTAGGAAACTTAATTTGGGACAGAAAGAGTAATAATAATAATGAATAATAATAAAAAATGAAAATTAAAAAAAAAATATCAGAAATAAAAATTAATGTAGGCCTACAATCCATTAAGTAGAGCACTATTGGAAAATGATTAATAAATCACCTTGACGGGAATAAAGAGCCAGAACATTGCAAGAGCCTCCATTCTTTTTTTACCAAACTAAAAGCCCACACATCATTCAGAACATTTAGTGGATCAGCTCTTCCACCGATTACATACATATGCTTTTCTACCATTGAAGATGTATGGCCCACACGTGATGATGGCATTCCCTGAACGTCGACAACTTCTAATTTACCAAATTGTAGGTCAAGAATCAACAGATCATTTCTACGGGTGTGTCTGCCTGGACCTCCAAACCCACCAAAAATTAGAACTTTCTTCTCAATTGCATCAATTGCAGAGGCAGAGTGACCCCAGAGATAAATTCTTTCAACGGACTCTCCTATGGTTAACATCTGACTACTAGACAGGTTGAAACTGGAAACAGTTGATGATCCTGTCAATGATTTAAAGATTCAGACTGGCTGTCACATTTAAGGGAATGCCTCCTGCAATTAGACATAGTAGTTAGACTACTACAATGCTCTCACATCATTACAAGTATAAATATTTTTGTAGACTTTTAGCCTTCTAGGTAGAAGAAAGTCCGTAAAGTTGCTTTTTTTACATAATTAAGCTGTTAGGGTATGTTAGAATCCCGGAAGTTCCAAGGGAATGGAAAAAATGATAAGGCTTTTTTTTGCTTGGTTTTATCTTGGAAATTGCAAAAGAGAATGTAATATGATATAAAATATACTAAACTTTTACTTAATATAGTAAAGATGAATAAATAAAATGAGTTTGAACCTTGAACAAAAATCAACATTGTATAAGCTTAGTTTGTACCAATGTTTTGCTACAACCCACATTTTCTTTTCTTAGGAAATTCTCTATTTTCCTCTTCATTTTATTTCCTCAACATTAACAGTCCATTTAAATTATCTTATCTAATATCTAGAGATTGTGCTTTCTAAATCCATGAAATATGCAGGAAATGAAATACAACTATAGCACAACCACATTTTTTGTCTCCACGTGTGTGAATGCCAACCCCTGTTTGGTTGAAGAATTATTAAGGCCAGTGAAGGGGAGGAGTGATATTAGTTATTCTTACATTAGATTGTTTAAAAGAAAGTGAACATGAAAGATTATATTGTACAGTTTTAATTATAGATACAGCCATCTTCTACTACAAGACTTCAAAAATATAGATTAAATCAATAAAACTAAAATCAATCCTCCCATCTAAATTCTCCAAACCAATCAAGCCCTTATTGGAATTGTCCAGAATAAGATAGCTATTTTTTCTACCATGATAAATAAGTGAGCAGCTAATAGTCCATAACACTCTACTCAAACACCTAAGATAAACAGTCAAAGCACAAGGCAGTGTAAATCCATAGAAAGATAAAATCGGGTAAATCCACTGAATTGCAATTACCACATTTTGTACTGTCGAAACGTTTGCTTTGATCGTCCTCACTGCTATTCATACAGCCTTTGGAAGAGTTTCTCACGAATTCCGACTCGGGTCCATCAAGACAAGCTGAAGCTTCATCAGAATCCACTTCAGAACAGCACAAAAGCTTTCCGTTGCAACTATGAGGCCCAAAAGATCCTTCTTTTAACAAGGCATCAAGAAACCCATCAGTTCTCTTCCTATTAGCATCCATCTTCTCATTTGCAAGTTCAGCAATGTACTTCAAGTATTCCGGTGACACCATTATCCTCTCGCTACAGCCCAAAGGCACCTCTAATCGGATCGAGCACCTGATAGCAATGATCACTCGCTTGTTAGTAGCACTGGTGATCCCACTCTCCCTAAATCCACAAGAAATAGCCAATGCCACCAACCACTGAGCTGCCTGAACATCCATACACTCTATTGCAATGATCAGAGGCTCGAACCTGAACACAAAACTGTGGCCTCTATAGGACTGAGCCAACTCGCCCCCGAACAGAAGTCGGGAGACTGAATCGGGATCAACTGGGTCGTGGGAGATGAAGACCCACTTCCCGCCTTTGGATTTCACGGGGCTGGTGGAAGAAGAGGCGGTGTGGTGGGCGAAGACGGAGATGCGGCCAGAGCAAGAGCTGGTGGTGAAATACAAAGGGTGAGAGTTGATGGCGGCGAGTAGAGGAACGATGGGTGCGTCTACGTTTCCTTTCGGAGATTTGTCCGGCTCCGGCGAGTTCATCGCCGCTAAAGTCGAAGCTTTCCTCTTCTCAAACTCCATCTTCTTCACAGAGGTTCACAAGATTCAGGCAGGGTTTTGTGCTTATATTTTGATGATAGATTTTTGGGCTTTTTCCTTTTTTAGGGGCCATTTTTCATATTTTCCAAATTTTATGAAATTATTGGGTTGAGACTTGAGGGTGGGTGGGCCTTAATGGGCCGGAGTGTACACCTTAGTTTTGGTCACTACCCACTTCTTATTTTATATAGAGTAATTTTTTTTAAAAATTAATTTATTTAAAAACTTTTCCTTCTGTTAAAGTTGATTTTAAAAGGAAAAAAAGTATTTTTTTAAATAAATTTATTTAAATACCTTAGTTTTGGTCACTTGTTATTGGATAAAGCTACTTGTATCCCATGTTTTTGTACCCCACTTTGTACCCTGCAGGTTTGCACCAACACTTTGTGTTGGTGTAAAACTAATTTTTGTTAATACACAAACACTTTGTATCCGTGTAAATTTTTGTTAACATACCAACACTTGTGTCGGTGTAAACCATCAAAATGTTTGTGTATATTGCGGTGTACAAATGGGATACAATTTGTGGCGTAAGTGTAGCATGGCCCCTTGTTATTTTATGTAGAGTAATTTTTTTAAAATTAATTTATTTAAAAAAAAATTCTTCTGTTAAAATTTTTTTTAATGGGAAAAAAGATTTTTTCTAAATAAATTTATTTAAATATTTATATAAAATTAAAGTATAAAAATTATTCAAATATTTTTGGACTACCTATAATGCTAAGGTACGGAAAGGGGAGGCCATCTCCCCTTCGAGAGTGTGTGCACGGGCTCGAACAACCTCTAACAACCAGTGGGCAATGACGATATTGAGGCAATGACGGATTGACAGACAAGTCGAGGAGGCACTATGCTTTGTTAGGAGCGAACACATCCTGATTTCCTTTAGATTAATGTAAATGTCTCGATATGATTTTTTAATGGATCACAAGAAAGCTTCTAATCTGCAACGGAAAAATTTCGTGGCAGAATTTGAAATTCCGTGGCAGATTTCTATTCTGCAACGGATCTGCAACGAATTTCTTCTGTCGCAGAAAAGTTGTGGCAAATTAAATATTTGCGACGGAATTCACAATCTGTGGCAGATCTGCGACGGACCTGCCACGAGATTTTCATTTTTTATCAAACAAAATCAGCGAAGAAATTAGCAACGGACATTCATACAGTTCTCAACATGAATCAAAATTGACTCGAACTCGAAATAACAAGAACTCGAAGTGATCGAAATTGAACCCGACCTGACCGATTTGCTAGCTCTAAGTCAGGGGGCGGACCCCTGAAAAAGAAGAGGGCAAACCGAGCAGAACAGGAACAGAGCAGAAAAGAAAAACAGAAACCCCGAGCAGAACAACACAACCGAGAATGAGTAGAACACAAATCCAGAGTTTCCCAAATCCAATTAAGTTCCACCACAGTCCAACCCAAACAATTCAACATTCATAAACACAAATTCGACGTCAATTGCACAAAAATATATCAATGAATCCTAATCTATGAATCGATCCTAACGAGAGATAAATCACTCACCTCGATTAACTTGGCAAAGAAATCTCAATTGAATTAATGCAGACTCTGACGACCTCCGTGTAGCTCCGGCGATGTCTCCGGCAACTCCTCCTGTGGACGGGAGTTGTATGCGGAGAAGAAAGAAGGACCGTATAACTTTTTTTGGTCAAAATTGGTAAACTTTGACCTTAATTTAAATAAAAATGATATTAGATATTGATACAAAAATAATTTTATTAGATTTATTATATCAAATATTTTAAAATATTATTTTATCTAATTCAAATACAATATATATTTTATTTAATAATAGATCAAATGTTAAAAATAGTTGACGAAATTGAAAAAAGTTAAAACTAGACAAATACTCAGAGACGGAGGTATTAGAATATAATGGCACACTATTAAAAAAAATTGCCAAGAATTGAGAAAAAAGTTGGCGAGCTCAAAAAAGGAAAGTAAGAAAAAAAAATGAACGAAAAGACTATTTAATACTCCATCCGTCCCGAAAAAAAGTTTACATTTTAACTTTTAGTCATTTTTATTGATGGTTGACTTTGGAGTAAATTAGTCCAAAATATCCTTACCACTACTAGCTTTACCACACCACCAATTTCTGCCCCGTCTCCGCCAGCCTCCCTTCGCGGCCACCCCCCACCACAATCATCAGCCTCAACATCACTGCCAACCCCACCATCTCTGCCAGCACTCCCTTCGTCACCGCCAGGCGCTTACCCCCATCGCCTCCATCCCCTATGACAACCACCTGTCATACTACCACTGTCAATCACACCATCTTCGCCAGCACTCTGTCACCACCGGTCCCCCATCACTTCTAGCACCTTCGCCGCCATCTCCCATCTCTGTAATTGCAGATCTTTTTAGATCTAGAAGAAAGATGGAGAAGTAGGATGAGGAAAGAGAAAAGTCAGATCTACACAAAGAGAAAGGAGAAAAGAAAAAAAAAAGTCAAGAGAGAGAAAGAGTGAGGATAAGAGAAAGAATGAAGATAAGAAGAGAAAGGGGCGGTGGAGAATAGAAAGGAAGGGTGGGAAAAAAATAAGGAAAAGGGAAGGAAAAGAGAAGAGAAAGAAAGAAAGGTAGAGAAGGATATTTTTGAAAGAGTGTGGATTAAAATTAGAAATGTAAACTTTATTCTACAGAAAAAGGAGAAATGTAAACTTTTTTACGGACGGAGAGAGTATACAAAAATTAATTTGAATACTCCCTCCGTCCCAAAAAGTCTTTCCTGTTTACTATTACGATCTCTCAATAACTCTTACTCCCTCCGCCCCCCTGTATTTGTCCACATTTGACTTTTGGAATAGTTCATCTAAGCACTTTAACTCATCAAATTCTCTCAATGTGTAAGTCTAAATATAGTCATGTGTGATCTTGTTTGATTTGTCGTAAGAGCATCTCCAGTGTAGAGGCTATATGCTAAAATTTACACAATTTGCACTTCGTGTTTAACTTGTTAACATTCCAAGGGAGAGGGTAAAACAAATGCTAAAATACAATATAGGGTAAAATACAATTGACAAAGTGTATATATACAAGTTGGTAGTAGATAGGAACATGAATAAATATAAAGTATGAAGTATATTATACAAAACATGGTTGGAGTAGGTATTAAAAAGTGGAAGTGTAAAATAATGTTGATAGTGTAAAATGTAATTTACACTACCAATTTTTACACTATACATTGGAGATGCTCTAACATATAGATTATTAATATATAATTTTTATAATTTTTTAATATACAAATTACAAGATAAAATGGATTAAAGAAGTGCATTGGATAGTGTGTATAAATGAAAGTGGACAAATATAGGAGAACGGAGGGAGTATTTGTTTGCGTGCTTTCATTGGTCATTTGATATAATAAAATATTCTTGTCACCTTTTATTTTGTAGGGTTTTAAATGTAGTTTTTAAATATAATTTTTTATGTGTTATTTCCTTACTAATTTGCAAATAAAATCAATTTAAAATCTACGAAATTTCACACGTTAATCAAAATAGGAAATTCTTTTTGGGACGGAGGAAGTACAAAATAGGGCACTGTACCATATGGGGCGAAAAAAACAACGATGCTTATCCCTTCTATTCGCTTGGCCCTTGCACGTTGCACACGTCATCTTTCTCAATGATTGAGGACGTATGGGCCCCCCCCATTCTTTGTCTCCATCCATAAAACACGAAGAAAAACTTCTACGAGTATTCCTATTTCATACCGAATACCATTATGTTTGTCGGAGGAAGAAAAAAACCCCGCAACTTGGTTTTTTTAATCAATGACACAATATTTTGATCATAAATTATTTAAAAATATATTTAGTCATAATACGTATAAATTAAATAAAGTGGTTAAAATATAATTTTGATATACCAAAATTTTGAAATATTTAATTATTTAAAAGTATATTAAATTTGTGATCAAATTGTTAATTACACAGTTTACATGACGTCAAATTTTCGTAATCGTTTTGGGACAAAGTAGGTAAAAAATACTTGGGCACACCAAGTTATGCTCAAACGTGCACACCAACACCGCCTTTACTATAGATTTCGAAGTGTAAATAAAAAAATTGATGGATAGATAAAAAAAAATGTGTGGTTGAATAGGTGATGTAGTACTAATTATACTTTTTTCATATTTTACGGTAAAAGGATACCTTAGTTTGACTAAAAATTCAAATTGTGACTATCTTTTATGAACAAAAAAAATATAGAATTATTGTTTTAGTAAGGTTGGAATCTATGACTCCACAAGGTGTTTCGCACAATGTAATATGTTAATTATTATTTCACTCAAAAATAATTTTAAACTTTAAGAACATTATTATATCAATTTAAAAAAGAAATTCAAAAAACCGTGATTAATAAAAAACAAAAAATGAAAAAAATAGAAAAAAAATAAACAAAAAAAAATAAAAAATGAGCACCAGTGCCCTATATGGTTTAAAAAATAGACACAAATAATTTCTTTTTTGTCGGAAAAAATGGTCAAAAAATAATCAGAGAAAGTATGAGTGTAAGATTTTAATTTGAAACCACGTAAGCTTTAGAAATAAGTTTTGAAAACATGTAAGTATTGATATGTGTTTTTCAAAGGAAAAACGGTAATGATTAATTACCGACAGTTAATCTCTCTCTCTCACTCTCTGAGTGAATGAATGGGCTAATCTTTGTTTATTGATCCATTAAAACTTTGACTCTAATCTTATTACTATAAATACGGAGTACTTAAATAGTACAATCCCCAAATCTCCTCTCTTTCCTTTTTCCACTAATATTTAAATTGGGTATTTATTTATACCCTCCATCTCAACTTCTCAACCCGTCCTTTTTCTTTCTCTTTTGGAAATCAACTCAGAGAATTGAAATATTTATATGACAGTTCATGTATGATTACCAGTGATTTTCATCTTTAATTTCGATTTTTTCTTTCCAATTTTGATTTTTTTTCATGCCCGTCGTGTGTTTGGGGGAACGCGAATGTCGAAGGCTTTTTCTGTCTGTAGATTTATTGAGCGCGGGATTCGAACCTAGATTCGAATTTTCAAAAGGGATTTGATTTGCGAAGATTTGGAATCTAACTGAATGTTGAATCTTATGATTGTTATTATTTTTTGTTTCAGAAGTATTGGATTCTGAGGTTCTGAACATATAATAGCTCTGGAATATGGAGAATTCAATGTCTGAGCGGAGTTTATACATCGAAAGCGATGAGGAGGAAGACGAGAGAGGCGAATATGGAGTTGGCGATAGAAACGGATCTGACTTCTCCAATTGCTCCAATGAGAATGAGAACGAGAACGATCAGCAGCAGAGTAAACCTAATTCATACAGCAATGTATGGCCTCAGAGTTACAGGTACAAATCACCTTCTTCCTTTTTTTTATATATATATTAAATTCTATTGTTGAAGTGTCCCAGGTCAGGAAAATAGAGAAAAAACACTGTATTAAGAAAGCAATTACATATAATTAATTGAATTTGACCTTAATTGTGTATAATCATTCTATCAACCTGGTGTGATTTGACCTTAATTGTGTTATTATCATTCTATCAACCTGCTTTGCCCCTCTAGTTAGGGGAGAGGTTGTTTGTATGATGGACCCATACATTGGGCCATAAAGAACATGAAAAGTAGGGTTGATGCATCTAGTCCCAAAAAGGAGTGCTATTTGACAACTTATTCTTGCCCCCCCCCCCCCCCCCCCCCCAAAGTCATACTTCCTTTGTTCCAAAACCTTTCATGTTTTTATTTAATACTCATTTTTAAATATATCATTGGTATAAATCTTAACCACATAATTTTACTTTTTAAATTTCATGAAGAAAGGAGAAGTTCAGTTTTGGACGAAGAGAGTATTTGATCAAAAAAATTATTTTTATTTTATTTTATTTTATGTTTTTAATTAATAAAATTTTCCTAAATAAGTTAAGTATTACTCACTTTGTCCTAAAAAGACACCATAGTTTGATTTTTTGGTCAAACAGTGCAAAACTTTGACCATAAATTGAATATAGTTTTAATTAATTAAATGTTATAAAAATTTGATTTATCAAAACTATATTTTAAAATGAAACTAAATTTTAATTATAACTAAGTATACATTTTCTATAATTTGTGGTCAAAATATTGTACAATTTGACCACAAATGTCAAATTGTGGTAACCTGTTTTGGACGGGGGGAATACTTTAAAAAGAAAATAAATTTATGAAACATAGTAGTCTTTATGATTGATTATTTCTAACACCTATATCTTGCTACAATTGAAAGAAAGAACCAGAAAGAGTACTAGATGGAGAGAGTATTTTATAACTTCTTGTTTTCTAAAAATGGAAACCAAAACAATTTTTTAATTCTTTAAAAAGAAAGTAGATATGCTAGGAGAAGATGGACGGAGTAGATTTTAGTTGGCCAACTCCACATGGGCAGAACAAGAAAATTTATAGTTGGGGCCAGATAGTCTTTTGTAGTATGTCCCATTCCAATTATTGTTTGGGACTAGATCATAAGATGTTTTGTAAAAAAGTTATGGGTTTAGGAGCATCAGCTGAAATCAAGTCACCTTTTTTATTAGAAAAAAAAGCCAAAAATTTGTAGATTATGGTTAATTTATAACAGCTTACTTCTTTCCTTTCAGTTTCTCTTTTACTTTAAAGCTCAGTTCTATTGAAACTAAACAATTTTGATTATTTCCAAAACCACTTTTTCAGCAAGCCTATCCAAACAATGATTGATTCAAATTGTTATCGGTTGCAACATTTATCTATGATATAATTGTTTTTTATTGGAGAGATTCTGGAGGTCTAGGATTAGGGTGGTAGGGTAGGTTTTGGGCAGGGGAGGATCAATTTGAGTAGTATGTGGGGGGATGGGTGGGTGAAAAATTATTCATATAATATTTAAAAATGATAAATTATAAGAGTATTTTAAAAACAGTTCTCTTTTTTGACAATAAGAGTTGTCATATTATGAGAACAAGTGAACAGAACCATTGAGGCACCTACCTATCCCCCCTGCCCCTGCTTGGATTGCCGATTGACATCAGTAATTCATCGATTTAGGGGGCTTTTGGTAGCAGAGACATCATTTTTACAAACGGAGCAATGTGCCTGTTTTCATAATATGACAACAAAATCTGTTGTCAAAAGAACCGGGGTGTTAAAAATGATATTATTGTGATTTTGTGGATTGTGGAATGAAATTGTTGTGTGAGAAAAAAATTGAGAAAAGCAAAAGATTTAAAAGTTAAAAGAATATTATCTCAAAGTAGACATATAAAAATTATCTAGAGAATAAAATCTAAAAGTGAAGTATTTAGAATATGATAACTAAACTAAGTTATTATGTACTCCATAAATTATGTTTTTCTTTTTTGGGACCTTTTCATTTGAATTATTTGAATGCGTGTTTGAGATTTTTTTTGTCATTTCACTTTTTTTTAAATAAAAAATATGGGGCGCTGCCCCCTGGCCCTGTGTAGTTCTTGCCTCTATTTGCCCAATGTGCCCCCCTGGTCACTGTTTTTTCGGGATCCACCTATGGTTTTGGGTAGACCTTAGAAGGCTTTGGTAGGGTAGGTTTTCGGGTTCAGGATTTAACCAGGGTTTTGTGGAGGACTTGCTTTCTTATTTTGTTGTATCGATGTGTGTGTTTGCTTCTGCTGTATTCATCTCTGTCTTTTCTCTTTCCTTTACCTTCTATTATTTTGTTGTTTTAATATATTTTTAAGCTATCAAGAACAAGCTCAAAGAGAACCAACTACACTGATGGTCAAAGTGTTAAACACTGAGTTTTTCCTCCTATCAGTTAACCTTTTACAGTGAAACCCCAAGTGTTAGTAATTGCACATGCATCAAATTTGAAAGATTTATGTGGTTTAATATTATCAATGTACTTGGAACAGGCAATCTATTGATATGTATAGTAGTCTACACTCTCCAAGTATAAACTTTCTTGGGACACCCTCATTGTCACGGTTAGGCAGCTCGTTTCTTTCCTCGACGCTTACAAGGAGACACACTCCCGAGATTTTGCCCACACTGCATAAACCACTCTTACCGCCACAAGAAGAGGACAAACAAAGACGAAGTTCCCAAGCTTTACTTCCTCCTATACCCTCAAGGTCATATGTGGTAAAGAAAGTTACCCATGATGGGAAATCCTCTACATTCACACCTGAAGCTCCCATGCCTCAGAAGAGCTCCTTTGGCCAAACTGTGGTAAATGGTATATTTTTTAACCACCTTCAAGGCTTTAAGATATGATGTTCATTGTTCACCTGTCATTTGAAATTACTACCTCTGGTTCAAATAACAATCATTTTGTTGGAAAATTTTTATTTTACACTGTGTGTCGTTTTATAAAGCTAAGCCAATACTTATTATTCATTGCTACATTTCCTGTTTTGTATTCCTTTAGGACTCCTATGCAGAATTTATCATCAACGATAACTAAACCAATTAATTTGGTGCAGTCATTGGTTAAGGATAAGTTGCAGACAATGCTATAGATTTGAAAAAAATGCCCTTCAAATGAAGAATTATCTCTATGCATACTGTGCATTAATTAAATACCGTAGTAATAGTTAAGTGTAAGCTTGCGAAGTTTTTGACCATATAATAGCTCCGTCATCTGTGTGATTTCTTCAAAAGCTACACTTATTGTGAACCAGATGGAGCATTCACAGTGGTGAATGTACAAAAGTATTTCTTTGAATACGTTGAAATTTATCTTTACAAATTCAGTTTTATGTTTAAGCAGCATAAGGCCAACTAATCCACAACCAAAGTATAGTAACTGATATATATCTGCTTGTTTCAAAACAGGCATTAATGTTTTATGTGGAGTAGGAATCCTTTCAACTCCTTATGCTGTTAGACAGGGTGGATGGATTGGGCTTTCTATATTGTTTTTCTATGCTATTCTTTCTTTCTACACCGGGATTCTTCTGCGTCACTGTTTAGACAGCCAACCAGGGCTTGAGACCTATCCCGACATTGGGCAGGCTGCATTTGGTTCAGCTGGACGGGTTGTCATTTCTGTAAGTTTTTCTTTCTCAGTTCTTAAAAAGGGTTTTAGTTGCCTTGTAAATTCATCCAAGGGTCAATTTCGATTGATGGGTTTGGAAGATTTTGGAGGAAAGTTTTTGAAGGACTTTGTCTATATCTTGATAAATAGACAACAAGAAATGCAAAAAAGTTGTATGATCCCCTATTATATTATTCCTTCTATTTTTATAAAGTGTCAAATATAGACGGAACATCAAGATACAGACTTAATCCTCCAAAGTTCAAACTCTTCCCCCACCAAAACTCCCAATAACCTCCACCCAAACTGATATTAAGGCTTTCACTCAAAACCGATGTTTTATTAAAACCCAGATGATTTTATGTTTTCAGTTTATTGTCTATTAAACATTAAATTTATCCTGGAAATTTTAAGTATGTCTTGCACTGACTCCATTTTTTTGGCCCTTTCGTGTTTTGTGGATGCAGATTATTTTATATGCAGAATTATATGTAAGCATAAATGCCTTACCTACCAAGTCTTCAACGACTTTTAAATTTTCAATTTCAAGAACTAGCATCTATTAAGATGAGCTTATCTCTGGGTTAATGGTTGCAGGCATGTTGTATTGAGTATATTATTTTGGAAGCCGATAACCTGTCATCTCTATTTCCAAATGCACATTTGAGTTTGGGAGGATTACATTTAGATGCACACCATCTTTTTGCACTTATTGCAACCCTGGCTGTTCTTCCTACAACTTGGCTGCGTGACCTCAGTGTTCTTAGTTATTTATCAGGTGATGAGCAAATTAGAAACTAATTAAATTAGTTAGTATCTACTGTTGGAGATTGAAAAAAAGGCTTCTTTATGCATGTGCTTATTTTGAAGTTCTTTTTGTTTTAGCTGGAGGAGTTATTGCATCTCTAATGGTTGTTGCTTCCTTGTACTGGGTTGGTTTGGTCAATCACGTTGGATTCGAAAACAAAGAGACCACATTGAATCTGTCCACTCTTCCGGTGGCAGTTGGTCTCTATGGTTATTGTTACTCGGGTCATGCTGTGTTTCCCAACATATACTCATCAATGCAGAAACGTAACCAATTCCCTGCAGTCCTCCTAACCAGGTATATACTTCCACATCGAATAAATATGAATGAATGAAAACTTTTATAGTTAGCTTCTTTACAATCGTCACTTCACCTATTGAATTTTTTGATTAAAAAAACTAACACTTTTTTTTGCATCTTTCCTTAACAATTTCCTTTCCTTCCTAATTTCCCAAACCAAACATAGTGTTTTTTAGTTAGCACAACACTTATTCTTTAACACTCGTGTTGAAAGCAGCTTTGGGATAGTGACTTTGCTGTATGGTGGAACGGCTGTGATGGGATATAAGATGTTTGGAGATTCTGCACAGTCACAGTTCACTCTAAATATGCCAAAAGATTTAATCGCCTCCAAAATTGCAGTGTGGACAACGGTTGTCAATCCACTCACCAAGTATGCATTAACGGTTGCTCCAGTGGCATTGAGTCTCGAAGAATTGATACCCTCCTCGGGCAAAGTCAAGTCTCGGATCTATTCCATCTTCATCAGGACAGCTTTGGTTATATCCTCCTTAATTTTTGGTCTCTTGATACCTTTCTTTGGTAAGCTCTCATCTCTCTGTTTTATGCCGGGAAAAAAACCTTGTCATTTGTGGATGGAACTTATCTACCCATTATTCCTACCTTATCGAACATTTCGTGCATCATTTTCATCACAGTAAATCTTGCATTTTACAGGTCTCGTTATGTCATTTATCGGATCATTCCTCACGATGCTAGTTGTAAGTAACCTATTCCTTCGGTCCTACCTATTTTGACTCCCCCTTTCTTTCAGTTTCAACCATGTATATATTGATTGATTCAGTTTCTCGATCTCCATCTCTCTGTGCAGACACTAATACTTCCCTGTGCATGTTATCTGAGTATACTGAGGGGGAAATTAAGCTACGTCCAGGTACCCAGAGACTCTCGTCTGATTGCATTAGTTGAATAGGTTGATGATGAGATAAAACAGTGCAAAACCCACCTTTTTTTTAAATGTCTGAAATGCTTATTATGTAAAAAAAAAAAACTTTTGTGGTGCCGAACCGGCTCTTAACCGTTAAACTTTGGTGTCTGAGAAAAGCCAAATTGTGTTTGCAGGCAGGAGCTTGTGTATTGGTGATGGTAGCAGGTGTGGTTTCATCAGCTTTTGGAACATATTCAGCCATTTCTCAGATTGCTCAGAATCTCTCTGGTTAAGCAATCTGGGGATATACCCTTTTACTTCAATTACTTGTATTCATTCTTCCACAGCACTCATTTTATAATACACCTTTATAATTTCTTAATTAATTTATTACTTTTTCTTTCCTTTTCAGTAATTGATTAATTAATTACTTTTGTTTTTTTGCAGTCTAATTCAACTTTTCCAAATAAAAAAAAGTACAAAATTAGAGCATTTAGATCAAACTAGAAGCAATGAAGCATTAAAATAAACTGTTCAAATGCATGATGCAATATAATCTTAGTTTTATTAATAAACCACTAAGTAGGCACCCTTTCATAAGTAGGCACCTTCCTCTAATATCAAATTACTCCCTTCCAAAATGAGCACTCAATCCAATGGGGTTGTATTTAATATTTTCATTTTTATTATTATGTTTATTATTACTACTAGCTAGGGAAACATTATGTTATTTCTTGCCAAAGTGATGGACGATCTTTTCATAGTACTTCCAATCAGGATGTGAAGGCGTTATCGGAGGTTGTCCAATGCGATTCTCCTTCACATAAGTAGGAACATCATCCACTTCTGCAACCCCTTCCAAAAAACTTCGTAACTCGCCCGTTTGTCCTACAATGTCAACAGATAAACCACAACAAGAACACCAACATCAACAATAACAAACATAGTAGAATCACTGCCCGGAAAGGGTGAATGTGCACATACTTTATCATTACTTAAAAATCACACATTAAGTAAATGCAATATAATTTTGTTACATAGCCTTGCTCACCTAAAAATGTGTCCCTAGGATTTGGTTTTTTGTATGGTTGCGGAAATATAGCCGAGTCAACCTGCAGTGCCTCCCAAAAAATGGGAAAAAATTGTAAATACTTGTTTTGTCCAATAAACATAAGAAAGATGATTTTTAAAAAATAAATTTAATTTGCATATAAAGACAAGCGGGGCGGATACGCACCGGGTTGAGGAGCGATACGTGGGGCTCGGTATCAATCAACAGAGTATTAGAAGCTGAATATTGGCCATTTTTCCATGGAAGCGTAATGGGATATTTCTTCCCCCAAAGATCTTCCAAACGCTTGAGGAATATGGGTTTTTCCTCCTTTTCTAGACAATAAAAACCAGAATCTTCACATTCCTCTTGTGCCTGTATAAATATATCATTGACATAAACAAAACCGGAGTAAATAAATAAATGAATAAACAAATGTGATTCCAATTTTAACACCATGTATTTTAGACATTTTTATCAAACACATCAACTAGCAGTTTGACCAGTTAAAAATGCTTTCTATCTAGGCAAAATGCCCTAAAAAACACCACATAGCTCAGCATTATACCAATAATCAGACATAACCTTTGAGACAAAAATATTTACCTAAAAGGATGAGTCTTATTATCAAACATCTAAGAACACCTAATGTTATTACGGGACAGAAAGAAATGTGTATGTATTTAAAAAATAAATATGCACTTTTCAAGGATTACATCTTCAAGATTTTATGCTTTTCTTTCATAAATTGGAAGTGTTATTGACAACAAAATGAAAAAATTCTTTTAGCAACAAAATGAATAATATGCAATTTTTAAATATGCATGCTCTAAATATATGCAAAGAAATAAATGGGCATATATATGCTGGGTATACAATACACAAAATTTATTAAATGTACAACCATCAGCTTCAAAATGTGCATCCTCTAAGTATATGCAAAGAAATAAATATGCCAAATGATTATTTTTCTAAATTGTAAATGAGCATAATGTACAATAAACACCATAATGCATAATGTAGGAACTCCCAAGAAGAAGAAGATTACTCACCCAAACAAATGCCAACTTGTGCCTATTTCCATGACCAGTGATACAGCTCAAAACAGCATCAATATTATGGCTATAATTATAAATATTTATCAAAACAATCAATCACCAAATCATTTATGCTATACTTCCTCCGTCCCGTAAAACATTTCAATTTGAGCTAAACGAACACAATTACCTCTATTTTTTCTTAAATTGATATCTCAACTACCTCCTACGCCAATCTATTTTGACACTTCCCAAACCCTACTCTTTTCAATTGTCAACGTTCTACCTTGATCAAACTTATACGGTTTCTCATCCTAAAAATCAAAATAAGAAAAGTTTTTCGGGGCGTAGGTAGTACAATATTATAATGTTAATTTTATTATGAAAAAATAAATTACTCCCTATTTAAAAATTAAAAAAAAAAACTCACTCTCTGGCAGACGACCATAACCCGACCACAAATCGATCAAAGCAGAACTTCATGAACTCTGTACATAAAGGCCTCTTGAACACTGCTTCAAAAAATCAAAATTTCACAGAGAAATCAAAATTGGGAGAGAAACAATAAAATGATTTTTTTTTTTAAAAAAAATCTGACCTAGAAATTTTCCATGGGTGACGTCAGGTTCGAAGCCGCGAACGGTGCGCCTATCTCTAACGTGCACCCGGCGCACCAGTAGATCGCCGAGACAGAGCACGAGGAGCTTCTTCTGAGGACCCAAATTCAATTTTTCCAGAGTGGAAGAAGATCTTCAACATCGTCTCCCACTCTCCCTCTTCATCGCTGCCGGAATCGTCGGAAACGGGGAGTTTTTGCTTCAGTTTGTCGCCCATTTTCCTTCTTGAGCTCTAATTAATGGCGGATTGAGCTTTTTAAATAAATACGGTAGACGGATAAGATTTTTTTTTAATTTAATTAATGCTAGTGTAGAAAAAATTAGTGAATCAAAGTCAAAAACACTGAAATTTAAGAACTTGAGCATTTCGAGATTTCGTTTGGCATTCTGGTAGATCGAGAAAGGAATTTGAACGGTTAAATTCTTTGGAAGGGATATTTTAACTGGGTAATTCAGTATTTAATGCGGCCTAGTTAGTTAATACGCGTATAATACACGTATTATATTATACTCACATACGTAAAATACGCGTATTATACTCACGTATATTTAAAATACACGTATATTTGATACTACACGTATATTTATGTATAGTACGTATGAATTGAATATTTTATTATAAATTTTTTTGTACAAAAACAAATATTAATTTGTTACAAAAATATTTAAACAAATATGAATAATACTTCATATGAGTTATACATACAATACTCAATCAATTTGAAAAAATATATACTCCATGCATCCCATTTTATATTCTGTTTTGAACATGGAACATATTTAAAGAAGTGAAAAAATAATGATTTTCCAAAAACGTCCCTATTTTTTTAGAGGGATGACGAAGAATGAGAAGATAAGGTAAAGAAGAATGACTTATTTTAGGGATAGTTTAGGTATTTTATCCTTAAAAGTTTACCATAATAAGAAACAAGCAACTTATTTTGGGATTAATAAAAAAGTAAAACAGAAAATTTAAAATGAGACGGAGGGAGTACTAACTACATTCTACAAAGAATTTACACTCTTTTGTCACGTTTAAAAAAAGACTTCACTCTTTCTCTTTTTGCATGTCTCAAAAATTCACTTTCTTTTTAGAAAGGAATGAATGACTCACAACTCTTGTTTGTTTTTTTCTTAATATATTCAAACTATAAAGTTTATATTTTTAACATTTTTTAAACTACGTACGTGAAAGTCAAATAAGGATATTTTTCAAATGACGGGAGTATATATTTTTTTCAAATAGATATGTTAAATAAATAGAGATTCTAATTTGAAAAAATCTATTGTAAATATTTTATTTAAAAGATTTTTGTATTTAGTTTATATGACTATAAGTCGATAAATATGTGTAAATTTGATGTTTATATGATAATATATATAAACATATAATAAGACGTATTTTAAAAATTGAAAACGTTTGAAACGCGTACGTATCTGTATCCGTATGCCGAACGTTTAGTATGCATAGTAAGCCGTATTTTATAAAATCCTAATGTATTATACACGAACATACGTATTTACGTATTATATGTTTGCCGTATATTACTAACTATGCATGGCGGATGGAGAATTGGACGGGAATGTTAGTGTTAGAGTTGCTTGGAAAAAGTTTATGTGTGATAATATGATTTTGTTCAGAATGAAAGCTAAGTTCTACTAGTCCGTAATATTTATGTTACATGGTGCAGACTGTTAGGCAATTAAGAAAACTCACATTCATAACTGTATGCTATAGTAGATGAGTAGGTTGAAAAGGATGGATAGGGTTCGGAATGAAATTGCCTAAGGATGGGTAGGCATGTCACATGTGGAAGATAAGCTACATGAAACTAGGTTTAGATGGTTTGGACATGTGAGGCAGTGCAATGCTAACGCGTCAATAGGAAGGTGCGTGATGCTTATGTTGGTGAGTGGGAGTAAGGAAAGAGATAGACCTAAGAAAAATGAAAGGAAGTGATTAGACAAGGCATATTATGACTTCTTGCCCTTACTAAGAATATAACCTTAGATATGATTATTTGAAGAAACAAGATTAGAGAAGTTAGATAGATCGCAAAATTAGAGAAGTTAGATAGATCTTTCGGGTAAGGTGGCAATTTTGGCACTTGTTGTGTGCTTTGTTTGTTTTGAATGTTTGTCTACTTGTAGTACGTACTTGTAGACAAATTCCAAGCTCTCCCGGATGGGTCTCTGCCCCTTGGACCCCGCCAGGGTCTGCAGCCTCTTGGACCCTGCTATCGAGGTTGCCCCCGGACCTCTGCTATGAATTCGTAACATCATTGAACGAGTGCGTACTCTGCACCTTCTAACTCATTTGATAACGTTTATTCAAATTCTTGTATAATTTAAACAAATTCAATCACATAAAATAGTCGATAACACTAAAATCACCAACAGTACGATACCATTTCATACCAATGCCAAATCGTAGTGCTTTAAGAGTTAATTTTTTTTATTATAAAACAAAACTAAATATTGAAAGTAAAAATGTTGGACGCACTAAAATATTTTTAAATCCTTGAAAACAAAGGAAACAAGAACTAGACATGTTGAAAAATAAGAAATGTAAAGGTTGAATTAATTGAAAATAACAAGTCATATTGAAAAAAGAATTGGAGTAATTTTTTCTAACAAATGTACTTGACGGATGAGTATGAGTGTATGACTAGTTTCTTAAGACTAGGACATTTTTCTTTATTTTGATAGAGCCAAAGATTTACTATTTTTTTTATTTTGATGTATGATGAAATAAAGCAAAATAACTTTTTTAAACTGTTGCGCTTTCCTTCAACAGTGAGGTAGCAGTTAGTTAATGTAACTTTCAGCACTCATCATGAATTTTTATAAATAACTGCTTTATGTATTAATTTTTGAGATCAAGCTGCATACATCCGACCCCCTTACCCTGCAATAGGTAGAAAGCTTTGAGGCACTGAGCAATGTTATTTGCTCATGTTTGAAAGTTTGCAAAAGGTTCTGAAAGCGAACACTACAAGAATCTGTCAGATCTATTACGGAATATTTCCGTCGCACCACCATACAAAAAGCGACTTTAATTGTTACGCACTGACCCGACCCATAATGTCGGACCACCATACAACCTATTGGATACTCATAACACTAATTAAGTCTCATATCACATTATATCAAATTTATTAAAGCAATGGATAATACACATTATAGTAATGCCACAAACAACAATTTGTAATAGGCGCACATCATGTCTATTAATTATTATTTTGCTCATAAGTCATAAGCATTAGTCTAACAGTGATAATAAGAAGGAATGTATACAACCAACCATGAAAACAAGAGATGATTATTATGATAGTAAAGTTTCACCAGGTACCAACAACAACAAGACTCTCTTACCTAAAAAAATGTGTCAAAAAGAGAGTTAGTATCTACCAATACATTAAAATTTCATAAAATTTAAAAAAATCTACCAACAACACTCTCTTACCTAAAAGCTTATAATTTATTCAAACATTTCATAAAATTTTAAAAAAAATCTTGACTTTAGAAACTAATGTTTCAGTTTATTGATCAATCATGTCAAAAGGTACTTGTCACAACAATTAGAAATAAAATTCCAATTTGAATCCATTACCAGAGAGATTCTGAGCAATCTGAGAAATGGCTGAATATGTTCCAAAAGCTGATGAAACCACACCTGCTACCATCACCAATACACAAGCTCCTCCCTGCAATTAAACACAATCAAATAATATATATTAGCAAAGTGGAATGAGTAAATTAAATCATCAAGTGGACATGTGAATTGAGGTCAAACTATATATATATGTATGTATGTATGTATGTATGTATGTATGTATGTATGTATGTATGTATGTATGTATGTATGTATGTATGTATGTATGTATGTATGTATGTATGTATGTATGTATGTATGTATGTATGTATGTATGTATGTATGTATGTATGTATGTATGTATGTATGTAGTATGTATGTATGTTGTATGTATGTATGTATGTATGTATGTATGTATGTATGTATGTATGTATGTATGTATGTATGTATGTATGTATGTATGTATGGTATGTATGTATGTATGTATGTATGTATGTATGTATGTATGTATGTATGTATGTATGTATGTATGTATGTATGTATGTATGTATGTATGTATGTATGTATGTATGTATGTATGTATGTATGTATGTATGTATGTATGTATGTATGTATGTATGTATGTATGTATATGTATATATATGTTGTGATCCATAATGGGTCCTATCTATTTTGTTATTTTTATGATTCACAAAGAGGAAACTAAATGGGAGTCCAGAGAGACTCTCTACACCTGAATGTAGCTTAGTTTCCCCCTCAATATACTCAGGTAACATGCACACGGAAATATTAGCATCTGCAGGGAGAGAACGAGAGCGAGAGAGATATCGAAACGATCAATATATAGTGATTTAATAGTGAAGCAAAAGTAGTGAGTGAAAACGGGTAGGACTAGGCGACTCACAACTAGCATCGTGAGGAATGATCCGATAAACGCCATCACGAGACCTGTTGTGATGAAAATGATGCACAAAATGTTCAATAGTGAGGTAGAAGTAATATATGGGTAGATAAAGAAGAAAGACGAAACCTTACCAAAGAAAGGTATCAAGAGACCGAAAACCAAGGAAGATATGACCAAAGCTGTCCTGATGAGGATCGAATAGACCCGAGACTTGACTTTGCCTGAGGAGGGTAACATTTCCTCAAGACTCAATGCCACGGGAGCCATCACCAATGCATACTTTGTCAGCGGATTGACAACCGTTGTCCACACTGCAATTTTTGAGGCGACCAATTCCTTCGGCATGTTTAGAGTGAACTGTGACTCTGCGCAATCTCCAAACATCTTATATCCCATCACAGCCACTCCACCATACATCAAAGTAACTATCCCAAAGCTGCTTTCAACACGTGCGAGTGTTAAAGAATATGTGTTGCGCAAACTCGAAAACGCTATGTTTGCTTTCATTTGTATTTGGTCGATGTGGAAGTATATACGTACCTGGTTAGGAGGACTGCAGGGAATTGGTTACGCTTCTGCATTGATGTGTATATGCTGGGAAACACAGCATGACCCGAGTAACAATAACCATAGAGACCGACTGCCACGGGAAGAGTGGATAGATTCAATGTGGTCTCTTTGCTTTCGAACCCAACGTGATTGACCAAACCAACCCAATACAAGGAAGCAACAACGGTTAGAGATGCTATAACTCCTCCAGCTGAAGAAACAAAAAGGAATGAACTTCAGAATAAGCGCATAAAGAGGTTTAATTTGTTTTTTTTCATTACCCATCAGTAGACCCCCCCTGGTCCCACACGGGGTTGTAGACTGACCCCACAAATCAACACAAGTCTTTCCCGCGCACCTGATAAATAACTGAGAACACTGAGGTCGCGCAGCCAGGTTGTAGGAAGAACAGCCAGGGTCGCAATAAGTGCAAACAGATGGTGTGCATCCAAATGTAATCCTCCCAAACTCAAATGTGCATTTGGAAATAGAGACGACAAGTTATCGGCTTCCAAAATAATATACTCAATACAACTTACCTGCAAGACAAAACCCAAAGATAATCGTACCATAACACACGCTAATTCTACTTGAAACTTACGAATCGAAAGCTGTTCAAGACTTGAATGGGTAGCTAGGCATCCATGCTTACATATAATTCAACACACAAAGTAACCTGCACCCAAGAAAAAATAGTGGAATCAATGCAAGATATACTCTAAATAAATTTCCAGATTGAAGAGAAACTTACAGAAATGACAGCCCGTCCAATTGAACCAAACGCGGCGTGCCCGATATCAGGATAGGTCTGGAGCCCTGGCTGGCTGTCTAAACAGCGACGCAGAAGAATCCCGGTGTAGAAAGAAAGAACAGCATAGAAAAACAATACAGAAAGCCCAACCCAACCACCCTGTCTCACAGCATAAGGAGTAGAAAGGATCCCTACTCCACACAAAACATTAATGCCTGTTTCCAAACAAGAAGATACGTTAACATTGCCTTAGCCTTATAGAATGACACACTCTGAAGAAAAAATTCCTCCAACAAAACTTAAATGTGGTTATAGGAAAAAAAAAGATACCATTTAGGACTGTTTGGGCAAAGGAACTTTGTCTTTGTTTCTCCTCATCTTCTTGTGGTGGCAAGAGTGGTTTGTGCAGTGTGGGCAAGATCTGTTTCTCCTCATCATCTTGTGGTGGCAAGAAGCTGCCCAAACTTGGTTTCTGAACAAAGTCTACACTTGGAGAGTGTAGACTACTATACACATCAATACATTCCCTGTGCCAAGTACAAATTTTTTGTATCTTTATTTGCATGAAACTAACTAATGCTCCGTTTTCAAAAAGAAAAAAACTAATGCTCCAAAAAAATAGATAGTAAGCCAAAGAAAGCAATTTTTTTTAAAAAAATTAATCTTAAGACACTTCTTGAAGACATTCAAAGACACGAAACAATGACAGGTGTTTGTGAATGTTTGTAATAATGTAGGGTTGACATTTTTCTAATCTTAATCGAAAGGAAAATAAGACATAAATTATTTATTCTTTCTTTTCTTGTCACACACAAAAAAATCATTATTTCCCTTTTTCCTTAGCTTTGTGAAAAATAATTCTAATTTTATTTTTTAGTTTTACTTTTTAAGAATTTTCATAAACTTTAATTAAATGAAAGAAAAAAACTGAAGACCTTTATTTAACAATGATAATATTTATTGTACATCTAACATATACTTATTTAAAAATAAGAAATGTATTTAAAGATAACTAAAACATGAAACTTATATATAAATACTAAATAGACAAATTCTATATGGTAGATCTAAGGTCCATCTTGGATCTACATATGAGCAAAATAAATACTCCGTATTTTTTACCACTTAAATAAGCATTTGTTTTTTTAAATAAAAAATATTTTTTTGGTTTTAGGTGGGTAGGAACTATATATTTTACCAATTGAGCAGCGTAGGTGTCCAAGCCATTTTAAAGTCAAAATTAAAAAATTCAAAAAATCTTACGAACCCATTATGTTATTTCTGTATAAATTATGACATTACTTCATTTTTTATTCTATTGGCACTTATAATACTAATGATAATATTAATAAGTGTAATAAAGATTTTATGAAGACACATTTTAAGAAAATTCGAGGACACTGCCCCCGAAATCCTGTTCTTCTCATTACTATGACCTTGCCCAGTCACATTTTTTCAAGATCTGTCACTGACTATTCTTGTTCAAGAAAATTTTTATGTTTCTTGTTCTCGGGTTAGTGGGACATCCTTTTTCCGTTTTCCGCGGTTGGAGCCTTTCGAATGTGTTTCGAGCACAACCTCCACTATAGAAGAAAAAATATCGTTGCCGTGTGTTTGAGATCGTGGCATTGACGCCGTATAGCACGATTGGTACGGTGGCGGAATTTGAGTGTAGTAAAGTTGTGATGTTTAGGATGCTTGGGATGTGTGTGGCGATGGAGTGTAGTACGATCGGTACAGTTTGGGAGGTTGAGTCGTTTGCCATTGACCTAGACTAGAGATATTGAAATTAGTGTATGATTGAAATTTGGTTGGTTTGGTCCATTATTTTCATAATATGACACTAAGCACCAATGTCATAATACAGAGTATATAAAATGAGATTAAAACAGTCTAAGATGTTTTGTTCAATTTCAAGTTGGTTTTTAAATGTTCCCGTAGTGCCTCGATATCGATAGCCTTCGGTCACGGTCCCGATCCTGCTCTCTCCCCTCTTCCAACGTTCAATTGGTTAAAAAAGATAGAAAAAAATTTAAAAACCAATTCTAGTGTTCTACTCCTTCCGTTCCACAATGGATACTCCTCACCGAACAACGTGCAAAATATCATTACTTTTGAAATCATTTCAATAACAAATTGGTACAAAAATAAATAGTATAAATTACATTGTTCAAAAATATATCAAAAGTTTTACAAAACAAGATGTGACATCAATTTTTTTATTTTATCGAATAATTGATGAAAGTACACAAACAGATAAAAATTATCGAGAAGACGTGACAGTAAAAAAGGAAATTAAAAAAATAGGAGGGAGAGGATTTAATTAATTTGAACCTGTAAGTTTGAGGCCATGCATTGCTAGTTGAACTGGGCTGCATTTTACTCTCCTTTTCACCATTCTCGTCGGATAAGTAACATCCATATTCATCTTCTTCCTCCTCGCAATCTATGCATAAACTCTGCTCAGACATTGAATTCTCCATACAAAGGTGAAAATGGTGAAGTTGATATATAAACTGTGATACTCCGGGGTAAATATCTGTGGTGGAGGTATAGGATTAAGCTATTTGTACTATAACAGTTCTACCTCATTTTGTACCCCAGAGGCATGCATCGATATCTTGTGCTAGTGTAATGTTAGTGTGATGATTTACATTGGCAAAATATGTCAGAGAAAGTTCTATAAATTAAAATGAATTAACATTTTCTGTCCGTGTGAATCGTTAAAATGTCAGTGCATTTCTTTGGAATTCATTTTGAGATAACTTTTGGTATACCCGTGGCATGGTTGGGAGGTATATTATATGGATAAAGCTATTTGTACCCCCAAAAGTTTGTATCCCATTTGTACACCGCAGGTGTGCACCAACATTTTATGTTGATGTAATGCTAATTTTTGTTAACGGACCAATACTTTGTGTCAGTGTAAATTTTTGTTAACACACCAACACTTTGTGCCAATATGAATTATCAAAATGTTAGTATATTCCTTTGGTGTAAGTTTGAGATACAATGATGCATATTATATGGAGCACGTACTATTTTTTGCACAAAATAATTACCTCGCCTCTTGGGCCCCAAACTCCGGCAGTAAAGTCCAAAACAGGGAATTGAAGGAAGGCCTTTCCTACACATGTTTTTTTTTTGTGAAAAGAGACTTCACTGCATTAAATTAAAGAAAGTTTACAATGAAACCTAGAGTGTACTCCCTTATACCGACGTGACATTGAATGAGTAGCATGTGCTAAAGTATGTGCCACCTAGGGAGGTAAACAAATCAAATATTTTAAATTCGATTCGCGATTTATATTCGAATATGATGATTCGAATTCACGTTATTTAAATACAAATTCAAATTCAAATATTATTTTTGATTCGAATATTAATCAAATACAAATACAAATAGGGATATATTCGATTCAGATGATATTCGAATATATGTATATATACACAGACCATGTTTTCAACATCAAAAGTCAAGCAAAGTAATATAGTATAAAGTGTATTTAAAATACTAAGAATTCAATAAATTAACGTAACACGAAAATCTAAAGCATATGATTTTTAATAGTTATATTTTATAAAATATAATTTGTGTAAGATGTAGATGTATTAATGTTTTTATATACGGAATATAGTATAATATAAAGAGTATCGTAAGTTAAATTACAAATTGATGTTGGTCCATCATATAAATTACATAGTATGATTATTCAAATATTCGTTTATGATTCGATAACTATTCAAATATTAATCAAATACTTATTCAAATCTTATTTTGAATTCGTCTCATATTCGGATTCGGATTCGTATTCGAAAAAATTAAACAAATACAAATTCAAATATATCGGTATTCGCTTCGATTCGGTTCGTTTACACCCCTATGCCACTCCACTTATTGTCAGGGCCGGCTCAAGCCAGGGGCAAGGTGGCCACCTGGACAGGGCCCAATTTTGGAGGGGGCCCCACTTTTTTCTTCTTTTGTATATATTCTATATATATTATATATATTTATAAAAAAAACAGGTTAAGACTATGAATTATAAATTTATAAGACTATGAATTTGACATTTTATTATTCTTATTACTATAATATTTTTTATTGTTAAAAAAATTTAATTGATAGACTTTATTTTATTATGACACAATGGCCCATTTTCTCCGTGACGTCCAGGTTCCCTGATTTCTCGGAGACGGCCCTGCCTATTGTACACAAACTTTTACAATCATCGATAAAAGAGTCATAATATAACAGGTAAGCTTAGCCGATCGATGAACTCCTTAGAGTGTGACCCAATAATAACAAGAGTCCAACCTTTAGCTTTAATCCAACTGCGAGCCTCCTTCACTGTGATGGCCTCTGCTTCTCGAGGACCATAACTTCCTCTACACTTGATACTTTTTGCTGCAACGAAGCATCCATCATGGTCCCGAGCAACCAAGCCGAAGCCCACATGATTCTCTATGAGCCCCACCGAAGACGGAGGTAATAAATTTCAAAACTATCAACTTTTGTTTCTAATCTTATTTGTAGTACCCCTTCACCCTAAAACTAATTTCTCATTGGTATTTACGATGTTTGATTGAAGTTATTTGAGAAAAAGATTAAAATATAAGTAAAACATTAAAAATATATCAAAATGGGAGTTCCGTGTTTTTATTCACGAAATAACATTTAAAATGCAATTATTTTACCAATCATGACCATGTATATTATCAAAAAGTGTAGTAAAATGCCAAAGTATGTGACACATTACCACAGTGTGAACTCCCATTTAGAGAATAAAACATGAAACTCCTACTTCGCTACTTTCTCTATGTTTTATTTCTATTTATGGTGATATCTTAATTTATTTTCTTAACAATTTATTGGAAACCTGGTGTGAAATCTAAAAATATGATTTATATATTAAAGATAACATAAAATCATTTAAAAATTAGATGTGAAATGATTATATATAATTTTATTAGGTAAAGTTTACAAGAGATAAAATTTAATTTTGTGAATAGTGAATTAAAAGATCTCTCTTTGCCAAGATCAACTTTATTGAGAGGGTAAAATGTGAGGAAAGCCAAGGTGGCCTAGGAGGCTACAAGAGAGAGTGATTTTAAAAAAAGACATTCTAATTTTTGTCTTCTTTTTTCTACTCTTTCCTTGTCTTTTTCTTTTAATGAACTTATATTGACCATGAACCTTATCCATGGAGGTACTAGTAGGGTTGGGTTTGATTTTATGGGTATGGATGTTATCCAAAGAACTAAAGACAAAATGGAGTAATAAAAATATAAATCATGGATTATTGGGTTTGATTTATTGCGGTTCAAGATTCGGTTTTTTTTATTGCATTTGCAGTTTTAAAAAATATTAATTTTATTGTAAAAAAAATTAATTTTAAAAGTGATGGGTGTATTTCACCCATGACCGGTCAACGGTCAAGACCGGATAGTTGACCGGTCAAAGAAGTCAAACTTGCAAAAGAGGTCTAGATCGTCGGCGAAGGGATGACTGGTTGACCAAAAGGTTGACCGGTATGCTTAGGATAGTATACCGGTCAAACTATACCGGCGACTAATTCACCCTACAAAGATGGCCACGCCAACCTGCAAGAACCAACCGGTGTAGTTCCTAGAGATTGGGGAAGTGTCGGCAAGAGGAATCCAAAAGGACTTGGACTGTAGTGTTTGGAATTGCAGGGATGCTGAGGGAATATTTCCAAACCAGAACGCGAAAAGGGTGCCACCCCCCGCGCAAGATGACAAGGCAGCTCAGAGCCAGTCACTTCACACCACGCCAGCAGCATACCCCCACGTGGGCGCACGTGGTCCTGCTCCCCAGCCTAGTATATATACCTCTTGTAACCCTCGAATGAGGTGATCCGAATTCACTCTCTCTAAACTCCCTTGTAAAAGCACCCGTGCATTCTCCGTTATAATATAAATCGGGCTACAGGTGTTCCACCTAAAGTCCTACCGGTCAATCTGCGTGTTTTTACCTTTCTTACTTTGCCAAATTGAACAAACTATTCTAGACCCGGTCTAGTATAGTTTGACCGGTCAAGTAATTTACACCATCATTTTTGGCGCCACCCGTGGGACCGTTAAGGTTTCTTCTCCTAAACACAAACCTACCCACCAAAACACCACTCGAAATGTCTTCCAGCCAACAAATCAACGCTACTTCCGCTCAGGTGCAGGCCACCAACGAGGGAGCCAGCATCCCTGTGGCTGCTACCATACCGGTCATTTCAGCACCGGTGTTGCCTCTGGGTCTGAGCTCTGTCCCGACGACCAGCGTGATCAGTCCCTTCGTGACCCCCGTCCCTTCCGCTGGACCGAGGGTAACGTTCCCACCAAGCATGACTCAGTTCATGAATGACCCAGCCAACCTACAAGCCATCCAGGGCTTTGGCCAGGTCATGGCCATGTGCCAACAAAACGGGGGGATGCCTTTCCTCCCTGGTATGTTCCCATTCGCCCTTCCAGGCGCGGGGACCATGCCCCTACAAGCTCCGATGGCGGTGACGTCGTTCTAGACGCTGATGCCGCAACCATCACCTTTCCAGCCCCAGCTGGTCAGCACCATGGCCCCTGTCAACTTGGCCGGTGCACTTGACGCTGCAGGGCCGTCGCGTCCCCCGCAAGCTACGGATCCGCAGATCACTCCTGATGGTCATTGCGTCTC
Source organism: Cuscuta australis (assembly GCA_003260385.1). Lineage (NCBI taxonomy): Eukaryota > Viridiplantae > Streptophyta > Magnoliopsida > Solanales > Convolvulaceae > Cuscuta > Cuscuta australis. The sequence continues at coordinate 497,747 of NQVE01000152.1, read as the reverse complement.
AATTGAGAGCGATGACGGCGAGTGGGACATCCCGAGGGCCCACAAGAAGAAGAAAGGAAAAAACATCCGGCCAGTGACCTCCCGAAACTCCGCCTTCGAAAGGCTGTGGGATAGGGAGGAAGGCCAGAGGAAGTCAGCCAAGCAAAGGCTGGGGCAGAGCATTGCCCATGTCAGCGCATTCGCCCGGCTAGGCGAGGTGCGGGAGGCTGAGCCTGCCCGCACCCGGCGCTCCCGGTCTAACCGGCAGGAGCCAGCGAGGACGAGGGCCTCCCACCAGGAAGGGGAGGCAGAAAGCCAGCCCAGGTTACCGGTGGCGAACCGGTTAACCATCCCAAACGACCGCGTCCAGCAGATGGAGGCAAAGCTGGAAAGGCTGGAAAAGAAGGTAGGATGACCGGGACAAACCCCTGGCAGGGTCCCCGTTCACCACAAGGGTCCATCTGACACCTTTCCCGCGAAAGGTCAAGATCGACGCCCCTAGATTCACCGGGAAGGAAGATCCGGAAATCCACCTGGACTCCTTCAACCAGAGTGCGACCATGAACGGTTGCACTGATGAAGAAAAGTGCCTACTTTTCTTCCAGACCTTGCGGAACCGAGCCACAGAATGGTTCAATAAGCTTCGCCCGGGAAGCATTGACTCGTTCAGTGATTTGGCCTCAAAGTTCAAGGCCAAGTTCCAGGAGAATTGTACTAAGAGGAAAAAGTTCACCTATCTTAGTACAGCCGGGCAGAGGGAGTCTGAGAACCTCACTCAGTTCCTTACCCGGTGGAAGGAAGAGGTAGACAAGGTGGAAGAGATGGATGACAAGACCGTCCTCTCCCTCCTCTTGAATGGCTTGCGTGTTGGGGAACTATACAAGGAGTTCTGCCGGAAACCCCCAGCCACATACCAAGAGGCCTACCATACTGCATGGGAGTTTGCTGAGGCTGAAACCCAACTCTGGGCAAAAAGAGAAGTTGAGCATGGTCACAAGTCCAAGCCGGTGCAAGTCAAGAAGGAAGAAGCACCGGGACCTAGCCGGCCGAGGCACCACTATGACCCGGTCATCCGAGTGGTCAATACAGAGGAATGCCAAGAAGTCCGAAAAGCACCGGTCGTTCCACCAGAAAACCCTACCGGTCAAGTAGGGCGGCAGTGGTCGGGCACCTATTGTTCGTACCACAGGTCTGATTCCCATAACACCTCCGAATGCAAGAGTGTTAAAGGGGTCATCCGACAGATGATCGACAGTGGAGAGCTGGGCAAAGATTACTTGCAGAAAGCCCAGGAGAAGAGTCATCAGTGGGTTAGGCCAACTGCCCTAGGGAATGACCGGGACAATGACCGGCGGAGGAATAACCGGCCAAGGGAGCGGCAACCTGCCCCCGAAAAAGAACACATCAGCATGATCTTCGGCGGACCCGAGGGTGGAGATTCAGCCGCGCAGCGGAAGAACTTGGTCCGGAGCATTTACGTTGGAGAGGTAAGTGCTGAACTGCCCAGGCGTAAGCATACTAGGAGGGAGCCTATCGTCTTTACTGACCGGGATCTCCCTCCTACCGGTGAAGATCACAATGATCCATTGGTCATCACCATGGACATTAATGGGGTGGATGTCGCCCGGGTGCTTGTTGACACCGGTAGCAGTGTCAACATCTTATACCTGGAGACCTTCCAGAAACTCAGGTTGTGTCGAACACAACTTGAACCCCTCAAAACCCCTCTCTCAGGCTTCACGGGGGACACCGTTGAAGCTGAAGGATCCATAGTTCTACCGGTCGAACTAGGATCAGGTGAAAAGACCGTGTGGAAGAAGATGCGGTTCATAGTTGTGGACATCAAGTGTGTCCACAACGCAATCCTAGGAAGGCCAGGCATCAATAAAGTCGGGGCGGTGATTTCCATGCCTCATCTATGCATGAAGTTCCACACTCCAGGTGGTGTGGGTGAGGTGAAGGGCGACCAGAGGAACACCCGGGAATGCTATGCCCGGGCAGTCAAGAAAATGACCAGGGGGGTCAATGTCATCTCCCAAGAGATCACAAAGGGAGCGACCCGGGAGAAACTGGAGCCCGAGGCTGAGACGGTGGAAATCGAACTTCACCCGGGTGATTCTTCGAGGATGGTCAGAATTGGAGCAAATCTCCCCAAGGATCTCAAGGACCAGATTACACGGGTCCTCCAAGAATACGCGGGCATATTCGCATGGAGCGTGGCGGATATGCCTGGGATAGATCGCTTTGTTATCTGCCACCGGTTGGCCGTGAGGGAGGGAAGTCGACCGGTACGCCAAAAAAAGAGGTACCTGGCCAGTGACCGGCGAGATTTCGTCAAGAAGGAAGTGAAAGACCTCCTCAGTGTTGGTCACATCCGGGAAGTCAAGTACCCGGATTGGCTGGCCAACGTTGTCCTTGCTCCCAAGGGCGACACGTGGAGAATGTGTGTGGATTATACGGACTTGAACAAGGCTTGTCCGATGGATTCATACCCCCTCCCCAGTCCAGATCAAATGGTGGACGAAACTGCGGGGTGCGAACTCCTAAGTTTCATGGATGCCTTCAAGGGTTACCACCAAATCTACATGGCCAAGGAAGATGAAGAGAAGACATCATTCCTCACACCCGAAGGAACCTACTGCTACCGGGTAATGGCGTTTGGCTTGAAGAACTCGGGGGCAACCTACCAACGCATGGTGAACAAGCTCTTCAAGCCACTACTGGGAAAGACCATGGAGGCATACGTCGACGACATGCTAATCAAAAGCCAGGTATCTCTGAACCACCCGGCTGATATGCGAGCCACGTTCGATATCATGGCAAGGTACAACCTCTGGCTGAATCCTAAGAAATGCGTCTTCGCGGTTCGTACCGGGAAGTTCTTGGGATTCATGGTGACCAAGAGAGGGATAGAGCCCAACCCAGAGAAAATCCGGGCTATCACTGAAATGCAAGCCCCTACCTCCGTTAGGGATGTTCAAAAGTTGATCGGTCGTCTAGCGGCCCTCAGCCGGTTCCTTTCCCGGTCAGCTGAGAGATCCCTGCCCTTCTTCAAAGTTCTGAAGAAGGCCAATACATTCGCATGGGACAAAGAATGCCGGAGGGCATTCGAGGAGCTGAAAGAGTACCTAGCGTCGGATATTGTATTGTCTAAACCCGAACCGAGCGAAACTCTGTATCTGTACCTGGGAATTTCCCCAAACGCTGTAAGCTCCGTTTTAATAAGAGATGATGGGGCACAAAAGCCCATTTATTATGTGAGCAAGGCACTAAACGGGGCTGAGAGTAGATATACGGCGATGGAAAAGACAGCCTATGCGCTTTTCATCTCCGCAAAAAAGTTAACATCCTACTTCCAAGCCCACCCGGTAGAAGTCTTGACTGACCAACCGCTGGGTGCAGTGTTGCGAAATTCAACATCCTCCGGGAGGATAGTAAAGTGGGCGATGATGTTAACTCAATTCCACATTGAGTACCGGCCGAGGTCGGCAATTAAGGGACAGGCCCTTGCTGACTTCCTCGTGGAAATGACCGGTCTAACTCCAGATTTACCGGTCAACAAGCCCACTGAGCAATGGTGGGAGATGGCAGTTGATGGGGCGTCCGGTCCTAGAGGATACGGGGGTGGTATCGTGTTCACCACCCCAGAAGGGTTCAAGATCTACCATGCAATCGTCTTCAATTTCAAGCTGACGAACAATGAGGTAGAATATGAAGCTCTGGTTGGAGGGCTCAGACTTGCCCAAGCCCTGAAAATCAGCCGGGTCAGTGTCAAATCTGACTCTAGCCTGATAGTAGGGCAGGTGACCGGTAACATGGAAGCAAGGGAAGGACGCATGACACAATACAAGGACCTTGTACTTGCCTTGTTGAAAGGCTTTGAAGAATTCAAGATCGCCCAAATTCCCCGGGTGGAGAACGCGGATGCAGACCTTCTCTCCAAATTGACGCAGTATGCTCCCGAGCATGTTTCGAAACTTGCCCGGGTGGAGATCCTTGACCGTGCAAGCATCGAGAAATTGGAAGTCGCCGCTATAGCGACCGGGAGCCGGTTTGACCGGTCAAAATTGGTCCGAGCGGACGACCATTGGATGTATGATCTGATGGAATATTTGACGGATGGGAGCTTGCTAGAACAAGATGACCGGGCAAGAAAAGTGAAGCTCAGGGCACCCCGATTCCAGATTCTTGATGGAAAGCTGTATAAAAGGGCATTTGGGGGGCCACTCCTGAGATGTCTAACCAACCGAGAGGCTGAGCGAGTCATAGCGGAAGTCCACGAAGGCGTATGCGCGGCACATCAAATGTCCCGTACGCTTTCTCAGCGCATTATATTGTTGGGGTATTACTGGCCAACAATTGTCCAGGACTGTGAGAGGTATGTACAGAAATGTAGAACATGTCAAGTGTTCTACAAGTACCCCGGTAGACCAGCAACCTACTATCACCCCGTATCAAATGTCATCCCATTCGCTAGGTTCGGGGTTGATATCATTGGAGCATTCCCGGTCGCCTAAGGAGGGAAGAAGTTCGTGATCGTAGCCATCAATTACTTCACCAAATGGATCGAGGCCGAAGCATTGGCCAACATTACCACGCAACAATGCAAGAAATTCATTTGGAAGAACGTCATCACGAGATTTGGAGCGCCCATGAACCTCATCACCGACAACGGCCCACAATTCCGAAATCCAAGGTTCACTGAATACTTGGAGGGCTTCGGGATCAAGCACAATCGCTCCTCGGTAGCATACCCCCAAGGGAATGGCCAAGTCGAAAACGCCAACCAAACGATTGTGGATGGTCTAAAGAAACGGCTGGGAGAAGCAGGAAACAAGTGGCTGGAAGAGCTCCCACACATCGTATGGGCATTCCGAGTAACACCCAGGAGGGCTCACGGGGAAACTCCATTTTCCCTAACCTATGGATGTGAGGCAAGACTGCCCATCGAAGCTGAATTCCCAACGTTCCGGGAATCAAACTATCAACCCCAGCAGAATGAGGAAGACCGCTTGGCCGAACTCAACTTGGTCGAAGAACGGAGAATGGCCGCGGAAGTCAAAACGAGCACATACCAACAAGTTGTGAAGAAGTACCATGACAACAAGGTTGGGCCGCGATACTTCCAAGTTGGGGATGAAGTCCTACGGAGAAGAGAAGCAAGTAGACCCGGCGACGGAGGAAAGCTAGCGAAAAACTGGGAAGGCCCATATAGGGTTAGATCCATCATTCGCCCGGGGACATACCGGTTAGAAACTCTTGAAGGGGTACCGGTAGAAAGAACCTGGAATTCCCATCATCTTCGCAAGTTCTACAAATGATTGTAATACTAGGCAAGGCCTACTTTATTATCAATCAAACCGATGATGTTCAACCTATCCTAGGAGGGCTTCCTGGGTGGGTCGAATCCACTTGGCTAAGCCAACTGAGACACAGGCCCAGACCTAGCACACTGGTTACTACACCGGTTTTGCTCAGTATAATAGAAAAAATATCAAAACCCGGAAGAGGGGCCCGGAAGAGGGTATGCCTGCAAGAGGGCTGGACCTGGAAGAGGGTTCGAACCGTACTTACACGGGCCCATGAGGTTTGACTGGCGTCGGGGAATCAGCTGGCGCCGTCAAATTGATTGGGGACTAAAAAGATGCCCATTAAAAGAAATAGAAGGGGATCGTCCACCATGGCGCATCCTGTATCCCCCTTCTCAGGGAAGACTTGAACGGGGGGGGTGAGCTAAGGCCTCCCCGGGATGGTAGAAATCAAAGGGCCATTAAAAGACTTAATCACCCGGAAGAGGGGGCCCTGGAAGAAGGGTGCATTTGAACCTTGGAGAGGGTTCGAAACCATTCGACATGGTTAAATCTCCAGTATTCTTACCGGTTAAGGATACTACAAGAATTTCTAGGTTACAGGTGTTTCCATCTACAACCTACCGATAAAAAAAAAAAAAAGTACCCCGGTCGGGTATGGGCACAACAGAACTTCGAAAGTTCTACGTCTGTCGGAAGGCAAGGCAGTTGCCCAGTCAAACCGTGGAGTGGGAATTCAAAAAAGTACCCCGGTCGGGTATGGGCACAACAGAACTTCGAAAGTTCTACGTCCGTCGGGAGGCAAGGCAGTTGCCCGGTCAAACCGTGGAGTGGGAATTCACCGGTCAAACTAAACTCTACCAAAAGAATTTGTGAAGCCATCCAAAAGACAAGAGTAAAATTCTACCGGTCAAACTTTTAAAGTTGGCCGAAACGGTGAAGACGTTCGAAAAGCAAAAATTGAAGTTTAACCGGTCAAAGTTTCTCGGGCTGATCCTTGAAATAAAGTGACCAGAGAGAACTTTGAAGTAATACCGGTCAAAGGAAGTATGGTGATTGATTACTATACCGGTCGGGTATCCTATGATGGCGTTCTAAGAGGCAAAGATCAAAGTATCAATCAACAAGCAAGCAGATATGAAAGATTAACCGGGTAGGGAAATTAAGCATTGCATTAAAGTAGAACAAAATAGTTAAGTGTTTTACAACTACACCGGGCATTCCCGGGGAAATGAGTTTGAAGTTTTGCCAAAATAATTCAACCGGTCGCAGCCGGGAAGATTACTCAAGAGGAAAGGGAGGCGCAGGCTCTTCGTCCGGGATGGGGGCCAGACCGTATGATTCAGCATTCAAGTCCGGATCCCGGTCGGCAAGGATCGCATGGGTGGCCTCCCGATCTCGTTTTTGGCCGGACATGAAACCGTAGGAGCCGATCTGGGTGATCATCTCTTTCCCTTGCTCCTCCCGGTTTAGCAACTTGAAGCCCTCCATTGTCCTTTCCTCAGAGGAAGTAAGCACCCGGGCGGCCTCCACCAGGTTCTCTTCCATCCACTGTCTGGCCCGACCGGGCAGCTCTTGCTCCTTCACCCATGCCTCCTCCTTCAGGTGGGAGACCTCCCCCATCAGCAGCGAGTTCTCCTCCTTCAGCTGGAGGACCTCCGCGTTCGCCCTACCGGCAACCGCCGAGAGGTTGGCCATCTCGTCAAGTTGCCGGGCGGTCAGGTCTTGAAGCTCCCGGTTGTGGGCTTCAAGCCTCTTCAGCTTTTCCTCCAGCTGAAGTGACCGGGAAGGGGAGTCCTCGGCAAGCTTCCCCAAGGTTTCAGGCCCGACCTCACCCATCTGCAAAACCAAACATACCGGTTAGTACGACAAATAAGTAATAAAACGGAGGAAAGTGTACCGGGCGGATGTTACCTCTTTTAGCTTTCGCCCCATCTTGACCCAGAGCTCCTCGAGCGACTCTGTGGCCGGGACACTTTCTCCCCTCCTCTTTGCCGAGGGGTGGGTAGTGGCGGCGTGCTTGGTTCGGACCTTCCCCTTCCCTTTGTCTAGGGGAGGGTTTACTGTGGTCCTTCCGGCCTGACCGGTCGGAGGAGTTTCCTTCTCGGAGTTGATCTCCACCGGCTCCTGTTGCACCGGTACGGTTCTTGGGGCAACAGAGGAGGAGCCACCGGTTTTCTTGGTGGGGATGTTGAATGCTCTGAAGTTCATCTCTGCAAAACAAGCGAAAATATTAATCAAGCATGGACCGGTATATAGAAAGAAAGAAGGAAGAAGAGGAAAGGGGGATACCTGGGTGACTGGAACCCCCAGCTTCCGCAGTGTTGCCCGGGGCGAGTACCCCGTGCCCCGCTGCTTCATCAGCCCGGGGGGTACCCATGCCACCCGGTGAGATCCTCCAAATCCAGGCCCCGTAATGGAACATTTGCCCGGTGAACGGGTCCCCTTGTAAGAGTTTCTCCAAACTTTCTTCCAAGTCTGGAGCGTTAGCCGGCTCAGTGTATTGCGGTTTCAAGAGGTGGTCACTCCACTTTATGCCGCCAGAGGGGAAACGGTGGGGAATTTTATAAAGACAAATTTTTCCTTCCACAGCCGGTTGCTTTGTGGAAGGTCAGAAATGAATTGGCGACCGTTACGGCCCTTGAAATAGACATAGCCGTCGCAACCCGACTTACCGGGAAGGACTTCAAACAAATAGAGGAAAAAGCGAAGAGAAGGGTCGATTTTGAGATGGGAACAGATATTTACAAAAGCGTTAAGAAAACGGTGGGCATTGGGCGTAAGTTGCCCGGGGAGGATCTTGAAGCAATGGCACAGCTCGACCAGGAGGGGGCGAAGGGGGAAGACGGTGCCACTCTCCAGGGAGATGATATGGAATCCTACCCTATCGTCCCGGTGAGGCTCGATGATATTGCGCCAGTTAGGGTTGTATTCAAGGACATACCCCTCCGGGAGATTCCTACGGGCTTTGTTCTGGGCAATCTTAGAGACCCGGGGGTAGATGTCAAGCGGGTAGCTGGAAGGGAGAGGAAAATAACCGGCGGCATCCAGCCGGTTCACCCATCCCTCATACGACTCGCTGTCAGGGTCATAGGGAGCCGGCTCATCGTCAACCGGTTCATCCCTCTCCTGAGAAACCTGACCGGGCATCTGGTTAACAGGTTGCGGTTCAGGGACGGTGGTGTTGGGGCCTGACCGGGTCTCGAAACTGGATAAAGAGGACCCGGTCGAAGAATAGGAGGTTGAAGATTCCTCGGATGCGCAGGCATCCGAGGAAGAAATACCTTGATTATCAGAAGAAGACATTGACCGGAAATGAAAACTGAAGAGGGAAGAGAGCTTACTTGGCTCGGAGGGCTGGAGGGCAGGAGAGAGAAGTTGACCGGTGAAACTCGAGAAACGCGCGAGGAAGAAGTGAGGAAGGCAGTGGGGATGGAAGCCTTTATATAGGCGAGGAAGAGAGAGAGGGAGGCGACGTGGCTTCACCAGGGCGCGCCGCGTCAGGCGGCGCCATCATTGCACCTGGGAAGACGAAAGGGCGCAGGTCTGACGCCGTCCAGTGGGCAACACGTGTCATAACCGACACTTTGAATTTTGAAATTCAAAAATTTCGAGCGGGAAAAGCCAAAAATTCAAATTTAAAGGTCTAGTTTTAAGTTTTTACTTCCCGCTTATGACAAAATTGCACAACCGAGAAGTAGAGGGCTTAATGATGGGTGTATTTCACCCATGACCGGTCAACGGTCAAGACCGGATAGTTGACCGGTCAAAGAAGTCAAACTTGCAAAAGAGGTCTAGATCGTCGGCGAAGGGATGACTGGTTGACCAAAAGGTTGACCAGTATGCTTAGGATAGTATACCGGTCAAACTATACCGGCGACTAATTCACCCTACAAAGATGGCCACGCCAACCTGCAAGAACCAACCGGTGTAGTTCCTAGAGATTGGGGAAGTGTCGGCAAGAGGAATCCAAAAGGACTTGGACTGTAGTGTTTGGAATTGCATGGATGCTGAGGGAATATTTCCAAACCAGAACGCGAAAAGGGTGCCACCCCCCGCGCAAGATGACAAGGCAGCTCAGAGCCAGTCACTTCACACCACGCCAGCAGCATACCCCCACGTGGGCGCACGTGGTCCTGCTCCCCAGCCTAGTATATATACCTCTTGTAACCCTCGAATGAGGGGATCCGAATTCACTCTCTCTAAACTCTCTTGTAAAAGCACCCGTGCATTCTCCGTTATAATATAAATCGGGCTACAGGTGTTCCACCTAAAGTCCTACCGGTCAATCTGCGTGTTTTTACCTTTCTTACTTTGCCAAATTGAACAAACTATTCTAGACCCGGTCTAGTATAGTTTGACCGGTCAAGTAATTTACACCATCAAAAAGTAAACTAAAAAAATTACCTCAAATAGAAGTAAAATATAGAGAAAGTACTAAAAATAAAAGTTCTACCCAGTATATTTTTATTTCCTAAATAAGAATCCGCAATGTGGTAATGTGTCACTGTATATGAGCAGTTTACAATACTTTTTGATAATGTATATGGTCATGGTAATGTAAATGCGCGCATTTTAACTCCTATTTTAGAAAAAAATGAAACTCTAATTTTGACATATTTTCAATATTTTAATCTTCTTTTTCCCGTAAATTTATAGGGAGTATATAAGATGCAACATTTGATACTTTTGTAATGACATGAGGAAAGGTGAGAAGTACTATAAACGAAATATACTCCGTATATAAAAGGGAACAAAATCGCCACTAGACTACCACTCTCTTCGTCCCAAAAAAACACTCATTCTTTTAGAAAATTCAAAAAAAGACCTATCTATCCTTTTATATAGAAAGTTTTGAGTGGCTCACAATCTTTACTTCTCCTATGTATTACTTTAAACAATATATTTGATCACAAAAATGATAGTCTGTGTGTACCTATATTTGTTTTGGTGTACATTTGGAGTACTCTAAGTTCTCCAAGCAATTTTCTTTTTTACACCAAAGGATATATCATTCTTGTGAATGGATAGGTAAAGATTGTGAACCAAAGATTGTGAGCCAGGGGAAAGATTGGCACACACAATATATCAAAGCAAAAATAGGTGTAGAATTCAACATGCTGTTCTTTACATGAGGGATAGGGCCATCTAGTTCCCCACTCTTATCCTTCGATCTAGCTTGAACATCAATCAATCATTTTAGGGGTACACCAAAGAATATACCTCAAATTATACAATAAAAATATATAATAACATTTTAATAGTTCACATTGACACAAAATACTAGCGTGATGAAAGTATTTCGTACTAACATTTTGTATACTTATGAATCACCCTATCATCACACCGCAAAAAGTAAAACTGGAGACTTGTGGTGCACACTTTTTGGTGTATAAGTAGCTTAACTCAGCATGCAATATTGAAGGGAACTGCCAAAATGGCGTAAATTTTCAAAAAAAGGTGGAACGCGCACCGCGAGCGCCCCCACACCCCGACCCGACAAGATTGTGAGGAGGATAAATCATGGTATAATCTCAATCTGATTCTTAGAGAGACTGTCCCGTGCCCGATGTGCATAAGGAGCTATTACAAATAATAGAATTTTCATACCGCCGTTATTTGAATTCAATCTTAGGATCAATGGGTTTGAGACCCTCTTCTTAGACTACTTGAACTACCCATGCGGGCTGTTGTAAATTTTCAAAGAATATTGGGATGTTCGGCATACAATGCAACATGTGCACAAATTTAGTAGGGAGTAAATTTTATCATGATGGACTTCATGGAACCAATTATTTTTTTAAAAGACTCTATGAAACCTTCATAACCGGACCGGCGATCGAACCGATCGAGGTACTGGTTCAGTGGTTCACTGGTTGAACCAGTGGTTCAAACATTTTTGAAAATTTAATATATATATATATATATATATATATCAAAAAATGCTTCTTCTATCTAAAAATAAAAATAATTAAGTGATATATTAGATTTATTATATCAAATATTTTCAAAATATTATTTTATTTAAATAAAATACAATGTATATTTTATTTAAAAGGTCAAACGTTGAAAACTGTTGACCAAAAAAAGTCAAAACTGGACAAATACTTAGGGACGGAGGTAGTATGTATTTTAGAATACGGAGTAGTTAAAAGTTTAAATCATAGTTACAATATTATATTTTTTAATATTTTATGAAAAGAAATCATTTTAGAATTTTTTTATCAAGATATATATTATATATCTCCACTTTATTCAAGATATGACACAAGAGAACTTTGGCTAAGGTGGTGGTTAGGCGGATATAGAGATTAGGATGTCTAGTGATTGAATCTTTACATGGTAACATTTTGGAGGATTTTCGCAAAACAAAAAAAATCCGGCTTCTGGTTCAACCGGCCGTGTCCAGCCGGTTTTTACTGGTTCAGGCCAGTTCGTAGCAAAGGGGGGTCTTTTGGCCTGGATAGGACCGGATTGGTCACCGGTTCGCCGGTTCCCGGTCTGAACCGGCCGGTCCGGTCCGGTTTATGATTTTGGTATCAAAGTTTTTATCTTTGAGTTGGATTATTTGATGATAAGGTCCACATTCGGAATATGAACCTTATGACACTCTTTTAGTGAACCGACACGTGAATCTTTTATTTTTTCAAAGAGCCAAATTCATCCATGTTGTTTATATACTAAAGTCCATAAAATTAGTGCGGATTTTAGGATCACAGGAAAATTTACCTTTTTTGTTTTATATTTTATTTCTTCATAATATCAAAAGTAAAAATATTTTAAAAATTTGAGAAATCAAACTTGGTTAGAGCTATTGGAAAGTTTTTTAATTGAAAAAAGACTAAAATAGATGTAAAATATAGAAAAAATACTAAAATGAAAATTCCATATTTTTATTACTAAAATAGAAATTATAGTGTTAATAATGTCAACATATAGTACTAAAAACACAATAAAATGTAAATATACCACCACACATTTTGGCAAACAAGTTTCTTGTAGGCAAAAACCAAAAATGACAATCACATGATTGTTGCACCTAAAATTGAAAATTTTATGTGGACCCAAAGTGGGAATATCCAAATACTTTTGTCCAGAGTGAAAAACTACTCTTTCCTCCCCATGCAAATCTACTCCCATCCACAATATGCAGATTTTTGTAGAGTAATTAAATGAATGAATCAAAATGAAATTGAATGCAAATTACCCATCAACACTGTGAGTAGCCAATCACATTAGTATGATACAAAAGGAAGAACAAAACTCTTCTCTTCTTGCTAAACAAATTCAAACAATAAAATTTACTTTTCAACATTTTTCAACTATACACACACACACACACACACACACACACACACACACACACACACACACACACACACACACACACACACACACACACACACACACACATACACACATACACACATACATACATACATACATACATACATACATACATACATACATACATATACATACATATATATATATATATATATATATATATATATATATATATATATATATATATATATATATATATATATATATATATATATATATATAAGGCAATTGATATTTGCACTCCAAATATGTTAGTGGTACTCCACATTTTTCCATCTATTTTCAATTTGACACTTATGCCCTTGTCATTTGCTTTTTCTCGCTCCAATATTAGGAGTATATTGGACAATACACAATAGGCACTAGCTCAATAATTTAAGAAAGCATAATGTTGCATTTGTAATTGAATTATAGGCATCAACTTCTTTTTGTTAGATTATAACAATTTTTTTTAGGGCTTACAATCACAAGTTTGAACTTTGGTTGGATCATATCTCTAACATGATATCACAAAAGAAATAATGCTAAATATGAGTAAAATATAAAAAATATCAAAATAAAAACTTCATGTTTTTTATCTTTAAAATAGAAGTTACAGTATATGAATATTTCACATTAGTTTTGATATTATATATTGATATAACTGACATAATATATGTATTTTAACTTCTATTTTTAGAATAAAAACATAAAACTTTTATTTTGTTTAATTATATGTTACTCTTACCTAAGTCATTTTCATATATCATAGTCTTAACACTTAGATATGTCGATTATTCTTGAAAGACAAATAGAATAATACACCAAATATATATTGCAACTAGCATCCTAATACTACCTCCATCCAAATCTGAATTTCTATTTACACTCCATATTTCAGAAGTTAAACACTACCTACTTAGCTTAATTATTTTTACTATTATTTTAAAATATAAAGTTGTCATGTCACATCTTGTTTTTAAGCTTTTCATTAAACAACACAGTTCTCATGACATTGGAAATCAATGTCATGGGATGACCCGAGGTCCCTACGGTACTCCGTTCGAAAAATTAATTGTTCCTACAAAGTCAACTACATCTTGTGGCCTGGGGTGCAATTGACGGGAGAGCGGTGGTGGATTCGGGTCGGGGCGAGTTGGGGGGTTTACCAGGAAGGTTAGGAACAATCAATTTTTCGAACGCAGCATCGTAAGGACCTCAAACGGAGCTCATGTCATAGGATGACATTAGGGGTTAATGTCATTAGAACCTTACCCTTCATTAAAAACAAAGTTTATTTTTAAATTGGGGTTAATTATGTTTTTGGTCCTTGTAGAATTAGAGAATTTTGTTTTTGGTCCCTCCAAAATATATTTTTTATTCATTCGTCCCTATAAAATAATTATTTTTGCAAAAATTGTCCTCCCATAAGTTAAATATTTTTTTGATCCTTGTAAAATTTATAAATTTTAATTTTAGTCCCTTTAAAACTCTTTCTGTTCATTCAATTCTATTTTTAAATTATTCAATAATCATTCACGATTATCTTATTCTTTTTATTAAGTATTTATTTAATTAAAAGATCAAATTCAATGAAATATTTTTAAATACTTATTAATTGAATAACTACATTTTGAATTTAAAAAGTTGCTAAATTAATACTTTAGTTTTTAGGGAAAAAACTTATGATAAATTAACACAAAATTAATTTTTATTGTAATTTTTGGTATAATTTGTCAAATTCATGATCTTTTAGTGAAATTCTTACCCTCACCATCTCGGGTGTTTTTTTTCAATTTTTTAGGGTGACTGTTTAAGTATTTATGTAATGATAGTAAATAAATTTATTAAAAATGACCTCGTTATTAATTTAGTTAAGAGTTTTTATTTAAAAATTTACTTTGAAAGATTTTAAACAAATATTCAGTAGCATAGTTATTCCATTAAGCTATGAAAAATATTTCAATAACTTTGACATTGTAATTAAGTTTATCTTGATAAAAAATAATAAGTTAATATTGTACAAAGTATCACGTAGTAAATAATTTAAAAAAGAAGAAGAATGTACAAAAAACTTTATAGGAACTTAATACAAAATTTATTACTTTTTCAAGGATCAAAATATACATTTAAATTAGCAGAGGACTAATTGCGAAAATAATGAATTTATAGAGACGATTTAATTTAAAAATAAATTGGAGGGAACAAAAGTAAAAATGTACCAATTTTACAAGGACCAAAAATATAATTAATATTTTTAAATTTTACAATTAGAATCAAATAAGTTGAATTGCAAGTAAAGACAATCAACCACCATAATCTGCAATGGGTAATTCAAATTGAGATGGAGGGAGTATGTTCTCCAACTCTGATTGGTCATCCAAATGATTTGAACAAGCATTATATATATTCATCTTTAAAAATTTAAAGAATTAAAAAAATATAAGAAAAAGATTAAAAAAAATTCAAAGTAAGATGAAAGGATTGTGAAGCACTACAAAGTACTACGGAGTAGTTTTTTTTTTGTTGATTTCAAAAAGCACTAGTATTAGAGAGCCAAAATAAATAAAAAGGGTATTGGTGTCAATTTAAAAAGAGATGGAGAAGTGTGGAGTGCCATTAACATAGTTGGAGTGTAGATATCAATTGCCATATATATATATATATATATATATATATATATATATATATATATATATATATATATATATATATATATATATATATATTATATATATATATATATATATATATATATATATATATATATATATATATATGTATATGTATATGTATATGTATATGTATATATATATATATATATGTATATGTATATCTATATATGTGTATATATATATATGTATATATATATATATATATATGTATATATATATATATATATATATGTATATATATATATATATATATATATATATATATATATATATATATATATATATATATATATATATATATATATATATATATATATATATATATATATATATATATATATATATATATATATATATATATATATAACTCTAGAGGCTAAAGCTAGAACGAAGCATAAGAGTGGGGAACTGGATAGCCCCATCCCTCATGTAAAGAACAGCAGGCTGAATTCTACACCTCTTCCCCAAGTTACAGTTAAGGAAAGCTTCCACCTGAAAATGCTCCGGGCTTCTCGGATCCCGGACCGACCCGCCCAAGCTCAAACCCCACCCCAAACCATCCTCAGGGGTATCTGCCATGGTAACAGCCCATTTCACATTTCTGGCTTGCAATTTCCCTTTCATCTCAAGCCAGCCTCCTATTCTCGTACTCTCGTCGAGCCGCGACTCGATCATCAAAGCCATTGATCCGTCCACGTCACCACCTTGTTCTTCTTCTTCTTCCTCCAAAGAAGAGCGCTCGTGTCGCGCGAAAATGCCAATGGGGAAAGTCATGGGACCAAGTCTAGTAGTTTGCTGGTTTGACAATTTCGCCCCTTTTCGTATGCCCAAAAGGCTCAGCTTTGTGCTTGTGGAAAGTTGGTAAGCGACTTGAGCGAAAGTGCTGAAAGAACAGAGAGTGTTAGGGGAGGTTGGCAGTGGTGGCAGTGGTGGTGGTGGTGGTGGTGATCCTATGACTGAGGCGAATTGAGCCAACGAGGCAACCAGATTTGATTTCCTTGCCACGATGCCGATGGCACTACCATTTAGATGGTTCAACAAGGGTGGCCCTATTGCTGAATAATCCGTAAGGGCCTTCTCCTGCAAAATTAGATAGACAATGACCACTTCTTCCCCACAATGTCACTCAGGGAAAAAGCTTGAATCTTGGAAAATGCTAGGCAACAAACCCAGTAAAATCCCACAAAAGTAGGGTTTGGGGGATTGTGTGTGTACGTACACCTTACCCCTACAATGAAGCAGAAAGACGGTTTCCAAGAAACCATCCACTCTCAAATCTTGGAAAATGCTAGGCGAAGGGAAAATTTTGCAGAGAAAAGTTGTTTTTGCATGTTTGGTTTTACTTTGGAAAAATTCAAAAATAAAATGAAATATGTAAGAATCCATGTTAATATAAAAAATTTAAAGCGAAAGAAAATTTTACTCTTACTTTTGCTGCATTCACCCTTTTTTTTAAATATCTTTTGTTTGAATTTGCTACACCAAGAGCAAAAATGAGAAGTCAAACATGTTTTCCTTGTCAAGGAACCAACTCAACCAAGAGCTCAAGCTTTTGGTTGTAGGCCCATGAAAAGTTTTTATATTCTAACACGCTCCTCACGTGCAGGCGTGGTCGTTTCGAGCCTTGCATGTGAAACATTATTTTTTTAACCGAAAGCTCTGATATCATGTCAAAGAATCAATACAACCGAAAGCTCAAACTTGTGGATGTGGCCTAGGAAAAGGTTTTTTTTATACTCTAACATTCCTCTTTCAGTAAAAACCGTGCTAAGTCAAAAAAGATATTGGAAGTAGGGAATAATACTTACTTGGGGAAGAGCAGTTCCAACCCCGAAATCCCGACACTGAGCACCCATTGGAATCGCAAAAGCGGAAAGCAATTCGCTCACATTTGCAGAGTAAAGAACTTTAGCCAGAGAAAGTGGAGTTCCCAACACATCTTCATGGCTGCCTCTCTGGCCACCAACAAACTCTGTCACAAGCCTATCTCTCTCTCCAATGTTTGTTTCAAACCAGAGCCTGGATTCAACCCCACTCTTAATTCCAGTCCTCTGAATTGCATCACATGTTTCTTGATCAACGGCGTTCGTCATCACCAACGCACCCAGCACGTCGATCTCTCCCTTCACCCGGGTTCCGCCTTCTTGGAATGGCCCCACTTTGGCAGTTTTGTAGAAGGAAAGCACGCGTTCCGCCTTCTCTTGTCTCTCCCTCAGCTTCATTAAATCTGAAAATGCTTCCCTCTGTAGTCTCTTCAGGATTTCGATCTGAAAAAGGATATATCAATTGAAAAATAGTTGTAAAAAAAAATGAAGCTCTATCATACAGCTTGATGCTATAATGATACCCACCCATTGCAGTCCACTTCAGATGCTGATTGGTAAATGCAAATGTAGATGAAATTGTTGAAGTTGATGCACTTTCTCAATTACCAAGAAAGAAAAAAACACATTGAAAATGTCTTATTGTATAAAGGAAATACTAGACCTCAATTAACAAAAAAGAAAAAGAAAAAATTCCACTTTTTTTCTGGTTTGTCACAAAATAAGGTTCTTCTTGCCTTTTAAAGAAGGAATTAGAAGATTCATATTATTTGTCTCTTCTCTACATAAAGCTTAACCACATAATTTCACTTTTCTTAACAATCCAGGTATTACTTGCCCCTCTTCTCTACATAAACCCAGCTTCCAGAAGCGCAAATTCAAAACAAACCCTAACCCTAAAATCGCAAAATGTTTTTTTTCAGGCATTAAAAGAACAAACTCGGAAGATAGAAATTGAAATTCAAAGAGAATATGAATAAGGATAATTACCGGGCTGCGGCGGCGGTCGGAAGTCGGGCTCCAGTTAAGAATGTGGGAAGCGAAGAAGTCTTGAGTTGATTGCGCCAAATCTTTAAGCTTTTCGACTGCCATGGCTGCCGCCGGCTCCGTTTCCGTTTTCAGTATCTAAAAACCCAGTGTGATCTGATACATAACGATGAGAATTTAAAATTCTAAAAAGAAAAAAAAGGGAATCTTTTTGGAGAAGATTCCTCGGGCCTTCAAAACAGACCCCTTTTGGATCTCCATTTCCGAACTAATTGGTTTTTTCAAGTAAGGAGTAAATGGTAATGTCCAAAAAATTGTTTCCCGTGACTTGTCAAAAAAAAAATTAAAAAAATACTGATTATAAAGATTTTCTATATGTTATCCTTAACACATTCATTAAAAGTTTTTTGCCAAAAAACAAAATAAAAAAAATTAGACAGTTCAAAAAGAAATTAATTCGACACGGTTTTTTTTGAACGACCTGTAAGAATGCTTGGTTTTTGACAAAAATTTTGTGACCAAAGCTGCATTGAGTCGCTAAGGGCATGCAACGGGAGTTTTGAGAAAGTCTGAAAAAGAATTTTAACTATTTTCTTGAGAAAGTCGCATATAATGAATAACAATTATTGTATGAAAATAGAAATTAGTTGCAATTATTTTATTCAAAACCAAAAACATTAAAAAATGACGAGGAGAAAAAAAAATAATGATCACAATTTTCCCCAAAAATTTAAGGTAACTTTTTTAAAACAGACATGAGTTTGTGTTATGGAAAAAACAAGTTTATGTAAAAAAGTAAATTTATATCTTTGAGATAATTTTTTAAAAAAACTACTGGGTAATCCCTATTTGAGCATGATAAACACTACTAATATTCACCTTAAATTGTGCGATTATTGGTTGGAGTGAACACCCCAATTCCCAAAACACTGCCCCAAACGACTATATTTTTATTTTTTATTTTTATTTTTAGGTGTCCAGGTTCCAATTACCAGACCTTAAACTCAACAATTTTGTTAAAATTTTAAAATTAAAACTATATCCAGTGTGAACTTCTCTCCTAGCTTGAGTGGTAGAAAACTCACTCTTCACTTCCTCAGGATAAATGAGGAAATTCACCCAAGTTGAGTCTCATTGGAGGTAGATGCATTAGCTCTTTGTTCATCATTAAATTGAGAAAAGTATGAACAAATATTATATTGTAATAGACTTAATAGCACTAAAAAACCATATCCACTATAAAGACTTTAGTTAAAATCAAGACATAAAGAACCGAGCCCTTATTCTACTCAACTTTTTTATTTAGCAATGCTAGGTTCACAAACAGAATGATCACAAACTTCACAAAGTTACTATTTATAATTTCAATTCTCATTTTAAAATTATTTTAGACTACTTAATTTTTTATATTGAAATTCACAAATAGTAAGTTTGTGAGCATTGTGTTGGTGAACCAAACATTTCTCATTTTTATTTAATAATAGTGCTCCATATTATGTAAAGTTGATTTTTTTAAACTTTATGCCCCACATTTTCTAGTTGAACAAGATCAATATGGAAGATGCCATGGGGAAAAAATAACTATTGGTCATTTTAATTTCTTTATTAGTCCTATTACAACAAACCTGATAAAATAATAAAATTCCAAAAAAAAAGTAAGGTCTGAAGACAGTGTGTGTACGCAGATCTTATCCGTACCCAAAAGTAGGGATTCTGTTAACATTGGTCTTATGATTGCCTTAGAAAAGGACTGGGAAACTTATGATGTATATGAGAGCCAAATGTATGGGATCTTACTTATTGTCACTTTCTTCTTGGAGGGGGAGGATCCCGAGTCAGTCCATGCCTCTTGAGGGTATTGATGTAATTTCTCATGAGGGGGAACTTGTTGCATCCAAGATGGTACAAGTAATCCCATGTAAAGATACCCGTCTTGTGCATGTCGTCGAAGACCAACCTCACACCGTAGTTCCCTACTGCTTCTGCTGACATCATCCCAACGTAACGCCTTCCCGATATCACCTGAACCTCACCAACACCATCATGGTTCAGCAACAACGACAACAAAAACAACCTTAGTGTGTGTATGTAACATTCTTCATCCACTCTGGTTTCTGGACAACCTTTGTAAGTGTAAACATTAATGGAGTGTGAAATAAAAGTTGTGCAGCCTCTTTATTTGGAGTATTACCTTTTCACCGCCAACTGAACGGATCTTACTATCAGCAGCAGGGCTATATATTCTCAGATATTCGGCTGACAAATGGTACAGACTGCCATTGTCGAATTCCACCTCTACCTGGGATTTAAGGATTCAAGTCAATATCAATGTATAAATAAATAAATGGGCTTTAATTCAAGGAAAAAAAACATTAGCATATTATTGGTGTAAACAGTTGTTCCTAGTCTCTAGAACAAAAAATGGATGGCCTACTCATGTACTGATGCAAGACAAGATATTCATAATCTAAGTTTCGATCATTCAGCATTAGTACGTAAAACATATACTACTATAGTTCTAAAAGAATTATGGAAGGTACTATAAAATACACATCTCCATCCATTGACAATGAAGTTAAAAGTGTCATTATTGACAATGTTTTAGCTTCGGGCACATAATGAACTAAATCCAAATGACACACTAAACTTTCGTTGATTTTTACAGTACTTTCTATGAAGTTTTGGGTAGTAAACGTAACAATGCATCTAGGGTCTAACGGAAACAGCCTCTCTATTTTTACAGGGGTAACACTGTTTATCTTGACCTCCCAGACCCCAACCTAGTTGGGATCATACTAGGTCGTTGTTGTCCTATACAATTAAATCACCAAATTCATCAAAGTATCAAAAATGTTCTTAAGAAATATGTTACCAATTAAGATAGGACAGATGGAGTGTTTTGATTCATTAAATAGGAGGAACTGACAACACAGGCCACATATTTCAAACTGGTAAAATTTCACTAGTGATAAATTCATACTAAACTTAGAGTTAAGCTGACGAGTAAATGTGATTCCATACAAACACAGCAACCAGCAATCCCACGAGCAAGAATTATCTTTCCTTTCACTCTTTCTTTTTTTGAATTATAAATTGCACAGTTCTTGCTAGCAAATATGATAAAAATCTCTTTTCTCCAAATAGTAAAAAAAAGACATAATAAGGTATCTCGGGTCTAACAAAGCTGAATTTCAAATTTCTTGCACTTAATCATCCACATGATTAAGTCCAAAGATCCAGGGAATTAGCAA
The DNA here is from genome assembly GCA_003260385.1 of Cuscuta australis. Lineage (NCBI taxonomy): Eukaryota > Viridiplantae > Streptophyta > Magnoliopsida > Solanales > Convolvulaceae > Cuscuta > Cuscuta australis. The sequence goes on along the minus strand of NQVE01000152.1, from coordinate 476,397 downwards.
AGTTTAGAACTTTTAAGACTCCCAATTAAACTAAGCATTGGAAAAGAGCAATTAAAATACTGCAAATGAGAAAAAAAACTTGAAACAACTTTAAAACATGTCATAAAAACATAGTGTGCTCATACATACCATCTTAGGGGCGTGAAAAGAGAATCTAGTGAGGCGAGGACATCCCCCTGTTGTTTGTATCATTCTGTGCATCATACTCATTTGCATTCTCTTGCCTGGTCGACTTGGTGACTCTCCTTGCACAGTTGACTGACAATGCTGGATGGGTTGGGCCCTTCAGGCCAATGTATTATTGGGCTTTGAAATTATGTTATTCCATTCTAAATATATAATCCAACAAAAAACTAGTCATGTAGTTGGCCTGCTGGCCACATACCACGTACATGTAACATCATGGATTTTAAGTTAACTCTTCCGGTATGGAGATGTGATTTGTTATAGAAAAAGAGAAGATAACAAAAAGAGGGATGAACAAGGACAGGTTACCAAACAGCTCATAGAATCGTGGTATAAAAGACAAATCCATCACACATCGCAATCCTACAAGTAGATGACCAAAAATAGTGTTTTTTTCCAACAAACAAAAGCTATACTAAAACAATCATGGCAGGAAAGCCAAATCCATCACACATCTCGTTCCTATAACTGGAAGACTAATATAGTTAGGGGCGGGAATCATTTGGGTGAAACTCCGACTTGATTTTTTAATGGGTAATACCCAAAAATTTGTATTCAGGGTCACCTTCAGAAAGATTAAGATTAAGGGTAAGGGTTGGGCCTCATTTAGGTGAAACTCCAACCCATTTTTTAATGGATAATACCCAAAATTCTGTATTCAGGGTCAGATTCAGAAAGATTAAAATTAAGCCAGACCCAAGATAAGAAAGGAATATCAAAATATGGGTCTGATCACAGGCTAAAGAAACCGTGTTGTGTTTGTTTTGTGATGGTAACATGTAAGCACTAAGCACCATTAGTTACTACTTTTATTTTGGTGATTCTTTTTACGGCCAACCTAAATTCCTGGAATGTGGTGAGCCAAAAAATATGATGTACACACATAAATTGAAGTTTTCTGTTACCATAAGAACATATTAGGATTTATGTATGGAATTGGGCAGAACTTGTAGGACAGCTGGAAACGATATGTAAGAACGTATAACGTATGAATCTTACCAGAAAGTGTTCTTAGATCAGTTGGAAAGATGTGCTTTACAAAGGCAGTTGTGAACTGCAATTAGAAAGATTCCTGCAGTCCAGCAGTTTAACAGTGTTACAATAGATCAACAAGCTTTCAAACGAACTGCTGGCATCACTATTGTTTCACCGTGAGCACAATTAGTATTCGGGTGATCCGAACATGGTAAATCATGTCCTTTTATAGGAAGATATGCGTAGTGACAACTAAACAATAGCTCTTTTAGAACCCTCTTTTCAAATGCACGTGAGCACTAGGTGCAGATGAAAGTGTCTAAAGTGAAATATTTGTAATATTTATTCGTCTAGTGCACGACTGCACGTTATGCTAATGTTCATATACATTTCTAAGCAGCATTCCAATGGAATAAATTGGTTTACAAAATATGTACCAGCTACCAACAAGGCAACAACACACTTATATATAGCAAATGTGCAAGCATAATCTAAGTTGAATTAAAAGTTTATTTGAAACTTTAGTGAAACTTCGTATTCCAGTAATCCAAACCTTCCACAAGAAGCTACTCAAAATCTCAATGACTAAATTGTCACACATCTGGTTCGTATTCCAGTGATGAAGCCATAAAAACCTAAAACAGCACTTGTTCTCTAAAAAATTTCTATAGGCATTACACAAAACAATAACATTAAAATGGTAAAACAAGAACACTATGCTTTAATATATCCTCTCAATTGAAATACGTGACTTCTGAAGATTTCATTGAAAACTGCCTAGCAAATACTGTGGTATTCTTATGTAAAAAATGTCTGTAACCCTCTGCTGTAACTATGGAGGACTTAATCTCTAGTTAATAACAGAAAAGATGAGTGAACCCCCTCCATTACAACCCTCTTCACCTAATTTCCCTCAATCCAAAACAAACCATTATTGATTTATCATTACTTTATTATTATTACTATTGCATTTCTACCATGATATAAATATCAAGTACATCTTAGGGTCTAAACTCCATATCTGCTTCACCAACACATGGCCTCTTAAAAAGAGATCAGAATAAAGATATACATATGCAAATGGAAAAGGAAACAAACATCTGGGACTACCCCCTGTAGATACAAAAATATAAATTCATAATGTAATGATGAAATCAACAAATAAATTACTGTGATGAGACTTATTTTAAATTTTCAATTTCATCTTATGTAATGTAGCAAGTTACTTGCATTTAGATACAAACTTAATGGCTTATTGGAACAATATATCTAGGGAGTATACCAATGCACATGTATATTAAAATATATCCCACTATTTATGCAGAAAAGTTTAGGAAATTAATTCTCTAGAGCCAATGTTTTAAAACTAGGACCATTCATTGACTCAGCCATGGTGCGGTTCACAAGTTGAACCACAGGACAGATCATTGAGATTGATCGTGTATAGTTTGTGTTACAAGTTTGATGCCTATTCTCATTTAGGTACAAACCTTTTCACCTAGTGTTTAGTTCACTAGTTCTGTTTAAAAGATCAAGAACTTGCCTTGGTGTTTAGTTCACTAATTCTGTGTTTAAAAGATTAAGAACTTGCACAAAAACTAGAGTTTCTAACAGTGGTGAATAACCGGAAATGAGAATCAAAATCACAAATTGACAAAGCAAGGAAACAAACAATCTAAAGACACATACAACAACAATCTATAAGAATCCCACGAGAGGGTGTGTGTACGCATACCTTACCCCTACTCGAAAATAGAGAGGCTGATTCCAAATCATAATAAACAGAAAGTTCGTAAACAACGAAGCCCATATAAATTATTGAGATGAAATCTGGAATTTAAGCCAAACAATAGGTCAAAGAAAGAAAGAACGAAAATGAGGCCAAAAACAGAACAATGTTCCACTTTGTAGCCTGAGCATCCAATTGAGAATGACTGCATGAACTTAGAGAAAGAAATCTCCTTCTAATACATTCTTCTAGTGCACTCGCGAACACCACAGTAGCAGTCTTTCTTCTTCAGGTTTCCATTGGAATCACGAACTTGATCTATCTTGTAATTATAGTCGTAAGTTAGCTCTTCAAAAGGAGGTATATCCTCTTGGGCAAATAGCACTAAATGAGGGACTCTCTTGTCATCATGATCAAACAAAATATTTTGTGCATAAAGGTTAGGAGAACAACTATGGTTGAAGAATCTCCCCACATTCCCAAACAGTGCCGCATCAATCGTGAAGCCCTCGCTATCATTTCTTTGAATTTCGTCTATATCAATGTCCTCCCCTACATCGTAGTTACCTATATCAAAGAGATATTCATCACGGTCGATTCTTTTCTCAGCTTGCTTTTCATCTAGAAGTTCTCCAATGTATTCACATATAAAACTCCCTGAAGAAATATGATCACGTGAGCGAACACCCCATCCTCTAGACTTGGTTTTGAAAACCTCAAAATGATATCGTAGACCGTTTTGGCTAACCCTATTCTTGCATGAAGGAGGGCATTTGCAAGATGGACCACATTCGTAAACAATCGGCTTAGCTCTAAGTATAGCGCCTACATTGTTGTATGGAACCTCACCACCATTTCTACGTGTGCAAAAACATTGCTTCGAATTTGAGCATCCATTTTTGCAATTGCAGCCCTTGGGCAAGGAGCTTTTGAACCAAGAAGGTTTTATCATTTTAGTTATGTAAGTAAAAGGAGGAGGTTTTTCAGCATCAATACTGTTCATTGCCGGAATGGGAAATTTCTCCTTTCCTTGTGATACATCGTCTACCACAACTACATTGTGAGTGTCACGGTCTCCTTGAGTCGGCTCTACTACTTCCCAGTCCCAAGCCACCGGGAGAGCAAGGTTTTGCTGCCCAGGAAGTCTACACAGTTCAAACTTGAACTCTAATTTTCCCCTTTGGTTTCTTTCTTGCTTATAGTTGTTCACAATGTACAACCCTACATAAGTGTATCCTTGGCCATCCATGCCAAGAGTTTTTTGAAGACATGTGACTCTTATAGGAAGCTTTGCATCCTTGGAGTTCTTTAAGGCATGTTGATCCTTCTCGAGCTTTTGGTCTTCTACCTTTTTCATAGAAGAATGTGAACCGCGACAAACATAAATAAGTGTGTCAAGGGATCTAATCTTGCTAAATTCGGAATGACCCGAATCCACAATGCTTGTCGCATGGAATTCTCCATTCAAATCTATATAATCTATGCAAGCTAGATATTGTAAATGGAGTCCCACAATTATAAGTTCTGCCCTAAATTGAAAAGTATCGCCAATATCAACTCCGGGGATACTTCCAAAGGTTGGTTTGTCTTGTATCCATTTTTGTTGTTTCTTAAGGAGAGATGCAACTCTCATGGGCACACCTCTTTTTGCATATATGCCTCCATTTGGATCTGCTTTGGATTCATCCAAAAGTTTTTTATACATGTCTTTGAAATTTTGTAGAACGTCCAAAACTTGCTTACGACAATCATATGAGGAGTGCTCATCTGTGGGAACAGTGTTGACTTTATTGGACCAAGACCGAAGTTTCCTTTGCTTGCCTTCAAAGTTGGCTTTAAAAGGTTCAGCAGATTTAGAGGTATCTTCAGCCTTTTGGTCAATATGGTTTGGTACACTATTGACTTTATTGGGGCAAGAACGTAGTTTCCTTTGCTCGCCTTCGAAGTCGGCTTTAGAAGATTCAGGAGATTTACTGGTAGCATCAGCATTTTGGTCAATATCGTTGGGTACGCTATTGACTTTATTGGAACAAGACCGAAGTTTCCTTTGCTTTCCTTCAAAGTTGGCTTGAAAAGATTCAGGAGATTTAGAGGTATCATCATCCTTTTGGTCAATATGGTTAGGTACACTATTGACTTTATTGGACCAAGACCGAAGTTTTCTTCGCTCACCTTCGAAGTTTGCTTCAAAATATTCAGGAGATTTAGAAATATCAACCTTTTGGTGTTTGGGGTTAGGTGGGGTTTTGTGACAATGATCACTTTTGTAGCTGAAAAATCTCTTCATCGGTCTTCTCCGGAAGGTTGGACTTGTCTAACTCAACCAAATCAACACCAAGTGATTGCCTAAGAAAAACAATACCAAATTTAGAGCTTGTTTTGTAAAAGTGATAACCATATTTTAAGAACAGGTTCCAATAAAAAAACATAATATGCATTCCAAATAGAAATGGACTTTTTTAACATTTAAGGAAGCATATATTAAAACATGAAACACGAAGTGGATATAACTATCAAAACTTTAGCAAATGGGTATATCATAAAAATAAAATGTGTCATTGGTCAAGAAACTGCACCCTTACCCCCTCCTCCCCCTTTTGCCCTTGATATGTTAGTTCATAAACTAATGTTCTTTGAAATTACTTGTTGATTCTAGTGGAAAAGATCCACCACCTTGGATAGGGTTGTGTTTACTAAGATTAAAAGGTCCCGAAGTTCTCATTTATAAAATTCTAGTTTGTATATTCATAAGACCATCCTTAATTCCTTATATAAACTAGGGTACAAGCTGAATCCAAAACTTATATGATTCCTAAATCTAATAGAGAATCACCTAACACCAAATCTAATACTCCGTACAACATTACTTTAAACAAACCTAGTATAATCCCACAAGTGAAGTCTTGGAAGGGTAGGATGTAAAAAAACTACTCGTAACTACCTTTACCCATGAGGGGTGGAGAGGTTGTTTCCAATAGACCCTTAGTGAATTCCAAAGCTAATACGATAAACATATATCTAAAAGCCAATTACTACCTCTGTCTCATTGTATTCGTCTAGTTTGCCTTGTTTAGTCAAATTGGACAAACTTTGATCATAAATTAAATAAAATTGTAATGTGAATTAGTACAAAATAATTTCATTAGATTTAACTTGTGAAATACTTTTAGAAATTTATTTCATTGGTTTAATATGTAAAACAAATCTAATGTAATTGATAATTAATGTTAATCTAATTTGACTTAAAAAAGTCAAACTCAACAAATACTTTAAGACAGATAGAGTATTGAACTATGGAATAGTTTCTCAACTATAACTCTTTCCAAATTATCTAGTTAAATAATAAGATTTTTTATATTAGTAAATAATAATGATAATTTTTTTTTGCTATTTTGCTATGAGCACATACCACATGATTGTTTATATAAAATATAAGGAAAATGCTATGAAAACAATGAATCCCTTCACCTCATATAAACTACGAGCAACCCAAAGTAATAACACAGTCCATGATGCATCAGGGTCTTAAAAACAACAAAAAAATAATGCACTTCACACTACAGCGCCATGCGCTGACAATGGTTGTTGTAAATTTATTGCATTGACACAATGCCACAAAACACAAAAATAACAACTATAAGTATGAACTTTATACGATATATGTCTATGATTCACCTGCCAATGATTGAGTAAAAGAGTTAAATAACCTCATTCTAACAGAAAATACAACTACACAAGTACTTCTTTTGGAATGACTTAATTACAAAAACAATTTGTTCAATTTGAAAATTATAATTTAATCATTGCCACACTCTTTGTCACTATTGAGATTTTGCCCATAAAAGAACAAATAAGACAATTTAGAACACCAGCCCTTACAAAAACATCATAGAAAATAGAAAACAAGAAAACAAAATTTGAGCTTGGTAAAATATGTTCTTAAGATTTTTACATAAGAGTAAAGTCCATAACTGGTCCTTTATAACATGGTTTCCCTATTTAGTCTTCTATTATCAAATATTACCCCGGTGGTCCTTTTATGGGTATCTTTCTACAAATAGTCTTTTTTTATCTTCTAGCATATTGGTGTTAATTTGAGTGCTAAAAGTGTAATTTCATAATGATAATATATCTTTCTTGTCATACACAATTCCTAAGGTTGCTCTCAATGCATCGTTTGTGAATTACAGTCGCTTTCTACTACAACCATAGTCTACAGATGTGGTCCTTCGTCGGAATCCTAGCTCAAAATCATAGTCATTATATTTGTGTTATTCGTCTAACCAATATTAGAATACGTCACAAAACATAAGGTTGATGTCAATTTATACTTTTAGTCTTTAAATTAACACTAACATGGCAGAAGATTAAAAAAAGACCATTTGTGGAAAGGCACCCATAAAAGGACTACAAAAGTAATACTTGATAAAAGAGGACTAAATATGGAAACCCTGTTGTAATAAGGACCAATTATGGAATTTACTCTTTGCATAATGCATACACATACACTCATATATTAACAAAAAACATTCAAACATAAATTATACAAATAAAAAACTAAAAAGTAGCACAAATGTAATCACAAATCAAACACAAATGACAATCTAACCAAAGTAAATATGTCATACCAGCACTATACCAACACTAAATTTATAAGTAAAACCTAACCATTATATTAAGGCAATTAAGCACACGGAGGATAGAAACAAGGGTGAAAACTGTGAGTGGCAACTCATATTACATTGTGGTTGGGATGGGGCTACATTAAGGGTCTACTCTTAATTATTATTTCTTTTCTCCTTGGTGGTGAATGAGCAGCTAAGATACATCCTAGGGTACCATGATGCATGTTTTTTGCAAATGATATTGTGTTAATTGCATGTGACTGGCTAGGATGCAGATGCTGCAGCGAATGTGTAAGCAGACAACGTTGGATAAGATTTAGAATCAGGGGACAAAGGATAAGTTGCGGGAAGCTAGGTTAAGGTTGTTTGGGCTCGTGAAGCGGTGAAACAATGAGGCCCCAATGGGAAATTGCGAGAAGCTTACGGGGGTGGGGAAGGGGTAGTTGACCTAGGAACATAGTTGTTAAGGCGGCTAGGCGAGGCTGGGCGCTAGAGCACCTTCCAGTCACCTAGGCGATTAGGCGCCCGCCTAGGCGTCCGCTGGGCGAGTAGGCTATGGCGACCATAATAATTTTATAGGTACTAATGTTAAAGCATATAGTATGAAATAATTAATTAAAATGAACACTGATATATATATATATATATATATATATATATATATATATATATATATATATATATATATATATATATATATATATATATAATATATATATATATATATATATATATATATATATATATATATATATATATATATATATATATATATATATATATATATAAAGGGGCTGTTTGGCAACTTCTGAATGGGTAAGTGCTGAACCAGTAAGAGGTCTGAATCATTAAGTGCTGAACCAGTAAGAGGTCTGAACCATTAAGAGCTAGTATATTGCTTAACTATTCAGAGGCAAATGTCTGATCAATTCAGATAACAGCTCTTAACCATTCAGACTCTGTATAATACTTAACCATTCAGAGGCAAATCTCTTAACCATTCAGACATCTGAACCATTAAGAGGCTGAAACAAACAGTCTGAACCATTAAGTGCTGAATCATTCAGACATCTGAACCATTAAGAGGCTGAAACAAACAGCCCCAAAGTGTGCTTTTAAAAGGCCTGTTAAATTTTGGGCCTTATACTCCTGTGTGAAGGTCCAATAGTCTATTAATGAATCTAGCCCAGTTATTTGACCTAGTCTACTAGTCTAAATGATAGAGAGATAGGAAGAGGCAGTGGAGGTCGCAGATCTGGAAGCCGCACGACAAATATTCAGCGATAAAGATAAGTCTTCTCTCCCTCTCCTCCGTATTCTCTCTATCTCCTCCTCCGTCTTCTCTCCCTCTCCTCCTCCGTTCCATTGCGCTTCTAAAATGGAGACGCGTCTCAGAGATGGTGACATAGTCACTGTACAACACAGTCGCCCAGGGAAAAAAAAAGCTAGGCGACCAATTAGGCGTCCACCAACCCTCGCCCAGACGCCTAAGCGTCGCCTAGACGACGCCTAGGCGACGCCTTGATAACTATGCCTAGGAAGAATTGGAATGAGGTTATTAGACATGACTTCAGATTTCTATCCGTTTTTGAGGATATAACTTAAGATGAGAGCATCTAGAAATCTAGGATTAGGATACTTGGGTAGTCGCTTGGGCCTTGGTGGTAGTTTTTGCTTGTGACCTTGTTTGCTTGCTAGGCTTGGTGTTTCTTTGAACTTTTCTTTACCCTTAGTTTGCCGTTGGCTTATTTCTCTATGCTATGTTCTTTCTATGTCACTCGAGTTGGAGGTCTCTTGGAAATAGTCTTTTTACTCTCGAGTTAGGATAATGTCTACGTATACACCCTCCCCAGACCCTACTTTTGTGGGATTTTATTGGCTTTTTGTTATATTGTGTTAATTGACAAGATGCATCAGGGGGTCGATGATAGTAACTGAGGTATACCTTGGACTATATAGTTTTCAAACAAAGCAAGACAAAGATTGAGTATGTGGAGTGCAAATTCAGTGGCACACCACATAAATTGGAAGTGGACATGAAGATTGTTTTGCAACCCATTCGTATAAGTGGTATGTTTTGGTACCTTGAATTAATCATTCAAGGTGATGGGGAGATCGATGGTGATGTTACTTGTTGTATCAAAGTGGGATGGACAAAGTGGAGGCAAGTATGCGGGGCCATGTGTGACGAGAATGTGCAACTCAAATTGTGAATTGAGGTATGTGAAAAGGAAGAGGATAAGATAAGTCAATGGAGGATAGATATTTTAAGGAAAGGTAGGCCTAAGGAGATTAAGAGTTAGGTGATTAGAGGAGACACAAAGTTCTACACTTGGCCAAGGACATGACCTTAGATACAAGAGATTGAAGGTGCATGATTAAAGTTGTACGGTGGTTGGAATTTTTCGTGTCAGACTTGTTGTCACGTGTTCTAGGAGGTAGATAGGGGTAGTGTGGTTGCATATAGATTGGAAACCTTTCTTTGGTTTTGTTTAACCTTTTTCTTCTTGTGGAGCTGTGCTAGTATATTTTCTTGTTTTATTTAAGTCAATGTCCAATGGCAGATCCTAGAAATTGAACCCATGGGGTCTGTGCCTAAAAAAGGGGGACAATACATCTGTCTATAAGATACTAAAAAACAACACGGAGTAATAATATATATGCTTACTAAAATGACAAAACAATAACTCCCACTATATACAATAGCTTATTTGAAGAGGGTGGTAAACTAAATTGATAACCAACAACAACAATAAATAGGTTGGTACAATCAATACCCCGGTGAGGTCTATAGAGTGTGATAACTTGATACAATAAATTGATAACCACTAATAAACCTACATTACATAATACATATATGAAAAAACTCCCATTGTATACAATGGTTGATTTAATGACGGTGGTTAAACTAGAATCAAATTGGAATGACTCGAACAAAAGTGAATTTCTCTAAATCTTGGATGCTTTTAAAAAAAATTATCGTAGAGCAAGCCAAATTAACAAAATGTAGTTAATCATCAAATTAAATTATAAGCTACAACAATATATATGTTAAGAAACGGTTCTTTTGAAATCATCCGTCGATGTTAGTATAGATGGTGGTTTTAGAGGCCCTCTTGTGCCCCCCTACTCCTTGTCCACCTCCCCCATCCATAACCCATCCTCGGGTTTTTACACGACATCCCTTATCCTGTAGAACATTGGTGCCCACCCCCACCCCCCCTCTCCCTAAGGTCCAAAGGGCAGGATCTCCAAACCCCGTTCGTAAAATTGACGGCCCCTACCCCCTAACCCCCCAGTAAAACCCCCCCAACCCTGCCCTGACCCGAACACACACCCCACCCCCTTCAATTGCACCCCACAAGTTGGTTTTGACTTTAGAGTCAAAATTTGACTCCAAAGTCAAAATCAACTTGTGGGGTACAATTGAAGAGGGTGGGGGGTGTTTGGGTCGGGGCGGGGTGAGGGGTTAGGGGGTAGGAACCGTTAATTTTACGAACGGGGTACCGGAGCACCCCCGGGTCATTCCATGACATTGCCGGGCAATGTCATGGGAACCTTGGAGAAAGAATTGTGTTGATCATTATATTACATAGAGTAAATTCTATAATTGGTCCTTTATAATATAGGGTTTTTCATATTTAGTCATCTATTAACAAATACTCCCTCCGTCCAAAAATTCCTTTCCCGGTTTGACTTGGCACGGAAAAATAAGTTAAAAAAGTGTAAAGACTTTTCATGTGTTGTCCTTGATGTGATGGAATAAAGTGAATAGTGTTGATAAAAAGTGAGGGTATAATGGTACATCCCTTAAAAGTTTTTTGTTAAAATAGAAAACGGGAAAGAAATTTTTGGACGGCCCAAAAAGAAAAGCGAAAAAGAAATTAATGAACAGAGAAAGTATTACAATGATGGTGTTTCTTTTATTGGTATCTTTCCACAGATAGTCTTTTTATGACCTTCTGTTATGTGAGTGTTAATTTGAAGGATAAAAGTGTAATTTCACATTGACGCCAGTGGCGGATCCTGAAAAGATAATGAATTTAATCTCAAACAATTACTCTCCGTATTTCAAAACTATCGTCTCACTATGAAAAGTGTGTGAAATCCCATCTCTTTTAAAACTATTTTGTCTACAAATTGATACATAAATAAAAAGTATAAATTATATATTAAAAATTTCTTCAAATTAAAACAAACAAAATGTGACAATTGTGTTTTATTTTATCAATCAACGAAAGATGCAATTAAACAAAAATTATCGAGAGATCTAACTATAATTATAATCCTGGGATGGATGTAGTATTTAAATAGTAAATAAAAAAGTTTAGAAAACAACAAATTAAATTTATGGACTACACAGTCTACATTATAACTTAGTGTGATTGTTACTCAGTATATATTATGTCTCACACTTTCACTTTAGATTTTATTTTTATCATTTTTAAATTTTTCATTTAAAAATCTATTCCTTTAATATACCAATTGGTGTCTTTATTGTTACTTTAAATTAGAGTCCCTAATGTTTTTAAGTTGGGGTTCTTAATTATGTAACTCTAAAAAAAATTAAAATTTTACTTAAAATCAAAATGTAGTAGGGGGCAATGGCCCCCAACTACATATGAATGGATCCGCCCCTGATTGACGCTATGTGCAGTGACGTATTTTGATGTCAGCTTGACGGACAACACAACAATAATGATTATGATTGTCAAGTGAGACTCCGACCGTAGACTCTAGTTGTAGTAGACATTGACTCCAATTAACAAATGGAACATCAACAGCAGCCTCTAATATTGGAGATGATAAGAAAGATATATGATCATTGTAAAATTACACTTTCAGCTTTCAAATTAACACCAACGTGAAGGCCATAAAAAGGATTATCCATTTATCCTTGAAAAGTTACTCACAAAAGAATCAATAATAGAAGACTGGATATGAAATACTCAAACGATCAATTATAGAATTTACTCAATTACATAAGCTGAACACTCGATCTCAATCTAAAAGAGATCTTAAAATAATCAAATTCAGAATGTACCTTAATAAAAAAACAAAATTCTACTCCGTGATCAATTGAACAACCTAAAAACCAAACAAAATTAAGAAAATCAAACGATCGAGATTCGAAATCATAGATTCACCTTGATAAAAGAAGACGATGAGGACTGCATGCGATGATGCCGGAGCCGGTGCTACAGCCCTCCCTGGGAGACCGGAGGAGTGACGACGCCGCGGAGGCTGGCGGAGAGGCGCGGAGGAGAATCGCGTGGGATTCAAAGTGTTATTTTCTGTGAGGTATTCACTCCAGGCAGTGTGGGAACTTACCTTTAGTAAGTTCTAAGAATAGGATAGGACTTCGAATCCCAAAAGTAATTGAATTGAATAAGGTAATTATTAATCGATAAGATCAGCTGAACCGGTTCAATAAATACTTGGTTTAACCTAGTGCGAGGGACTCGTATATATATAGCCTTAAATTTTAAATACTCGGGGACCCTATTTTCCTAATTTGGCATAATTTTTAATAAAGTATATTATGTGTTGTTGTGGTTTTTGTAGAAAAAAAAGAAAAAAATATGGGTCATACAATTATTTTCTCTAAAGGAAAGTAAAAAATCTTTTAGTACAATTTATAAAAGAAAGTGAAAAGATAGTTATGGAATGAGGGAGTATTTTTATTTAAATAATGTAATTTTCTATTCATTTCAGTTTTCTAACGATATATATGGTACTCCGTATGTTCTACTCCATATATAAATATTTTATTACTACCTCCGTCCCGCTATATTTGTTCACTTTTGACTTTTGGAACTGTTCATCTAAGCACTTTGACTCATCAAATTCTCTCAATGTGTAAGCCTAAATATAGTCATGTGTGATCTTGTTTGATTTGTCTTAACATATAGATTATTAATATATAATTTCTATAATTTTTTAATATATAAATTACAAGATAAAATAGATTAAAGAAGAGCATTGGATGGTGTGCAAAAATGAAAGTGGACAAATATAGTGGGACGGAGGGAGTAAGTTTTAGATACCAAAGTATAATGCTTTTGTGGTAATGATGAAAATCGATATATGAATTTAAAAATAAAAGAATTTAAAAATAAAAGAAAAGCTTAGCTACAAAGAGAGTGCCTTCCTGTGACCCAAAGTAATATTAGTTGGGCCAACCCATTATACTCGTCCAAAAGAGAGATTGGACTAGAAAAATGTGTAGAGTCCTACTAGTCCAAGAGAGCTATTGGATAAGGAAATCTAGTAATCGGGGATATTTTACAAGCGTACAAAAGCTGAAAGTAGTTATAGTCAAAACTTGTTGCTGTTTGATCGAAAAAAATCAAAATATGAAGTATTTTCTGGGACGGATGGAGTAATATTTTTGAACCAAAATCATATCTAACAAGAGTTATGTTGGCATCATCCTTAGCCTCAATACATAATGAAAACAAGTAAAGACAATAGAATGTACTCCCTCCGACCGGAAATGTTCTTCCCATTTGACTTTTCACGGTCTTCAATATTGCGCTTTGACCATTAATACCTATATCTATACATAGAAATTTTTTATAAAAATTCGATATTTGAAAACTACATTTCATTATGAATATATTGATATTAAATTTAAATTATAATACAATGTATTCTTTCACAAATTATAGTCAAAGTTTACAAACTTTGACCACAAAAAGTCAAATGTGAAGAACATTTCCGTACGGAGGAGTATTATATATAGAAATAAGATGATAATGGATGCCCCTCAAGCAAGAAATTAATTAGTCCCAATTTATAATGGAGGAGCTCAAGTGATCGTTGGAAAATAGATACAAACTTTCATTTTCGCACTTTGCTTTACCAATGTGTTGCTATATATAAACTAGCAGACGACTAACAAACTCGGTGCCGCGTTAGTCCCAAATGCACGTTCGGGACTTTTAGGCGGCGCCGAGGTTGGAAGTCGTCGCTCAACACCGGTCTTATTCTGATTTACATTGCATCTGACATATATGGATCTTTCAAACGAGCCTGAATTTTATTTAAACTCCACGCCCAGCTAGATTGTGGCATGGGCGCATCGTCCTAACTTGTGCATGAACATTATTTTCATTTACATGGAGATTGACTAGAAATTTATTTTTTGAAAGAAAATATTGAATCAACTTTTTAAACGACAATATAATTGTTCGTCTCCTCATTTTTCTCATCACAAATTAAAAAAACTAATGAGGAAAAAATATTTTCTTTTTTGTCACCTTGCTCTACCTCATATTGCTCTTTTTTCTCAAGGACCTCTTTTTTTTTCAGTTGGCATATTATAATGCCCCGTATTAAGATGGGAATGGGAATAACTCAAAAAGGATTGATAGTACTACTCATACCAACAACGTGCATCTTTTTTCGAAAGCTCGTCACTTAAAAACTCCAAAGTTAAGCGTGCTTGACCTGGAGCAATTTTATGATGGGTGGCCCCATGGGAAATCCTTTGGGCGCGCATGAGTGAGGACAAAATGCGTGTGAAAGACTTGTGTTGGTTTGTGGGGCAATCAACAATTCTATGAGCGAACGCTTACGGCCAGTGTGGGGGCCAGGGTGTTACACATATTCTGTCAAAGGAACCAATTTAAACCAAAAGCTCAAACTTAGTCTTTGAAAAAATAAGATCTCATTTGTTTATCCCTCAGTTAGAAGTGTAAGCTTGTGATATCTCCGTAATTTAGCATTGTGTATTAGTATCTCATACAAGAAGAATTTTTCAAATTTTTTGACATTTTAAGTCTTATTTCAATATAAAAACTTTTAAGGACTTATTTTGATATATAGTATAGAACATATTTTAGTCTTTGTTATGTATTTTTCTCTTAGGGAAACTCAATATATAGACTTTGCTTTTATATTGTACAATACTTCTATCAAACTCTCATTTAAAATTTTCAAGAACAAAGTGGATAATGGTCATAGCTTAATAGGTGCTAAATAGCATAGAATTTCATCTTCATATCTTTCAATAGAAAATGAACAACATATACTCTTGGTTACTTCTATTTTTTTTACCAAACAATCATGCTTTATGTGATCTTCAAAGTTCTTTACATTTCAAACCCAATTTATCAATAGTCATTGTACTAAATAAATTATAAGTGACCTCTATAAGAACCAGATTAAGAATATATCATGATTTACTCCCCTTGCTATGTTGTCAGGACGGGATGTTGGGGCGTATGGAGTGGGCATTCAACCTTTTGATCAACAAGCGGCGCTACTATTTATGGCGCTTAATAATCCCCTTCATTGAGATTGTTAGACAATAATACTAAGTATTCCTAGTTATGGTAAAAGTTGTATTTTATTAGTTAGTTTCCATTCTCTATTCCTAGTTGTGCTAGAAGTCTCTCCTATATATACTCTATCATGTACTTCCATAATTAAGGGAGCAATATTATTATTCTAATATTTCAACATGGTATTGGAGCCACTGCTCTTGGTGACCTAAAACTCTCTGCGCTCGCTTCTGGCGGGCGGCGCCGCCATTAGCCGCCCGCGGGACCGATGTTATTCTACCTTCAATTTTAAAGATTGGCAACTCCACAAAAACTTTCTCAACTCATCCCCTTTTTCTCTCTCAAATCACTCATTCTAATTATCAATCTTTCTTCTCTTTCTCTTTTGTTACCCAAAAAATTCCAAAAAAAAATAACACAAAAGCAAAGTAGAGAGGGGAAGTAGTGAAAGAGAAAAAAATATCTCTACACCCCTTCAAGAAAGAAATAGGGCATTGCCCGGATAAAAAAAGACAAAGAATGTCAAGGATCTTCAGTCAAACAGGCACCTCCAGTAGTCTTCTCTATTCTTCTTCGACATCAACAACTACAAGCGCACGTCAACCTTCTCTCCTCTTCTTTGACGTCAGTAGCTACCAGCCCACGTCAATCTTCTTTCTTCTTCATCGACGTCAGCAGCTACCAGCGCACGTCAATTTCTCTCTTCTCCAACGACGTTAGAAGCTACCAGTGCATGTCATACTTCTCTCTTCTCCAACGACGTCAGCAGCCACCGGCGCACGTCAGACTTGTCTCTTCTCCAACGACGTGAGCAGTCACCGGTGCATGTCAAACTTCTCTCTTCTCAAAGTTTCCAGTTTCCAGCTAGTGTCCAAACTTCCTCTTGCTTCAGCCAGAGTTCAGCTTGAGGGGGGATGTTAGACAATAATACTAATATTGTCATAATTCATAAGGCCGCGCGCGGTGTGAAGCACAGGGATATAACATCACGCACGTGGGATGCTGGGAGGCTCGATCGACGGGAAAACCGCCCCCTCTCCATCCCTGCGTGATCAGGGATGGCTAATTCTAAAATTTAATCTAAGAACAATCGCATAATTCTAAAATTAATCTATGTAATAACTAATGTACGTATTGTATGTGCATTATTAATTGTGACACACACACACACACATATACTCAAGTAAATTAGCCATATGGTACGCCGTTTGAAGATGTTGCTGCGGCGGCAACGGTCGCCGGGAGGTGTCTGCCGGAAACTTGTCTGCAGTAAGATTCGCAGGCGGGCTGACAAGCCTCAACCGTGGCGCCGCTTACATGCAGGCATGTGGGCATGCAACCTTTTCGACATTCCGACAACAATATGGATGCATGGCACATAATGGTACCCGGCGCCACGATCGTTATTAAGAACAACGCCGCCGCTAAAACAAGGTTGACGGTGGCGCTCGGCCGTGTCCGGCGGCGGGCTCTCTTTGTCATTGCCATCATATTATAATAATTATTATTATTACACGTACGGTACGCACGTAGTTTAGTTAATTGACTAGATAATGATGCATGGCTACTTATTAGCTTTAATTTCAGGTTTGGTTGATTGGGATTTAATTAATTAACTAATTGAGTAAAAATATGGATGAATAAACGAAAGCCTCTAATTAATTATGGTTGGGGAGCTTTGCTATGGCATTTTGCGGAAGATCACAGACATTATGATATCTCTATCAACGTAAGCAAGTGGCTAACAACCATATGAGACTCTCTATATCACCATACACTTTAATTTTGAAAAATTTGATCCATATAGGATTTATTTTCTTTATGTCACAAGATTTTACATGATCTGTCACATATATGTCCTCATTAGTAACAAGTGTCGAATAATGACTGATTATATGAATGATTCTACGAATGTGACCATTGGCATTAAGTGTGACTAATTATTTGAAATTTTTTTTATCTAAATAGTACTAAAACATAGTGGCTTTTTCAATGTAGTATCATACGGAGTATATTTTTATTTCTCAATATAGTACTACTGGTCATTGTCCATTGGTCATTGTTTAAGTAAATAGCCACCACTACTAGACATTGTTCAAACTAAATGTTCACCATCAATGGACATTGCTGTCGCTATTAACTATACATTATTCGAGTACTATTCAAGTAATAAAAAAATTAAGTATTACATTAATAAATGACACCTTGAATTAAAAGGGGAAAATGACTTCTCGAAGTCATTTTCATAATTTTAGACCAATTTTGTAGGTGGAGACATGAGGGAGTTAGACAAATACTCCCTCTCTTCCAAAAAAATCATAGTTTGACTTTTAGAGTCAAAGTTTATAGGATTATATTATCATATAAATACTACCTTCATTTTTGAAATATGCTTAAAATTTAACTTCATATGATTTAAGAAAAATATTAAAAAAATAAGAGATTAAAAGTGCTAAAAATCAAAGTGTCTTCGATTAAATAAAAACTATATTTTAAATAATATAAAAACTATTTTGTTTGGTTTATACTATAAAATACTACCTCCGTCCCAAAAAGATTTACACGTTTTGACTAAAGTTGAAATTAAGGGAGGGATAATTATATTTTGTATTGACTTTCCAAAAATACCCTTGATGTGATTGGTAGATTATTAGAAAAAGGTATGATGAGATAGGTAGAGTTTGAAAAATTAAGGGGTAAACGTGGTTTTTTAATAGAAATGGGTAGGAGATTGTGGGATGCAATTTTTTTGAAAGGTGTAAATCTTTTTGGGACGGGGAAGTATTAAATATCGCATGATTATATTTATTTAAAGCAATTTTAATAGCACATCATAACAACCCACAATGTCCGAGATTGCACTAAAACATCAAACATGCAGCTGCAGGCAATGCTTAGGCAGCCAACCTTTTAAATTTGTTGGAAATTTGGAATCTATAGAATTATAGAGTACTCCTTAACAGCAACAATAATGGATTCCTCATTAAAAATTGAATTATATTTGTGCATCCTACCCACCCTGCATTATACATATCGCCAATGTGAACCTTAGCTTGTTTAGTGGCCCCAATGCAACAAAGGAGTGCAGTGGTACGATTTAAGAAATTTTTTTAGAATATTGTATGGTGCCCTTATGCATAGCCGTGGTAGAGTGGTACTAACCATTTGGAGACACCCTATCATTTTTTCATAGGCATGCCTTCAAACACGACTTTGGGGACCGTCGCCCAAGAACATGGGCTGGATTGACAAATACATATAGATAGTGACCTCTGACATTGACTAAGGCAAAAAATATATGACCATTATGAAATTATACTTTTAATCTTTAATTTAATACCAACATAGCAAAAAGTCAAAAAAAGACTCTGTGGAAGGAACTCTTAAAAGGACCACAAGCGTAATTCGTAATCCTTGAATATAATAAAGGATACTCGGATGCACAGAAATTCGACATTTGACATGTCTATGTGGCAAAATTTAAACATGTCAGCATGCCATGTAATATCCGAGTAAACTAGTGGAAATAAATTATATACGATGCACCAGCCAATCTCTCGTTGAAAACAATTGACCGCAGATTTTCTACACGATAATCACTGGCCTTCAACGAAATTCTTTCCTTCAGATTACAACAATATGAACTCCTATTATGATGTAAATATAAAATAATTAAAAATAAATATGAAAAAATATAAATACTATTTAAAAAATAAATATAATATTTTTCATTTAATTTAAATAGATTTTGGGACCATGCTACATATATTAATCCTTTATCTTACTTCCATATTTAAAAATTGCATACTTAAATTAATAAGTTACAAAGGTTTATTGTGGAAATTTGTGTATAATAAGAGTTAAAATCAATAGAGTACCTATATTAATTAATGGAAATTAGAATATTATTTTCTACAAAAAAATTATTAAGAAACAATTCTAAATAATACTAAATTTGAAAATGATGATCATGAGTATATTACTCATCACCTTACTTATATTATGTATGTTAGAAAATACTAATATTATTTTGGATCCGTTTACTTATATATGAAAACCTTTAATTATGTGTCTTAGATAATCAATAATATTATATGTTAATATATGTTTTCAGATTACAGTAATACAAACTCCTACTACGAGGATAATATAAACAATTAAAAATAAATATGAAAAAATATAAATACTATTTAAAAAATAAAAAAGAAATATAATAGTTTTCATTTAACTTAAATAGTATTTTAGAACCATGCTACATATATTAATCCTTTATCTTACTTCCATATTTATAAATTTCATACTTAAATTAATAAGTAACAAGTAGTTGAAATGATAAATGAATTTGTTCTGTTCCTCATTCCTGGTGATGAAAAGGAGTACTTGAGTTCTGATTCTTCGTGCCAAGCAGAAGCAAATGTAGGTCTTGAAAAAGGGGTACCGATTATGCTATTGAGGAACATTGACCAAACATCTGGATTGTGTAATAGGACAAGATTAATCGTTCAAGAGTTGCGAAATATATAATGTTATCGGTGCAATTGTGGTTTTGGGAAATCGAGTTGGGAAAAAAGTTTACATCCCTAGAATGAATTTGGTACCATCTGATTCAGGGCTACCCTTGAAGTTCCAAAGAAGATAATTCTCGATCGCCTCATGTTTTGCTATGACTATCAACAAAAGTCAAGCTCAAACATTGTCATTTGTGAGATTATTTTTAACCAAGTCAGTGTTCACACATGGTCAACTATATTTTGCTTTTTCACGTGTAAAGACAAAGACATGATTAAAAATATTAGTTCTAGATGACAATGAAAACCTTGCAACCATACCAAAAATGTTGTATACCCTAAAGTCTTTCAGAAAATTTGGTATTAAAATAAACATTGTTAACAGTACATTCTATTCCTCAAATATTAATTATTTTACTCTGGCTTCTTCCATTTGTAGTATTAAAAATCATGTGAGCAATATATTTTCTTTATTCCAAAAAATAAATTTCATTAAAATAATTCAGAATCGACATAAGTTTCTTTCGACCCCGTGCATGGCACGGGTCAGAATACTAGTATTTGATTATACAAGACTAAATAAGGAAAATTCCATTCTATAAAGAATCAATTATGAAATTTACTCCTCCTATTATCCCCTAGCTAGGAGATAATAGGAAGAGTAAATTTTATAATTTATAGCAAGCTGATCATCAGTAACACTAACAAAGATTAGCTTGGAGCACGGGTATTTAAATGGAGAAGAGCCACCCGAAGTATAGAGACAAATCTTCGTTGCATGGCGAACGAGCTTGAAAGTACGTCAGTTAAGTTTTTCCAGAGAGAATGTTGGCCATTGGAAGGAAAGCGATAAGTTGTTTTATTGTTTTACTTGTGAGCCGTTCTCTCTTTCATATCATTTTTCATGCGCTCGAACTCTAGAAGAAATTAAAATAAACAAATGAAGCTTTCCAGTTCTTTAATAACGCACAATTTTTTTAAGAGAGAGAGGGCTAAGATACAGTGACTGTTATTATGCACACTCATATTATTTTTTTGGAAAGAATGATAGAGATAAGTGATGACGAGGTCATGAATCATGATCGGTAATGGTAGACCACCAATGATGAACACCAACGATGGAGCATGGTCGAAAGAAAACAGCTAGTTTATGAAAGAAAGACTTTAGCTCCATATCATTATAAAATTTGACAATAGTTGGTCTTATTAAATAATACTCTCTCCATTTTAAAGTTAACTTCCCAATTTGACTTTTGTAGTCAAACTTTTTAAACTTTGATCGTATAATACGGAAAAAAAAGATTGAATTTTCATATATATTTATTAACAATAGATTCATTTTGAAACATAGTTTTGAAATATATAATTTTTATAAAATATATTTATATAAAAATTAAGATATTGATGGTCAAAATGTCGCATTAGAGACCGTGAAAAGTCAAATGAGAAGTTAATTTTAGGACGGGAAATGCTTGGTTCACAAACACAATCATCACAAACTTCACAAACTTACTATTTGCGAACTTCTATAAAAAAATTAAATAGTCTAATATAATTTTAGAATGAAAATTTAAAGCATAAATAGTAAGTTTGTGGAGTTTGTGACCAATCCTTTCTGTGAACGTAGCATTGTTCTTTTAGGACAGAGGGAGTAAAGTATTACATCAATGTGTATGTGTGTATAATACAAGGAGAATTCTAATCATAGTAGAATAAGTACTTATGGAAACAATGAATTAGAAAAATACACCAAGTATATAATAAGAATTATATTCTGTTTCCAATTAGGCTATGTGTTATAGTGGGCTTGAGGAGAGTAAAGATATATAATGTAAAGTGATGAAAAATGTGTGTTGTGGTATATGTGACAGGTAGTGATAACGTGTGAAGATGTGTTAAATTTTGATTGATTTTAAATAAACAATAAAAAAGAAACTAAAAAGTGGGGCAACACACGTGAGCACCATCAAGCCTTGCTTGTCGCGTCTCCGTCACGCCTGCTGTGTCACGATGGTCACGTCATGACGGGGCGTGATGCCTCTTTCACGCCCGTGGGTCAAGCGGTCAAGCCCCATAACACATGGTTTTAAGATTAAAATTACTATTATCTTCATCCCAAAATGATTTACTTCTTTACTATAACAACTTCATGATAATTATTTTTTGTTTACATGTTTTCATTGATCATTATTTGATTAAATAAAATATTCTTGTCACCTCTTGTTTTGTAGAACTTTTGCTGTAGTTTTTAAATATATTATTCTATTTTTTATTTCAATACGAATTTGTAAATAAAATCATTTTTTATATAAATAAAATCATTTTAAAACTCAAAAAATATTGCACGTTGATTGAAATTAAAAAGGTACTTCATCTTGGGACGGGGAGAGAGTATAAATCTAAAAACAACATATGACATTTAAAGTACTTTGTAAAAAGGAACGTGCATACTTGATATTTCCTGATCTAAAGAGAATGTCATGGTTATTATTTCGGCATCTCTATAACTTTTATTTGTTTATTCGTTTTTTGTGACCATTTAATAAAATAAATTAAAATATTCTTATCACATCTAATTTTGTAAAAATTTTAATATATACTCCCTCCGTCCACCAATAAATTCTCGTTGCGCGTTACGATGTTTGACTGAATTTATTTTTAAATCATTTTGTATGAAAAATGGTGTAAAAAATTTGAAAATAAAAATTACATATTAAAAAACTATATCAAAAGATCTACAAAACTAGAGGTGACATGACTATATTATTTTATCAAATGGGTAACGAAATAAGCCAACAAAGTGAATAAAGTTTGACCATGTCAATAGTAAACGGGAAGTTTATTTGTGAACGGAGGGAGTACTTTTGAACGGTGTAATTTGTACTTTTTATTTTCTAACCATTTGTAAATAAAACAATTTTAAAAGAAATAAAACTTTACACGTTGTTCAAAATGTAGTAAACAATTTGAAAAGAAGTAAGAAGTTGATATTACCTTTGTAAGAATTGATAAGAGAGAAAATCTTTCTGTATATTCAATTGTTCTGTGTAATTACAAGGGGTTTCTCCTTTATTTATAGGAGAGGATGATTCCAAAATAGACAAGGAATACAAATCCTACAAGGAAACAAATCAATAATCAAATTAGGAAACAAATAAATCAAGATCAATCCTAATTAGAATGGTATTCAGTCATCATAGGAGTTGGACTTCTCGAGTTCGGATTTCTCAGAATTTGGATCTCTCGGAATTCGGATTTCTTGGAAGTTGGACTTCTCCGGATCCGGACTTCTCCGGATCCGGACTTCTCCGGATCCGGACTTCTCAGTTCCAATACCCCCCCCCCCTCAAGCTGGAGCGTGTGGATTTTGCGTGCCCAGCTTGGACAGCAAATGTGAGAATGGAGCGGAAGCCAAAGCCTTTGTAAACAGGTCAGCCGGTTGATCGGTGGTGGAGACATGCCGGGTACATAGAACACCTTTCTGAATTTCATCACGCACAAAGTGATAGTCAATCTCAATGTGTTTGGTACGTTCATGAAAAACGGGGTTAGCTGCGATATGAAGAGCAGCCTGATTGTCGCAAAACAACCGCAAGGGTTGTTTGTGATTCACGCCCAAGGACAATAGAAAGGACTTCAACCATTTTAGTTCACAAATAGTGGTTGCCATGGCCCGGTATTCAGCCTCAGCAGAGGAGCGGGATACCACATTTTGTTTCGTTGTACACCAGGACACCGGGGAATGGCCGAGAGTAATAAAATAACCAGTAACTGAACGACGAGTCAAAGGACAGCCAGCCCAATTAGAGTCACAGAAAGCCGTAAGAGTGAGATCACTTTGTGCTAGAAGGAATAAGCCTTGCCCGGGACTACCCTTGATATAGCGCAGAACATGTGTCGCGCCATCCCAATGCTCCTGTCGCGGGTTCCCCATAAATTGAGATAACACATGAACAGCATAAGCCAAATCAGGACGACTAATCGTGAGATAAATAAGGCGCCTGACAAGCCGGCGATAACGCTCTGGATTAAGAAGAAGCGAGCCACTCGCCAGAGCCAGATAATGATTCTGAGGAAGAGGGGTTGAAGCCGGACGAGCACTTAGAAACCCAGTCTCACAAAGAATATCAAGAGCATATTTTCTCTGGCATATGAAGATTCCTTTTGAATTCCGGGCAACCTCAATGCCAAAAAAATATTTTAAAAGGCCTAGATCTTTCATATGAAAGCAATCAGAGAGATACTTTTTAAATTTTTCAATGAAACCTTCATCATTTCCTGCAATAATGAGATCATCCACATACACCAGCACACGAGGTTCAATGGAGCCACGCCGAAGAGTAAACAAAGAATAGTCAGCCTTGGATTGGTGAAACCCAAAATGGTTCAATGCAAAGGTGAGTTTAGAAAACCAACAACGTGGAGCTTGACGAAGACCATAGAGAGATTTATGGAGACGGCAAACCAATCCTTTACCACGAGAGGCAAACCCTAGAGGAAGAGTCATGTATATTTCATCACGAAGATCTCCATGCAAAAAGGCATTATGAACGTCCATCAGATGCAGGAACCATTTTCGGGCAGCGGCAACGGCTAAGAGAGTGCGAACGGTAACTAATTTGGCCGTCGGTGCAAAAGTCTCTTTAAAGTCAATTCCTTCTTTCTGACGATTGCGAAGCACCACCAACCGAGCTTTGTATCGTTCAATGCTTCCATCAGACTTGCGCTTGATTTTATAGACCCACTTTGATCCAATCGTTTTCCTTCCACGAGGCAAAGGGACAAGCGACCAGGTACCATTAGCTTCCAATGCCTGAATTTCTTCCTTCATAGCTCGTACCTAGAGTGGGTTTTTGACCGCCTCAGAAAAGAATGTAGGCTCAACATCTGTACTTATAGCTGCCAGAAAACATCTATGGGAAATAGAAAATTTGTCAGCGTTAATAAAATTTGTAATACAGTGCGCTGTACCTGAAGGCGGCGACGGTGTGGGTGAATCAGGAGAGGAACGTTGAATGGTGTGAGTGACGAAGTCACGCAGTCGCGAAGAAGGACGACGTTCTCTTTCACTTCGGCGCAAAGTGTCTTGGGTCGGAAGGGTTTGGTTTTCAAGATCAGGGGAGAGCCGAACTGTTTCAGTGGGTTGGCTGTTTGGTGGTGCTGATGTGGAGATATCTGGGTACGGTCGACCGTGGTCCTGAGAACGGTCCATCGAATCGACCGTCTGAGTGGCAGTGTCAGGTTCAGAGGGTGACGGTCGACCATTGTTGGAAGTTTCTTCACTCGGTATTTCCTCCTCAAAAAACTCAGCAGTGGGTTCAGTGTCTGTGAGATTAGGGGTATTTTGCGGGTAAAAGGGAAAATTATTTTCAAAGAGTTTGACATCTCGACTGACAAATATTTTATTGTTGTCCAAATCGAGAAGCCGCCACCCCTTTTGGCCGAATGGGTAGCCAAGGAAAATGCATCGACGAGAACGGTACTCAAATTTGTCTCCATGGTGAGATTGATTGTGGGCATAGGCGAGGCATCCGAAAACACGAATATGATTGTATGAAGGGTTTTTCTGAAAGATCGGGGAATATGGGGTTTTGCCTTTATGTAGCTCAGAGGGTGTTCGGTTAATGAGATAGGCAGCGGTGAGGATGCAATCACCCCAAAATTTAAGTGGAGATTTGCTTGGAAACGGAGTGCTCTGACAATATTGAGAATGTGATGGTGTTTTCGTTCAACTCGACCATTTTGTTGTGGGGTACCAACACAAGAGGATTCAAAAAGAATCCCATGATTGCTAAAAAAGGGTTTTAAACAAGTGAACTCTGTACCATTGTCACTTCGTACAATTTTTACTTGTTTATTAAATTGACGTTCAATCATGGGAAATAAGTTACGCGGGACAGTGGGAGCTTCATATTTGTGATTCAAGAGATATACCCATGTTGCCCGAGAGAAATCGTCAACAATAGTCAAAAAAATATCTCGCCCCAGTGCGAGACGGAGTACGATACCCACCCCACAAGTCACAATGAATCAAGGAAAAAGGAGTAAGAGTTTTATTGGCACTAATTGGAAAAGAGTCACGACATTGTTATGAACGAAAACACACATCACAAGGGGAATTAGGAATATTGATATTTTTGGATAATTGAAGAAAAGTGTTGACAATGGTGTAAGAAGGATGACCCAAACGCTTGTGCCAAATGTCCAGATCCTTTGCCTCCTTCACTGTGCAGACTTTGTCCTTCACACCTTTCTTGAGATAATACAGTCCTTCAGCCTGCTCACCCACTCCAATCACCATCTTCGAGATATAGTCCTGTATGATACAAATTTTATTATTAAACTTGACAATTAAATTCTTTTTCTCAAGAAGTTGTGAGACAGATATAGGATTACAGTTAAGTTGAAGAACTAGCAAAACATTTTCTAAGGTTATCAAATTATTCAAGATCACACTCCCCTTTTTGTTGGACACCACACAATCTCCATTTGGTAGACCAACAGAACAAGGTTTCATAGCTTCCAATTTTTTAAAACACTTTTCATCGCTGGTCATATGTTGGCCGGCTCCACTATCAATGATCCAAGAAGTATTAGTCATACCTGAAAATTTATTTTCCATACCCGAATCCTTCTCATTTAAAAGTCCCACAAGTGCATTCCATTGATTGGTTGTGAGAGGAGGGAGATTTGCACGCCCTCCATCCGTCGGGTTGGCCTGAGCCGTGTGGGCCGCCGGTCCCCCTGTTGGACCGCTAGCAAGACCGCCACCAGCCCCGCCTCGGTTACCTCGGCCGGCGTTGCCCCCCTGCCGCCGCGCCGTCCTCCTGTGTCGTTGCCTCGGCCATTGCCTCGTCCTGGGTTCAAAATGCGTGGGCGATCTCCCCACCATTCAGGATATCCAACGAGTTGAAAGCAACCACTCTTCTCGTGTCCGCTCAACCCACAATGTTTACATTTTAAATCTTTAGTCATGTCACGATCAAATTTAGAAGTGACAGCAAAGCCAACCGGGTTACATTCCTCTTCTTGGGTAGTCTTCAAGACCCCTTCTTGCTAGATAATGACCGAGTAAACACGGTTTAGTGGTGGCAAGGGCTCTGTGGCGATGATGTTGGATCGTAGACTCCCATATCCTTCGTTATCCAATCCCATCAGAAACTGGTGCACCTTTTCTTTGTCTCTTTGAATGACAAGAGCTTTGTTTATCCCACACTTGCATCCTTGGCATTTGCAAGTGGGAATCTTTTCATGATCACCAAGTTCGTCCCAAATTGTTTTTTAATTTTCCAAAGTACGTGACAATGGACTGACCGTTTTGCTTGCAGTTTGCAAGTTCTTTCTTCAGTTGATGAATCCGAGGCCCATTCGCAACAGAGAAACGATCTTGGATGTCTTTCCATAGTTCTGCTGCTACCTCCACTTGTGTGATAGAGTTTCTCAGACTACTGTCAATGGTATCGTAAATCCATGAGAGCAACATGGCATTTACAATCCACCATTCTTCATAATTTTTATCTCCCTCTTCTGGAGAAGGGAGGGATCCGTCAATGAATCCAATTTTCCGTTTTGCACGGAATGCAATTCTCATTGCACGGGCCCATTCTTCATAATTATCACCATTTAGTTTGACTTGGGTGATAATTAATCCGGGTGTGTCTGCGTTCTTGAATTCGTAAGAACTTCCCTTCGTAGGGATCTTCTCCTCCTCATCGAAGATCTTTCCGATGAGACTTTTCTCTGCATCTGCCATGTCGACGGTCGAGAAAGATGGTCCGGCGGAAGACAGGCTTGCTCCGGCGGCGGCGGACAGTGATGGACCGTCGTTTGTCTAAATTAGGGTTTTTTTAGGAATCTTGCTCTGATACCATGTAAGAATTGATAAGAGAGAAAATCTTTTTGTATATTCAATTGTTCTGTGTAATTACAAGGGGTTTCTCCTTTATTTATAGGAGAGGATGATTCCAAAATAGACAAGGAATACAAATCCTACAAGAAAACAAATCAATAATCAAATTAGGAAACAAATAAATCAAGATCAATCCTAATTAGAATGGGATTCGGTCATCATAGGAGTTGGACTTCTCGAGTTCGGATTTCTCAGAATTCGGATCTCTCAGAATCGGATTTCTCGGAAGTTGGACTTCTCCGGATCCGGACTTCTCAGTTCCAATAACCTTTGACCTCTATTATGGGGAGTTTATTGCACCAACACTTCTTGTGGTTTGGTAAATATGTATCGTTACCCCTCATGGTTTCAAAACTTACTCTGTTACCCTCATTGTTCTAATATATATGGTCACGCTACTCTGGACAAAAATATCCATCAAATATTAAGTGAATAATTCTGCTGCCCCTCTATGATTTTGGAAATGGGTGTCAACACCCCCTCTCCTTATCCTTTATTGTTTTTGTCTTTTCTTTTTTTCATAAAAAGAAGAAAAATGTTAGTGTGTGAAATAATGAAAAATTGTTTTTTCAAACCTACATTTTTTAAAAAGTTTTAAAAAATAAAAAAAGGTTTGTGTTTGGAATAAAAAAATCAACATATATTCATTTGTCAAATTAAATATTTTTGTTTTTTGTCTAAAATTTTTTTTTCTTTTTGAATATGTCTGGACCAAAAGAATAATGAGTAACATCTTATTTTTTATATAGTTAATTATATATTATTAACATTTTTAGACGAATGCGCAAAAGATTTCCTTCAGAACTTAATTTTCCCTATTCTATAAAAGTATTTTTTCATATACTTTTCTTTTTCATTATTTTTCTTTTCTATTCTTTTTTCTTTTATTTTAATTTTGATTTTAATAGGGAGCAGGGATGAGCACGGGACGGTTCGGGTTTTATACCGTCCCGCGTTTTGTCCAACTTTCTTCAAACAGTTCGGAACGGTTCGAGCAACAAGTTTATCTCTTTTTGTCCCTTAATTTTCGGGATTGGGATAAAACGAAATAGGTTCAGTTTGTCCTACTTTGTCGTTATTTGAAATTTGATATAAAAATATAAAATACATAAGGGGGAGACAACTCACTTTGACTTGCAAAGTAATGAAAAAAATGATATCTTTAGTTAGAATGATTTTAAAAAGCCGAAATAATAAGGAAACATGAAAAATGTTATAACATACGTCAAAAGTCAAGACTATAAGCTTCATTTTAAGTATGAGCCACAATTGAGGTGAGCCGGGTTAGAAGAGTCTAAATTTTTCGGTGTTCTGGTCCTAGTTCTTTTTTTAGAATATTCGAATATAGATATTTTATATCTATTTTAGAAAATACAAATATTGTGATTTTTTTGTGCGTTATATCATTATATAAATAAGTCCATATATACATATATATATACAAGACAACAAAACAAAACGAGAAAATATTTATGTCTACCAGTCCTGTCCCATTTTAAAACATTTTGGAACGGGTTTAGGACAAAATTTTGTCATCCCTAACATAAAACATTATAAGGACGAGACCGAGATATTTCAGATCGGGACAACGGTCTCAGAACTCTTGCCCATCCCTATTAGAGAGTATATTGAGAATAGAATCTAAAAACATCTCTGTATTGCTGAAAAATGAAAATCATGTCTTATGGCGTTAAGTGAAACTATATTGCTGAAAATGATGGTTGCGAGTTACACTTTTGTCAAACAAAAATACAGAAAAAGCAAAACAAATACAAACACAATAACAACATACATCGTAATACAAGTCATTCCCAACACCTGAGGAGTTGAAAAACAGTGCAAAAGTAAGATTACAGAAGGGGAATTATGACCTTGTTTTTGCTTTGTTTTTTTGTTTTTATTTATTTACCCCCTTGAACCAAGTAGTTGAACAAGATTCTAACAGAGAGGGAGAGGGGAACCATTCCATTCTTTCAAACAGTCCAGCAATGGATCTATGAGTTTCCCTTCACACATGGCTCTCAACACCTTGTCACATTCCTCACCCGGAGACCTCGTTTTCTCGCCGGTCAAAAAACCCGTCCCCAGTTCCTCCCTGACGAACTTGTAGAGTGGGTAAGACCTGCATTCCCGGATGCGGTTCGGGATTGCGGGCCTCCCGCTCTCCAAGTCGCCCCTCGCGTTCTCCATCTCTTTTGGAAGAACGGCTTTGAGTTCTTCCTCAAAGGTGCCGATCTTGTGGAAAATGGACGTGTTTGGGTTCCTCTCAGACTCCCCGTTGGACAAGGCATGGTTGACTAGGACTTGCCTTAGCTTTTGCATCAACGGGTAGTTGGCGCTACACGGGTCGTCCGCGTACGCGAATACGTATTCTCGGTCGACCACTTTGAGAAGCTCCTTCTCAGAGAATCTAGAAGGGTGTAGAAGCTCCCCGTTGAAGCCGAGCGTCAGGACTTTTTTGGCGACAAGAGTAACCGCGTTTTTCGCGGAGGCTTTCAAGTTCTCCTCCAGGTGTCTTAGGTCAAAGGCTTGGCAGAGTGCAACCATGTATGTGGCAGACATGAGCTTGAGAATCTCAACCGCCTCGGCGGTTTTCCGCGACGAAATCAAGCCAAGGGAGTTCACATCTTGATTGTGTTGCTCTGCGCTCTGGACGTGGTTCGTCACTGGGTTGCCGAGAAACTGGAGCTCGGAGCAGTATGCCGCCATTGCTATTTCTGCCCCTTTGAACCCGTAATCCAAGCTCGGGTTCCGGCTGCCCGAGAGATTTGAGGGCAGCCCGTTGTTGTAGAAATCGTTTACGAGCTCCGAGAATTGCGCAAACATCAGTTTTCCGATGGCAGAGAGGGCTAAACGGACATTATCCATGGAGACTCCAATTGGGGTGCCCTGGAAGTTCCCTCCATGTAAGGCCTTGTTCCTGGAGACGTCGATCAACGGGTTGTCGTTTACCGAGTTGATCTCTCTCTCTATCATCTTCGTCGAGGCACGGATAACCTCAATCTGAGGGCCTAACCATTGCGGGGACGTCCTGAGGGCGTAACGGTCCTGCTTAGGCTTTAACAGGGGATCCAGTTCGTGGGCTCTCTTGGCCTCCTTGACATATGAGCTCCCATCTAAAACATGTTCCATTATTGCTGCAGCCTCTATTTGGCCTGGGTGGTGTTTCAGCTTATGTGTCAAGTGGTCCGTGAATTCCGGCTTCCCGTGCATGACCTCAGCGAACAGCGCAGATAAAACCTCGGAGAGAACAGCCAAAACATTGGCGTCAAACAAAACCATCGACGCCAAGCCAGAGCCAACGGCGGTGCCGTTCACCAAGGCCAGCCCTTCTTTGGGCTGCAGCTCAAAAAACCCGGACTCGATCTGGGCCTCTCTGAAGGCCTGTTGGGCATTCAGGAGCTCCCCTTTCGGCCCAACAGCCTTGGAGTTCGGCCGGCCTGTTAACAGCCCAGCAATGTACGACAGCGGAACCAGGTCTCCGGATGCCGTGATGGTCCCACGGAGGGGTAGGCACGGAGTGACATCGTGGTTGAGAAGCTTTGTTATGGCTTCCAAAATCTCAAACCTGATGCCCGAGTAGCCCTGAAGTAAGGTGTTGATCCTCACCAGCATGGCTGCCCGTGTAGCCGAGTGGGGCAGCGTGTGGGACGATTCCGCCCCACACCCGAAAACCCCGGCATTCAAGAACCTGTTCAAGTACAGTTCAAATTGAACAAAAGTCAAGACATGATTTACATAAGCTGACAAATGGCACCCCAAAAAAACCAACTATTGACCAGTTCCAAGAATAACAAATCCATAGTATCATAAAAACAATCATTACCAAGCAAAAGAATGCTAAAAATGGGGTTTTGGCAGTGTGGGATAAACCACAGAATTGCATGCATATAATAACAAGAAATTACACACATTCTGCAGAAACAAACAACACAGGGCGGCATGAATCATAAGCTGTCCCCTGTATGTCTGGTCCTAACAGCTAAGACCAAAATAATAAAAAAAAATTAAAGAAAAAAACAGAGCTGCTGACATATAAAAATAGATCTCCCGTGACTATCACCGATTCAGATCTTTCATGTGCATGTGTTGTCATTCCTAACGGTCCGTCACATGAGAATCATATTTTTATGTCATCACTAGAACATTTTTAATACATGTCCCCGCAATTCAATTTACACTTTCTTTTTTATATTAAGATATCCCATAAATATAGTCTCACAAGCTTTAAAATTTTTGAAAATATTAACTTGCTATAATACATATATGTATACATATGAAAAATGTTTTTTTACTTAGTACTCATGATTAAAAAATCACTATTTTATGAGGGGGGGGGGGGGGGGGGCAATTGAACTTGTTGAAGGAACAACAAAGGGAACCTTTACAAGAAGAGCCTAGGAGAAAACTATTTTTTAACTATTTTTGGAGCATCCGTTGCGCCAAATCACATGAGAACTATTTATGGCACTCTGCCAAAAGTCTCCGTGTCTTCCTTTTAATTTAAGGAAAAAAGGATTGGACCCCATTCTCGAAGGCGCCTTCACACCCGTGTCACGCGAGAAGATAAATTTGATTTTGATTGCAGATCATTCGAGTATTAGTCCTTAGACACCTCTTCCTTTCACTAGCCCACCGGCTCATTTTTATTCAAGAGAAAACATCATTTATTCCAAGTTCTAAAATTTATCAATTCTTGGGTAGCTTTCCACCAAATAAATACTCTAATTTAATCTTAATTTGGTCATTAGAAAAATCGTCTCGTGTCTTGTGCGCACAAAGAACCACTTCCTCCGTCCCAAAAAATTCTTCTTTTTTACTTACCTTTTTCACAAAATATTTCTCATTTCTGCTCTGTATTAAAAACCACTTTGAAAATTAGCAATACCTACCAACCAAACGACATAATTGTGTCAATATCCAATAATCCATAAAGCATCCACCTACTACCACCAAATCCCAAGCTTTACTAAAAAAACAAAAGCAATAAACTCACGGTTCAACGG
Organism: Cuscuta australis; assembly: GCA_003260385.1. Lineage (NCBI taxonomy): Eukaryota > Viridiplantae > Streptophyta > Magnoliopsida > Solanales > Convolvulaceae > Cuscuta > Cuscuta australis. Next base: position 443,171 of record NQVE01000152.1, on the reverse strand, counting down.
ATTATTTTTCGAAGAATGTTACGTTCACAAACAGAATGGTCACAAACTTCACAAACTTACTATTTATGGTTTAAATTCTCATTTTAAAATTATTTTAGACTATTTAATTTTTTTATTGGAATTCACAAATAATAAGTTTGTGAAGTTTGTGACTATTGTGTTTGTGAACCAAGCATTTTCCTTATTTTTTTTACCTCAAAATCATTTATCTCTTTTTTCTGTTTTTTAAAAATACTCCAACTATTGTGTTTGTGAACCAAGCATTTTCCTTATTTTTTTTTACCTCAAAATCATTTATCTCTTTTTTTCTGTTTTTTAAAAATACTCCAACTACTCTTTTTAAACATTTTAACATATTTTCAATATTTCTCTTATTCTACATGAAGTCAACTGGGAGAACCGGAGAACTAATTTGGGGAGTACAATTATTTCTCTTATTGTTTGAAAAAAATTCTCCCTCCATCCAAAAATGTTCTATCCATTTGACTTTTCAAGGTATTCAATGTTACACTTTGATCATTAACATCTAAATTTATACATAAATATTCCGTATATTTTATAAAAATTTGATATTTCAAAACTATGTTTCATTGGAAATATATTAATATTAAATTTATATCATAATACAATATATTTTTTCCACAAATTGGAATCAAAGTTTACAAACTTTTAGCAAAAAAAGTCAAATGTGAAGAACATTTCCAGACGGATGGGATATTTCTCTTATTTATCACTATTAATTTATTAATCTATCAATGTCATATCTTTATTTCCACCATAAATACCTGAAAAATACATTAAATTATTAAATTAATTTAATTCAAATAGATTCATTTTGAAACATCATTTTAAAATTTTTTCCGTATATTTTTATAATATATGTCTACATACAAATAGAAATATTAATAAAAAAAATATTATAACAAAGAACCTGAAAAATCTAAGTGGAAAAAATATATATAACGAACAATATTTTCAAGTTTTGACGGTCTTCTAAAATAATTCCCAAAGTTTATAATGATCTTCCTCCAAACAGGATTTGCATTCCAACGCCGTTAATTACGAAGTACCGAGTATTTATTAACTTTTTGATAAGTAAATTTTGAAGACTAACAACTTTCTCAATCTAAGACTTAAACATTTTTATTCCTTAAATAAGACTTAATAATGACCTAGTGGGAAGAATAATGTCCAGTAATGATGGACATTTACTTGAATAATGACTACTTGTTAATGACCAAAAGTCCTATATTGGGAAATAAAAACATATGGTCTTATATTGGGAAAGTCATTATGTTTTAATCATATTTAGATAAATTTCTCATAAGTAAATTACCGGAGTATGAATTTATGATTCAACTAGACCATTTGAAATTTTGGACTGAAACAATAATTTTTAAAAATGTACCCCTTTTGTCCCTCAAAAAAATTCAGATAACAATTTATTTACTACCCTCCTTTAGGCCAAGGGGTCCGGTGCGCCCTTCCCGCACGGAAACACCGCCCCTAGTAGAGGGATACGGGATGAAGGCGATGCAGTCCCCGTTTCCCCGTTGCTTTCTATGGGTCTGTTTGGGAATAGTTTTAGCGATTAGGGTTAGTGTTTTGAAAATGTTATCTATGGACAACGTTTAGCATTAGCATTTTCAAAGTAATCTGCACCGTTAAAATTTTATCCAAAACGCTAACGCTAATCTATAACGTTATTCCCAAATAGGCCCTATGTCTATATCTTTTTTCTTCTTTTTTTTCCCTTCCTTTTATTCATTGTTCCCCGTCTTCCCTCTCCACACCCCTTCTACCCTTTTCCCTCTCCTTCCCCTCAACACCTGCCCCATAGCCTTACAGTTCTCATGAAAATGTACTCTCTCCATCCCAATTTTTATTACTCCCTCCGTCCTATAATGTTCTTCCCGTTTGTGTTTACGATGTTTGATCGACTTCATTTTCAATTCAATTTATTTGATTGTAGGTGTAAAATTAAAAAATAAAATTTATATATTTAAAAACTACATCAGAAGTTCTACAAAATAATTGATGACAAGACTATATTATTAAATCACATACTTAATAAAAATAGGTAAAGAAAATGATTAAAGCTTGACCGTGTGAAAAGTAACATTTTAGGACGAAGGGAATACAATCTATATTTCTCTTAGTTCTCGATTATATTATTTTTGTTTATTTATGTATTTTCATTGATTATTTGATAAAATAAAATATTTTTATCACCTCTTATTTTGTAGAATTTTTGACGTATTTTTTAAAAATGTACTTTTATTTTTTATTAATTTAATAATTTGTAAATAAAATGATTTAAAAACATACTTGATTTTACCTCGTAAATCCCAATTTGTACTCAAATTTGGAACGAAGAGATTTACAAAAGAATTTAACAACTTTTAAAAGTAACAAACAGAAGTAAACAAAAGGAGAGGACATCTACTTATTTAACTACGTTTATTTTATTATTATTCTTTTAAAGTCCTAGATGGACAAATTTTTATGAAAAAAAACATCCTTTTCAACCGTGGCCAAATTGTGTCAACATCCATTTCATTTTTTCATAAATATTTTTAAAAATCTCAAAAGAAATCACTCTAAATAGGATTAAGATATAGAAAAAATACTAAAATAGAAGTTCGCGCTGTGCTAATATTGCATTGTACAGGTACATTTTACATAATGTACATGGTCATGATTGTTAATGTAAATATATTTTAACTCCTATTTCAAAAAAAACATAAAAGTTCTATTTTTATACTCCCCCGTTCTAAAATTAACTTCTGACTTTTGCAGTCAAACTTTTAAAACTTTGACTGTATATTACGAAAAAAATACATTGAATTTTCATATAAATTTATTATCAATATATTTATTTTGAAATATAATTTTGAAATATATTATTTTTATAATATATATTCATATAAAAATGGAGATATTAATGGTCAAAGTGTCGCATTAAAAACCGTGAAAAGTCAAATGAGAAGTTAATTTTAGTCTATTTTTAAAATCTAGACATTTAGAGGTTATTTGAGAACAACATTTTCTCGACTATGCTAAAAACATAAATTGTATAGAACAAAGAGTGACTAGAAGTAAATAAATACCAAGTGAGTACAAATTAGGGTGCAAATATTTAAGTAAATTTAGGATTTAAAAAAAAAGAAAGGCTAGTTTAAATTAGGAATGATAGAACTGATTAATACGGAGTAAAATAAAATTACCTAATAAGCTCTTTCTGAAGAGCGGCGCCTTGCTTTGTCCGTCTATGCGACGTCGCACCGAACCCGGTGGTGACGCCATAGCTATCAGTCCCCTTCTCCATTCCTTCCATCACCCAATCGCTGCTCGCCTTCACGCCGCCCCTGGCCGCCTCCGACAACTCCACCCTCACCTCCGCCGCCCCCCGCGCGGCAATCGCCGCCACCTGGCCTATCGTCAGCGACTCCCCTCCCAGACGCACCGTCCCCCTCCTGTAATCCTCCACCATTCTCTTCACCTCCTCGAGGTGGCTCCCCTTCATCGCCTCCGCCGCCGCGTCCCAGTTCAACGGGTCCCGCCGCGCGCAGAACTCCTGCGAGTGTCCGTTTCCGTTTTCCATTCCGATCGGCGCCGGCGCGGCGAGGATCAATCGAGAAATTCTGGCTGGAATTCTGGAGAAGGAAGGGGGGGTAGGAAATTGGCTTTGGCTGAATTTCCTGAATTTCTAAGGCTCCGGGAAATTGGTGTTTAAATAGAGAGGAGAGAGAGAGAGATTTGGGATTTTTGAGTGTTGGGTGAGGAAGCCAATGTGGCAATGTGTTAGTTGAGATGTGAGGGTGGCCGTTGGATCTCCAACCTCCGTACACGGCCACGATACCGACACGTTGATCAAAGCTAGATGTGCATGGCAAAATTGGACTCTTTTTGAGTTTTGACTATACGCATCTTTGGCATTAGCGTTAGAGATTAACGTTAACGTTTTTAAAAAGATATCTTACGATAGTTTTTAGCATTATGCTATTAGCATTATTGGAATTAATCTACATTATTAAAATTTGGTGAAACTTGTCATTCCTAGACATCTTTTGGTATTAGCGTTAGAGATTAACGTTAGCATTTTTAAAAAACTATCTGACGGTAGACGTCTTTAGCATTATTAGAATTAATCTACATTATTAAAATTTTATTCAAAACGATAACGCTAATCGAAACAGTTGTTTTCAAACAAGGCCTATAACTTATAAGTAAAAATGTTGCTATAGAGAGACATACATAGACATCAATTGTCTATGCGAAATAGAGATAGTTAATATTTGTATATGTTTATGACAAGCTTTATATACACAAGCTGAGGTACTCCTAGCAAAAAATCAATTTAGAATTTGATAGGATGCACACTAATTTTTTTATCAAAGTAAATTGATGTAACATTTTGGTGAAGAGGATAACATCACTCCTTACAAATATTGTAGATCGCAACTTCAATTCTCGTGCTACAATGACTACAATATCTTTTGTGCCAACTTCAAAAAAAACAGCAACTCTAAAAGGCCAAAATAAAAAATATCTCCAAACAAATAAGGTTTCTTACCTAGTAAAATTCAAACAAATATATTGATTTTTATTTTGTCAAAAGATCATCTAACACTACAAAACTAACATTTCACATAATAAAATCTGGGGAGAATGTGCGTATGTAGATTTTTTTATTGTGTATGAAGTATGTATACTTAGTTTTGACTAAACTGGAATGTGAAAGTAAGCAACGAAATAAGGACGAACGGACTATACAAAAATGACGATGTGTGTGCATAACATTTGAATGCAAAACATAATTTGCAAAACCAGGGGAATAAGTCAATAACATCAACCTTTTTTTCTTCGGAGTACATAATTAGCTTAGACAAAATTTTAATCAAAGCCAACAACAATGATTACCATAGAAAAACATTAAATTACAAAATATTTTTCCTACAAGATATTTATCTTTAAATTTGGCGAGGCAGTTTGGGAATATTGGGGATGTTGTAAAGATGATCAAAGATAAGCAGTGAAATATTTGCTTGACAATATAGGTTGCATGCTACAATGGCATTTGGAGGTCTAGGAATGGCAAGTTTCACCAAAAAGAGATCAAAGAATGAAGAACTATAGATTTTATAATTTTCCATTTTTAATTTGGGTAGTTTCTTTGTTTAATACTCCCTCCGTTCCACAAAACCCTTCCGATTTTGAGGAAAAATAAGGAAAGTGTAATTTTGGTTGACTTTTCAATTTTGTCCCTGATGTGATAGTTTGGTTATTAGTGATAAAGAATGATGTGATAGGTAGGGTATGAAAAAGTAGGGGTAAAAATGGTTTTTTAATAGAAAGTGAAAGTGTTTTGTGGAAAGCAAAAAAAAACGAAAGAGGAAGGGTTTTGTGGAACGGATGGAGTAAAAGGCAACTATGTAAAAGTTGTTTACAGTTTGTAGAAGTGTGGCTATTTTTTGCTAACTTGAGTCATATAACTTGTGCTTTTAATTCAAAAAAGAAATCTATTCTTTCGTTTTAGTTAGTTATCCTACGATGCAATAATTTTCAAGCTTTCTTCAAAGCTTCAAATATTAACTCAATCGTTGATTTTAAAGAAATGTGGCTCTGCAATAACAGTTAAAAGTTGTGCTGGGGACAAAATGTTTTTTTAAATATAAATTTTATCATTAATTAAGTTTCTATTGATATGCAGTCAGGCGATCAATCATGTTGTATAGTGCCAAGTGATGGGCATTTAAAAAATTTACACTCATCTGCAGCATGCTAGATCAGAGGTATGCGCTTGTTGCGGTGGATAAGTGAAAAGATGAGGATATATAAGATTAGCAACAGTGTAATCCGAGGGCGGATAGGAGCGGAATCAGTAGAGGATATGCTGCGAGAAGCTAAGTGATTTGGGCATGTGAAGCGGTAGAGGATATAACCTTAAATAGAAACGTTAGGAAAGTTATTATGATTTTGGATAGACGTCATGAGCTTGAATTGGTGATAGTTTTTGCACGTGTTATTGTGTTCTTTTAATGCTTGATGCCTTCTCTTTGTCTTGGTTTTCTTTTGTTAATACAAGTTTGTTCTTTACATTTTGTGCTCTGTGCTTTCTTTGTTTTATGTGTCTTCCGTGAGTTTGTGTTATATATGTTACTTGAGTAAGAGAGCTCTTACAAAAAAAAATATTCCTACTTTCGGATAATTAAGAGTAAAATCTTTGTACACGTAGAAATGAAAAAGTAAGACCAAATTTGAGTATCTGACCAGACTTAGTTGTCAACCTTCTTGTTTTCATTTGTCCTAAAGTAGTTGTCAACTTTTTTTATTCAATAAACAAATTCTGATAAATTGTCTAAAATACCAAAGTTGAATGACAAATTCATTTAAAGAACATATTTAATAATTTATACTTAATTCTTAAGAATAAGATTTTTTTTTAAATGAAGGTCCTGATCGAATTGCAGTCTTTTCTTCTTTTTTTCTTCTCTTCCCTCCGTATATTTTATTCTCCAAGCTGAAGATTGATCTAGTTTTTAATGACTTTCATCAAAACAATAATGCAAGTAGATTGCATTTTTTAAAATTAAAAAAGATTGTTCCGTGTTTTACTTACATATTGGCATATTGCGATCGGCATAATTCCAAGCTCTCTGCATCTAGAGTTGTAGGGTGCACATTTGCGGTGTAACGATATAAATATGAGACAATTCTAGGAGTAATGACGTAAATTAATGAATTTGGGAATATGTATGTAAAATCGTGAATTCTTGGAAGCATTCGTGTGATTTTTTCCAAAAATAAACCAAAACGCTAATGTTAATTGAAAGTGTCGTTCCCAAACGAGGCCAGCAAATTTGACTGTCACATCTTCTACCAAACAGGCAATTTGTTCAAACTTGCTAGAGACAACAGTACATTCACCAAAACATGTAAGAATGCCCTGATCAGTTTTGTTATGTTTTGGGGAACTAATACACAACCTTTAAACCGTAGTTAGGTATAAGTATTATTTATACCAACCCTCAACTCTCTGTGCAGTATTGTCCACTTGATATCAACTATGATAATGAACCACATACCATCCTCAAAACTCATCCCTGATTCCAAAATCATGCTAGAAAATGAAACAATAAACACCATTAAGAACTCACCATTAGCCAATAACCTTTACACAAACGAATAAGCACGGTAAATCGAATGCAAGCGAAAACTATGAGGAGTAACGGGTAATCGATACTTATGAATAAGGCTCTATTCACTTGAGTTGTAACCCTTAACTTTCAACATGCACTGAACTTCTTACATCTTATGTCGCAATTATTTCTAAGATGCATTCCAAACAAACAGAAAATATAAACATTTTGTTGAGCATGCACTTCACTCCAACATTCATACCAAGCAGATGTGTTGTGTATGTATATACATACCTCTAGGTTTTATAATCTTGAGAGGATTGGTTGTATTACACGTCACCCAATTCCAGTTCAACGATCTCGGTTTCCTGCTCTTTCTAACAAAAGATGACTTTTGTTAACTCACGAACATTTTATTTTTCCTTTTGTAAGTTCATCCTTGAACCTGTTATAGGTAAAAATATCTGGTATTAACCCCTTTTCCAGCATCTCATCCAACAAGATCTCCCCTTCTTTCCTTTTACCCTCCATGGCAAACCCTTGAATCAAAACACTGTAAGTCACTGCATCAGGCTGCAATCCCTTAGGAGAAGCCAATAGCCTCAACTCATTTGCTTCCCGCGATTTCCCTTCTTCACACATGCTACTGATGAGACAATTGAATGTCACACCATCCGGAACTATGCGTTTGTTTAGCATATCCGATGCGAGCTTAGATGCTTCTGGAATCCGTCTTTCTTTCCTCAGCCCTTCAATTAAGATTGTACAAGCAATTACGCTCGGAGGGTTCCCCCGGCCCCATAGCTCGTAAACCAACTCCATTGCCCGCCCTCCGTTCCCTTCTCCGCATAGCCTCTCAACTATGGGAGAGTAATCAAAATCGCGAGGCAATACACCTTTTCTTGAAAAATCCATGAGGAGATCCCGAGCACTCGCGATCATCCCCTTTCTACAAAGCCCGTCGACCAAAATCTCACAAGTCACACTTGATATCCCATGTCCCAATTCAATCATCTCGCACGCCATGCCAATCCCCTCCTCAATCTTGTCTTCCATTAGGAATCTCTTGATCAGAGTGTTGAAGCTGATGATGTTTGGGACACAGCCGTGGTTTTTCATCTCCTTGAACATCTGCAAGGCCAACCCTAGCTGGGAATTTCTGCAATGCCCACTAATCAAGGTGTTAAACGTAATCACATCGGGTTTAACTCGATCCTTGATCATTCTATGATAGAATTCAATAGCCTTATCATGATGCCTGAACTTAACAAATCCGTGGATCACAATGTTATACATAGCTGCTTCGGGCTTACCGTCAATCAACCTCTTCATAGTGTCGAATGCAAGCAGAGCATCGTCAAATCTGCCGGATCTGCAGAACGCATTGATTGCGAAACGGAAGATCGGTTCGGTTCTAGGGCAGGAGAAGATGCCGTCGGCGCAGGGGCAGGGGTTGGCCGCGATGAACTGGAGGAGGGACGAGAGGGAGTCGAGGCGGTGGGAGATGGCGAGCGTGCGTGACATCCATTCGAAGGTGGAGTGGTCGTGGCGGAAGGAGTCGACGGTGGCGGCGCAGCGGAAGAGGTGGAAGTCGAGGTGGGTGAGGGTGGGGTGATGGTGGATGCGATTTCGGAGAAAGGAAAGAAGATCGTTAGGGGTGAAGGAAGATGTTAGGTGCGTCTTGACTAGGCGGGTCAGCTGTGTTTGGGTGGCTGCCGGGAGATTCCCGATGGCAGGGTCGAGAACTGACAGCGGCAGTTTATGCGGCGGAATTAGGTTGTGAGCGGCGGCGGCGGTTTTAGGTAAAAGTCTCGTAAGTTTCCCGGGAGCCATGTTTTTCACTGCCGTCATCGCGGTTTAGATAAAAAAAGAACTGGGGCAAAGAGAGTAACGTCATGTTGTTTTCTAGATTAGAATAAATTTTAATATGATTTAATCTGATTTGGATGTAATTATATTTAAAAAATTTTCTAATCTGACTTGGTCTTATATGATTTTGAAAAAAATAAGTTTGGAAAACATGTCATGACTTTTGTCTTGCTAATTGTGCAAAATCAAAATTTTGGAAAACCAACTTTTTATATTAGCCGGCACATTCCATCCCACCACTTATATTCTGCAACACCACCTCTAAACCCAGCCGGTATGGATAGATCAATTGGTCCATGAAGAGGATGTCAAGTCCAAAAATCTTATTACCAAATCTTGACAGCTGTAAAGTGGTAATTCTAGCTACTCTTTGCAAAAGCTTCTTATGGACACCAAGCACAGGGTGACCTCCCTAAAAACAAATTAAGATTATATCCTTATTTACCTCTCTCAATTTCGAGGTCCAGTCCTGAGAATTCATATGTCTGTGCCAAAAACAGAAAAAAGGTTCTAAAAATCTTATTCCTAATTATCTAACAAATTAACATATGTAAACTAATTATATTTAAATGATAATTAACGCAATATTATTAGGAAAAGAATAATAAAATTATGGTATTATAATTACATACCTTAAAAGCTAGCCGAAGATTCGAGAAGATCTCTTTGCATTATTGTGAGTCTTCGCAGTCTATACTCTATAAAATTCGAGTTCTCCTTGCATTTTTTTTCTTTTTTGATTATCGGATAATTGTTTAGGAGCCATAACCTTTGAATTATTTCTGAAATAAAATCCAAATACATAAGTTCTAATACTGAGTAAAATCAAATATGAAAAAACAAGCGAATAAATAAATATATCATAAAATCATGTCAATTCGTCAATTTTTATTCTTTTTATTTTTTTCTTTTTTAGTTTTAATTTTTTTACAAAGCATAAATTCAGATCAATTCGTTAATTTTTCAGTTTTCAAATTTTTTTATATAAATATATCATAAATAACAAATTCAATCAATTCATCCAAATCAAATAAATAAATATAGAACCTTTAATTCATTCTATTTCAAAGAATAAAATTAGAAAATATTTCAAATTAAAAAATAATAATTAACCCTAGATTTTAAATCTAAAAAATGAAACAATGAAAGAAAATTAAGAAATAAAAATTATAAAATTGGAAAGGTATGAATATGGAATACCTGGAGGCTGGAGGTCGGCGTCCGGCGGCGTCGTGACGTCATCTGTCGTAAACCGTCAAATCGGTTCTCCGTTCTTCTTCGGCTTCTTCCCAAATCGGCTTGTCGGCAATTTTTTTCTTTTGTCTACGCGCTAAGAAGAAATAGGAGATGTGGACTGGGCCTTAAATGCGGTGGGCTTCTTATATAAATAGATATATATATATATATAATACTTAAAAAGAAAATTTGTGCTTCTTAAGTATTTGGACCCGGTGGTTCAGATAGACACTTTGTCTCCCTATTGAGTCGGTCTTGTCATTATCCTATCATACCAGAGTGTAAGGACGCTCGGGATGGGCATCCCAGCTTTTAAAGTTGGGTTTAGAGGTGGGGGTGGGTTCTCTCTTCATCATGCACCTACCTACATGGAGGCCATCTCACGGTCACCCCTTTCCCCCCTTACCCTCCGGTCTAAACACCAAGTGGTTAGACATAAAAGAAAATGCGCTTATCAAATTGAACAAGTGATTATGTGCACGTGCGGAACAAGTAACCATCACCAATTACTCAATTAGACCATTGTTACGTGCCGCTGGACTATTTTGACGTCCTGACTTTCAACTTATGCGGCATCCTTGTTTTTTTCACAATAATAAGAGCATCTAATAATTACTAACTCCGAATGATTTATCTGCATTTCTAATTGTTACACACAAAAACTATGTATAAAAATTATACATGCTCTCTGTTTGGTCTATAATGCTTTAATGAAATTATTGTACAAACTGTAGATAAGACAGAAATTTTGAGTCTAGCATTTGAAATTCATAACTTCAAAAAATAGAATCTTTGGTATTTATACAAAAAAATGAAACCCAATAGGGCTAATACTATGATATTCAACGACGAAAAATACATTTCTACATTCTTTAAAGGAGCTCACCTTTTCTTGTTTTATATTTTCAAATTAAAGTAGTTCACATTTTTCTTGTTTTCGTCCATAAGAAAATAAATAAATAAAACTCGCAATTATTATATACTCCCTCGATCAAAGTTGAAATTTCTAATTTTAACTTGACATAAATTTCAATGTAATGTTACATTTCAACTACGTTTTCACATATTGATGCAGTCGACAACCAGCCTCTTCTCCTCCAGATATGAAGCCGCCCTTTCTCCTCTAAAGTCTAAATCTAAAACCAACACATCTACTTATTAGTCAACACTGCCACCCCTTCCACTCAAGATTCGAAGCCGCCCCTTCTTTACGAGATCTAAGCTACCTCTTCTCTTCAAGAAGAAAGGTAGACCGATGGGGGAGGGGGGCGGGGAAAAAGAAGAAGAAATTGGAGAAGAAGAAATTGGAGAAGAAGAAATAAGGTGGGTGGAGAGAGAGCAAAGGAAGAAAGGAATTAGAGGGTAAATTAGTCTTCTTGGTATTATTTATTTGCCAAATAAAGAAATGAGAATAAACAAGTGAGACGGTTCAAAAAAGAAAAGCGAGAAAAAGATGTACTCCGTGTGACGGAAGAGATAATCAATATCTTTACAAGGTAAATGTTTTTTTACGTGAAATGGTTGATATATTGAGTGTAAAAACTAAGCCGATAACCTATAACTTTTGAGCTTGGACCAAGTTAGCACCCATTGAAAAACAAAGACCAATGATGTGGATCCCAGTTCGTGAGAATTTTTTGTAAAAAAAATACTCCTTACGTCTCTCAAGGTTTCTAAGTAATTATTCATTAATTATTTAATAAAATAAAATATTTTCTCATCATTTATTTTGTAAATTTTTTGAAATAGTTTTAAAATATGTGAATTTTATTTTCTATTATTATAGTAATATGCATAAAAATTGAATTGAATATAAGTGTGATCAAATACGAAATACAAATGGTATGTTTGGAAACATGGATTTGGATTTCAAATCCGGATTTGACTCAAATTTCAAGTTTGAGAATCTTACAAATTTTGAATTTGGATTTGAATCAAATTCTTCATAACAAAGCTTAATTTTAAATTCATGCGCATTCCTTATCATTTGAAATTCAGTATTTCAAATTTTAGAATTGAATTAAGGTGGTGTTTGGCAACTAGCATTTCATTTCAATTCCAAAATTTGAAATCTTGAATTTCAAATGACAAGGGAAGGTGCATGAATTTCAAAATAAGCTTTGTTATGAATGAGAAAAATTTGACTCAAATCCAAATTCAAAATTTTTAAGCTTTCCAAACATCAAATTTGAGCCAAATTCGAATTTGAAATCCAAATTCATGTTTTCAAACATACCATAACTGAATTGAAATAAAATCTTAATTGTCAAACACTAACTAATAGAAGTATAGAACTGAATTATTGAATTAACAATAAATGCAAACTTTTTATTCAAGCACACCTCTAATGACAACCCACTCCCATTGACGAAAGGATGGCAAACCATAGGACTCCTACTCTTCATTGGTTTCGTTCTCAAAGACTCCCTCCCTCCCTCAACAACTTTCCCCTCTGCGTAAAATGCATTTTTCTGACATTTTCTTTTCTCCACCACTCTCTTGAATTCCCCGCTCCACTTTCTCCATTTTCTTTTCTCTGTAGATCCAATATATAATACCACGGAGGGCAAAGTAAAAATAAAAACTTTAAGAAAAGAAAAGAAAAGAAAAGGGAAAAGAAAAGAAAAGCTTTTTCTTCTTTTTTTCCTTTTCTTATCCTCAAAAAGATTCATTCATCAGGTCCTGGAAGGGAAAAAAAAGAGAGCTTTTTCATTGAATCTTGAAGGGCTTTTGCAGTACCATGGGGAGCAAATGGAGGAAAGCGAAGCTGGCTCTCGGATTGAATCTCTGCACTTATGTCCCAAGAACTCACGTTGAAGACGACGTCGACGCCAAGGCACCGCCGCCGCCGCTCTCCTCCCCGCACGCCGACGGCGCCCTTCCCTCTGCTGCCCCTCCCGGCTCCCACAGCTTGAAGCTTTCTAAAAGCTTGAGTAGATCTTCAAAGGTTGCTTCTTGTGCTGTATATTTTGAATGTCTTAAATTCTAATTAATTGCTAAATTGCTTTGTGAGGAATGTTCTGATTTGGTTAACCCAATATTTTAATTGGGTTGAAGTTGGGGATCTAAGGATTGCTTTTATTTTATTTTGTTTTCTTTTTTTTCAAATATCTTTTCTTTGATAGAAATTCCTGTTTTTCCTCTATACAAATTTATGTGGTAAGTAATCAGTTGAACTTGGGCTTTTTAATTGTGGAGTTGGTAACAATGGGCTGATTTTATTTCTCTTGTTTGCTGTTGATAAATTTATATATTATAGAATTTCATCTGGTAAGTAATTAGTTGAATTTGGTCTTTATAATTGTGAAGTTCTTTCAGACTTCAGACACATATACTTAATCAACATATAGAACATATTGTTTGTATTTTCCTCACTTTAGCCTATATATAAAAGTGCATTTTCCTGCTCTTCTTGTGTTTAACTATTATCTCCTTTCTGCAATATTTGTGGTTGGAGAAATGAACAAGACCCAAAGCTTATATAGTGTTTTTCTTGTAATGTTCCAAAATGTGTTCCTCTTCTTGTTATTGGTTCATCTGTTGATTAGCTTAATGAGAAAAAAATGCAGGAGAACTTGTATAATTTGTATTCAGCCCTGCATTGTAGGATTTAAAGGCGTGGTTCTTTTAAGTTACATTACTTTTGTTCTTTAAAGGCATTGATTCGATGCTTTTTGGAATGATTTTTCTCACGATTTTATTTTGTTTCTCCAGAAGATATGTTCAATATGTTTGGCTACAATGAAGCGGGGGAATGGCCACGCTATATTCACTGCCGAATGTTCACATTCCTTCCATTTCCATTGCATCGCTTCTAATGCGAAACACGGAAACTTCCTTTGCCCAATTTGCAGAGCAAAATGGAAAGAAATTCCCTTGCAACGTCCTATCTTGGATCTTCCTATTCCGGGAAAGCCAAGAGTTTCGCTGCCTCCTCGTTTGAATCAAAACAGGAATTTTGCGCCTTTACTTCACACTTCTGAGCCAACTGTCTTTGATGATGATGAATCTTTGGGTGTTTTTCCCCTTCAACAACCTTTGCCGCATAATACAGAAGGCAGAGTGATAAAAATCAACACATACCCAGAAATACCTTCAGTTTCAAGGTTCCATTCTTGTGATAAATTCACAGTCTTGGTCCATCTCAGTGCTCCCAGTTCAATTCTTGGTCGAAACCCACACCGTGCGCCCGTTGATCTTGTCACGGTCCTTGACATCAGTGGCAGCATGGCGGGGACCAAGCTCGCTCTCCTAAAGCGGGCCATGGGTTTTGTGATACAGAACCTGGGCCCCGCTGACAGGCTGGCAGTCATTGCCTTCTCCTCAACATCAAAACGCCTTTTCCCGCTCGGAAGGATGTCTGAAGGGGGAAAGCAACGAGCACTCCAAGCGGTTAACTCTCTGGTCGCGAATGGGGGCACGAATATCGCCGAGGGCTTGAGGAAGGGTTCCAAGGTAATGGAAGACAGGAGGGAGAAGAACTCGGTCTCCAGTATAATACTGTTATCTGATGGCCAAGACACGTATAGCGGGACCCAGCACTTCCCAACTTGTAGAATGATCCCCGTACACACTTTCGGGTTCGGTGGGGACCACGATGCTTCGTCAATGCATTCGATTGCAGAGGCATCTGGAGGCACATTTTCTTTCATTGAAACCGAAAGTGTGATCCAGGAGGCATTTGCTCAGTGCATTGGGGGGCTTCTGAGTGTTGTGGTGAAAGAGCTTCGTTTGGATATTGATTGCGTTCACCCGGGAGTCCTTATCAGATCTTTAAGAACGGGTAGTTACCCAAACAGTGTCTTATCTGATGGAAGAAAGGGATCTATTGACGTCGGGGACCTATATGCTGATGAAGCGAGAGACTTTCTGGTTACAGTCAATGTCCCTACCGAACAAAACAACGAAACTTCATTGTTGAAGGTGAGGTGCGCGTACATGGATCCATTGACGAAAGAAACCATAAACAACAGAAGTGAAGAAGAAGTTAGGATAAAGAGACCTGAAGAAAATTTAAGAGAAGCGGTTGTGTCGATAGAAGTGGACAGACAAAAGAACAGACTCGAAGCATCCGAGGCGATGGCGGAAGCGCGGGCCACCGCCGAGAAAGGTGACCTGGTGGGGGCCGCCTCGGTTCTCGAGAAATGCAGAAGGGCACTATCGGAAACAGCGTCGGGTAAATCTCGAGAAGACCTGCTTTGTTTAGCACTCGATGCCGAGCTCAAGGAGATGCAAGAGCGGTTGACGAGCCGGCACGTGTACGAGGCATCGGGAAGGGCGTACATTCTGTCGGGGATGAGCTCGCACTCGTGGCAACGGGCCACGGCCCGCGGGGATTCCACGGACATGTCTAGTCTTGTTCGGGCTTATCAAACCCCATCCATGGTCGAAATGGTCACCAGCTCTCGGGCCACTAGCCCGTCGCCTTGGAGGCTCGTTCGTCCGACGTGGGGCCCGAGGTCACAGCCTAAGCCCAGGTAACATTTGGCATGAAGGCTGAAGTTTCACAGAACAACACAACACAACACAACATTGTAGTTTGTAATGCTTTTGAGCAGTTTTTTTTTTTTTGGCTTTTTATTGTTTGTTTAATGTGGTGTGGGGGGTAAATAAAATCCTTGAACAGAAAAAGGGGGAAATTTTGTGGGAAAATGTAATGAAGGGTAAACTTAGTTGATATGGTAAATGATGTTTAGTTTTCTGTTCTTGCTGGTGGGGAATGTACATACAATTTGTTGCAATTTTATGCTTCTGTTTTGTGTATAGCTCCTTTTTCTTTAATACTTCCTTTGTCCCAACAAAAAAATACTTCATCTTTTAACTTGTAACGAAAAAGTACTCGATCTTTAAAAAAATATAACAAAAGGATACGCTTTGCCAAAATTTTGAAAATCTTGTTGTGGACGTTCTCTTGGCTTTCTAGTGTACATGTGAATTTCATATGATTTTCAAATTAACTATTAATTTATCTTATATGTAATAAATTTTGTACTTGATAGATATAAAGTTAAGTTTCAAATTCCATTTTTTTTCAAATCTAACGCTATTCTTTCTAGAATATATTTTTTTAAATTTTAGCATTTTGAAATATTTTCTAATTTACAAAATATTTTAAACCAAACTAGCAATTACTTTTTAAATAATTGTCTATATTGTAAATTAAAGTGAAAAGTTTCTTATTTATTTAAGTTTTAAAATACTTATAAATTTTTGGAGTTAAGATTTAAATCGATTAATAAACACGATGTTGCATGAACGTCTATTTAAAATATATACTTAGATGGCTTATAAAAACTCTTTTAATAATGATGATTGTCGTACGAGTAATAATAATAATCATAGAAATATGTATTCAAGTAATTGATCCTATCCCTCCCCTCAAATAATGCATCCTATGTCCACACTAATCCGCTAATACCTTAGCAAATACCATGTCAAAAACTTTCGTTGTGGAAAAATTGTTTGAGTTTAGCGTTTTGGATAAAATTTTAACGGTGCAGATTACTTTGGAAACGCAAACGCTAAATACTGTAGATAGTCTTTTCAAAACGCAAACGCTAATCTCTAACGATATTCCTAAATGAGATAGAGTTTTAAATTGAGAACGGAAATAGTGATTGCTTTTTCCTCTAAAACATACTGTAATAATATGATCGTTCCAATCTTACAAAACTGACCAAAAGATGTAATGATTTAGTTTGTCTATTGACAAATGCACCATTAGTGGGCTTAGAGCACTGGAAATGGTCATGAAACCCCGGGGCTTCAAATTCTCTCTCTCTGTCACGTCAGCTTTAACTTATACTAAAAATTCACTGGAAATGGTTTTGAAGCCCCGAGGCTTCAAACTGGGGCTCCAAACCTTCATTTTTTACATTTTTAAATATACATCTTCTAAATTTAAATTAATAAATTTAAATTAATTTATTATTTTAATTAATCGCAATGAGACTAGTGCATTAAAAAAATTACATTCATTAAAAAAATCTTACATTCATAAAAAAACATTCATAAAAAAATTACATTCATTAAAAAAATATTACATAAAAAAACGACAATACAAAGAAATCACTAATTATTCGAACGACTAAAGATATGCTCGATCAAATCCGCCGTTAGTGCATTGTGAATCTCTCGGCTTCGAATTTCTTGGCGGTTGCGTCGTTTCTTTTCTTCGGTGATTTCTTCGTACATGGGCACCTCCTCGTCCGGGTTGTATTGACAAATCGCACACCCGTTATCCTCTATGATCATATTATGAAGAATAATACATGCGTACATGATATTCTCATTTTTGTTTGAGAATAATATTTCGACGGACGATCTAGAATGTGTCACTTAGCCTACAAGACCCCAAAGGCTCGTTCAATATCTTTTCTTGCCGCCTCTTGAGCTTTTTGGTAGGTCTGACGTTTAAGACCCATTGGTTCGGAGAGGGATTTGAAAATCGTGGAATAATCGGGATATATTCCATCGGCCAAATAATATCCACGCTTGTAAAGCGTCCCTCTAAGCTCAAAGGAGGATTCCGGTGCGGTCTCATTAACCCAATCGTCAAAAACAGGGGATTGATCGAGAACGTTGATGTCGTTGTTCGAGCCCGCGACACCGAAAAAAGCATGCCAAATCCACAAGTCATTCGAAGCAACAGCTTCGAGCATGATGGTAGGCTTGGGATGATCTCCCCGGGAGAATTGACCGTGCAACACAGTGGGACAATTTTTTCATTCCCAATGCGTGCAATCAATACTCCCAAACATGTCGACAAAGCCGTGTTTAGCGGCATGCCTTGCTTGCAACTGCTGGATGTCGCTCGCTGTAGGCTTGCGTAAATATCTTTTATGATAAATTTGAATAATAGCTTTTGAAAATTTATAAACACAAGACCTGATGCTCCGAGCCGACATCTTCAAGTATTCGTCGAACATATCGGATGTTATCCCGTACGCCAACTGGCGGAGCGCGGCAGTGCACTTCTGGACGCTACTAAACCCGCGTCGGCCTCTCGCATCAAACCGTTGGGTGAACCAAGGAACCTCGCGTTCAACATCGGCGAGTATGCGTAAGAAGAGAGGACGACTCATCCGAAAACGATTACTAAAATCCTCCGGTGTATAAACACACAGATTATTAAAGTAGTCGTTTAGAAGTGAATCGTGGGCGGCCGCTCGATCCCGGTTTAGACGTTGGCGTCGGGTCCGTCGTCGGGAGGATTCGGCTTCTTCTTGGCATCTTTCCATCATTGAATACAATTCGTCGCGAAACAACGAAAAAATAAAGCTCTTCTTTCATCTTCGGAAGATGAACCCATTTTTAAATTATATTTTATAAATATTTATAATAAATAATAAATATTTTAGAGAGAATATAAAGTAATAAAGAGAGATATGTGAGAGAGAGGTGTGAGAAAGATGTATGAGAAATGGGGATTTTATAGGTTTTTTTTTTAAATTTAGAATTTTTTTTAATTTGGGGGGGGGGGTAACGGCTATATAGCCGTTGGGAAGGGGAGAGCCGGTGAAAAAATGCAGCAACGCCGCGTCAAACTAATGACGCTGGTGAACTCACGCCCGTGTCACGCCGAGAGGGGCGGTGTTTAACGCCCCCGGCGTTAAAACCCCTATCACGCTGGTGGGCGTGAGGGGTATTACCATTGCTCTTATATTGTTTTTCGTTTTGATGGTCAAGGCCCATTAAACAAGCATAAGCCCAAAAGCACTTCACACAGTCAAAATGGAAACAAAAGTCGCCCCAATGGCAGAGACGACTCAGACCAACAAAGCACTACTGACGCAGAGACTCTTCCCAAACAATGGAAGCTATGGCGATGCGGCTTCGATCGGCCATAGCTATTTCTCTCCTCGCTTCTCTGTATTTAGTTGCCGGATCGTCTTCTTCCGAGCTTCAGATCGTCAACGCTGAACGCAGAGTGAGTGAGCTTCCATTTCATTTTGTGTAGAATAATCGGATTATGCGGATGAATTTTACCTGAATGTTATCTATCTGATTGTAAGGATTTGATACTCCGCATTCGTTTTAGATTGGGAGTTTCCAGTCTGATTTCATACGATTCACTCTTAATCTCAGTTTTTTTTAAATGTTAATTTGCATTTCGCGGAAAATGAAAAGAACATTGATGATTCCTAGCTTTTATATGGTTCACTCTTAATTTCATTGTTTTGCCAAATTTTTTAGTTAAATTATCAATAAGGAATGTTGTAATTTTATTCTGGATTTACTATAATATTGAGTTTCTGTGTGTGCAGGTAGACCTGACTTCTCACATTGTTCGGACTTACCTGACTTTGAAGGTATTTCTCCAATCTCTGGAAGTGATTTAAATCCTGAAGTGCTCAGATTTCCTATTTTCTCTGAAGTTTATTCGTATAAGTATCCAGCAAAATAATGAGATGCCAAGTGCCAACTAGCAAGATCCCAATTTGATCCTTTTATACTTAAAATTTCAGGTTGAAAATTTAGGAGATTCTCCGGCTTTGGAAATCCTTCTCTGTTTCCCACCAGAACAAGCTGATCATCTAGCGGTTGTAAAAGCAGCAGCGGTGTCTGGCAAGAAGAAAAAGACATCTTATCTGCCACTTGAGGTGAAGCAAGCTGACCGTCCTGATGGGCCAAATGGAGCTAAATACTATTCTATATCTTTGCTTAAGTCATTGAGCAAAGGCGAATCTGTCTCCGTCGAAGTACTCTATGTGCTCACCCATTCGCTTGCACCTTTCCCAGTAGAAATAAGCCAGTCTGATCCGCAGCTAGTGTACTTTCATGATAGTGCTATAATACTATCTCCGTATCTTATTAAACAACAAGTTACATTTATAAAGACACCAAGTGCTAAGATTGAGTCCTTCACAAGTATGGAGCCAACTGATCATGCTGGGGCACAAACAAAGTATGGGCCATATGAGGAACGACCCCCATATTCTTACTTTCCCATAATTGTTCATTTTGAGAATAACAATGCATTTGCTGTTATTGAGGAGCTTGTACGTGAAATTGAAATATCTCACTGGGGCAGTATCCAGATAACTGAGCATTACACTTTAAAGCATGCCGGTGCTCGGCACAAGGGTGTTTTCTCAAGGTCTGCTTATTTGCATAATTATCATTAATTATTTAAAATAATCTTCTAATGTTTCTGAGCTGGAAAAAATTGTCAAAGTCCAGCAGGATATGCTGTCTATTTAATTAATTATATTACAAGTTTCTAACTAAATCTAATTAAACAGCAAAAGTAGTTGGAGCTTCAGTCTTGGGTTGCGTTACGAACAAACAAGCACATGTTCTTTTTTTTAATGTTGTTTTAAAAGGCTTGATGTATAAGTTAACAAAGTTGTGTATCTTTCTGTTAATGTTTTTATATTACTTGTTGTCAGGGTTGATTACCAATCTCGACCATCTCAGAGTGGTGTTTCATCATTCAAGAACCTCCTTGCCGAATTACCTCCTAGAGTTCACTCAGTGTACTACAGGGATAGTATAGGGAACATTTCTTCCTCTCGTTTGCGCACAAATGCAAAGAAGGTATCTCACATACTGCTTTTCATCTCTCTCACTTACCGTTGTAAGCTATTATTATACCTCGCCATTTTTTCTTCTCTAGTTTATTTCTTTAGATGGAGAATGTAGTAGTAAACCAATCAGATGTAATTCATTAACGCATTAGGTGAGGACTAAGTTTGCCCCATGATTATGTTGTTTCTACAGCTACTTAGCATCTTTACTTGTCAATTTAAGATACTTTTCAGGTATTTTTTTAAAGGGCAGATTGTGAAAAATGGAAAAGTTTACTCGAAAATGTATTCCTGTAATTTATATGTTCCATTTCCTTTTGCAGTCAGAGCTTTTGATTGAGCCACGATACCCTTTATTTGGAGGTTGGAAAGCCACCTTTGTCTTAGGATATGTGGTTCCATTGAATGACTTTCTTTATGAATCCGCTAATGGTGATCGCTACCTAAATTATAGTTTTGGGCCCCCTCTGGCAGAAACTGTTGTTGACAAGATGACCATCAAGGTGGGATATCTGATTTTGGATTGTTTATCTTGTTCTTCTTAGTATTTATGCACATGTACAGATAAATTATGCTGCGGTTATGTATTTTAGGTGGTCCTTCCGGAAGGTTCCAAGAACCCATATGCTGTGGTACCTTTTCCTACTGAACAGAGATTAGAGGTAGCTTTAACTTGAACAATTCCAAGAAATCTGCTTTACTGCTAAAAGAGACGAATGACTTTTATAGAACCTACAGTAGCATTTTTTAGAGCAAGAACAGATGAAGTGAACGATTGCCTATTAGATTCATTCACATTATATACTCTTTGACAGAAGTATTATTTGAATATTTGCAGAAGAAATATTCATACCTTGATGTGGTGGGGAGGACTGTGGTGGTCCTGGAAAAGAAAAATGTAGTTCCTGAGCACAACTCTCCTTTCCAGGTGATTTCTGATATTCCATTGCTTCTGTCAAAGCACCTAGTATACTTCGTATTATTATGCCCAGTCCTTCCACGCAAATTAAAAACCTCGTTATAAAAGTCTTTTTTTGCCTCTAAAGAGTCTTTTTTTATAAATCAAAGCTAGTGTTTATGTGATTTGTCATTTGCCAAAGAAAAAACTTATAAGCAAGTTAAGTAAGGAGTATATTATAAAGTTAGGATTGCATAAGTTGTAAAAGTGGCGCCTTGCCAAAATTTAAGTTGAATGGTTACCAAACATGAGTCTTTTTTTGGTCAAGTCACTGTTGTTGAGTTACTTCTCGTAGTTTCCTTGTGTAAATGTCTATTCAATTAAAATAAGGACAAAGACTAAGTCCCTTTTTATTCAAATTTTAATTCTAGTTATTCAAACTTTAGACTCTAAGTTCCAATTACCAACTTGAGACATCAAACTTTAGTAAAAATTAAAACAATATTCAGACTCCAGTCTCGAGGCTCCAGACTTGGACTACCGTTAAAATTAAGGAATAAAGAACATGTCCTAACTATGATTGTTGAATCCCTCGCTGCTATGCCAGTTTTCTATACTACAATACCGAGCATTACATAATTGAGAGAGCTAGAATATTCTCATCCCTCTATTAATTATAGGAGCTGATAACTAGGGCTTGTTTGGAATGATTCATCATCCGCGGGAATTAGATGTTAGACCCTTGTTCGGAATAAAAAAGGTTGAGAATTAGGAGATTATCGGCCATTCAGAATTCCTGAAATTACACGAATCAGACATTCACACACCCTTTGTTCACTACCAATGGAGCTTAAAGAATCATTATTGAAAATGTTTTAGCTATGGGTAAATAGTAAACCAAATCAAAATTGCACATTAAAGATTCATTATTAATGAATCAGATATTCACACACCCTTTTTACCAAACCAATGGAGCTTAAAGAATCATTATTGAAAATGTTTTAGCTATGGGTAAATAGTAAACCAAATCAAAATGGCACATTAAACTTGCTGAATTTCTATGAAGTTTTGGATAGTAAATTTGGCAATGCATCAAGGGTGTAACAGAAACAACATTTTGTTTTTTTGACAAGGCTGTCTACGTCTTGACTCACTAGACAGCAACAGAGATGAGATTATACTGGCTTTGTTGTTATACATGAAATGCACACCCTCCTTTCATTTCCTGAAAACAACTCTTGGGTTGTGGGTTTATCTAATTCTGATTAGTTTAGTTTTGACCACCAACGCATTCCAAACTACGCAAAATATCATATGCGTTCTGGCCCAATCAATTATTTGGAATCAGAATCTATACAAGTGCCTAGCTTCATATTTCTAACATTTACTCCTTGGTGTTTGATCCCTGCAGGTTTACTACCAGTTCAGCCCAATTTTCATGCTTGCAGAGCCACTGATGTTGACTGGCGCCTTTCTCCTTTTCTTCTTCGCTTTTGTTACTTATTTGCAAATGGATCTCTCCATCCGCAAAATCAAGAACACATAACGGTAACGTATCACGACACTTCTTCCACTAGTGGGGTCAAAACTCTCTAGATTCAAGGTAGAATACATTACAAAGTTGATGATGAAAACTTATCAATCAGTCTCCCCGGCCCCTTTTATTGGGAGAGAAGTCACATTTCTCATTGTCTTTGTGATATATGTAACGACGTCATATTACAGGTGTTCTTTGGGAGAGTAGAAACTCATTGTCCCGGCTCCTTCTTGAACCCAATAGTCATTTGCCCCCTTGTAGGTAGTAGATGATATTAATGACATTTCTCGCAACTCAATGTTCCTCTCTTTCATATCAAACTTACCACTTCTAATTCTTCCGTTGGGAGTTCCCGAAAGAAATCTACTCTTACCACGTCTAATTCTTCCGTTGGGTCGCTATTTTGAAGTAGTATGGTTAAAGTCTACCCACACTAACCCTCCCCAGATTAATTCTCAAAGCTCTATGCTCCATACTCGAGTAGCTTCCTACATTGAATTGTTACCAGTATACTAATTTTTGGGATGACAAAAGGGTAGTGATAGTCAGACACGCTAAAAGACTAAGGGGGGTGTATTCAATAGAGATTATGTAGGAGTTTTTTGTATTTTAAAAATCCATGAGTATTCAATTAGGATTTTTAAAAATCATTTAAAATCTCATGGTATTGATTTTGGATTTTAAAATGTTCTTTTGAATCTAATGGTATTCAACATTCTATGGATTTTCTATGATTTTAGTAAATGATGGATTGTAATGGATTTTAAGGTCATTGGTATAAATAAAAATCTTTCAAAAAATCCTCTCACAAACCTAAAGATTTTGAGAAATCTCTCCCGTTGCACACTCAGGCCTGGATCTCCATCGCTGAAATTGAGAAATCCTCTCACAAACCGACATTGCTAAAAACCTCGAGAGCTCTTTGGATGAAACAGACCCAATTGGAAGTGGAGTTTTTAGCAGTCCTCGTGCATTTTGCCCCACCCGTTTAAGTAAAAATCGGATTTCTTTTTCAGTTTGGTGTGAATTTCCTGGTTTAGGGTTTATTTTATTGGTGTGATTAGGATCGAATTGAAGGGAGATGTTGGAAGAGAGGAATTGGTGTGGTCGCCTCTCTCTTACGATTCGGTTCCTTTTCTTATTTTTTTAAATATCAGTCAAATTAGGGTTATCCATCTCAAATGTGTTTGATGTGTTTCTTTGCTCCATTTTCATTTTATTTTAATGGTAATCGTAAGAGTACTTATCTATTTGCAATTAATATTTTAATTACTATAATCAATTTTTTTAATCAATTATTGATTTAAAATAGTCTATTGACTTTTTGGGATCCAAACAAATCCGAATAATAAAATATAATAAAATCTATCCAACTCCATGTAGAATTAAAACAATCCATATATTTTATGTAATCCATTACCTATGAAAAATCTTACATAATCTTTAAAAATCTGAATTGAATACACCCTCTTAAATACACATATCAACTAAATACACCTGGATGCATTCTTATATTTTTATTTTAAAAAATTAAATAAACTTTATTAATTTAACAATAGTATTATAAATAAACAAATTAAACTATCCATCATTTATTTCATTTTATTACTTTTAAAAAGATTATATAAATTTACTTTTTATTTTAGTTTTTCATTTATTAAAATGCTCATAACTTTCATTGTTAATACATTGAATGCCCATTGATTTTGTATAAAACCTTCTATCTTTTAAGTCTTATACCAATATGCATTTTACCATTTTTTAAAACCTAAATAGTTATTTTATTATTAGAAAAAGGTTACATAACTTTTACCTACAAAAACTTTCTACGGAGTATAAATTTTAAAATTATTTACCATTATTTCATTTTATTTTTTTCCAAGAACAAATATTTATATAAATGTTAATAAATATATTTTTAACAGATATCATATATAATAATTAAAAATATAAATGTGGAAAAAAATTATAATTTGATTCAAAATGTAATATGATTTTATCATTATGCATTATCATTATTCAAACTACATCTTTTATTTTTAAAAGATATCATATATAATAATTAAAAATATAAATGTGGAAAAAAAATTATAATTTGATTCAAAATGTAATATGATTTTATCATTATGCATTATCATTATTCAAACTACATCTTTTATTTTTAAAAGATATCATATATAATAATTAAAAATATAAATGTGGAAAAAAATTATAATTTGATTCAAAATGTAATATGATTTTATCAAGATATTTATTTGAGCTCATATATCAGTTCATATGAGGCTTGGCATTAAAAAAGTTTAGAAATCATACGTAATTAACTAGTGGAGTGAATTTAGACTTTTTGAGTTCATATATGAGTTCAAATGGTTTTAATATTTTCGACCTATGGTAGGGATTCTAGTCATTCTACCGAACCATCCTTATCTAATTTGTTCCATATAGATATAGGCTTTATTTGGTAACAGCTTTTTCAATTGGCGTTAGCGTTTTAGATAAAAATTTTATGGTGTAGTTTAATTTTGAAAACGCTAACGCTAAAGGCTACCGTCGGATAACTTTTTCAAAACGCTAACGCTAATCTCTAACGCTGATGTCAAACAGGGTCATAACAAACAATGACGTTTAGCATCCATTCTTTTGGATTAAAATTTCGGATTTGGATGTTAGAACAAACTGAAAGGAGTTGAGATATGTTGGAAGAATTTAAGCGTTAAAACGTCACTCAATTGAATGATCACACAAATATGTGTAAGAAAACTCGGATTTTAGATAAAAAAGAATTTATCATTATTTTTGTTTGATGTGGTATCTTGTAAATTTGGAAATATTATGTTATTCTATACTCATCATATATAAATACATTTTTAAGTCGTTGTTGGAAGAAACTGGAATGAATTGGAAGGAACTGAAAGAAGTTAAAAAAAATTAGAAGTTTATATTTCTAACCAAAAGAACAGAGCGTTAATGAAGTCGATTTAATCACATTTTTTCACCATTTCTATGCTAAGAATTGAGTTTAAGTAATACAGAAAAAGTATTTTTGTATTGATTTCTATCTCCCCAGTAGAAATAGTAATATTTTTTTATTTCTATATCTCTTTATGATCCGAGTATAAAGGAAGAATCAAGTTTTTTAAGAAAAATTTATCTAAATAGTACTAAAGTCTAAAACATAATGTCTTTTACATAAATAGGATCATATGTTTTTATTTTCCAATGTAGCACTTTTAGTCATTATCCATTAGTCATTATTCAAGTAAATGTTCAGTATTACTGGACATTATTCCTCCTTCTAGACATTATTAAGTGCTATTTAGAAAATAGAAAAGTTTAAGTCTTACATTGAGAAAATAACTTATGTTTTAGTGCTATTTAGTGCAAATATTTCTTTTCTTTTAATTACAACACATAAATTACCATAACCATTTTCCTTATATGATCATAATTATTGAGAGGTTCTATAGTGGATCTAAATCTAAATGGACATTCTCACACAATTTTTTTTTTTTTTTTTTAAAATACTTATCTCAAGATTCTCAATACTTAAAAAATGTTTATCTAATAAATATGAAGGTCCATCATATACACAATAAACCTTAAGTTCAAGCAAGAAATTGCCTTTTTTTATAACATGAATTCAAATTTTAAATTGTGGAAAAAAATAAATACAAGCAATATAATATACTTAACGCCTTAAGTTCAAGCAAGAAATTGCCTTTTTTTATAACATGAATTCAAATTTTAAATTGTGGAAGAAAATAAATACAAGCAATATAATATACTTAACGGGCAGATATATATATATATGTATGTATGTATGTATATATGTGTGTGTGTGATTTAGATAGTCAAAAAAAGGACGTACAAGCTAAGCCAAGTAGCCAACCATCCAAAGTGGTAGGACAAAGAAATGCATCATGGACGCAAGACATAAATTATTTGAATTGCAATAATGGATTTGATGCTTATCATGACATTTCAAGCTTACAATTTTACAATATTGTTTTATCTTAAGCTAAGGTTTCATTTTCTTCTACTTAGAAAAAAAAGTCGATCTATTTGAAAAGACTTGTTTATCTCATTGTCTACGTTGACTCCCTTTGATACTCTCTCTCTCCTTATAATGTTTGTCCACTTTTAATTTTTTTCGTTCAGAATTGGTAAATTTTGATCTTAAATTAAATAAAAATGATGTGAGATATTGATACAAAAATAATTTAAATAAATTTACTATTAACAATATTTTTAATATATTATTTTATCTTATATATATATAAACACGGAGTATTTTATAAAATTTTGATATTACATTTATATCGAAATAAATGTATTTCTTTTTATGCATATCGAGGTCTATGTTAATGTATAAATTTTGATAATAAAAAAACAGAAAGATTAAATTTGAGGGGAGTGAGTATTAGTTTAATCTTTTTATTCAACCGCTACTAGAAATTAATGTGTACTATTTCAACAATTGAGCCTCTTCCTAGAAACCTGGTCCACACGATAAGGATTTGCCTAGTAAAAAAAATGATGTTATTATGGGACAAAGTAATGAAGGGTTCTCAATTTTTAAGTGCAAAGAAAGATGTGTAAAATCTGCATACACACATTTAATTTGAAGGATAATTTATGTAAATATTTCTTAAACATATCACTACTTCGTAAATATCATCAGTCTTATTTATTAGAACGTTTAACAATGAAAAATTCTAAAATGCACTGTCTTTGAAAAATTTTGAGTCATTTTAAAAGAATGGCATATTATATAATTCAAGTAGAATAAGATATTATTATAAAATAATTTGAATAATTATTGAAATAATTGAATATGATATTATTAAAAAATAATTTGAATAATCATTGAAATAAGTGAAATTTGCACTAAATAGGACTAAAACATAAGTCATTTCCCAATCTAGGACTTAAAACATTTTTATTCCCTAAATAGGACTTAATAATGTCTAGTGGGAGGAATAATGTCCAGTAATGATGGACATTTAGTTGAATAATGACTAATAGATAATGACCAAAAATCCTACATTGGGAAATAAAAATGATGGATACCCGGGAATGGGGGTATCCAGCCCAGCAGGAAGACGGCCCAGCCCAACTGCGCCAAGGCCCACTTGGCGGGACCAAGACAAAAGACCAGCGAAGAGCGCCTCGGCAGTACCGTGCACTCGGCCCCGGCAAGGTAGGTCATCCTCGGAGCAACTAAGGCCAGCCTTCCGTCCAGAGGTTTCCGACGACAGGTCAGGCGATCGACCTCGGCCCTGAGCAGCGACAGACCAGACCTAGACAAGGGAGCTGACTGAAGTCAGGATCAAGGGGCCCACGATTAGACTCCTGCCATGCCTCTAGCAGAGTTGCTATAGCCACCCTACTTGTAACCTACTTTGTGTAGCAGTCCTAGGGTTAATTATGTGGTTGGACGCCGCCAGTGAACAACCCAATCTTAGTGGGTCCAGACCGTTGGATTATGGACCAACGGTCGGAACCCTAGCTGTAACTTGTATATAAACCTTTTCCCTTCTAAGGGGAGGGGACTTACGTTCTAAGTGATACTCTTACTAGTACAATACTATCCTCAGTTTACCTGACCCCATACTTTGTGCACTCTTGAATTAGTTTGATACTCTTCCGCCTAGTTACTAGTACAATACTATCCTCATTATTTTTTAGTCCTATTTAGGTAAATTTCTTTTGAAATAATTAGTCATTATCCAACACTCGTTGCTAATGATCACATTCCTAGAGTCATTTGTATAATCAGTTATTATCCGGCACTTGTTATTAATGAGGCATATATGACCTATCATACGAAAATTATTTGTCCTTGGTACTATTCAAAAGAGCGTATTAGCTACCTTTTAGTCTTATACTCTTATACATACGGAGTAAATTTTTATAATTTGAAATTTAGCTACATACTCCCAACTCCCATTGCTATAGTTTGACTTGCGTTAAAAGAACGTACGCAGTAGAAATTAGTTTGGTTTTGACTTAGCTTCTAAACTTGTTTGGGTGAGAATAATTAGTGGTAGAAGTTGATGGAAATATATTTAAAAGAAGAAGAAAAATCAAACACTAAATTAAAGCAAACAAACATCCTCTCGATCTCATTAATAATAACTGAGGTAGAATGTGGACCCCAGTCCATGGATCAGGTACAATAATATTCAACCTCCCATAAATTAATTAATTAAGGTGGTGGGACTAAAATGGTTTCCAAACCACACAACAAAACCGTATGGCACTAGAAACACCCCCAAAAACACCGGAATTTATTGCATGCCTTTGACAAAATGGACGTATTTATGTACGTACGTACCCGATCTCACCGGTTCATTTCAATTTCTACGATTATTTAATAATCGATCATCAACGCGCTGGCCAGCAAGCTTAATTACTAGCTTAATATAATTAAGTGAAATTTGCGCTAAATAGTACTAAAACCTTAGTTTTCAAGAGGGACCACGCGGCCACGCCCGTGTAATAACCTTCTACTATCTCCATTCACCAAACCCTTCCGTTCTCATTTACTACTCTCTCCGTTCTAAAACTATCTTCTCAGTTACTATTCACACGATCAAACTAAAATAATTTTATTTACCTATTTTTGGTACTTATTTGATAAAATAATATAATTTTGTCGCCTAAAACTTTTGATGTAGTTTTAAATATATAAGTTTTATTTTTTAATTTTACACCTACAATCAAATAAAGTGAATTGAAAATAAAGTCGATCAAACTTCGTAAACAGAAACGTAACGGAAAGATTGTTTATTTTAGGACGGGGGAAGTATTCAAGAGTGCTCAATAAATTTGGTTGTGTGTTTTTATCAGTCATTTGATATAATAAAATATTCTTGACACCCCTTATATTTTGTAAAATTTTTTAATTAGTTTTTAAATATGTAAGTTTTACTTTTTATTTTTATACAAATTTGTAAATTAGATTATTTTAAAAAAGGTTGAGGTGTTACATGTAAAAGTCAGTGAGTATTCAATTGAGATTTTAAAAAATCATTTAAAATTTCAATATATTAAATTGAGATTTTAAAAATTCTGTCTATGGATATTAAAAATTCTATGGATTCTAATGGATTTTCATTAATTAAAATCTAATGATATTAAAAATTCTATGGATTCTAATAGATTTTCATAAGGCCAGGATAGATTTTGATGGAATTGGCCTTTGGTATAAATAGAATTCCCCGTTGAAAATCTTCTCAAAACTGTAAAGATTTTCAAGGAATTATCCGCCTGTTCCAAGTCGTCACTGCCATATGCATCTCAAGCCTTCGTCATTTCTCTTTCATGTCTCAAGTAAATCAATTGATGCATAACTTGGGGGAAACCCTAGTTCATCCTCCGCCTATTTCAAATGCCGACAATTACTTGAATTGTTTTCTATCAATTTTGCAATCATTTGTTGATTTAAAATAATCTACCTATGGACATTTTGAATTCTCAACAAATCTTGATAATGAATCTATCTATATCGATAAGGAATTAAAACAATCTATTGATTTTACATAATCCATGAATTATAAAAAATCTTATAAAATTTTGAATTGAATACACCTTCCGTAAGTTACACTAAGGGAACGTTTGAGAAATAATGACGTGGAGGAGAGGAAAACAAAGAAGGATAGAGAGAGGGGGAATATTAGTTTGACTGAAGTTATTTTCAAATCATTTTATATGAAAAATGGTGTAGAATTGAAAAATAAAAATTACATATTAAAAAAACTATATCAAAAGATCTATGGAGTACAAAACTAGAGGTGACATGACTATATTATTTTATCAAATGGATGGCGAAAATAGGTCAACAAAGTGAATAAAGTTTGACCCTGTGAATAGTGAACGTAAAGTTTATTTATGAACAAAATGGAGTAATAAACAAATCCAAAGAGTGATTTCATGTTTTCCCCCTTAAATAGAGCATACTCCGTGTAATGGCAACATACTCCATCCATCATAGTTTATTTGTCCAGTTTGACTTTTTTAAGTAAAATTGAATAAACTTTGAACTTCAATTAAATAAAAATTGAAATATTTTTTTAACATAAAAATGACTTTATTGGATTTATAGTATTGAAAACTTTCAAAATTCTATTTCATTATGTTAATAATAGGCAATATAAATTGAGAGTAATTAGAGCTCAAAGTTTGTCCAATTTGACTCGAAAAAGTCAAACTGGAAAAATAGACTCGGACGGAGATAGTATAATATACACCCCTTCGTTCGGAAATGTCCTTCCTATTTGACTTTTCGTAGTGTGAATTTGTAAATTTTAACTCCGATATATAAATAAAATAGATTGTATTATGATATAAATTGAATATCAATATATTAATATTGAAACATAGTTTCCAAATATTAACTTTTTATAAAATAAATCTATGTATAAATATAGATATTAATAGTTAAAGTGCAACATAAGAAATCATGAAAAGTTAAATGAGAAGAACATTTCCATACATACAGAGTAAAAAACATACAGAATGTCAATATATACTACTCCCTCTGTCCACCATAGATCTTCCCAGACACTATTCAAAGGGTTAAACTTTACTCAATTTGTTTGCTCAATTTTACTTGTCATTTCATAAAATAATATAGTCTTGTCACTCTAGTTTTGTAGAACTTTTCATGTAGTTTATTACTATATAAATTTTATTTTAAAATTTTAGTCTTATAATCAATTAAATTGAATTAAAAATAAAGTCGATCAAGCCTCGTAACGCGTAATGGGAAGATCATACATGAACGGAGGGAGTATCACATTATAATAATCGTATTTTGAATACCGAGCATAAAAGAATGAAAAAAATAAGAGTATGTCACCCCTACTTTAAAAATTTAGAATAAAAGGTATATTTTGCTATAAAGATATATGAATCCTATTTTGGAACAAGAATTATATTTTGGTGATTTTGAAAAAAAATACACTGAGGTGCGTGTATAGGAATAGAAGTTTGTCAAGTGTCAAATCAGTATCTCTGTGTTGGTCGGCAACGAAGCTTGACAAGGCTGTTTGAGGGTGTGTGTCGTGCGTCTTTGTCTCTCTATTGTCTCTGTCTTCCCCATTAACCCACCCGACACCCCTCTCCTTCCTCCTCCTTTTAACCATTTACGGACGGACTGCATCGGAGCACTATTATTTATACATCGTCAAACATTTTTTTTCCTCAACCGCTCCATTGGTTAGGTCCAAATCCTCCTCCGCCACTTCCGCTGATCTGGGTGTGGTCAAAGATTCAATCTTTCTGCATAAAACTCGAGAAAGAAACGTGGGTTTCAATGATTTCTCGTCTTTGATCATGAAAACCAACCAAATCTTTGAAGGTAACCCTCCATTCTTTCTCTTTCAAATTTCGTCCCGAGTTCCAATTTCATCTGCTTTGCTTTGCTTAATAGTACCAAATAATCTCAACAATTCTTGGTTTTTTCTTCTATGGTTGTGCTTTGCAGCAGTTTGGTCCTGATAAAAATTAGTAATAGTAGAGAGAAGATTAGCTAGCATACCTTGTTATTGTTAAAATTGACTGAGAAAACAAAGAATGGTTAATGAAGTGGTGGAGAGGTGCTTGGATTCCAAGTTATGGCATGCCTGTGCTGGTGGGATGGCCCAAATCCCACCTGTAGGTTCTCAAGTCTTTTACTTTCCACAAGGTCATGCTGAGCATGCCAATAAGTCTATGGATTTTGGGGGCTACCCTACAATCCCATCTCTATTGCTGTGTAGTGTGTCTTCCATAAGGTATTTGGCTGATTTGGAGAGTGATGAGGTTTATGCCAAGATTAGATTAGTCCCTTTGAAGGAGGATGTGTGTGATGATGATGATGATGATGATGATGACGAGGGGAGGTTTCTGGCTTCTTTTGATAACAATGAGAAGAAACAAGAGAAGCCGACCAATTCGTTCGCCAAGACATTGACACAATCTGATGCAAACAATGGTGGAGGTTTCTCCGTTCCCAGGTATTGTGCTGAAATGATTTTCCCCCGGTTGGATTACACCGCTGAGCCGCCCCTCCAGACGGTCGTGGCTAAAGATGTCCATGGAGTGAGTTGGAAGTTTAGGCATATTTATAGGGGGACGCCGAGGCGTCATTTATTGACAACCGGTTGGAGTAATTTTGTGAACCAGAAGAAGCTGGTCGCCGGGGATTCAATCGTGTTCCTGAGGGCCGAAAATGGGGAGCTGTTCGTTGGGATCCGAAGGGCAAAGAGAGGAATGAGCCCAAAGAGTTCGGGGTGGAACACTCGGGGTTTTTTTGGTCATTCGGGGAATTGCGTCGAAGCAAGGACACTTGCAGGGCGCTCTCAGCCTTTTGAGGTGGTTTTTTATCCGCGAGCTTGCACTCCGGAATTCGTGGTCAAGGCTTCTGTTGTGAGGGAGGCAATGAGAATCCGGTGGTGTCCTGGGATGAGGTTCAAGATGCCCTTCGAAACAGAGGACTCTTCCCGGATAAGCTGGTTCATGGGAACCGTGTCTTCGGTTCGGGTGGATGACCCAATCCGCTGGCCCAATTCTCCATGGCGCCTCCTCCAGGTGACTTGGGATGAACCAGACTTGCTTCAGAATGTGAAGGGAGTCAGTCCATGGCTGGTTGAGTTGGTGTCAAGCATACCCTCCGTCTCCGCCATCCATTTATCTCCCCCAAGAAAGAAGCTTCGACTTCCTCAACCTCTTGAGTTTCCCACGGTTGGCCACATCACGGCGTCCCCTTCTTTTACCCTTCATAGGATCATCAATACTAATCCCCTAATGATCCCTAGCAGCCCCGTGTCGTCTTGTGTATCGGACAACCTTCCTGCAGGCATACAGGGAGCCAGGCAAGTACAATTCGGGCTCTTCCCGTTCGACAGTTGTGAAAAGGATGGGAGTTTATCTTGCCTATTGACAATAGGGAAAACCAGCCCGGATTCGAAAGAGAAGAAGAAGAAGCCCCGGGAACTGATGTTGTTTGGTAAAGCCATTCTCGTTGAGGACAGAAAAGATGAGAAATTCATGTTTGGTTTGGATGATGAGAATGGTGATCGCCGTTGTAAGGTGTTTGTGGAGTCCGATGATGTTGGAAGGGGGATTATTGACTTGTCCGCGACATGTTTGGGATCCGAAGATCGGAGGTGCAGAGCAATGTGCTGTACCAGGATACTGCCCGTTCGGTCTGGCACATCGGAGACGAACCCTTCAGGTGGGAATTAAACCCATTTTGGCCTAATTAACTCTTACCAGACATGACTTTATGTTCCTGGGAGAGTGTTTTAAAAACAGAACATGATTTGCCTTGTTCTCAATTTTTTTTTTTGGGGTTGTGCAGTGGATTCATGAAGAAGGCAAGGGCAAGAAGGCTTAGTATTGTATCAGATTCAAGCAGTGACAATATGGGGTGGGGATAGAACTTATGAGACTCACTTGGCTGATCTCATTTGTGGGTTTCCCAAACAGAGCCGCCATTGTTACTCTATAAGATTACTTATTTATAAAACACATTATTGTCGTGGTGACTATATTTATTTTTTGGAATATGAATGTTTGTTACCTCATTACTTTTGATGAAAGATATTAGTGGGTCTGTTGGAGTTATATTCTTGGCCTAGGTTGATTAGATGAAAGCATACTTATGGCTTTGTCTAAAAATTGGCCGTTTGTATTGATGAGTTACAAACTTCATTATTTATAGGAGTAATTTACCTAAATAGAATTAAAACATAATGACTCACTCAATATAAGTTCATATGCTTTTATTTCTCAATGTAAGACCATTAGTCATTATCTATTAATCATTATTCAACTAAATGTCTAGTATCACTTGGGAAATGACTTATGTTTTAGTCCTATTCTGTGCAAAATTTCACTATTTATAAACATCGGTTGAAAATAAAGTTAAGAACATATTATTATCAACTTAGGAAGAATAATACGAAATATAGTATTATTAATATTTACTTTCTTTATTCATAAAATGGTTCCAATTCTGATTTTTAGGCGAAATACAGAGTGTATATTTGTGAGTGACTTTCTAATTTTGCACTTGATGTAATGAGTAAGTAAGATGTGATGAATATATTATTAGTGAAAAAATATGATTTGATAGGTAACGTAAGAAAAAATAGAGGTAAAAGTAAAAATGTTATAAGAAAAACAAAAAATGAAAGCGAAAATATTTTAAGAAACGAATGGAGTATTATTACCATAATTTCATATTCTATATTTTTATTAGAGTTCTCTATTTATCTTGAGACAAGCGGCGCAGCAAACAGCCTCCTTCGATCCACCACCAGCAGCGCCAACGCCCGGAGACAATTTCCCCCTCAACCCAGCGACGACTGCGAATCAGGCACGACGGCGACAACACGACGAGAATCCACGGCAACGAGGCAATGACGAGGGGCAGCGCCGGTCTCCGCCCTCTAGCGATTGTGGCGACCTCCGGCACGTATAGCAGCAGCGACCACGGACCTGGGCAACGGTGGTCGTGCGTTGACTATGGTTACAGCAAACTGGTGATGTGACTCTTCCCGGCGATTTCCGGTGACAACATCCGGCGAAGGTTCCTTGCTATTTCCGACGAGTTGTCATGATGATTTAGCAATCCCGTCAGCAGCAGGCAGTGTTGGGCAGTGGTGGTGAACCCGAGCAGCCTGGGCGCGTCCTTGCAAATCTCCGATAAAACCTCCCTGATTCCGGCGATGTTGACAACGACTCCGGGCAACCATGGCGGCGTCCGGGCAGTGGTGATGTACCGGGTGAGCAGTAGCGAGAGATAGCCCAGCGGTTCCCACACGAAGGCCTAGTGACGTCTGAACAGTGACAATTAGGTTTGGACAACGATAGGCAGAATTGGGCAGCTGGGCAAAGCGGGGTGAGTACAGGAACATCTAACACTATAATATGCATATATGTTTGAAATTCCGTTCATAATTGTTGTCATAGTTGATCTGTGTGATTTGTCTGTATAGTTGTTGATTGTGGTTTCGGGAATTATTGTTGTTGAATCGAAAAGGGTAGTATGCATGACATAGGTTTTGATTGACGAGATAATGTGCTTGATAATGTTTCAAATGTTAATATGAACCTATTGGTGTTTGTTGTTATGAGATTATTGTTGATTTGATGCTGAAAAACGAAACAGATAAGAAGTTTGAAAATTATTGCGTCAGACGGTAGGCGGTACTACCACCGGTGTCTGTGACCGTGAAAATTATTATGTTCCCTTTGCCGGTGGTTGTGACCGTAAGAAGCCGGGATATTATTATGTTCCCTTTGCCGGTGGTTGTGACCATTCTGTACCTAGGTACCGAACAGACGATAGGTCGTACCGTGACAGGTACCGTCTGGTACCTGATGCTGGTCTGTTGATCTGTATTTTTTTCAAGGATTGATTCCAAGACTTCGTGTATTACATGACGGTAAACATGAGTGTTTACACCGAGTGTTAGGCTGTTATTTGGTTATGATGGATATCTTGTCAAATCCATTATGGATTTATGAATGTTATATCATGCATTGATTATTGAATGTTGGATATATCCCCTAAAAGAACTCTAGGAAATGACCTGAATGGATTAGTGGGAAGATATGCCACAAAGTTAAATGACACATTCAAAAAACCAAACAACAACCGAAAACTCTCCCACGTATAAATTGACTCTTGCTAAGAGTTGTTGTTTGGTTTTTTGAATGTGTCATTTAACTTTGTGCGCAGAGATTTGAATGTGGTTGCCCATACTCGGGCCAGACGCCTGTTGGTGCAACCGGTTATTGGGAGTCTATTCCACTTAGTTTTGTTACTCATTTGATTTCGGACGAAGTAAAGTTTGTTTTTCCTTTCAAAAAATAGAAGGTGAGATAATTTTACGTAACTCCACCAAAGATGAAATTAAATTTGACAAATAATTAAACGAAAGAATATCCAATCACAACCCGTTAACTTTTACATTAAAAGGGTAACGGTGACCAAAAACACGTAACAAGTTTAAAAGTTGGAATAATTTAACATAATATTGAAAAGTCTGTTAATAATAATAATAATAATAGTAAACTGTGGACAGAGAATACATTCCACACCAGTACGTTACACATGATATTAAACGGTGGAATAACAATTTCACCAAAAAGTAGGGTTGGGGTAAAGGTTGCTCGAGACTATTAATTTGGACGTGGATTGATCAGTTGTAAGACCCAGCACGAGCCATGACCTTAAAGCAAATATAGGTAACAATTGCAGCGAA
The DNA here is from genome assembly GCA_003260385.1 of Cuscuta australis. NCBI lineage: Eukaryota > Viridiplantae > Streptophyta > Magnoliopsida > Solanales > Convolvulaceae > Cuscuta > Cuscuta australis. The sequence continues at coordinate 405,699 of NQVE01000152.1, read as the reverse complement.
CGCTTGCAAACCGCAAGCAACTACTCCAATGTTTAGTAAAAAATTTTCCTTCCTGTTAGAGATTTTTAATCTTACGCCACCAATGAGTACGCTTGCTCCTCCAACAACTATGACCCTGTACAGTGGCAGATTCAGAAACGTTTTCACTTAGGGCACTTCGATTATAATATATATAACGAAAGTCAAATAAAGTAGAAAAAACTTAATTAAAAATAAGAGTTAATTAAATAGCAAGATTGTATCTTTTACAATTCTGTTTGAGTTTTGATCTCTAAACAAATTACAATACAAACAATACGCTCTATCTGCTTTCAGACATATTCTAGCCAATTACCATATTTCTCAAGCTAGTCATCACAAAAGTGTCTTTGCCTATACACTGCGGCCATTTCACCTAGAAAATCATGGACTTTTGGTTTGATAATGATAATTTATGTGTTAATATTTAGTATTAATTGTCCCTTTTGATGTGAATTCTCTTTCAGTTATAAGGAGTCATTCATGCATATCTGATCCCTTGTACATATTTGGTGTATAAATATTCTCTTGTTAGGTTGTTCAATACAAAATACACACGTTCAAATTTTATATGGTATGAGAGAAGTTACTTTAAATGGATCAGGTTTTCTTTCTTCTTCTCCGTGTGTCTGACGGCTATAAACAACTGAAGATCTCGACCGTGGGGTCGGTAAGTCACGTAAGCTTAGTTTGTAAGGTTTAGAGAGAGAAAGAGAGTGCAAAGTAGGAGTATTATTAGCTTAGATTCGGATCCTTTACAATGAGGGGGCCTTGTCCCTTTTATAGATTCAACAATACAACTAAATCAACCCCTGTAACTGACACTTGTCGTCTAGTAGACGTCACTTGATCTTCATAATTTGGTCCTTTTCACCTTGTCGCTATCACCCGGTCCCTATCATCCACTCGCTATCCTCCCGTCATTGTCATCCGGTCCATGCCGAGGAGGGAAAAGCTCAGGGGCCGAGCCAAGCTCGTCCATACCGAGCCGAGGCCACAGACCGAGCTCAGCCTACTTGGATGTGGGGCCTGCCATAGACCTAATACTAGGTTGACGTGGTGATATCATTCGTCGCTGTCGTTCTGCTCTTCATCAGCACCATCATTTCTTCTGATTCCAACTCTTTGACTTCGTCGAAACCACTCTGAATGTCTGCTTCCAAACACTTTCCCATTAAATTCTTGGGTTTGGGCTCCCAACTATGTGTCATCCTTAATTAAAATGCCCAAATATTTTTGGAGGATAAGTCCTCAATTCATTTTTGTCCACATATATTGGGAGTAAAGTTTGGCAGTTGTATACTACACACCACGCATAATTCACGCACAAAACAAAAAAAAGAGTGAAAAAAACAGCCGCAAGAAAAGGGAGAAAAACAGCAGATAGCCGCTGCCATTTTCAGAAAAACGCAGACCTGGTTTTCTTTACGATCGGAGGTCCAAATTTTGTCCGATCGAGCTGAAATTTTAGGAGGAGTCTAAGGACTTGTGGAGCTTCAATCTGAACGGTGGAGATCGAATTGCAACGGTTCAATCTCAAGTTATGAGCTTCGCACCAGCTGCAGTTTTTTGGTGATTTGTTACACTTTTGTTCCTCTATTTTGATTCTAGTGCCTTCGTAGTGTTGTTAAGGGCTAGATATCATTGTGGTGCTGTTATATTGTGCATTTGTACTCTCAATTTGGTGGTAGTGGAGTTGGGTGGACCGAAGGGTCTCGTGGTTTTTTTTACTCTTTCACATTGAAAGGGTTTTCCACGTTAAAATCTCGTGCCTCATATCGTTTTATTTTTTCGTGTTTGGATTATCTTGTTGCTTGGTGTTCTTTGGTGTGTTTGTTTGTTGCTCTTCATAGATTCATTCAAGAGGGAAAGGTGGTGATCTTGGGCACTACACATTCATTTGTGTTCTTGCTTTCCCAACAAGTGGTATCAGAGCGCCGGAGTAATCTGTTATTTGTCTTGATTGAATGATGGAGCCAAATTACAGCAGGATGATCAATTTGAATGGCACAAATTATCACAAATGGAAGGGTAAAATGAAGGATTTACTCTTTGTGAAAAAGCTGTATCTACCAGTGTTTGCTACTCAGAAGCCAGAGTCAAAAAGTGATGAAGAGTGGGCTTTCGAACATGAAATGGTTTGTGGTTTCATTCGTCAGTGGGTAGATGAAAATGTTCTGAATCACATCTACAATGAATCTCATGCTAGAACTCTATAGGACAAGCTTGAATCCTTGTATGCATCAAAAACAAGGAATGACAAGCTATATTTGCTTAGGCAAGCTATGAATCTGAGATTCAAGGAAGGTTCTTCTATTTCTGACCACTTGAATGAATTTCAAGGGTGTTTTGATCAGTTGTCAGACATGGGCGTAAAGTTCGAGGATGAGATTTTGGGGCTTTGGTTGCTGAATACTTTGCCTGATTCTTGGGAAAATCTTCGTGTGTCTTTGATTAGTTCTGCTCCTGGTGGTACAGTAACTATGGAGTATGTCAAAGCTGCCGTTCTGAATGAAGAAGTGAGACGCAGAACTCATGAGACATCTACTTCAAAATCTGATGTCTTGGTTACTGAAAATAGGGGGAGAAGCAAAGACAGAGATCATGGAGAATTCAAAAGGGGCAAGAGCATGAGCAAGTTCAGGTCAAAATACAAAAATGTTGAGTGCCATTATTGTCATAAAAAGGGGCACTTGATGAAAAACTGCTTCAAGTTGAAGAAAAAAGACAAGAATAAGCCAGAAGGGAAAGATGGTGAAAATGATCACCATGTTGCAGCCACGACTTCGGGTGATCTGATAGTTGTTTCTGATAACGACTTGATTAATGTTGCCTCTGATGAATCAAGTTGGGTTATCGATAGTGGTCCCGCTTTCCATGTGACGTCAAGGAAAGATTTCTTCACATCTTATACTCTAGGTGATTATGGGGTATTGAAGATGGGTAATGATGGTCGTTCACAAGTTGTTGGCATTGGAGTTGTGGTCCTGGAAACAAAAACTGGGATGAAGTTAGTGTTGAAAAATGTCAGACATGCACCAGATATTCGCTTGAATTTGATATCTACTAGTGTCTTGGATGATGAAGGTTATATGAGTACCTTTGGTGATGGACAATGCAAACTCACTAAGGGTTCTCTTATTGTGGCTCGTGGGAAGAAGTGTTCAGGTTTATATTGGACCAATGCTTCAGTCTTTATTGATTCTATCAATGCAGTCGAGAGTGATAGTTCTTCAGAATTATGGCATAGAAGACTCAGTCACATCAGCGAGAAGGGTCTTGATTATTTAGCCAAGAAGAATGTTCTATCAGGAGTGAAGGATGCAAATTTGAAAAGGTGCGGTCACTGTTTGGCTGGGAAACAGAACAGGGTGTCCTTCAAGAGTCATCCATCTTTCAAAAAATCAGAGTTGCTTGAATTGGTACATTCAGATGTTTGTGGTCCTATGAAGACAAAGACGCATGGTGGTGCACGTTACTTTGTGACATTCATTGATGATTGCTCAAGGAAACTATGGGTGTATGCCTTGAGGTATAAAGACCAAGTTCTTGGGGTCTTTAAACATTTTCATGCTTCCGTTGAGAGAGAAACGGGAAAGAAATTAAAGTGTATTCGCACAGACAATGGTGGTGAATACCTTGGCCCGTTTGATGAGTATTGTAGACAACAGGGCATCAGACATCAGAAGACGCCTCCCAAAACTCCACAGCTCAATGGCCTTGCAGAAAGGATGAACATGACATTGGTGGAGAGAGTCAGATGTTTACTTTCAGAAGCATGTTTTCCTAAATCATTTTGGGGTGAGGCTTTGTATACTGCTGCACATGTAATTAATTTATCACCTGCTACTGCTTTACATGGAGATGTTCCAGATCGAGTATGGTCCGGGAAAGATGTTTCTTATGACCATTTGCGTGTTTTTGGGTGTAAAGCTTTTGTACATGTTCCAAAGGATGAGAGATCCAAATTAGATGTCAAGACGAGGCAGTGCATCTTTGTTGGCTATGGTCATGATGAATTTGGCTATAGACTTTATGATCCTGTTGAGAAGAAGCTTGTCAGAAGTCGTGATGTTATCTTTATGGAGGATCAGAATATTGAAGATATTCAGAAGATGGAGAAGTCAGAGTCTCAAAGTTATGATGATCTTGTTGATTTGAATCCAACTCCCGTGGCTCATACGCCTAATGCTACAAATGGAGATCAGAATGATGTTAACAATCATGTTCCATATGATTTTGCAGGTGGTAATGGTGAAGAAGATTCAAATGAGGTACATAATCAACCTCATGTTGATAACAATTCATCCACAGTTGCTCTCAGGAGGTCTACAAGGGAAAGAATTCCCTCTACTCGTTATTCTACTAATGAGTATGTGCTCCTTACTGACGGGGGAGAACCTGAGTGCTATGAAGAGGCTATGGAGAACGAGGATAAGGATAAATGGGTTGAGGCAATGAATGATGAAATGAAATCATTGCATGATAATCATACTTTTGAGCTAGTCAAGTTGCCCAAAGACAGAAAAGCTTTGAAGAATCGGTGGATCTATAAGTTGAAGAATGAACAAGGTGCTTCGTCTCCACGATACAAAGCTAAACTAGTGGTTAAAGGCTACGATCAGAAAAAGGGTATTGACTATGAGGAAATATTTTCTCCAGTCGTGAGGATGTCTTCGATTCGAGTTGTTTTGGGTCTTGCAGCCAGCCTTGACTTGGAAGTTGAACAGATGGATGTCAAAACAGCATTCCTTCATGGTGATTTGGGGAAGGAAATTTATATGGAGCAACCGGAAGGCTTTGTGGTGAAGGGCAAGGAGAACTATGTTTGTAAGTTGAAGAAGAGCTTGTATGGCTTGAAACAAGCTCCAAGGCAATGGTATAAGAAGTTTGAGTCTGTGATGATCCAGCAAGGATATAAGAAGACTACTTCTGATTATTGTGCTTTTGTGCAGAAGTTCTCTGATAATGACTTCATTATTTTGTTGCTTTATGTTGATGATATGCTTATTGTTGGTCATAACTCTTTGAGAATTGCAGAGTTGAAAACAGAGCTTAGTAAGTCCTTTGCGATGAAGGACTTGGGACCAGCAAAACAGATTCTTGGCATGCAGATTACACGTGACAGAGAAGCAAGAAAGTTATGGTTGTCTCAGGAGAAGTACATTGAAAAGGTGCTTTAACGATTTCATATGGAAAAGGCTAAAGTGGTGAGCACACCTCTTGCTACACACTTTAAGCTTAGCTCTAGACAGTCCCCCATCTAATGATGCTGAGAAGGCAGAGATGCGACGTATTCCTTATGCATCTGCAGTAGGAAGTTTGATGTATGCAATGGTTTGCACAAGGCCAGATTTAGCGCATGCAGTTGGTACAGTAAGCCGCTTCCTTTCTAATCCAGGAAAGGAGCATTGGAATGCAGTGAAGTGGATTATGAGATATCTCCGAGGCACATCCAGTTTGAAACTTTGTTTTGGAACTGGAAAACCTGTTTTGAATGTTTACACAGATTCTGATATGGCTGGAGATATTGATACCAGGAAGTCTACATCTGGTTATTTGGTTACCTTTGCAGGGGGGGCTGTTTCATGGCAATCTAAGCTTCAGAAATGTGTTGCATTGTCCACAACAGAGGCCGAGTTCATTGCAGCTACAGAAGCTTGTAAAGAGTTGCTTTGGATGAAGAAATATCTTCGTGAACTTGGTGTTATTCAGAAGAGGTATGTCTTATATTGTGACAGTCAGAGTGCTATACATCTTAGCAAAAATCCTACTTTTCATGGCAAATCTAAACATATTGATGTACGTTATCATTGGATTCGAGATGTGCTTGATCTCAAGTTATTGGAGTTTGAAAAGATTCACACAGATGATAATGGTTCTGATATGATGACTAAGGCTTTGCCAAAGGGGAAGTTTGAAACTTGTTGTTTGATTGCCGGTTTGGCAACCACCTCCACATAGTCGGGAGGGGGGAGATTTGTTGGGTTTGGGCTCCCAACTATGTGTCATCCTTAATTAAAAGGCCCAAATATTTTTGGAGGATAAGTCCTCAATTCATTTTTGTCCACATATATTGGGAGTAAAGTTTGGCAGCTGTATACTACACACCACGCATAATTCATGCACAAAACAAAAAAAAGAGTGAATAAAACAGCCGCAAGAAAAGGGAGAAAAACAGCAGATAGCCGCTGCCATTTTCAGAAAAACGCTGAAATTTTAGGAGGAGTCTAAGGACTTGTGGAGCTTCAATCTGAACGGTGGAGATCGAATTTCAACGGTTCAATCTCAAGTTATGAGCTTCGCACTAGCTGCAATTTTTTGGTGATTTGTTACACTTTTGTTCCTCTATTTTGATTCTAGTGCCTTCGTAGTGTTGTTAAGGGCTAGATATCATTGTGGTGCTGTTATATTGTGCATTTGTACTCTCAATTTGGTGGTAGTGGAGTTGGTTGGACCGAAGGGTCTCGTGATTTTTTTACTCTTTCACATTGAAAGGGTTTTCCACGTTAAAATCTCGTGCCTCATATTGTTTTATTTTTTCGTGTTTGGATTATCTTGTTGCTTGGTGTTCTTTGGTGTGTTTGTTTGTTTGTTGCTCCTCATAGATTCATTCAAGAGGGAAATGTGTTGATCTTGGGCACTACACATTCATTTGTGTTCTTGCTTTCCCAACATAAATTAACCAAAAATAATTTCCTTGTTTGGAACCGTCAAGTCCAAACCACTCTTATCGGCTTAAACCTTTTTTTTGCTATGTAGTCAATTCGGTAAAGGCCCCCTATCCGTTTTTTTGATACGGCTAGGATGAAGCCCACGCACCCTGCCTATTGTCAAGGAACCAATTCAACCAAAAGCTCAAGCTTGTGGTTGTGGCCCAGAAATAGTTATTTATATTCTAACACGTCCCCTCACGTGCAGGCGTAGTCTTTTTCGAGCCTTGCACGTGAAACCTAAATTTTTTTAAACTGGGTGACGCTAAGTTTCGAACCCGTGACCTCTTAGTCAACGAGACTCCGATACCATGTCAAGGAACCAATTCAACCAAAAGCTCAAGCTTGTGGTTGTGGCCCAGAAATAGTTATTTATATTCTAACACCTATACCAGTCACATTGATATACTGTCCCCCCAACTTATCCAGTCACGGTTGCTCCAACTTGCACAGTCACAGCCGCTACTCCATCCCAGCTGCAGGCCAACTCTATATATACCCTCTTCCGATCCCCTTCCAGTATCCCGCTTTTCCAGTCCAGTGTTCCTTCTCCCACGTCTGGCCTTTTTATTCCAGTGTGGTCGGCCGACCTGTTCGTGAGCGTTGGCTAAATTCACGCTCCTTTAATGAGCATTTTGTGAAGCATATTAATTCTTTTGCAAAGGATCCCCTTTAACTTATATGTAGGCTCGCAAAGCTGCACGATGGTGTGCTGAAATGGATTACGAGTATCACGCCCTTCAACACAATGACACGTGAGAGCGCGTGCCGCAGCCACCCCAACGTCTTATATATTTAGTATAAGTGGGTTTTTCGTATCAAACAAAATCCTGATGGTAGTGTGGACTACACCTGGCAAAACAGAACCGAAACCGATTATCCGAACCAAAATATCCGAAACCGAAACCAGAATGACCCGAAAAATGAAGATCCGATCTATAACCGAAAACCCGAAATTATCCGAATCGAACTGAAACCGAACTAAATAATTCATATCCGATTTAAATCTGAAACCGATTAGATCCGAAACTGATAATATCCGAACCGATTAGAACCGAACCCGAAAATAACCGAAACCGATAAAATCTGAAACCAATTAGATCTGAAACCGATAATATCCGAACCTGATTAAAACTAAAATCGATAAATTCAGAACTATGTTTGCCTTTCAATAAGCATATTATATTTTTAAATTTTTACTTTTATTTTACCATTTGAACTAATTACATTACTTACTCATTCCCTCATAAAATGGATTATCTTCTTGAAAAAAGTACAAAATTTTATGCCTTAAATTTATTATATGTAGAAATTAAAGATAAGTTATACATATAAATGATAACGCACAAACAAATAAAATTTCCGTAATTTTTAAATAGTGAAGTGTGATATTCTTTTTGGAACGAAAGGAATATATGATGAATTGTATGGAATAACTATATTTTATCCTAATTTCATCTCATTAGAATAAATTTTATTGATTTGAGATTTAATTTGATTAGTTTCAAACCAATTCACTCAATATTAGTCAATAAAATTAGATGCTAGTGTTAACATTTTGAAAAGACTCTCTAGCGGCAGCCTTTACTGTTATCATTTTCAAATTTGATCTACACCATTACATTTAGATGTAAAATTAATTATATTTCACTCAATTAAATTTAAATTTCTCTATTTTCAACCAAATATACTCAATAATTTACAAATTTTGCACTCAATTGAATAAAATTCACTTAATTTCACCCAATTTTACTCAATTTTTACCAAATTGTATTCAAATGGAACATAAGACTATTTGAATTTATCTTTTATCCTTTCATTTATATACATAAGTATATTAGTATATGTGAGAAAAATTTTATATTTCAAAACTAAATTTTAAAATAAATTTAATTATATTAAATTTATATCATAATTAAATATATATGTTTTCATAATTTGTAGTCCAAATTTGTAAAATATGACTAAAAAGTCAAAAAGGGAAGATTATTTAGGGTAAAGATAATATAACTAGAAAAAAATATAAAATAATATGAGGTATTGAATTGATGATAGATTGATAAATGTGATAAAACATAAAAAGAAACACTGATAGTTAAATTTTAATTAGAAAATAATATATATCCAAAATATATTTGATCCGAAATCGAAATATATCCGAACTGAACTAGACCCGAAACCGAAATATATCCGACTCAAATTGTATCCGAACTGAAATCTATCCGAACCGATTTATAACCGAACCGTATCTGAACCGACTCGAAACCGAACCGAACCGAAAAATGTATAGAAACGAAATCAAATGCGAACCGAAATTTAACCGATCTGAACCGAACCGAACCGATTATAACATATAACCGAAAGATATCCGAAACGAAAAAATCCAACCCGAAACCGATCCGGTTGATCCGATTGCCACCTCTAGTGTGGACCGTTATAAGGTGCGCTTTGTGGCAAAGGGGTTTCTTCAAAAGCCCGGCATGGATTATTTTGAGACTTTAGTCTGGTTATAAAACTGGTCACTATTCGGATTATTTTTAGGGGAATTTACGTAAATAGCACTAAAACATAATGAGTTTTCCTAAATAGCACCACATGTATTTTTTTCCTAATCTAGCACTTTTAGTCAATTTCCATTAGTCATTATTCAAGTAAATATTGGTCATCACTGAACATTATGGACATTATAAAGTGTTATTTAGAAAATAAAACAAGTTAAGTGCTATTTAGGGAAATGATTTAAGTTTTAGTACTATTTAGTGCAAATATTTCTTATTTTTACTCTTGCCCTTACTCATTCTTGGTCGTTACGACAGCTTGATGTGAACAATGCCTTTATGAATGATACTCTTGAGGAGGTCTCTATGGATCGACCTTCAGGATATAAGGACTCTCAGCACTCTGATTATATCTGTAAGCTTTGCAAGGCTCTGTATGGTCTAAAACCAGCTCCCCGTGCATGGTATTTGCAATTGGCAACATTTCTCACTAGTTATGGCTTTCGGAAATCAAGGGCAGATGCGTCTCTATATATCTATACTGTTGGGGAAGTTCATCTCTACTTCTTGGTTTATGCGGATGACATTTTTGTAACAGGTACTCTCACTGCCCTTAACACCTTTGTGAAAGAATTTTCTCGTCACTTCTCTCTCAAGGATCTTGGCCCATTGCACCACTTTTCTTGGAGTGGAGATTGTTCCAGTTTATGGGGGTGTCTTTTTATCTCAGCGCCAATATATTCATAACATTTTGACTGCTCACAATACGGCTGATGTTAATCCAATGAGCACTCCTCTTTCATCTACTTCCTAGCTGCGGCTGCATGATGGTACACCTAAGGCCAATGCTACCTTATTACGATAACTTTTCGACTCTCTTCAATATCTGGTCATCACTCGTCCTGACATCTACTTCTCCAAGAATAAGTTATCTCAGTTTATGCATGCTCCTACGGTGACTCATTGGTAGGCTGCAAAGTGTGTTGCATTATCTTTCTAGGACTCTTTCGCACGGGCTGTTTTTAGGGGTAAATTAGCCTTTACAGTTAAACGTTTTCTCTGATTTTGTGTGGGGTGGTGTTCACGATAGTGGAAAATCAACCGCTACTTATATTGTTGATCTCAGTTCTAATCCGATCTCTTAGAAGTCTGCTAGGAAGAAAACACTCACTGAGTCCTCTATTGGAGCGGAATATCATGCTCTTGCTCATGGTGTGGCTGAAACTCTATGGATCCAAGATCTGTTGCAGGAGCTTGGCTTTCCTCTTACACGTGCTCCAGTTCTTTGCTGGGATAATTTGGGTGCTATCTGTCTATGCAAAAATCCTGTTTTCCATTCTTGAATGGAACATTATTTGGCTCTTGACTATTTTTTTTGTAATTTTGTTGTTGCGAATCGCTTGCATGTTCGTCACATACTGTCCTCTGAGCAACCGGTTGATCTCCTCACAAAACCTTTGGGTGCTACTCTTTTTCGCAAGTTTCGAACCAAGATTAGTGTTTCTGATGACACGCTAATCTTATGAGGGTGTGTTAATTATAATTAGTGTGTTAATTTACTCTTCTGTTTAAAAAATTCTCTGTTTTTCTAAAAATACAAATGTAATTTACTCCCTCCTATCCAAAAAAAATCTTTTATATTTTGACATTTTAGTCAAACAGTGATACTCTTTAACCATAAATTATGAGCAAACTATATTTTTTAAAAAGCTATTGACTCTATTGCAGAATAGTATCTGTTGATATTATTTTCAACCTAATAACGCACAAAGAACCAATGCTTCCGCTTCTGCCGGGGCTCGAATCTGGGTGAGCTTCCCCATGAATCCTGGGGGTGAGCTTCCTACAACTCAAGCTAGGGGAGAAGTTCAAATTATATTAAATTATAATGTAAATTCAACATAATTGAATTCATCTTAAGATATAATTTTAATATATCAAATTTTTATAACATTTATTTATTTAGATTATGTTTAATTTATAGTTAAAGAATGATATTGTTTGACTTTTAAAAAATCAGAACATGAAAGAGTTTTTTGGACGGGAGAGAGTACTATTAGAGTACATTTTTCCCCAAAAATTTAAAACAAATATAATGGAGTAACATCAACTCGTATCTTAGTTCAATTTTAGTCTCTTAAATTTTTTACTTTATAAATTATCTCAATAATAATCTATTATAATAAATTTGATACGGAGTATACAATTTTATTCATTTCGTACAAAAAAGAAACAAAATAGAGCAAATTAAATCAAAACATACAAAAAAATATTGAAACAAATAAATCATTAACCTAAACAGTAAACACCCATCTTCTTTAGATCTAAAAGGCAAACAAATTGATCTTTTAAGAAAAATTTCGGGGGCATTTTCATTTTTGACAGGTAGGGGTGAGCGTGGTACGGTATGGTACGGTATTTAGCTTGTACCATACCGTACCAAATATTTTGGTTTGGTATGAGATTTTACGTAGTACCAATTCCGATCCCAAAGCATCGGTTCAGTATGGTTCGGGATCGGTTTCGGTACGAATCAGGATAAATATATACGTACCTAGTTTACATCATAAAATGTAAAAAAAAACTTTAATTTTTGAAAAACCAAAAGTACATTTAATCAAAGAAAGATAAAAAATTTAAAAATGAAAAAATAAAATGCAAGCAATGCTTATGAAAGTTAGTTTATATTTCACAAACTATGATAACAAAGTATTATTTCAAATATTTGTAAATATTCTTATATATACTCATCTACAAAAAATAAAAAAACTCTTATTAAAGTGCAACTTAAACATAATGAATTTAAACTAAATTGTCTATATAAACTTTTTATTTAATGAAAAAATATAAAACGATTACTATTTTTATAATATATTACTCCCTCCGTCCCATAAAACCTTTTTCCTTTCTTTTTTCATCCGTCTCATAAAACACTTCTCATTTCTATTAAAAAGTCACTTTTACCCCTTACCTTTTCATACCCTACCTATCACATCATACCTTTTTACTAATAATCTACCCATCAAATTCTACTTTTACCAATCACATCAAAGGACATTTTTGGAAATTCAATACCAAAATACACTCCCTTAAATTTCTTCAAAAAGCAAAATATCTCATGTTTCATGGGACTGAGGGAGTAGTATATATGTTCGGTTTAGGAAGTAACCTCGTACCCTGCCCAAATACCGGACCGACTGTTCGGTTCGGTACGGTTCGGTTTCTTTTCGGTACTTTATCGGTTCGGTATTCTCAGTTTTTTCGGGAAATATCGGGATCGTTTCGATCCTTGCTCACCCCTATTGACGGGAGCCTATCTTATCAACTATATTTAAGGGATTTTGCTTATATAGTACTAAAATATAATGATCGGGTTTTGTTATAAAGTAACATATGTTTAATTTTTTAATGTAGTATCGCTATTCAATATCCATTGGACATTATTTAAGTAAATATCTAATGTTATTGGACATTGTTCAAGTAAATGTCAATCGCTATTGGACATTGTTCAAGTACTATTTAGAGAATAAAAAAGTTTTAGGTGCTATATTGAGAAAAGACATATGCATGTGTTAGTACTATTTAGTGTAAATTTCACCTAAATTTATTTTTTATTTTTACTGTTGGTAAGATTGACGGTTTCTAACGTAACCCTCCTGCCCCCGAAAGTCCGAAACCCTTGCCTCAGTGATGGATAGATTATTTGTAAAAAACTATGACGTGATTGATAGAGTAATAATTAATAAGGGTTGTAAGGTTTTTTAATAGAAAAACGAAAGAGATTTTGAGATAAGTAAAAAGATGAAAGGAGAAAGACTTTCACCCTATGTTTGGATGGAAGGATTTTGGAGAGAAAGAGAAGTTGAGTTGAAAACACAAATCTCCATGTTTTTCTCTTGTTTGGGTGCAATGGAAAAGAAGGAAGGAAGAGAAAATGAAGTAAAAACTTACTCCTTTCGTTCTAAAAAAGAATTCCTATTTTGACAAAGTGTAAAAATAAGAAAGTGTTAAATTGTAGTTGACTTCCAATTTTGCCCTTGATGTGATAGATAAAAGTAAGATGTGATAGATAAAAGTAAGATGTGATGAATACATTATTAGTGAAAAAGTATGATGTGATTGTTAAAATTCCGGCGGGCCGAGAACAACGGATAGAGTGTCGAGTAAAATTAACCACTTGCATATAAAGTCGGGATCTACAATTCTAACCCAAAAGCTTAAGCTAATAGGTAGGATTTCACCTTTCAATATATGCAAGTGATACTTATCTTTATTTTTTGATGTGGGAACTCCAACAGTGATAAGTATGGTATGAAAAAATAATGATAAAAATGATTTTTTAATAAAAAATGGAAGTGTTTTATTGGAAGTGGAAAAAATGAAAGAGGAAGTAGTGTTTTTGAGAATTTCTCATCCTTAGGCGAGAAAATTGAGAAGGTTGATAGAAAATGAGTAAAATTACAATGAACTTTACCCGGCCTTAGTCCTAATCTTTTGCCCACCTTTTACAAAAGGAGGGCCAAAAAATGTCTTTTTAATTTTCTCTTTTTAACGTGTCTTGTGTTGGCTACGTCCACAAGCAAGAACGGAGGCGAATTCTATTATGACAGCGGTTCCAGTGTACAGAGTCTTGTACCTTACCTCTATATAAATAGGCACACGAAACGGGCTAGGCCCCCATTTACTTATTTGCGTATATAGCGGCAACAGAATACAGATTCAAGGCATATTAAGACATCCAAACAAAGTGTTAAGGGCGGAATGAGTACGTGTAATCAGAGTACATAAACATAACTCAACAAAATTAAGTACGTGCTTCGTAAAACTTACGTGGTGAACCCAATGAAAATATAGGTAAGCAGGCAGACGCGGTTTCGAACACTCGGGACTGGTCCGTTCTTGAATCGGCGGTAATTGTTCCATGCTAAGAATGTGGATACCAGGTAGGATATAATAAGAACCACAGCTGCTCCAGCTGCAAGTTTTGTCTGCGTGGTCGCCAAAAATGTGTAGTTAAATCTAATCTAAATTAAAGAACAAACTCAACTTAAAAAAAAAAAAAAACTCAAGTTTCTAGTGCTGGCTGGCCTAGGAAAGGTTTTCATATACCAGCAGTACTTTGAAACGTGCAAAGCTTGAAAAAAACTACGCCTACGTGTGGTTATGATTATTACGCACTATACCGACCTTATGATTATTTCCTGCCCGAACGGCGAGAAACAGTGCTAGGAAATCGAGGCAGAGTATAAGGACACCGGCGGCGCGGGAGCCCCACCGTGTGGATAAGGAAGCCGGAGTGGAAGGAGCTGTATGGCCTTGCATATCCATTGAATGCAGCATTGAAGACATTGCAAATTAGGCCAGCAGCAGCTAGAGATTAGTTAGTTAATTAGGGAGTACTACGTACGTTGTTCTTTCTGTGCTTACGTATATAGGTAGTTAATTTTGGTTAGTTAATTAGTGAGAATGAGATAATGAAGGCCTGGTGGAGAATATGATTTAAGAAAGAAGTGTCCCTAGTACATATATAGATTATTATAGAGCAGCATTATTAAACTCGGATCAGGCCGGTCGAACCTCAAATCGGAGACACACCTGGTTCGGTCCAACCCCCAAAACCCAAAAAAACCGGATCTATCCAGAAAACCTTGGATTGACCAGGGATCCGTCCTCCCCGCCCGGTCGATTTCCGGTCTAGATTTAAAACCATTGATATAGAGCTGAGATATACACGTCCATCGCCCCTATATTGAGCTTAGTAGGGTGTTCTGAGTATTTGTCAATTTTGACTTCTAGAGTTATTCGCTTTCCATCTTTGACTTAAAATATGTTATATTAATAAGATAACATTTAACAAATACTCAAGGAAAAAGATTGAGTATTCAAATTATTATTATTATTATTATTATTATTATTATTATATATAGGATAAAATTCATGATTTTATCCTTAAAATAGAACATATAATGGAAATATTTAATATCAAAAAACACTATGACATGATAGTATACAATGTCATATTGTCAATAGAGACAGTCAAATATTTAATGTCTTTGCACACACAGATATTAAATGTTTGTGTTTATTTGTATTGATCTTGGTGTGCATTTCAGTTTGGAGTCCCCTTAGCATTTTTGTATTTTTTTTATAAAGAAAAACAATGAACTTTATTCATAATTTAGAAGAGAAGCAACAAAGTCGGGGGGTACACCCTCCCAGCAATCAAAAACTGATTCAACACAACATGCTAATGAATGAGCAAGAAAACTGCTATCACTGTCACACTGTTATTCGTCGTCGCTGGCCATCAGAGTAACATCGGTGATTGAGTGATCACACTGTCATATAACATTGTTATCACTTTTTCGTCACACTGTGAACACGTACTATTATATCACACTGACATTATACTCTTATTTTGGTCTTAAAAGATTTAGGACTCGTATTTTGATAGTTCTAAACTTTTTTTACTCTTATCCAGGAAAATTTCTTTAAAAAATGTGAATACCGGACTACCTATACTTAGGAGTGGACACGGATCGATTCTGGTACCAACCAAATGGAGGGACCGCCATCGGTAAGGGTGACCGGAGGTACCGATTCCAGAACCTTTTTTGTTGAATTAAATTTTTGATACAAAAATGATAAATTTTCCTTCTCGGTAGTGGTACGGTGCCTGAAACCGCATGTCCCAGTCCAGTATCCGAGATGATTCCGGGACCGTGTCAAAAGCCGCTCTATTTGATATCAGTGTTAGAGGTTAACGTTAGCGTTTTGAAAAGACTATTTATATTCCGCATCTCCACGGCCGCGTATGGAAACAAAAAATATTCGCAAGCAAAAAACGTTCTTGACGGTCAAAAGGTCCCCACTCCACATGCCGTGCAAAGGTGAGAATTGAACGCGTCAAAAATGGGTATTTGTTGAAAGTGGCCATATGTACGTAATTGATGAATCATGAAAACATTCAAATTAGCCCGACTTCTTAATTGAGGATGTCAAGTCCATTAATCCTATGATCGAATATCAATTGTGGTAGTGTGAAAGTTTTATTATTTGTAATAGATCTTTGTGTGCATCGAAGACGACGCAATCTCTCTAAAGACTAGATTGAGATTATATCATTATTTATTTCTATCACAATTTTGTCGTGCCGGGGTATGGGGCGCCTCAGTGGGCGTTCCAAATTAAAGGCACTCGAACTATTTTCTAAAAGTCATAAAGGGACAATAATCTCTTTGAATATTTATTAATTGTCATCCAAATCTTCTTTTCTTTTTTTGCCGTTTATTTTTTTGTTTTTTGTTTTTTTACTGTTTTGGGGTTTTGTTTTAGCTTTTCTATTCTGTTTTTATTTGTTTTTTTGTCGTTGGTTTTCTTTGATGAGTTTGAATGATTTTGGTTCTTAAGAATCACTCTCATTTCTCGGGATGAACTCCAATATTTTATTTGCAATGTTTAAGCAAAGTTCATGCAGTTTATTTGAATATTGATGTAAAATATAAAAAATAAAATTAATATATTATAATATAAATATCATAAAATTTCTATAAAATAAAATGTTATGTAACTTTTTTCTAGGTAAGACTACTGCAATAAACCTTTTTGAAACTTTATATACTCCTTATATTTTTTTTATTGCGATAAAAAATTTATAAAATAAAATGAGAAGCAATTTTCCATTTCTTAAATTATTATTGATTTTTTTACTTATTTTTTTATTTTTTATTTTTCTTTAATCATTTTGATTAATTTTTATTTTTAAAAATAGTTTCTCTACCGTAAATAAATTTTAGTTTATGGGTTACTTTGTACAATATTTGATCAAATTTATTTTAAAGAGTGCGATGTCAATGATGAAAGTAATTGACGATGGTATCCAGATCATGTCATCGGCTTTACCATAAAAAATTATTAAGAAAGAATTTTGGTGATATAAGTGTAAAAGATATAAAAAGAATTAAACAAATATGTATAGAATCATCATGTTTTATCCTCAAAATATTACTCCCACCATTCCACAAAAAAGTTCTCATTTTGACCATAAATTGGTCAAACTGTTGCACATTTTAACCCTAAATTAAATATAATCTAAATAAAGAAATGCTAAAAAAATTTGAGATATTAAAACTAGATCCTAAGATAAATCCAATTATATAAAATTTATTTCATAATTCAATATACCTTTCTCACAATTTTTAGTCAAAGCGTGCAAATATTTAACTAAATACTATTCAAAATGAGAACTTTTTTTAAGACGGAAGGAGTATTTATTTTGCTAAAAATGCAAATATACAATACCAAAGGGTAACGTGGATTGTCAATATACATTGTTACTTTGCCACAGTGCAATAGTTATATTTTGTAGATAAAAATATATAACTCCTATTTTTGGATTAATATGTTTTACCATTAAATATATCAATTATTTAACTCCTATTTTTGGATTATAATATTACCTTATATAATTAGTCATTAATGTGGAGGATTTTAAAATATATTCCTCCACCTATAAATACATACTTTGTATTCCTCTCTTATTTATTCAATCAATAAAGCGTTTCTTTATTATTTTACATGGTATCGGAGCCTTCACTCTAGGTGACTTAATACATTCTGCTTTCTCTGCCGCCGTCGCTGGTGATTTATCCGGCGACGGTGATCTCACTCCCACTTGTTCCTCCAATAATGTTTTGCTATACTCCTCCATCCGGCTCCGGATCCATCACCACCGCGTCTTGATTTTAGATCATCTCATCACCTCAACCTGCTTAGTCGACAAATCTTCGGTCAACTGTCAACATGCATCTCCGACAATACCTCATTCCTTGTGTTTCTTCTACCTCTAGCCCAGTCGTGCACGACTCCACAAGTAAACTTGTGGACGGAGGCAATACTTAATTACAAAGTTAACTAGGCTCTCTTCTCTTTAGTTGTACAAACATATCACTATAATATTGGAAGAAAGTGAAATAAATTAGAAAGAAATGGAAGAGAGTAAATAAAATTGAGAGTTGGAAAAGTTGAAAGGAGTTAAAAATTAGAAAAATTTAAAACTATTGAAATAATTATTATATTTTATAAACTTCATATTTTATTTAAATAATTAATACTCTACTTTTTCAATTTTTATATCTTGTTATTTTCTTCTAGGCCATTATATTTTGAAAAATCATGCACCTAGAAGTAAAAAAAACTTAAACCCCCAAAATAGTATTGCTATTAATTTTTTACTTTGGTAGAAGTGGGCTAGGTAAAATTTTACCATTTTTGCTCTTCTAGGAAACTCTCTCCTCACCAATCGTAATGTGTGGCGTCATAAATCATAATCGGGATTCGACGGTACGACGGCCACCTCCCTCCTTGCTAGGGCTATCAATGGATAATTGAATATCCGGTTACAATTTGCATCTATATTCGTTTAAATGAGAATAATCTGTATCCATTTTTAATGGTATCTGACTAAGGACATCCGATTACTAAATGAACGCGGATTTGATAATTGTATAACTGATCAGGATATACATCCATTTAAATAACCGTTTATTTAAATACCGAATTAAAATTATTTTAACAAATATAATCATTTACTCAGCCCATCATACATTTATATTTGGCCCATATATCTAAAAATATACGGTATCCTCAAAGTCTCTAACCTTAGTGTCTTATCATTACTACTTCCACGAAGTACTTGGTCGATTATTAATTTAGATTTTTTCGAATAATTTATTTTGGTTAATTATTTTCAATGTTATATTTTAAAATGAACTTATGAAAATATATGTCCATAATGCATTTATTAACACTATAGATATTAAAATTAAAGTAAAATAAATAATTTAGCATTTAATATTATGCAATGAAAATTCTTATATATAAATTCAAAAGTAAACACCTCCAAGTATTTTTAAAATCTATATTTTTTGAAAGACTTCAGAATGCACAACGTTTGTGGCGTGGTTGCAAGAGTTTTTAAAATTCAATTATCTTTGTTTTCACTCGTGAAACATCAACGTAAAATTTAACATGAGTGAATACCAGCTTGGTTATAAATAATCCAACAAATGACAATGCTTGACATTAACTTTTGTAAATTGTCATCGCAAAACATTAAACTATTGAGAATTGTCTTCTCTAGAATTTTCAGAGTAATCGTAGATCAGGTGGTGCGAAATTCATTCTAGGTATGTAAACATTTTTTCCGACTTGATTTCTCGAAACTACAATTGCATATAACGTTACTTCACAGTTTTTCAATGGTTAATCTTGTTCCATTCCACAATCCATATGTTTGGTCAATGTTCCTCAATGACATAATCGGTATCCTTGTTTTCAAAGCTATTTTGTATTTTGGGATTCCTAAATATTTGATTTCATTCAAAAATTCAATTGTTATCCAGTTGTCATCAACACCTACATCTGCATCGCCTTGGCATGAAGAATCAGAACTCAAGTACTCATTTTCATCACAGAGAATAAAGGTCAGGACACATTCATTTATCATTTCAATTACTTACAGAATTGGTGCAAATAGTGTCATATCCTCAAAAAAAGAATAATTATTCGTATTCTCCAATATGTTTGAATAAGTGAAGTCTTCTATACTTTTGATAGGAGAACTTGTGTTAAGAATCTAGAATTCGGGTGGAATCTCAACATCACTAACTCCATCAATCCTCTGACCTAGCTATATATGTATCAACAACTTTGATGATGCAATCAGAAAAAACTTATTTTTCTATGATTCCAATTGTTATGGAAAAATTTATTAAATATTGATTCTGTCCTTTTTAATCACATACAACATTAATCCAATTTGAACATGTATGTATTTCACCTTGAGTAGAGGCGGTGGATGACTCATATCTTGAATTATATCTGAATATTTTGTAATCTGATTTCAAGGTATGAATTATTTTCATTTGTATTAATCTAAAATTGAGTAATTTAAGTAACAAATTCAAAAAGAGTGCTAGTAATATCGTAAATTATACTCCCTCCGTCCAACAATAAAGTTTCCGTTCACTATTCACAGGGTTAAACTTTATTCAATTTGTTGGCCTGTTTTTGTGTCTTATTTGATAAAATAATATAGTCATGTCACCTCTAGTTTTGTAGATCTTTTCATGTAGTTTTTAAATATGTAATTTTTATTTTTTAATTCCATACCATTTTTCATATAAAATGATTTGAAAATAATTTCAGTCAAACATCGTAACGCGCAATGAGAACTTTATTTGTGGACGGAGGGAGTAATATTTAACATTTTATTAAATTTAAAACACTTAGCATTAATAAAAAAGATGACAAGTAATCTCGCAAATTACAATATTTATCATCTTATTAAAATTATAAGATTTAACTTTTAAAAAAATCATATTCCCCAATATGCTTGGATATTCTTAAAAAAATCAACAACTTCCATAGTGAGTGTTAATAGATATCCAATTTTTACTCTTAAACCAATTTTTTTTTTCTTTCCTTTCTTTTTTATTTTTTTTGTTTCAAAATTATAATTAAATTGTAGGGTAATTTTATCTTGGCTTCAAATTCTTTAAATAATATTTACATTGGTTTGTATATTTTAAAGTTAATTTATATTATTAGTTTATGTTAATTATTAATGAGGAAAGACCTATAAAATGTATGTAAATGCTTAATGTATGAGTGCTAAAAGGAGAAAAAAGTTATAAATGGGAAAATTAATGCTCTTTTATTATATAACACATGCCTTATTTATGTATTTATACACACACGTTTAAAAACACACATGCACATTCTTAGTAACTTTAATTTCGGAAATTTATTTTTTGATTGTATTCTTGCCATTTAGAATATCAAAATTATAAGTAGTACTCTATGATCCGTTTCATTTAGAGTAAATGTTACCTGGGCCGGGTTTCGAAACGTGCCGAGACGCAAAATTTTTTAGGACTGAGCCTGGCCCATATTTTGGACCAAACAATTGAAGCCCAGCTCGTATAAGTACTTCCAGGCTTCAGGCCAGCCCGACCCGCATAGTTAATATTAGTTACATAATAACTAAAAAATAATTTTTTAAATAAATAAATATCTTAGTATATTAGAATTTTCATACTTGATATAATAATTAAGCATGATGAATATATTGTCAAAGTATCTACTAATATATACAATGCGTTTTTTGTTTGATAATATCTATTATTTATTTAATATTATTATAAACGTACGATAACTAATAATAAAAATGTATTTATTTGATTAAATATACTTATAAAAATATCTTTTCTCTCCATAAAAATATGCATGTGTGCATATAATAATACTCCGTAATAATTAAGTATTATTATTGCTGCTATTATTATTATTGTTATTGTTATTACGGAGTATTGTTTTATACTCCCTCCGTTCCACAAAACCCTTCCGGTTTGATTTTGGGGAAAAATAAGAAAAGTGTAATTTTGGTTGACTTTCCAATTTTGTCCCTGATGTGATGGGAAAAAGTAAGATGTGATAGTTTAGTTATTAGTGAAAAGTATGATGTGATAGGTAGGGTATGAAAAAAGTAGGGGTAAAAGTAGTTTTTTAATAGAAAGTGGAAGTGTTTTGTGGAAAACAAAAAAACAAAAGAGGAAGAGTTTTGTGGAACGGGGAGAGTAATAACTCTGATAATAATAATAATTTATTTGGGCCGGGCCGGGGGCTTGAACATAAAATCCGAGCCCAGTCCTAAGGCATGCGGGCCTCTATTTATAAAGTCCGAGCCCGTCCTGTACCCTAAAATATCAAGCCCGAACCCGTTACTTTGCGGGGCGGGCCGGGTACCCGGTACTCAAGGCCAATTGAACATATATATTCTTACCATAAGTATTTTATGTTCTATAAGAGAGAATAAGTAGTGTATCACATCCTCAATATAATGATATTCTATATAAGTTGATTTTGAAATTTTTTGTGAGGGACAAATATGAATTTTAGTTTCTACTCAATTGCATAAAATTTCATGAAGTGCAAAAATTCTTCCATAATACTCCTTTCGTCAGGATTTAATCTTCTAATTTGATTTTATTGGTCAAATTTTGTAAATACTAACCTTGATATTAAAAAAATAAATTTTATTTCTCTATAAATGTAGTATCAATGTTTTTTAAACATTGGTTTGAAATATAATTTTTCATAAGATGTGATAAGTATAAATATCGATATTAATGGTCAAAATGTTATATTGAAGATCGGTAAAAGTCATACACTGAGTTCTATAGTGATAATTTTTTTCAAAATAAATAGCTACCAAACCTTTTTTCTTTCTTTGGCATAAGACCACTAACCTAAATAATTAATAAAATTTATTTATAGAAGTATATGCATAACTAATTATGTTGTAAAAAATGAATGACTTTAAATCACTTTTTTATGCAAAAATGTAATTCTAAATTCAAAAATATGAAGTGTTTTTTACCAAATATATGGTACACAGATTGTTATGTTTGAAGAGTTCTTATAACATTATTCATTAATTATCTCGGTTCGCTTTGATGTCAAATGTTAGAAGAACTATATATATAATGGATTAAAGTTTTAAAAATTTAGACTATAATATACGAAAAAATATGTTTAATAAGATATTTTTAATATTCTTTTACTAATATTAGATTCATACCCGTGCGTTGCACGGCAAGAAATTTTTTTCCAGAACAAAAATTTAAAAAGATTTGAGTATAAATAAATATAAGTGAAATGTACAATATAAAGATGTTCTTATAAAAAATAATGAGTTGTGGTTTCTTTATCATAAGGTTCACATGAGAATTGTTGATCTTCTCACATTTTTAATGAGTCGACATGAGAATCTTTAATTTTTTTCAAATAGCTCAATTTATCTATGAGATTTATATCCATAAATTGAGTGTATACCTTAGAAATACAGAAAAATTTATCTTCTTTGATATGAAGAGGTCAATAAATTTATCTTCTTTGATATGAAGAGGTCACATATAAAATTTTCGTAGAAGCAATAACTCTATGTGGTTTAATAGAGGTATCCTCAATTTTCTGATAAGATCTCTCATATCTCATATTATCTGAAATGAACTCCCAGACCCTTATAATTTGTGCTGATGAACTTTAAAACTACATTTTGTCTATCTGGCTTTAGACTTGAAAATTCCATTATTTTAATAAATATTAAATTTTACCTTTATAATCATTATTTTATAGAAGCATGTTTATTCAATTCATTACTCTCAGAAATGAGTTAGAGTATTAAATTTTAATAAAACCATTCAATTTGCTAAGGTAAAACAGCTTTCAATCATAACATCTAAAGAGACGAAACGTAACCTCGAAGTACAAAATCATACTCCCCTATCCCATTTTATAATGCCTATTTTGACTTTAGGCCATATTTAAGGAAGGAAAAAATTAAAGTTGACTTTCCAAAATTGACCCTCACTTTATTTTTTTAAAAGTGGGTAGGAGTAATTACATGAGAGGGTATTTTGGGAATTCAAGTCCACATAAATAATCATACCAAATAAGGAAACAGTCATATCATTTTGGAACAAACGAAAAAAGAAAACAGACATTATAAATTGGGATGGAGGGAGTACATTTCAAAGACATTAGAGTATATTTTAAATAACGCGGGACTTGACAATTCTTGTAGAAAATTGAAGATTACGCAATTCATATTTTAGAATATGTAAACTTGAGAGTTCTAACATGAAAATCAAAGATATTGTGGAGTAACTTCCTGCAAAATTATTTATTCTTTAAATCTAACGTTTTCAAAGTAGAAATTTTTTATAAGAGCATCTTTACTCATTCTTCTCACAAAAATATATACATGCCACAAAAAAATAAGATCTAATTAAAAAAATCATTTTTTTAAAAAAAATCATATCATTATAATCATATTTTCGTTTCTAAAGTGAGAGGGGATGAGCGACGACCTGGGTTGGGTATCTATCTATCTCTATACAAAGGCAGCAGGATTTTTTTCCCGCCTATGTTTATGGGCCTATTTACCGGTATGGGCCAGAAAAAATCAAGGGAAAATTCAATTCATTGAAATGGGCCTACTTTTATTACTAAAAAAATTAAGTTCCAAAACACCCCATATACTGAATTCTTTGATAACACGATTTCTTGATTTAATTAAATTCATAAATAAATTTCTTAACAATTCCACTTGAAAACAAATTTTTTAAGTTTTTATTTAATTTATCACAAATTTGGCAATTCGACTTGAAAAAAAATTAATTTTTTTTTAATTTATCACACAAATTGGCATAACAAAATAAATTGAAAAAAAGTTTAAATTTAACATTTCCAGTTTAATTAAATTAATAAAAAGAATACAAATAATAAATAAATGCTCTGAGATTGATATATTGTTTATACTCGCCAGCCAATTACATGGATGGAGATTATAATTATATTATAATAATCTAATAATAATGTAATGTTATTACTATTATTTTTATATCTAACAACTTCCCACTCTTCCAAATGCAGTGTTTCCGTGCAGTAACCCACATTCAGTGCAGCAACTTCCCACCTGTAAAAAGGAGAACATTATAGTATTAAATTAATATTTTTCCACTACAGCCCACTCTCCCCTTAATAACTTCCCACTCCCTTCAAGGTTAATTATAAGTAGTCCACAAAACATCCAAATCCAGACCAGTTTTTCATTCATCCTTCTTATTGTTGAGAGCATCACCGTTGAGAGAATGAGTAATTCCTGAAAGAAAGTACAAGAGGGTATGTGGACAGACTTGGAAGACATTAATGATAGCATGTCTGGGCAATTAAGGTCCGGGTTGTCCGTGTCCAACACATTCCTTCCCGAGACAGTGGAACCAGGACGATGGATATTGTTTTTTCACGACAGATTTGTAAGATGCATTTATACAATTGTTAGGGGACTAACATGAATTCCTAGAGTGGTTTTCGAATAACATATTTCTTTTCAAGAGGGCACGTGAATTCATGCAAAAGTGAACAATCAAGAACTGGAATATTTCGAACAGAGAATCAAGGAAGGAAATTTCTGTGTTTCGCACAACTTCCCAACGTACAAGACTACACGACACCCGTGGCTTTTGGTTTTCACATCCTCCACCATCTACATGGACTTGAACTCAAGGCCATGCCCAAGGTTCATGTTTGACTTTGAACCATTTGAATCCCTCCGAGCACAAGAACACTTGAATGACAAGCAACTCATCAATACAATTTTTTTTTTTTCCCGGCAGTTTAGATGTTAGAGCTTTTAGACTAACGCTATGCCAATTTTCTAGACGTTATTGAAAGAGTCGTTGGAACATCAAAGATTCGGGGACCCAACAATCCAAGACTCGAACTCACATTAGAAGTGTAATGATACTTTATATTGTGCGAAATACATTGATTGACACTCTTAAGAAAACATTTTTCTTTTAATGTGAAACTAAAAAGTATCTTCTGCACGAAATATTTTAGGTGCATAGAGCTGTATTTCATATGTTCAGACTCTCTTTTAGTGCAGACCCTATTCACACTTTCCTTAAGTTTTAAAGAATAATATCATTATTAAGTTTAAAAACCAAAGTAGGTAATTTTGTTTTAAAAAGTTTTATTTGAGAGTTTCGTATAAAAATAGATGTTTAAATCAAATCCTAAAGGTTACTTAAAAATACAAGAGAATAAACCTTGCATCACTCCTTTGGGAAGAATGACAATATATGGGTTATGGGTACCTACAATTCAAAGGATAGTATTAATGGAGTTGTGAGAATCAATGTGAGACTACTTATATACACACCCAACTATGTTTGTACCTGTTGGTCTTCCTTTAGTTAAGTTACAGACACTACATGTAGAAATAAAACTTAGGTTAGTATCATTCCTCTAGAGAACTTATCCAGGATTATCACCTAATTTAACAAATTTATATTAGGATTTTAAAAAATATGATCAATTAGATTGTCAATAACACTTAGAATAAGCAATCATACCTTTCAAACTTTAATCACTTTTTTAAGCTTCATAAGACCTTCAAGAAATATTGTTCATTGTCACTTTAAAAAAATATCACATACTGTATATGTTTAAAATAAAGAATATCCGCATATATTAAAGCCAGTTTCTAGATCTCTAAAAAATATTGCAGATATATGAAAAAACATAAAACCAGACACATATCTCCAATCGCATGCTTCATAAATGAAGATAATCGATCTTCATTTATGAGAAATATCTCCAATCGCATAATAAATTTTACTTCAAAAGCAAAGTAGTCCTACTACTATAAAAGCGGGCCTAGTTTTCCTGCATAGTAGGACTCCTTTTTATTACTCATAAATGACAGGCCCAAATACTCCTTTTTATTCCGGAGTATATTTTACTTCAAAAGCAAATTTGGACTTGAGAAATTTGTATTTGGGCCCCTTTTGCATGACTTTTATATTATATTGCTTGGACCAAATTATATCTACCATACTCATCACTATTATATATATTTAGCTCAATAAATTTCTCCACGATTACAACATACTCCGGATCCTTTTTATAATTTTATAAGTTATTTAAAAAATTTTAAAAATAATACTACGTAGTTACCAAAGAAACAATGGAGAAATTAATGTTACTTCGAATTTGTAGTAAAAATTATACAGTATACATTATTTAGCATTTATAATTTTATATATGTCAATTCAGAAAATGACCGTGCTGTTCGTCAGAAACAATCGCCGAGTGTCATTGCATCAAGTTTGACACGCGAATTTGTTGACGAGTGCAGCACAAAAATGATGGTATTCTTTTATTTTCCTATTTTTGTAACATTTATTACGCTACATATAGTATGATAGTCGGATTAACGTTATGTGTTTCATGTATGTGGTATATCAACTATTAGGTTCAAGTAGCGGTGTATCAATGCAAGGGATTTTAAGACGAATTCCATTTTCTGACAAAAGTAACGGTAATGAAATATGTTTTAAAAAATGTTTATATATTAATTATATGATACTCCGTATATAATTAATATATGATATATATTAAATATATTTCGTTTCTCTACAAAATAAATTTCTCGTCGTGCATCGCACGGGTTAGAGTCTAGTTTAGACAAAGATAACTGGCCAACGGGGCAACACCAATGTTTACCTGTGAGTTGACCCAATCATAGGCTCGGGTATCTGGCCCGCCCGCAAAATAACAGGCTTGGGTTTGATATTTTAGGGTATGGGCTAGGCTTGAGCTTTTCTAATGATGGACCGAATATTTTAGGGTCAAACTTGGGTTTTATGCTCAAACCCCCGGCCCGAATGAACTAAAATATTTTTTATTAGTATACTTATAATAAAATAACAATAACAACATTAATAATAATAATAATAATTAAAAAAGACTGATACTATTTTAAATTATTATAAATACATATACATACTTCTATGGAGAAAAAGGTGAATTATAAGTATATTTAATAAAATGAAACATCTTTATTACTCCATATTGTTTACAACGTATCACCCATTGATAATGGTACTCCAATAAATAATATTTCATACTCCGAACGCAATAGCAATGTCAAATAAAGCACATTTTATATATTAGTTGTTCTTTCATTTACTCATTATAGTTATTATATCAAACATCTAACATACTAACCCATTATTTTATTTGAAGAAAATATATTTCTAATTATTTAGAAGCTTTTCTCTTGTGGACCGGCTCGGCCCAAAGCCCGCGGGTAGCTATGCAGGCCGGGTCTGGACTTCAATTGTTAGGCCCGCCATATGGGCCAGGCAAGGCTCGCGCAAATAAAATTTTCGTAATGTCACATCTTGACCCAGTGTGGCCCGCACTTTGATCGGGTCTACCTGTGAGTGACCAACATCTGGGGTTAGGACGGAAGATCATTGCCTTTTGCAAGCCAATTTGGGTTCGATAGGCTTTCTTGGAAACGAAGAACATAAGTTCTACAAAGGTAGGGATTTTAAAACCCGAAATCGATGTTAAATCTTTATTCTCACCGTTTTACGATCTAGGATTGAGAATTAGTTTGGTAGATTTGCACATTTAATTTGTTTCAGTTCTGAGAGAGTCAAAATATTTTCTAAATAAATTTTATATCTAAAATATTACTTTGTACATTTTAAATTTTGTTGATTGAACGCCATAAATTAAAATTTATTTTTTGCTTAATATCTCTTCTCTTGATTAACTTGCTTGTGATATACTCTTTAAAAATGTGAAGCTACAATTATAGGGAGGAAATTTTTTGTTATATTGGTGTAAAGGGAAAATTTTTGTAATGGGTCTTTTAAATATAAGCTCAATCTTCTTTGGAATATATATTCACAATGAGCTTATCTTAAATAGGTTCTCTTGTATTTGTTGCTTGTTTCTATGTACCAAAAGCAACTCAAAGATTTCCAACTCTATAAAGTATAAACTCATCACTTATTAGAAATAATGTTTTTAAGTTCTAAAGGAAAAAACAAAATGGTCCATTCGAAATACAGAGTATCAAATTTTAGAGATATTTGAACAAAGAACTCTATTAAAAACAAAATGTGTTTATAAGATTTTGCAACCCTTTAATTTGAATCGTTAAGGGACCACTAGATCAAAAATAACGTATGTACTGATTATGTACCCTAAGCTATGAGGACCAAAGAGACTGAGATGGAGATATGGAAGAGAGGTGACAAGTGTGTGTGGCATCCATACTCTCTCCCAGCCAAAATGTTTAATCCAAAATATTTGACACATTTATTTTTTCAACAGTCGCGGAAACTTTTGTTTATTCATATGTTTTTATTGATTATTTGATAGAGTAAAATATTCTTAACACTTCTTATTTCGAAAATTTTTTAATGTAGTTTTAAAAATGTAAATCTTTCAATATATTTCTATATTAATATTTAAATAAAATTAATTAAAAAAACTTGATATTTTATCTCTCTTTTTTAAAAGTAGTAAACATTTAGGAACTGAGGGAGTATTTTAATATACACTCTTCCCCTCCTTAAAAAGATGTGAAATTTGCACTAATTAGGACCAAAACATAAGTCATTTCCCAATGTAGGACTTAAACTTTTTTATTCCATAAATAAGACTTAATAAAGATTAGTGAGAAGAATAATGTCCAAGTAATGCTGGTCATGTAGTTGAATAATGACTGAACGATAATGACCAATGGTTTTACATTAGCAAATAAAAACATATGATCTTATATTGAGAAAGTCATTATGTTTTAGTCCTATTTAGCTAAATTATCCTTTTAAAAATATTTTTATAAATGATACCAAATTTAAGTGTTTTTTCTTGAGTGGCATAAATCATTTTTTCAATGAAAAATTAGATTCATTTTTTTGAATAATTTATTGTACAATTTCACAACTTTTGTTATAAAATTTACTCCCTCCGTTTTAAAAAAAAGTTCATATTTTGACCACGTGTAAATATAAGAAAAATATCAAGTTTTTTAAATTTATTTTATTTACAAAATTTACCACATTTGTATTCCCAAGGCAAAATATTTATAAAATTTACTCCCTCCGTCCCTAAATATTTGCCACATTTGTATTCCAAGGCAAAATATCAAGTTTTTTAAATTTATTCTATTTGCATATTGGTGTAGAAATAGAAAATAAAATTTACATATCAAAAAACTACATGAAAAGTTCTTCGAAACAAGAGGTGTCAAGAATATTTTATTTTATCAAATAACCAATGAAAAAGTAGAAATAAACAAAAGTTGATGCAACTGCTGAAAAAACAAACGTTGCAAATAATTTGGAACGAAGGGAGTTTTAAATTGTAGTTGACTTCCAATTTTGTCTTTGATGATGAGTAAAAATAAGATATGATGGATAGATTATTAGAGAAAAATATGATGTGATAGGTAGGGTATAAAAGTAAGGGTAAAAGTAGGTTTTTAATAGAAAGTGAAAGTGTTTTGTTGGAAGTGAAAAAAAATGAAAGATGATGTGTTTTTGAGAACGTGGGGATTACATATTTAAAAAATATACACCCAAAATATTCTACTAAACAAGAGGTGACAAAAATATTTTATTTTATCAAATAATTAATGAAACACAAAAATAAATAAAAGTTCCCATAAATTTTGAATAGTGAAAGATGTAAAACATTGTGGGACGGAGGGAATATTATTTTGAAAAAATTATTATTACAAGATCATCGATTATAGAAATAAATAATTAGTGTCACTCTGGGAAAAACTTAATTTTGGTACTATTTAGAATAAAATTAAAAAATAAATTTAAAATTAAAATTTAAAAAAATGAAAAAAAAAGAGAATTTACCTAAAATAATCACATATTTCATTTATTTACAAAAATAAGTACGGAGTATTTTCTAAAAATTTCATTAAGTAACTGCTAGCATCATCACGGCGACCCAAAAGTCACATACATGAGGAAATATGTGATTATTTTTCGTGACAATACAAAATGAGATGATTTTTGGAAGAACTCCAGAAATGGAATCATTTGAGATAATTCGTTGTTTTATTTAAAATGGTATATTAATTCGTTGTTTTATTTAAAATGGTATACAAAATGAGATGATTTTTGGAAGAACTCCAACCATCTTTGCTATATTAAAATGGTATTGTTAAATTTTAACTAGTAAATAGTAATTTAGCAAGTAGTTTTTTAATCCATCATCCAACCATGCTTGCTAAAATTTAACTAACAACTAGATTTTAAAATATAATGAATTCCCTTTTAGTAATTAAAAATGAATTAAAGTGAATTAATTCACTAACGGAGGAAGAAGAATGACTTTTTCATGTGCCTCTTCCTATTCCCGTTACTTTTTTGGATTTAAATTTAATTTTTTATTAATTTTCTTGGCTTGCTTTTATTTGGATGGCTTGCTAGGTTTGGCAAGCCAATTTTATTTTTTGACAAGTATGTTAAAATATACCATATACCTTGGAGATGGAAAAAAGAGATTCACTTGCTATTATATAACTTTTAACAAGTCATATTGATAAGGTTGGAGATGCTCTAAGAACCGATATGGATGGAGTACATTGTTCACCTAGAAGCAATAATAGTTTACTTGTGGAGGACAGATTGTAATTACCAAAGAAGAAATCATCATGTATAAGAGTTAAATGAAGCAAAATGATCTACATAAGAGTCCTAATACTCCGTATATTACTCCGGGGTATTAATTTTTACCTCATCGTTTTTTTTAAATCGTAATGTAGTTATGACTGTTAGAGCAACTCCAATGGGAGGAGCATATGAAAGGGTAAAGAGGAATATTTGTGATATATACCTCTTTTCATTAAAAATTATTCTCCAATAGGAGAGGTAAACAAGAAGGTATTATACCTTCTTCAATTTTGAAGAGGTATCTTTACCTTCTTCATTTAGGGAGGTATATCAATTTTTCCCACCTTTTAAATTTATTTCATCAATTACTTTAGTTATTGTATGTTTGCTTGAATGTATTATTATAAATTATTAATTTGTATCTTTTTCATTGTAAAACTTAACGAGTCAAGAATTAACAAAAAAGGATACTTTGTTTTTTAATCTTGCACTCTATATTTTTAAGCTTTTTCTATTCGGGTATTTTTATAGTTTTACATGTGTAATTAGACATAATGTATATTTAACTATTTCAAAACTGACATTCTAATTTTTATCCCCAATAAATTAGTTGTATTTTTATAAAATCTTTAAATTTAAAACTTTAATCAAGAAGAAACAAAGGCAACAAACCTCAAATTTACCTCCCCATGATTTTTTTAAAAATGTATATTTTCTTTTCTAATAATTAAAATTTGATTTAAGAAGATAAATCAACTAATTTTTTCCAATAATGTATGGAGATGAATTTTTTCCCTCTTTTGCCTTTTGATTTACCTTCCCCCATTGGAGTTGCACACTTTTTGGAAAGATAAACTTGATCATTTGGAGAGGTAAATGAGATATATACCTCTCCAAGACACCTCTTACCATTGGAGTTGCTCTTAGCCACCAGGGACGAAGGGGTACCACCTGGTGGGCGGGACTGTTCCAGGTTCTGGTCTACTCGTAGCAAAAACTAAAAGCCCATTAATGGGCAGTGAACAAAGATTGGGCCGAAGACATCGACAAGCCCGGCAAAACCTGCCACAGTGCCGCCTACTCATCGCCGTTCGTTGGTTCATCATCATCCTCATCGTCAAACTCTTCCCCACCCCATTAAGAGGAAGAAGAGGCCAAGAACTGAGTCGATCTAGCATCAACGCACGAAATGGAAGGTAAATTTCAAATCTTTACCAGATTCCAATTCTTGGGGTTTTCTTTACTGCCATGTTCTTCAATCACTGACCCTTTTCCCCCCTTGCTTCAAATATGGGGGAAAAATGTACATACTTTCTGTATGATTCAAATTGATAGTTTCTTTTTGCATTTTATGTCTTGATTATGGAGTGATGTCTAGAATATTTTTTATGGATATAATGTTGTTTGCATGTTTCTCTGTGTTAATGTTCTTATGTGTGATGGTAAAAGTCTAAAAGATAGTAGTACTTGCTAAAATGTCCATATATTTTCTATTTATAAGAACAAATGATTAAGGTAGATAAGTAAAGAAAGAAGAAATAGTTTGATTGTGTGAGTAATGAAAGTGAAGTTTATTTAAGGACGGGGGGAGGATTTACTTAATGTATATGCAAAAATAATAATGGTTATAGGATTACCATTGCCACATTCTTCTAAGTTATTGTCAACGGTAAAAACCTCACAACCGCAAAATTTTCAAATTTATGCAGCAATATCAGGAAAGCTTGTTCAACATTATCTGGTAGCAGGGTGCTACCAGCGGAACAAAAAGTTCAGTATTCAATACCGAAAGGACCATTTTGACCTTATTAGGCATGTCCTTCCTCCACCTTTCGCAGGGAAGTTGGCATGGAATAATGGCAACTCCACCATGCGACCTCGTGTGTTGTCAAGTTTAAGACAAGGAAAATTTTACTGCAGTGGTCTGTTCTAGAATCTCACTTCTCAGTTATTAAACCGTAGGCTTTCACTCCCTTGGGAAACTTTGGTTTTTTTCAAAGGATAAGTGTTTATTGGGAGTGCATAGTTTATGTGTCCACTACAAGATATCTCATCAACTTCAAACTGTATTCTTGCAGCTGTACCGTCTAACACGGATGCCCTTTCTGGCGAAAAGATGGATTTTTATAAGCTTCAAAATGGAAGGTATGTTGCTATGTTTTCTATTCGTATTTTTTGTTTCAGTCTGTTTTCTCTACTATATCTATGTTTTCAATTTACTATTGGTGGTTATAAATGTAGTGATATCCGTGGTGTCGCTGTAGCGGGAGTTGAGGGAGAAGATGTTAACCTCACAGATGCTGTTACAGAAGCAATAGCAGCAGCATTTGCTGCATGGTTGCTGGAGAAGAAGAGACACAGTGGCTCTAGATCTCTGAGAGTATCCGTTGGTCATGATTCACGAATTTCAGCCAAACAGTTGCAGGTATTTTGCCTTTCCAAAACAAAAATTATTTTGTTTTTCGTGATTCGGGTACTAAGAATTGGCTAAGCCCTCTTTCAGGATGCTGTTTCTAGAGGACTTGCCCGCGCAGGCGCTGATGTCATCCAATATGGGTCAGTGATGCGTTCCAGTGACTGTAGCGTGCGTATGAGATTTTATTTTACTAACAGCCTATCGTAATATACAGATTAGCTTCAACACCAGCCATGTTCTATAGCACTCTTACAGAAAATGAAGACTTATGGTGTCCTGCTGATGGATCAATCATGATAACTGGTTAGTATATCCCACTTAAATGTAATGAAAAACTAAATCTAGAAAATGAATAAGGACCACTTAATAATCCAATGCTCACAAGAATGGTTTGAAAACAGCAAGCCATCTTCCTTACAATAGGAATGGGTTTAAATTTTTCACGAATGCCGGAGGGCTGGGAAAATCGGACATCAAGGACATCCTCACGCGTGCTGCAAATACATACAGAAAGATTGCAGATGAGCAAGAACAGAAATCACATGTCCTTTTCAAAAGGGTTGATTACATGTCTGTTTACACGTCTAATCTTGTAGCAGCTGTTCGCAAAGCTGTTGGCGGTGTAGGTAAGTATTTCATCATTAACTAACTTTCTGCCATTAATGTAAAAAAAAATATTTTTGAAAAGTATATGAGTATATCATTAACATGACCTCTGTACAAATTTATTCAGAAAAGCCGTTGGAGGGATTCCATATAGTTGTTGATGCAGGGAATGGTGCTGGAGGATTCTTCACTGTAAGATAAACGCCAAGTTGCATAGCAGTATTTTTCTTCTTCTTCTTCTTCTTCTTCATTTTTTACTGGGTTTTAACAGGAAAAAGTTCTTGAGCCTTTGGGTGCCATTACTTCTGGGAGTCAGTTCCTAGAGCCAGATGGTAAGATGTAATCTGAAAGTTCAAGTATAAGCTTAAGAGCGGCCATAAAAAAGTCATCATAAATGTTTTAAAGAAGCTTAGCCTAAACAAACTGAAAAATAACCTTATACGAGTATCGATTTTTTTTTCCCTCTCAGGTATGTTTCCAAACCACATTCCTAACCCAGA
Source organism: Cuscuta australis (assembly GCA_003260385.1). Lineage (NCBI taxonomy): Eukaryota > Viridiplantae > Streptophyta > Magnoliopsida > Solanales > Convolvulaceae > Cuscuta > Cuscuta australis. Next base: position 370,884 of record NQVE01000152.1, on the reverse strand, counting down.
GGATAAGACAGCCATGAAAGCCATAACTCAGGCTGTACTGGAAAATAAGGCTGATTTAGGCATCATCTTTGATACAGATGTTGACAGGTGAGTAAATTGATGATATAATATCTCTCTCAACACACACACACACATAATGGGAGTTGCCTATTTTCTGATACTTGGGTTCTGGAATCAGGTCTGCTGCTGTTGATTCGAGTGGTCGCGAGTTCAACCGGAACCGCTTGATTGCCTTGATGTCTGCCATTGTTTTGGAGGAGGTAAGTGTGTCTTCTTGGAGCCATTTTCCAATTCTCTAGTGTTTGGTTGTCCCGGAAAACAGGAGTCAACGGACAATGAGTCTTATTTGGAGGAAAATGATTTCTTTTTTTTTCCTTCTAGCGGAAGGCATTTTCCACCCTTCTCCGACTTAGATCAAACGCAGTACATTTTCTTTTGTTATAACAAAAAAAACTAGTATTTTTTTATTCATTATCCAAACTCTCAACGGAACACCAGAAAATGAACTTATTTTCAATCTTTCCAAACGGGCCCTTAGGGTGTGGTTGAATGGATGACTTTTGAGGGGGTTGACGACTTAGTCTATCTTGATAATATGTATATTTGAGAATTTATAAATGTTGTAAAAAAAATATAGACAGAATCTCCAAAACTTTCTATCTAAATAGAACCGTAGACTGTAGTTGCTTCATCCTAGACCTTACAGGTTGCCATCTTCATGACCAGCATCCTGGGACAACCATCGTGACCGATAGTGTGACCTCAGACGGCTTGACAGCGTTCATTGAAAAGAAACTAGGTGAGATCAATTTGGGATTTCGGTCAATATGTTTTCTTTGAAACATCATCAACAGTGCACTGACATGATGAATTTACCTCAACACAGGGGGGAAGCACCACAGGTTCAAAAGAGGGTACAAGAATGTCATTGATGAAGCTATTCGATTGGTACACACCCTACACAAATGTCTGTTCTTTTTTTTTGTGGCATTGTTAAGGAACCAATTCAACCAGAAGATCAAGCTTGTGGTTGCAGGTCCACGAAAGGTTTTATACTCTTAACATATATGATTGATTCAAGATTCATTATCGCAGAACTCCGTTGGCGAGGAATCACATCTGGCTATTGAAACTAGTGGACATGGCGCTCTCAAGGAGAATCATTGGCTTGACGATGGGGCATATCTCATGGTATACGGTGTTGGGAATAACTCATATTTGGCTACGCATTTTGGTTGATATTAACTCTTGTCAGTCTTGCAGGTTAAGCTTCTGAATAAGCTTGCATTGGCAAAGGCATCCGGAAAAGGGCACGGCAGTGAGGTCTTGACTGACTTGGTAGAGGGCCTTGAGGAACACGCTGTAGCGGTTGAACTCAGGCTAAAAATCGACCAGTATCATTCAGATCTTAAAGGAGGGTATAATGCAACTAAACTACACCCTTCTTTTGCTAGTCTGCGATCTACTTCTTTAGTACCAACATTTCATGCTTCCAGGTCCTTCCGCGAGTACGGGGAGGCTGTTCTTGAACATTTGGAGACTGCGATAGACTCTGACGTGAACCTTCAGAAGGCTATTGTTAACTACGAAGGGGTAAGTTCTTTGGTTCTTGATTCATCGTCATAATTATGACATCGGTTCAATTGGAACTCCTATGGAGCTCCGATCGAAAAACTACCCCTTAATCTCCTGGTGAACCTCCAACCTTGGCCCGACCCTAACGTACCCTTGCACCTCCGCCAATTGCACTTCGCGAAATTTGTTGACTTTGGGTTAAAATTGTGAACCCAAATTCAACAAAATCTAGGGGGCGTAATTGACGAAGGCGCGGGGGTGCATTAGGCCCAGGCCGGACTAAGGGGGTTTACCGGTGGAGTAGGAACCATCAATTTTTCGATCAGAACACGATAGGTACCCGATGTTCACATTAAAACCTAATGGCAAAAGAATCGCGGTGAATATATATGAATATATATTACCCAATGTACAATATGTCAACAGGTTAGGGCTTCTGGGTTTGGGGGATGGTTCCTTTTGAGGCTCTCACTTCATGACCCTGTCTTGCCTCTTAACATTGAGGTCTGTTTTTCTCCCTATCTTATTGTCAAAATGTAGATCTCATTATATGGTACTAATTAATTCTCGAACTTCGAACCGGTTAGGCAACGAGCAACGAGGAAGCTGCGAAGCTCGGGCGTTTTGTTTATGATGCCGTGAAAGAATTCGGGGCTCTTGATACCTCAGCAGTTGCGAAATTCATCGGAGTTTGAGAAGTTGTAGCGAGGATACCTTACATTGAATAGTAAAAAATTAAAAAATAATGTGCACTTGAAAGAATAAATGTTACCTTGTTGAAATAAATTGTTATTGTACTGTACTAATTGTTGAGATTTTTTTTGTATGAAATTACAATGTTGAACTTTTTATTGCATATTGTCGAATTTCATCCCGTTGGCTAGAAGACTAAGGCCTTGTTTGGTATATGGAATTCAAACTATGGAATTGGAATTGAGGATTTCAATTCCAATTCTAGTGTTTGGTAGCACAAAAATTATGTGGATTTGGAATTGATAGTACAAAAAATGAATTAGAATTGGTAGAATTCAATTCTATGGAATTGAATCACATGGAATTTCAATTCCAATTCCACCAATTCCTTGTACCAAACGAGCCCTAGCGGTATGTTCACTTCGAATTAAAATAGAGTTATTCGATATGATTTTTTTAATATATACATTAAAATACAAATGAATATAGACATAATATATAGTTTAAGTAATTAATTAATATAATGCATCAGAAAAATTCTCCCCACTTAAAAAGCATTTCGACCAAATCACACTTTGATTTCTAAAAATATTTCTTAGTAATTTATTAAGGTCCGGAGTTGCCCAAAGTACTCAATGATTTGTTTCTCCATTTTTCATAAAATAAATTCTCAAAGTATTTATTCATTTCTCCTATCTGATTCATAATAATCCTACGGCTAGCTTAACTTAGGCAAACAACCGAGGCCTTGACGGACAAATGGCACAACCGCTTGGGCATTGACTTGTGCGGTGGCGCCATGGCCGCTGCCGCCACAGCTCAGCGCTTTGATCATCCACCACAGCCTCTTCCCCCTGTCGCCCTGAGGTGGCGGCGTTCTGCCGCCGCCGCTCATCTGCCTATTCTTTATGCATTTCAAATCCATCTCTTTTGGAAGCCCTCCCACTCCAAACAAGAACACAAACCATCTCGACCTTGTTGGCCAACAAGGCTCCGAAGACGAGCCCTTTCTTGAAACCTTTGGCTTTTCGTTATTATTGTGTCTTCTTCTTCGAGGATCGTGTTGGGGAATGATCCGCTTCCCGCAGAAGATGATGTTTTCTCGATGGGGAGAATCATTAGCGAAAGCTTTGTCGCTCCATTCCTCGACGAAGAACTCAAAGAACGGATCAGAGGATGACGATGATGATGAGACGGAGCTCGAGCTTCCCGAGGAGATGAAATCTCCCCATTGTGAAGAAGAAGAAGAAGAGGAAGGTTTGTTGTATGTTGGAAGATCACATAAGGAGAGCTCATCTTCATCATCTTCTTGTTCTTCTTGTTCTTCTTCTTTTGATGACTTATATTTTTTCATTATCTTCATTTTAATCTTATTATTAATCATCATTTGCATGAATATATATGCAAAAGGTATGGAGTTAATGGAAGATATAAAGGTAGAGAAATGAGGAGAGAGCAGAGACTAGTATGCATTGGAAAGGGAGAGGGTGGAGACTTTGGAAATACATGCACTTGACTTTCTAGACTCGAGGAAAAACCCATTAAGATTTTTTTGGGGGAAATTTTTGGGTTACAAAACCCCTTAAGATTTGAGATAAGGGATATTATTATTAATTTAAATAAATATTTATACTACTATTTCAAGAATTTTATACTTTTACCATATACATATATTATTCTCATCCATATTTCATAAATGGGAAAGTTTTCTCGATAAATTTTATATTTTTATTTTCGTACTCTACCCGTCACTTCATTTGTTACCTCATTCGTGTGTAATTGTCTACGTGAAATTAGAATGTTGTCTGGGCAAGTTATAAATACTTCCTCTTTCCGCACTTGATCATTTATATGTCCTCCTTCAATTCAAAAATCAGTCCCCTCTTCTCCGGCAACAAATAAAAAATATAATTTCGGCCATCTCCTTGATGTATAACTTTCAATGTCTACACTCCTCCCTAAAGTACGTTGTCGCTCAAAGAGGGAAGAATCACCAATTAGGTATTTAGGTTTGAAATCCGAGCTGAACTCGACCGTTGTCATCCCTACTCAATTAATCTCCACCTTAAATAAGTTTATCTTGAGTTTAACTCCAAATAGAAAACATAATTTGAGAATTCTTTTTTACACAAAATCTAACACAACAACTCTCATATATTCTCTAGAGCTCGCATATCAAAAAATCAAAGTTTGACTATGATATATATATATATATATATATATATATATATATATATATATATATATATATATATATATATATATATATATATATATATATATATATATATATATATATATATATATATATATATATATATATATATATAATATATATATATATATATATATATATATATATATATATATATATATATATATATATATATATATATATATATAAGTGTTAATCTAACTTTGTTAACAAGCAAGCTCGTTAGTTGTAAGATTCATAATTCTAGCTACTAGAACTAGATTATTTTGAGTACTTATAATCTTGCTCGGTAATTAGTCGCATATACGTTAAACCCTAAATTAGCGTTGGTCTACGCAATCTAGGATGTGGGGAATGGGGTGTTTAGTGTTAACTGCGTGGTTTACGAGTGTGGGATTAACTCTTAATTAATTGGGTCAAAGGACTTCAAGTCATCTAGTAACATTATATTGCAGCTTGATGAGTTTGAGACGGGTCTTCAATCCATTAATATTCAAACATTTGAACGCCGCCCGGCCCATTAAGTACTCGTTTTTCTTATCGAAACTAAAGTAATATTTGTGATTTATGATGAGTAATTTAGGTAAATAGCACTAAAACATAATGACTTTTCATAAATAACACTACATGTGTTTTTTTCCAATGTAACACTTTTAGTCATTATCCATTAGTCATTATTCAAGTAAATGTTTCTCATCACTGGTCATTATGGACATTATTAAGTGCTATTTAGAGAAATGACTTAAGTTTTAGTGCTATTTACTGCAAATATTTCATTTTTATTATGATTATCATGTCAGGCCTCTTGGAAACATATCATGTTGGGGAACCTTAAGTGAGGTTCCCAAGTGTTATTCTCAGTTAACATATCATCTTTTTCCAATAGTAATTCATATACCCATGTTTGTTTCTTCAAAGCGAATAGAGGTGGTAAACAAGCAGTACACCGTTCCTTCCGCATGGATACCACACTCTAAACAATATAAAAATCTCATCTTTTTAAAAATCATTTGAATTATAAATTAGTATAGATATAAAAATTATAAATTATATCGTTTCAAAATACATTAAAACTCTACAAAACAAGAGCTATGGAGTATATTTATTAATTTATTTTATTAAAAGAAAGTGAAACATAATTTATGACAGGCAAAAGAATACGATTTTGTAAAACATAGGACTAGCTTTGCCCTAATATAAGATTTCACCATTGGTTGAGCACAACTATTAATAACAACGAAAGTGTGTGATTGAATTTTGGACAAAGGAATGAGAAATCGCATTCTTAATTCAAAAAACGATGAAATTACTGAAATTTAGATGCCCGTCAATTATGGATGGAAAATGAAAGGAAACTCCGGACTCCCCACTCCCCAATTTTTAAGACTTGGTATTTTGAATAGATACATAATTTTCGTGTCAACAAGGGCATTTGGTCTAGTGGTATGATTCTCGCTTAGGGTGCGAGAGGTCCCGAGTTCAATTCTCGGAATGCCCCTTTTTTTTCCTTTCCTTTATTTAAAAAAAACTCGTTTTTTATTTTTAGCCCTAAAGCAAAATACTGAAAGCCCCCCCCCCCCCCCCCCCCCATTCAAATCTACCCTAATAATATAAGCCGCTAAAATGTTATCTCTCCGTTTTATAGTCTTTTTCCCGTTTTAACTCACTGTGCGTCCCACCCATGCCGCCCTCACTATCTTCATCACCGCACACATGCTTCCCTATTTATATTTGATTTTTTAAAATAAGAGCAATGCTGGGGGTACACCAAATGTGTACCCCATTTGTCCCACACCTCCTTCTCCACCATATATTTTTATTTCATTTTTAATTATTTATTTATTTTTAAGTTTTTGCCCATTTATGTGATAGAGGAGGGGTGAGGGACAAATGGGGTACACCTTTCCAAAGGTGTACCCCTATTATTTTTCTTAAAATAAATATCCTGGAGCATTACTTCATATAGCCTATATGAAATTTAAAGGGAAAAGAATGAAAAAATAGGAAGAGAATTAATGAGATTGTATTATCTAATGGGTTTAGGTGTCGGTATACATATATTTTATAGTGCTGTGTAGCAGATACTCCCTCTGTTAATCATAAATCTAATAAATTTATATTTATATGAATATCTAATACTCCCTCCGTCTCCCTAAGATGTTCTCATTTTGACTTTTGGTGGTTTTTAAGGAGAGTTGAAAAAAGGTGAAAGTTTACCATAATACCCTTAATGAAATATGGGTGGAGTGTATTAAATGAGGTGGGTGAGGTGTAATAAATAAAGTAAGTGGGGGTAGTTATGGTATTTTAATTGTTAAAAAATGAAATGAGAAGATATATTGTGGACAAAGAAAAATGGCTATTGGAAAAATCTATGTGGGACGGAGGGAGTATCAAATTTATTTAATTCATGGTCATTTTTACTATAAGTACTCGGGGGATTAAACTTGGGAAGTCTAATCAAGAAACATGTAATAAAATCAACAATAACAAAAACTAAGTATTAATTTCACCATAAGTATAGTTGTGTCTTTCTACTTTTTTTCTAATTATACCTAGTTATATAAATATACTTTATCGTACTTTTACGTTTACGTAATGTTTTCAGCGAAAAAGGCAGTGCTATAAGAGAGAAGTAAAATAAACAAAAACTAGATTTTTTGTGTCATTTACCCAACACAAAATATCTTTTACAATATGTACAAAAGTACACCATATGTATCATCTTTTGTGTTATGCACCATAGGTATATATCTTTTTGTTTAACATAGGTAAATAATACTCCTTCCGTTCTCAAAAACACTTCCTCTTTCATTTTTTCCACTTCCAACAAAACACTTCCACTTTTTATTTAAAAAAACCTGTTTACCATTACTTGTTCATACCCTACATATCACATCATACTTTTTCTTTAATAATCTATCCATCACATACATCTCACTTTTAACCATCACATCAAGGGCAAAATTGGAAGTCAACTACAATTTAACGCTTCTTTATTTTTATACTTGGTCAAAATAGGAACTCTTTTTTAGAACGGAAGGAGTAACACTATAAGCTGTTATATATTTTAGTGTAATTGGAAAAACTACGACCAATGGTATCCTAATAATCATCAAAGAAGTTTGGAGGAGCGGAGTGCACGCTTCATTGAGTTTGTTACGATATAAAACCCGTTGCACCGGGGGTTCCAAGGGGGCAGCGCCCCTTTGGCGGGGGTTCGGGGCAGCGCCCCCGAGCAGGGTTCAAGGGGCGGCAGCCCCTGCGGGGTCCAAGGGGCAGAGCCCCTGGCTGGGGTCGAAAATTTTTTATTTTGGGCTCGGTGCTATGTTAAAAAATTCAATTAGAATTTTAATTTCGAATTCTCTTTAAAAGAAAATTCGATGGATAGGACCGAATTTTGAAGAAGAAACTTCCGCGCGAAGAGTTGCGTGCTTTGGGTAATAGCCGCGAATGGTGTCTTCTCCTTCTCACCCCTAGTCTATAAAATTCCCCTGGGCATGGTCGAATTTCGTTCGGTCACAGACACAGCGATTCTCATATTTCGTTCTTGATACTTTCGAGTTTTATCCGATTGAATTTTGGAGTGAACAACCAAAATATTCAATCTGAAAGTGTTTACACAACTCTCGATTCATCCAAGTTATCATTAATTTCCCCAACATAAGCTGCTTTGCGCCTCTGTTTTGTAAACAGGTGCTCTATTTTGCAAAATCTGCTTCCAAGGTGTTGTTATTCAGTACTAAACCCACTGCACTCTTTTTTACTTCATACATTTTTTGTTTTGATTTGTTCCTTCCAGAAAAAATTAGTTGGACTCTTCTTTGCTAAAAACACTGGGCACCAAATCCGTATCAAGTTGCGCATGCTGCATGCATATCAAAGCATCACCAATTTACCACTAAAATATTGCCATAAAGTACTAAAAAAAACTAAGATAAAATATGAAGAGAGAAAAAATTAGAATCTTTTTATGTTTTTATTTTAAAAAAAGATTTTACAATGTAAATAATAATAATATTATAATAGGCCACGTAGCACAAGTACCCCCATGGTTTAAAAAATATGCACCAAAAGCTCCCATGTTTTCAAAACTCATTTCTAAAGTCTTCGTAATTTCAAAACGTTGCACTCATATACCCTCTGATCATTTTCTGGCCGTTTTTCGAACGAAGAAGGGTGTTTGTCCCTATTTTCCAAAACCATGGGGGGCACTGGTGCTTATTTCTTATTATTTATTTATTTACTTATTCATTCATTTACTGCATCTGTAGGTCTCAAATTAACATATACTGCATCTGTAGGTCTCAAATTAATAATTTTTGTTTTTTGAAATAATAAAGTACAAACATTTTTTGTCAACTTCAAAAAATGAGGAATAAAATAAGAAATAAAAAATAAAAATGAATCCTTTTTGGACATCCTAATTCTAAGAGTTTTTTTAGGCATTTTGAAAAATTCTTTTTGTATAAGACTCTTTTTTTCATGTTTCAAATTTTTCAGGTCGTTTTTCCATATTTTTTATTTTTTTATTCCGGATTTTCTTTTTGAAACTTACCCAAAATATTATTCTAGAATATATATATATATATATATATATATATATATATATATATATATATATATATATATATATATATATATATATATATATATATATATATATATATATATATATATATATATATATATATAATATATATATATATATATATATATATATATATATATATATATATATATATATATATATATATATATATATATATATAAAGTGAAAATGTTTAATTTCAAATACATGAAGTATATGTTATTTTTTTTATTTCAAACACAAAGAATTTTGATTTTTTTAAAAAATTATAAAAAACAGAAAAGAAACTTAAAAAACTTCTTAGGGAAGATTAAAAAATAGTTAAAAAAGGAAAAAAACAAATAATAAACAAAAAATAAAAAATGAACACGAGTGTCCCCTATGGTTTTAAAATTATGCACCAATGCCCCCTCTTTGCCGAAAAATGACTAAAAAATCTTCGTGAATAGGAGTAAAAAAGTATGAAAATACAAAAATAGGAATCTCAAGTCTTTTAAGATCTAAATAAGAGTATAATGGAAGTGTGGTGTAAGAATACATGTTAGTAGTGTGATAGAGCACTGATAACAAAGTAATGTATCAGTGTGATAAGTCAACCTCCAGCGATCCGAAGCAACACGTATTCTCTGGTGGCCGACGGTGACGGATGGCAGTGTGCCGGTGATAGTGTATCTGTTAGAATGTGATAATTTAGTGAGTCTGGCAGTGTGAACTTTTATTTTGATCTTAAATACTTATAACACATATTTTGGTATTTTTTTATAGTTTTTTACTCATATCTAGTGATTCTCCCAAAAAGAAACTAAAACTTAAAAATTAAACTATAACTTCTATAGGTTTTGGTATTTGAAATTTTAAAATTAAAATAAAACTAAAACATAAAAATTAAAAACAAGAAATACTAAAATTTATAATTTAAAATCTAAAATTAGAATATTAAAAATAAAAATAACAAAATTTTAAATTTTGAAATAGCATATTAAACTAACTACTCAAAATTTAAAATTTAAAATTGGAATATTAAAATTAACTACTTAAAATTTAAAATTAGAATATCAAATTTAAAATAAAAATGAAAAAAATTAAAAATAGAAATTTAAAAATTAAAAATTAAAATTAAAATTCTCAAACTTCAAATTTTAAAAATTAAAATTTTGAAATTAAAATAAAAAATAAGTAATTGAAAACTTAATATTTGAAATTTACATTTTAAATTTAATTTAAAATTTGAAATTTAAAAACAAAAAATTTAAATTAAAAAATTAAAGTTTAAAATTAAGATAAAAAATTTAAATATTATTATGTTAATTTTAATAATAAAAAATTAGGGTTAAAAATTAAAAATTAAAGATTAAAAACTAAATTTTTAAAATTTAAATTTAGAACTAAATATTTAAAATAAAAATGTGAGAATCTGGCTTGCTCGTGTGAGATTCCAGCTAGTGTGGATGGTAACTATTGAGCCTTCAACTCCACGTGTTCCTAATTCTTCCAAATCCCTATATAAACTTTACCGTTTTCCAAAATCCTAAACATCATCGGTCCAAAAGGTGGAATCGCCCACCCCAGGCGCCCTCACCCCCTTGTCCGACAGGAATGGTGGAGAATGTAAATCATGGTGACTCAGTCGACCAAGAACGCTAGACCCGTGCCCACCGCGCACAAGGAGCCTCCTCACCCTTTATGGGATTTTTGGATAGCTCCCACACTGCCGTTTGCGGGACTCGATCCCTGGTCATCGGTCCAAGATTTCACGTTCTTGACCAACTGAGCTACCCATGCGGGCAAAATCCTAAACATCATGGATCAAAGAAAGATGGATGGTTAAGCTTGGGATTTAGAAAGCGAAAAGGTTCATTTATTTAGGAATTTGGAAGAATTAGTAATACGTCAGATGATCAATATTACATGTAGGATAAGACACAAGTTATCGTAAAAGTCAGCTGAAATGTCACATACGCACTGGCCTGGACTCCGAAAAATTGATAAAATTATGTTTTACTTACATATTTTAAAGATGCAATAAAGTTTTTTTGTTAGAAATTGAAGATGTTGACTTAAATTTTAAGCACGTATGAAGTTAGAAAAAAACCTTCTCATATCAGTAAATGTTTTTTTAAAAGAAAAATATCAGTAAATGTTAATCACATACAGTATGTAATTTTTTTTCACTTAGCATGTCACGCACTGTTTCAAAATAAAGTGCACACGACAAATTGAGCGATATGGAAAGAACACGTACGACATGTCAAGATAGACTGTCACAAAAGGGAAAGCAAAATGCTTTTTTTTTACGTAGTATAAAAAAAAAATTCCAATAAAGCTTTTTGTTGCCTAGTTTGTTACTCCCTCCGTCCCAGTGTATTTATTCTGTTTGATTTTTTTGAGTCTACTGAGACGGGAGGATTACTTGCTTGGACGATGTATCATGAACCAGCATGTGATGTGTTTCTAACTATATACTCCCTCCGTTCCAAAAAGAATGGGACGATTTGACTTTTTAGGAAATTAAAGGAGGGATATTTTGGTATTGACTTTCCAAAAATACCCTTGATGTGATGGGTAAAAGTAGGATGTGATGGGTAGATTATTAGAAAAAAGGTATGATCTGATAGGTAGGGTATGAAAAGGTAGGGGGTAAAAGTGGTTTTTTAATAGAAATGTAACGGACTTTACGGGACGCGGTTTTTTTCTAAACGTAACAAACTTTTTGGGACGGAGAGAGTATATTATTTTATCCAATGAATAACGCAAAATAAATATTGTCAAATAACCAAATTTTTTAAAAATTAAGCGGGTATGTTACATTCTTTGTTTGCCAAATTTGGAAAAGAAGTTTACTTAAGAGCTAAGAAGTGCAACTTCGGCATTCACAATCAACTAGCTACGTAGCCTTCCCACCCCACCACCCACCATCACAAACATATCAAAATAGAATATTACAATAGGGGAACTTTATACCAATCATGGAAGTATATACTTTTTCATTCCATAATTATACTCTTTCCTTTCTAAATTAGATACTCCCTCCCCACAAATAAACTTTACATTGCGCGTTACGATGTTTGACTGAAGTTATTTTCAAATCATTTTATATCAAAAATGGTGTAGAATTGATAAATAAAAATTACACATTAAAAAACTATATCAAAAGATCTACAAAACTAGAGGTGACATTACTATATTATTTTATCAAATGGGTGACGAAAATAGGCTAACAAAGTGAATAAAGTTTGACTCGATGAATAGTAAACGTAAAATTTATTTGTGGACGGAGGGATTATATATCACTATTGAGTACTAGTGCAACATCTCAATAACTTTTATTTGTTTGTATATTTTTATTGGTAATTTGATAAGATAACATATTCTTTTTACCTTTTATTTTAAAGAATACAATTTTTATATGCTTTTAAATGGTGTAATTTATATTTTTTTATTTTTATACCAATTTATGATTAAAATGATTTTAAAAATGATGAATACACACACACATATTGTTCATGTAACAAAAACACTTTGTTATTTCATGCATTGTACTCCCTCCATTTCTTAAAACCCCTCCTCTTTCATTTTTTTTGTTTTTCTCAAACCCCTCCTCTTTTCTATTAAAAAACTACTTTTACCCTTACTTTTTCATACCCTACCTATCATATCATACGTTTTCACTAATAACAAAATAGAAATCATCCTAAATAGGACTAAAACATAGAAAAAAGTACCAAAATAGGACTTTCATGTTTTTTTCCCAGAATAGGACTTTGCATTGTGGTAATGTGACTTTGCATTGTGGTAATGTCACTTTGCATTGTGGTAATGTGGCAGTGTACATGTGCAAATTACTATACTTTCTTGGTAATGTATATGACCATGTTTGGTAATGTAAATCCTATTTCGAGAATAAAAACATGGAAGTCCTATTTTGGTATATCTTCAATGTTTTAGTCCTACTTTGGTCTTTCTCCCATAACAAAACTATCACATCTTACTTTTACCCATCACATCAGGGGCAAAATTGGAAAGTCAACTAAAATTACATTTTCTTTATTTTGCCCTAAAGTCAAAACAAGAACTGTTTTAAGAAACGGACACTTTAAATTGTCATCCCACAGGTAGTGCAAATATGAGACACAAATTAATTTGAAATCAGCTATATATCTATCTAGTGCATCTATATATATATATATATATATATATATATATATATATATATATATATATATATTATTCATAATATATTGAAGGTGTGATTAAAATATAAAACTGAATAATCTATTCAAAAAAATGGATCGAGGAGTGTACTATGGGGTTAGCAACACACTGATCGGCGTGCTGAACCTCATCACCCTGGTGGCGTCGGTGCCGATCATCGGCGCCGGGCTGTGGATGGCGAGGAGCGGCAGCGCTACCTGCGAGAAGCTGCTGCAGACGCCGCTACTGGCGATCGGATTCGTCATCATGACGGTGTCCCTGGCGGGTTTCGTCGGCTCCTGCTTCCGCCTCACGTGGGCCCTCTGGCTCTACCTCTTCGTCATGCTCTTCCTCATCGCCGCCCTCATGGGCGTCACCATCTTCGGGTTCGCCGTCACCAGCCGCGGCGGCGGCGTGGCGGTCCCCGGGAAGGTGTACCAGGAGTACCGGCTGCCCAACTACTCCGGGTGGCTCCGGAAGCGGTTCGTGACCGGGGCGCGTGACTGGGCCCCTGTCAGGAGCTGTGTCGTGGGGTCGAGCGCGTGCGCCCCCGTGCTCAGTTGGACCCCGGCCGACTACCAGGCCAACGACATGTCCCCTCTCCAGTCGGGGTGCTGCAAGCCGCCGACGTCGTGCGACTACGCGGCGGCGATGGAGACGCAGGAGGAGGACTGCAAGCGGTGGAACAGCAACGACGCGGCGGTGCTGTGCTACGACTGCGACTCGTGCAAGGCGGCGGTGCTGGAGGACATGAGGAGGGAGTGGCAGAAGATTTCCATGGTCAACATTGCCATGGTCGTCGTCCTCATCGTCGTCTACTCCGTCGGGTGTTGTGCTTTCGAGAACGCCAAGATCGCCGAGTCCGTCCACCGTTATGACGGCGGCGGCGGCCCCAATATCCCCGGGTATTTCAAATCTCGCCCCCCTCGATGGGCTGATTTCCATGGGTAATTTTCTCTTTTTTCCCTTCTTATTAGATGACTTTTTTATATACAGTATATCACTTATAATTAAATAAAATATATATTGTACGGAGTATATTAATTAGATAAAATATTACTCTGAAAATATATTATATAATAAATCTGAGTAGCGTTGAGTTTTGAAAAAATATAAATTTTTTAATTTAAAATTATTTTTTTAAATCTAAGTGGCGTTTGAGTTTTGAACCTGAACTTCTTAGTGAATAAGATTTTGCTAACATGTCAATTACTCCGTACAATACTTTGTAATTGGAGGCTAGAAAAGACTATTTAGTGCAAATATTTCATTTTATATTCTAATACATTTTACATTTGCACTGTACTCTTTATTAAGCCTCCAAAATCTCATACTCTGTATGATTTTTAACCAATTATTGTAAACCTAATGAAACTTAATAATACCACTAAGTTATTAATTTTGTGAAAAATGCCACTAATTGTTTGTCGGTAGATTATTTCAATACTTAAAAATGCTAATTTAGCACATATGAAAGTCTACCATAGACCTTAGGTGCATGGAAGAATTTGCTTTCTGAAAAATATTACTCCCTTTTGTCTCTTTAGGTCAATAATGTCACTCCCTCCAATAATTTTTTTCATGGGTAAATTATCTAAATAGAACTAAAATATACTCCGTATTAACTTTCTCAATATAGGATCATATGTTTCTATTTCCTAGTGTAAGATTATTAGTCATTATCTATTAGTCATTATTCAACTAAATGTCCAGCATTACTTGGACATTATTTTTCTCACTATTCATTTTTAAGTCATATTTAGGGAATAAAAAATTTTAAATCCTACATTAAGAAATGACTTATGTTTTAGTCCTATTCAGTGCAAATTTCACTTTTTTCAATGTTTAAAAATATGATTCTTGTGTCTTTAAACAATCATTTAAAATTCATTTTTTTTCAATTTCATGTTTTTATCTGGTGTTTAAATATTTCTTAACAAATTTTCTTCCTCTGCCCAATTTTATCGACTCACAAAAACTATATTTAAAAAAAAATGATTCAAAGTTAAAACATTTAAAAAAACATTTGTCTAGAAAAAGAAACGGATTTTTAGTTTCTTTCCCTTTTCTCCCTCTGTTTTTTTCTTTTTGCATTTTTAAAGCTTTTTAAATAAGTTAAGTCGTTGTACATGTACCAAAAGAATTGTTACGTTGCTTCAAATAGAATAGTAGCACTCAAATTAAACTCAAATTAAATACACTTTTGTAATGGGGCCTCAAGCAATAGCTTTAAGAGAACAATTGTGGATTTCAAAGTCAGCTTTGGATATTCTTTAGTACTTACTCCTCCGTTCCAGTGTATTTGTCCAGTTTGACGTTTTCGAGTCAAACTGAACAAATTTTAAGCTTCAATTAAATAAAATCCGTAATGTATTTTAACATAAAAATAACTTTATTGGATTTATCGTATTGAGAACTTTCAAAGTTGTATTTCATTATGCTAATATGCAATATAAATTGAAAGTAATTAGAGTTTAAAATTTATCCAGTTTGACTCAAAAAAGTCAAACTAGACCAATACACTGGGACGAAGGTAGTACTGGTTATTACGTGCTCTCTTTAATTCATGTGTACAATTTAAGTAGTAATTCCATTTGAATTTCAAATCTTTAAAGCCATGAAGCAACTAGCTGGTAAGGAACGTTTGCATATGCATGTTGTTATATGGCTATCCGGCTGGACGTTGCGCAATTGGCAAAGGTAAAATGTGTCAATGATTAAGATGCGAGTTCGAATCCTACTAAATGCATTGAGATTTATCTCCTTTCAGTGACCGTCTAGCCGGATCTGAAGGATCCTCGAGGATGGGGCTATATGTTCTATGTACACAAAGCAGTTTTTGCATGAATATTTATTTCTCTTCCCTCTATGTCACCAATCTGCGATCGAAGTCCAATTTACTTCCTCTTAGTAACCGTCCGGCCAAGTCAAAAAGCTTAATTATTTTATTGTGGTTGTAAATTTTTTTGCAGGTGGAAAAGGATGCGTGATTGGATACGTTGAATTAATGAATTATTAATTGTTTTTCAGTTTTGCTATTTTGTCACCAAAACATCATTATCTTCATCTATAGTCTTAATTAATTAAATGCTCCCCACAATTTGGATTGGATAATGGAGTTTCTTTCATTAATTTTTCCATCCCATTTCTAATGTTTGTATTGTTAATTTTATTATGACAAACGAATAATTGAAGCTACACTTCTCATGTGACATTAGAGTAACATTATACAAGTTGTTTCTCGTTTGGACAAATAGTTTGGGTGAGGACATATTACGTTTTGTATATTCGTTTAGTTTTACTTTTTTTAATCAAACTGAACGAGCTTTTGGACTCATTTAAATAAAAATGATAATGTATTTTAACATAAAATTATTTTAATAGATTTATCTCCTTGAAAAAAAAATTAAGATTTTAATTTATTATATTAATATACAACACAAATTAAAAGTAATTTGATGATTAAAATTGATTCAGTTTACCTTTAAAAAGTGAGAAATTGAACAAATACATCCCAACAAATGGAGCATTATGCCATTGAAAAGAGAGAATTTTACTTTATTTGATTGTTGCTTTAATATAGTGCCCAGGAAAGGGGCGTGGGATGACGTTTATCTAGTGCTTTAAAGACGAGAAAAAGAATATGATGAGCCAAAATGAAAGTGTGAAAATGAACCTATATTCTCTCCGTTCACGAATAAACTTCTAGTTTACTATTCACAGGGTTAAATTTTATTCATTTTGTTGGCCTATTTTTGTCACTCATTTGATAAAATAATATAGTCATATCACCTCTAGTTTTGTAAATCTTTTGATATATTTTTTTAATATGTAATTTTTATTTTTCAATTCTACACCATTTTTCATATAAAATGATTTGAAATTAACTTCAGTCAAACATCATAATGCGCAACGGAAAGTTTATTTGTGGACGGAGGAGTGTAAGATTAAAAATCATTCTACTTCACGACTTCACGCACTCGTTATCTTTTCTTTTGCTTCTTTTGAGGTATATTTATTTATTAGACACCAAAAATTCATGAATTAAGTTATTTATACACCAAAAATTGTATCTCAATTTGTACCCCGAAGACATGCACTAACATTTTGTATTAGTGTGATCTTATGTTTTGGTCTACAGTCTACACTGCCGCAAAAGGTAGTGTAATTCTTTTATTAAACTAACATATTGTGTCAGTATTAACCGTTAAAATATTGATATATTTTTTGGGTACACTTCTTGGTATACCGTGGTATATTTGATAATTCATAGGTTCGTTCCAACAAACAAATGTATTGTGGAGTATGACTGTGGTGCAATATGCTAGCTTATAACTATGAAAAATGCTAGGGGTACACCAAATGTGTATCATATTTGTCCCCCATCCCCTTCTTGTCCACCAAAAAAGGCAAGAAATTCAAAAAAAAAATAAATAAAAATAAAATAAAAATGAGTGATGGAGAAATGGGTGATGTACATTTGGGGTACACCAAAGGGGTACATCTTTGGTGTACCCCTAGCATTGCTCTATAACTATTGGTGTTAAGTAAAGTTGGTTTGGGGAGAGTTTTAGTGTCTCCACAAGGCATATTTTACTTTTTGTATGATACCAAAAATGGTAAGACTATTCTTTCCAGCCACTGCCAAAATAAAGTTATTAATTTTTTCAGTTTATATCATACTTGATTGAGCTTATTTTCACTTAAATATATTTGAAAATTGATAAGAAACTAAAAGATACTCCATGATAATTATATATATACTCCCTCCGTCTCTAAATATATCTCACATTTCTATTACCGAGGTAAAATATCATGTTTTTTCAATTCATTTTATTTACATAATTGTATAAAAATAAAAAATAAAGTTTACATATCAAAAAACTACATGAAAAGTTCTTCGAAATAAGAGATGTCAAGAATATTTTATTTTATCAAATAATGAAAACGTAAAAATAAACAAAAGTTCTCGCGACTATTGAAAAAGCAAATGTGAGATATATTTAGGGACGGGAAGAGTATTTAAAAATTAAATAATATATCAAAGGCTATAGTCATTATGTTCTTAAATAACTGTCTACCTATTACACCATCTATCTCAATTTAAATCATCTATTTCGATTTACGATATTTACATGAAGGTATTTCCTATACAAAATATTAGAAAATTGAGGTAAAATAAATTTATCTATTTATAAAGTAAATTAAAAGTTCTGCGAAATATGAGGTTACATATTAATACAGTATTATTTTATCAAATTAGATATAAATATAGAAAAATTTGACTATGTAAATAGTAATTGGAAATAATGTTTTAGGACGGATAAAATATTTAGAAACGGAAAAGCACTCTACAAAACAATTAGTAACTTGACTATTTTATTTTATCAAAAGCTCAATGAAAAATATGTAAAGAAAAAATTGAAGAAAAATTAAAGGTAAAATTAAAAGATTATTTTCAGACGAAAAAAAGAGTAAAATGAGACATCTTTCCTGGACGGAGGGAGTAATTATTGTTGATGCAAACCTTGGTTCAAACGCGCCTAGGCCCAACCTATTCATCTCTACGCAAAGGCCACAGACAATACCTCAACCGGTGGGCCAAAGCCCACTTTAAGCAAAAGGCCAACACTCCCCCAATCTCATAAAATGTAATGATGATTGACCAGATAGCACAGTTACAACTTACAAGTCTTAAACATGACTTAAAATTTGAACTCTTTTTTATAGTTTAAATAATTTTAAATTCCTACTCTGTAATTAGAATAATTGGGATTATATGAAATTGATATTAAAAAAAGCTTTTTAACACAATCATTTTATGGGACAGAGAGAGTATATGCAACCAACCACATGGACTGTAATGAAAATGCAATAAAACCGCTGTCAAAGAATCTAAAGGGCAAAAAGGTTGCACAAAAATGTCCAGGGGTGTATTGGGACATACATTCTGGGATATGTTTGGTGTGAAGGGGTAAAAGGCATTTACACAGGAAAAAGGGCATTTAAACATTATCTGATGCACCATCTGTTTGGGACTCTCCAGCCTTGTTCGCACCAGAAGCCGCCAGCCTCTCGGTTGCCACCAATCTTTCTTCCAGTGCCCTCGCGCCTCTTTCCCTGCAATTTATTTTGACAATGGAGGAAAGAGACAAAATTAAATAGAGCCTGGTTTATAGGAATAGGATGGATGTCATGATGATAGAAGCAATTAAAAAACTGTCAAGAAGCAAGACATTTCCACAGTTTGCTTTGGTTTCCATGAATTGTTGTCATGTGTTACCCTCAAAGTTGATCAAAGTTTTGTTCTTGGAATAGGCAAGGAAAAGAATAAGTTCTCCGTTCAACCAAACGGAGAGTTGGGTTTGTTTGGGTCGAAGGGTATGAGAAATGTATGGCATATTTGAGAGGGTCTTCAACTTATCAGATTACCTTCTCCTGGATGCTTCAATAGGGTCAGAACCAGGCAACGGGATGCCACCTACAGTGTAGCCTTCCCTCTCTTCATTAGAAATTTCAGATCTTTTCCCACACAGCATTCGATCCAGTACACTAGCAATGGGATCAATTACAGGTCTGCATGAACACCCAGAAAGAGAAAAAATGCACAAAGGATCCAGTGAGAAAACAAGTCCCAAAAACTCCCCTCCCCCTGAAAGGTAATGAAAAAAACATTAAAGAACTAATGATTACCGCAGAAACTGAGGGAAAAAAGTTGAAAATGCAAACTCATCACTTGGATCACCCTTGAGTTTTGTTTCTGGGTTCCTTTGCCAGTATCTGAGGTAAATCCATCCCATGTATGTGCCAAATACTGAAGTTGGAAGGTATGAAGACGAATCCACTGCAAAAAAACTTAAAGCAGCACACACTAGCAGTGCAAGGGAAGGCAACCACTGCAAATACCCCCAAGGAGAAAAAGTTAGAAACATCATTTTGCTCATTCACAAATTATTCTTGAGATTATACCTTTGCCTTTAGTTTTAAAAAAGACAGCTCTTCGTCGGGCATGATTTGCTTGATGCCAACTAAGAAACCATAAAGGACCCCTTGGAAGCCGGAAGTAGGTAGATAACTGTTGAAGAGGTTCAAAAGGAATAGAAAAATAAGAAAATATTGAGCTTCACCTTTGGAATGCATCAATGAAGTAAAAGTCTAATATCATATCATATTGGGAGGCACAAATAGAATGTGGAAGACAATGCATGTCAATCGAAAGTATGAAACAGTAAGGTCCTGTCCAATTAGATTCGAGTAAAACATACTCATCATATACAACACAATGACACGTCAAGTTGATTTGCCTGTCTACATATAGTCTCTTTAAGCACAAGAGTTGATGAGAATGGATGGAATATACAAAGTAAAAACCAAGAAAAAGCAGACACATTAAATTGATCCCTGAAAACTGAGGATGAATGTTTAACAATGTTTTTAAGTCATATAAAGGTTCCCGCATCACTTACAGGTAGCTTTCCATTCTCGTTATGTAGTACAATGATATAGCTGTAATAAAAACACAGACGGCAGTCAAAAAGTTGACAATAAAGATAAACTTCAGAAATTCCCTAGAGCCCCAAATAGGTTCAAGCAGCTTCCCCATGAAAAGTAGCCCAATAATGCTGACAACCACCTAGAGATACACAAAATTCAACATCTGTGAACTATAAGGAGTAGAAGATTACACAAAGAAGCAAAAGGGAAAAAAATCCAAGAAAGGTAAAATATGATATTGACCATAATCCACAACCAAAATAGACATACCCCATATATGGACTGTTCAATATAACCAGCTGTTATAAGATTCCATGCAAAGGGAATAGTTCTGCAAAATAAAGTTTTCAGATGCGAAAAAAACCCATTAGTGAAAAACAATGTGCCAAGTCTATAATCTTTTCCCCTCGGTGTTATTCTGCAAGTCTGATAATCACGGTGGGTTATTATACATATTAGGAGTTCTCTACTTCTCTGTCTACAGAAGGCATAAGGGATTCTAAGATTGCAGATGACGAATCTTTTGTTGTCACCACAAAATATAATATACTTTCAAAAATCAACATCTTTGTGCGAATAGATGAAACTGCACTTTTTGTATTGCCTTATTTATTTCAGATAAGGAGGTGATTGCTTTGTTCGGGGAACAGCGAATGTGATAAGCAATAGCATTTTGGATACTTTTATAATGGTGCAGATTAACTTCGAAGGCACTAATCCTAAAAGATATCATCCGATAGCCAAATGTATACTACAGAGTAAAATAATGATAATAATGTGCTAAAAAATGATAACAATAATAATAATACCATCCATCTCTCATATCAGAATTTTTAACGTGAACTTCTACATAGTAAACCCGGACGTTTCTCATGCACTCAAAGATGATATAAAAAGGACGGTAATAATAGCATCGGGAACCATGATTACAGTTATATCACCACTACACATCATACACTGACGCTACCTCCAATCCCTAGAAGAAAAATACTACCTTAAAGCCCAATCCTAGTGGTTTTGTGTTGATCTAAGCCTTGATACTCAAGCAACCACCAGATGGAATCATTTTTTGCTAGGCCAAGACCGACAATATAACAACAATTCCCTTTTCTAGTTTTAGCATCTCAGGCATCATGAAGTTCACAGTTTAGATTAAGGTCTCATATGATAGTATGTGCAATGTACATACATTTTCTACACATAAAATCAATGCAAGTGATTTAACTTCAAGTCAATGAACCCGAATCCCATGAAATCAACAGCGGATGAAGGAAAAAGATAAGAAAAAAATACTTTGCAGGTATAAGTGCAAGATAGGAAAGAGCAGAGGGGAGAATCTGAACGAGGACGTAGCCACCGACAAGCACGGCGGCCGTCCCCTTGCACAGCCTCGTGAAGCCGGTAAACATACCGCCACCGCTCATCTTCCTCAGAATGCACCTGCAATGATGATAACAAACGAGAATTCTCAAGTTCATCGCCGTTTACGCAATTCACAGGCACACAGACTCAATCCATTCCAGATCTGACCACGAAAACCAGGTTAAATCGTACATAACGTAAAGATTGCGAACTCAACCTGAGATGCGATCTGGTGATGAGCGGACTAACCTATGCTTGAAGTGGCGATTTAAGAGTAAAAAAAGGAGAAACTGAAAGCTGGAAAATGAACTTCGAAACGGAAAGGTGATTTGTTTCGTTGGATTGTGGCCGGGAAATCGGGAAGCGTTGCCGTGTTGAGTATTGTGATGCTTGCTGAAGATGACTGGAAAGCTAACGGTGATCTGGAATTGAAGACCACAGTCGTCTTAAATTCTCTGGTTCTATACTTCTATGATGGTAAATTAATCCAATAAATTTTTTTTTATCAAGAGTATTTCAATTTGTTTATTTTTTTGAATCCAAACGTGAACAAAATTTATACTACTAAATTTGTATTCATGTTTAATTGATGTTATTCAAGGACTTAATGAAATCTAAAATTAATGTTAAATTGATATAAGTCATAGAGGATGTTTTACTATTCTGTGCTGATTTTTATTAGTTTTTTGCTGATATTGTTTTTAACTTTGTTTATAAGTTAAATATTCTTGTGTAAGTAAAATGATTTCAATAAAAAATAAGTAATTACAAGATATTTCATAAAAAGTGAAAGATAATTTTGTAAGTAATATCCTGTAACTTTGTAATTACAGGATATTCATAAAAGATAAATAATATAGTTAAAACGGAAAAGATCCTGTATATTAAAAGATATTTCATAAAAGGTGAAAGATAATTTTGTAAGTAATATCTTGTAACTTTGTAATTACAGGATATTCATAAAAGATAAATAATATAGTCAAAACGGAAAAATAAAAAATTTAATATAAAAATAAATAGAAAAGACTTACTTATTTGTTTTTACTTATAATGACCTATAAACACAGAATAATATGTCAGCAGAAGACTTATAAATTAAAAATAGTTTATGTGAATTTGATCATAAACACAAAGAAACACACACGTGATTTATTATGGAAAAATGTTAGACTAAGATTGATTTTGAAGTATTTAACGAACTACTGAGTATATTACTTATATCATATCTAAAAACATTAAGGCAATTTTTTCAAATAAAAATTATGTTTCATAAATATAATTATTGAAAATCATATATTTTAGATGTTATGCTATGTAATTTAATAAAATTTTAGTGATTTGACTCAAAAAAACAATACGTAAAACAATTTAAATACACTTAATGCTAGATTTTTTGGGTTCACTTTATACTAGATTAATTTGTTTGAAAACAAATTTCAAACAAATGGTTTGTACTCCGTATGTGTGTGTGCACGTGTGTGTAGAAGACTAAATAGAGAAACTATCTTTAAGGGACCAATTTGGATGATTATTATTCATAGTTCAAATTAACAAAAGATCTCGTACATTTGTATTCACTCAAAATACAATTTATTACAGTAAAATAGTATAGTCAAGTTACTATACTTCTGCTTTTATAGAATTTTTATTTCAATTTTTAATTTCTAAATAATATTTAAATAAAGTAAAGTTAAAGAAAAAAAATCAATTGTGTAAGCATGTTGTTGTTCAGGCAAGGAAGTTACACTGAACTACTACACATCCCGTGTTCAAGTCGCATCAACTCTGCTTAAGAGGTTGAGACTATTTGAACAATCATAGATTCATACTATAGTGATATACATGGGAGCTACTTCCTCCGTCATAATTTAAATTATTGATTTTTAATGTAATTAATTGTAGTGGAATAAAAAATAAACTTTACTTATTAAAGATTACATCAAAAGCTCTTCAAAACAAGAGATGACATAATTATATTATTTTATCAAATGAGTAATGAAAATAGAATAAGAAAGTGAATAAAATTTGTTCATGTGACTTTAATGAAATTTAACTCTATTTATTAATGAAATGGAGTAGAATTAAAAATAATAACTTTACATAGTGAAAAAATTACAAAAACTCTACAAAATAAGAGGTCAAATGAGTAATGAAAATAAGAAAAAAAGTGAACAAACTTCGACAATGTGAATTGTAAACATGCAACTTAATTTAGGAAGGAGAAAGTACAGAAATAGAAGAATTTCAATTAAACATTTAAAATCTTGAGTCAAAAAGACTAACTTATAAACTCAATTTTTATGTAGATTATGTCAAAAATCTTTATATTCCGTATACTATGACAAAAACTCACGATTATTACAAGTAGAATTTCTTGTAAACTAAAAACACCCAAATATCTAACCCCAAAAAAAACACACACAAAGCTCCATGTAAAAAAAAATCTCACGAGAAAAGGTGAGAAAACTTAAGCTCCTTTTTCCACCACCATTTTTCTCTTATTTCATCTTTTCAATCTATTTTCACATCATTTTCTTTCCATTTTCCATCAATCCAAACATTAACTTTTTCTCATCATCTTCTCACTATTTTCTTTCCCATCATTTTCTTTCCTCTTATTTTCTCATCTTCATCCAAACGAAGGGTTGAAGTCTACTATAACATGGTAATCCGCATGATTTAAATATTAATTCATTCTAGATCTATTGCCGGATAGACCAATGCACACAATGACTAAATCATATAGGTGGTTTGAATGTGCATTGGTGGGAATTGGAAAAAAGTGTAATCAAACAAAGCATGCTAACACGTTGCACTGTAATTATAGTTGCTATATTGTTAGAAATACATGGGTTGATAATGTTCAGAAGAGATGAAAGCGATATATGCATATACACAGGCACTTCTTGTTTCAGCCGTAACTTCTTGAAGCCGAAAGTGAACATAAACGTTGAATCTAAGCATTTGCACCTATAGCAATTCTAGGAGCAAAAGAAAGAGTGCACAAATAAGTTTCAGAGAAAGAAACCAATACCCGGTGAAAAGCCAACGCCGAAGCTTTGACGAATGTGGCGCAAATGGCATAGAAGACTCTCAGCATTAGCATTGGATCTTTCCTTGCAGAAGCAAATGCCTTGGAGAAAATCACTTTGAGCCGTTGATCTCTCAGGATCAGTTTATAATCATGGAAAGCCGTTTCGCTATAAGACCGAACTTTGGAGCTAAGCTGTGTGTTGTTAGGGTTTCCCAAAGCTTTAGACATCCACTGATAGAGTATATCTGCAAGAACCCTGCAGAAATGTTGCCGAATTACATCTGCCTCCTTTGAAACCATGGCACTAAGTAATGAAGACCCGTCCTGCATCACAAGTGGAAGGAAAATAATCTAAGATAGTAAGGTGTTGTAAACCCAATGATGAAACCAAATCAGATGTTATGATGCTTCAGAAAGAAAAAGTTAGACAAAGATCAAAAGCATTCAAATCAGACCAGAAAAATTCTAGATCATGTCATGCTTTTTCAGGCGAAGAGAAAATATCCCGAGTCTAAAAAACTATAACAGATAGCAACACCAAATTTAAATTGGATACGACTAGACGGCACACATCTTCTGGTGGCCGACAACAAAACACCAAATCTGGCTTTGAAAGAAGGGAGGGCAGAATAAATAAACGGATAAACCTAAAATGGCTAAAAGAGAGCTATATTGATTTAAGACTTGAAAGATGAGAAGCTATCAACTTGGGCCTTAAATAATTAACCCAGCCCATGACTTATAAAATCACAGCTTTCCCTTCTTTTCAAATTTTTACTACGTATTTAGTATTAATAAACCCGTGCATGAATTTTCATCAAAAAGTGACATACAATATATTTAAAATTAAAATAAATATTTGAAATTCATGATTTGTTTAGTCATAGATTGATTTCTCCAATCATCCAAGTCTTTCATTTATGTTTGGATCTCTGATGATCGGGGGTAAGGTTGTTGTCTCCTAAGTACTAACTCTAACCATGAGGGATAGAAAATGCCCCAAAAAAGAAAAAGTCTTGTTTGCACAACAAGAAACGCGATTCTTTTTTTGGGTGAGGGGTGGCACTATTATACTAATACTAGAAAAAAAAAGAGACGTGATAGAAAGTTGGCATATTTCATGTGGGGATTTCCTTCATAAGCTCAAAGGTACTCACTGCTGTCATCAGGAGTCTTCTAAGCACTGCACCATCTTTAGAGGGTAGTAATCTTAACACCATATTTGCAGCATCAACTATACCATTGACTTCCTTTGCAGAGTAACCAGTCAATTCTTGAGAGTTGGTCCCCATCACATAATGCAAACCTTTCCTAGAAAGATAATAAATTATCAATGTTAGGGAGTGTACTGTGTACATACTGGGTACCATCATTTGGCCCCTTAATGTGTCCCAAAGTTTAACTGTTATATACTGCTCCATCTGTTAAAAAAGGATGTCACTTTATAGTGTCACACATACTGAGGAATTTTTAAAATATAGTATATGGATATAAGTGAAAAATACTACTTGCCCTAATTAAATGCAGTTAAACTAGTTCATAAATATGAGAGGTTGTGCCCTGATAATCAAACAACAACAACCCAGTAGAATCCCACAGAGGTAGAGGTAGGGTCTGGGGAGGGTGTGTGTATGCAGACCTTACCCCTACTCAAAAGTAGAGAGGTTTCCAAGAGACCCTCAACTCGAGTAACACAAAAAGCACACAAAAAACACAGAGCACACAGAAAGAAGCATAAAGCATGCTAAAGATAGAAAAAAACAAGAAGCACTAAGCACATGAAGCACAAATCGTTAAGCACGAAAACTACCACTATACTACCCAACTATCCTAATCCTATCTCTCCAAACACTTATCTAAAGTTATATCCTCGGTAAGGGCCAAAAGTCTAAGGTATTGGCTAACCACCTCTTTCCAAGTCCCCTTAGGTCTACCCCTACCCACATTCCCACCCACCACTGAAAGCCTCTCACATCTCCGCACCGGAGCCTCAGCACTTTGCTGTTTCACGTGCCCAAACAAACTCAGCCTAGCTTCCCGGAGCTTACTCTCCACAAAAGCCACCCCCGCCCGTTCCCGAATAATGTCGTTCCGAATCCTATCCAACCTTGTCTGCAGCACTCTGCCCACACATCTAACATAGCATCCGCATCTCCGCAACATGTACTTGGTGAATGTGAGTTTTCTTAACCGCCCAGCACTCTGCTCCGTACAATATGGCTGGTCTCAGAACAACCCGGTAGAACTCCCTTTACATCCTGGCCGAAATCTTCCTGTCACAGAGTACCCCTGAAGCCAACTACCATTTGGCCCAAGCAGCTCCGATACTATGCAGTGATGCACAACATCCCCGTCTATCTCCCCATCAGCCAACATCACCGTGATAATAAAATAATGAAAGGAAAATTTGAAAATGTGAAATAAATTTGGTTTTGAAAATGTAAAATGAGAAGCAACCTCGGACAAGAAAATTGAAGTGAAATTCTTTGTGGAGTGAAGGCAATAGTGGAATGCTGTGTGTACTGTGTACATGACATAGGTTGAATTAGCAAAATTTTACTAGTAGTAAATAGATACGGGTATGAGGGAAGAAATAGGAGAATCATTTTGGATAGTGAAGACATAATTTGACAGCATAGCATGTCAAAATCATAATGTTGGAAGACATTTTAGAAGTGATTGATTGTAATAATTGAAAAATAAAACAATGCTAAACAATGAAATTGTAGACATCTTAATAAAAACAAAAAATTAGATTACTTCAACATGAGGGCAAAGGTTATGAAGTCTACAAACATTTAAGAACAATTAAAAGATGGATAAACTGTAGACCTAGTTGCTCCCACTCTTAAGAAAAGAGAGAGTCTTTTCCACTGGAATTCCTTTCTCCTATTCAGCACCACCTGCACGTATACTAATGAAGATTAAGAACCCAATCATTGACCAGAATGAATGCAACATTATTTTGTTCATAAAATAAAACAGAGTAAGCAAAAAGAGATTTATAAGTAGAAGTCAATCTAGATAGATACAAGAACCTTTGACATAATATACTGACATCATTATACATATGCATTGGCAAATATGGAAAGCAATATTTCAGGTTAAACCATACAGAGTGTAGGATCTTCCTCATGGCAGGTGAATTATCGGTGAGAAGTTTCCGGACAACAAAGGGATATGCAGCTTCGAATGTTTTAAACCTTGGATCTGCAGCCACTGCTAATCCTGAGAAGAAGATCAAAGGGTGAGATCTTAAGTGATTGAAGAAAGGGATCCCTAGGTAGGAAATAATTTTTTTTAATGGAGTATTAAACCTGATACTGTAAATTGTCTTCACATACCAGTTAGCAAAGAAATACATGGATGGAAAGGCAAAGATGATAGTGCTCTAGTTAGCTAATAGGCATGTAATATACAAGGCCTTAGCAACTTCAAAAACCTAGTGAAAAAGTGAAGCTGACTGCTTTAAATAAAAGTTTTGGTCCCCCTCTCCCCAAAAAGACCAAAAAAACAAAACAAAACAAAACTCGACATTTTTAACATTTTTATTTATTCAGTATCAACAGAGAAAGGATGCCAATGGCAATAGCTCAAAATAATTAGGGAAAAAAGGGAGGAAACCAGTATGATGGCTTAATATACAATGCAAAGGATCTTGGAATTTGTTGATATACCTTCCAGTGAAGCAAGAGATCGGAGGAGAAGGGTATAGTATGGGGGCATGCGGAAATGAAATTTGAATGCTACAGACAGTATTTTAGCAAGGACCTTCAAAACAAAAATCATAATAATCAGCTATCTAATTCAAGCACATCAGAATATACAGACCAGAGCTATAAAAGCCAGACCCAACTGAGCATGGTAAGACACTCAAGAAATCATCAAAATACTCCCCCGTCTCAAAAAGAGTTTTCCACTTCCCTTTTTCGTCTATCCATATAGCTTCCCGCTTTTCCCATTTCCTAATAAGGTAAGGAATATGCGGCTCCCGCATTTCTCTCTTCTAATCAAACTATAACCACACTTTTAATAAAATTTGTGAAGCAAAAGTGGGAAATATCTTTTTGAGGCAGAGGTAGTAATGAAGTAAATTGTCTACTTTTCAGCTATTCAACTAATGGAGATAGTGCAATTGCATGTATCAAATAAGATGGTTATGAACTTTCAAATGGGAAGATTTCATATAGTGAGACCCCCCCCCCCCCCACCCCAAAAAAAGAAAAAAACTGCAGCTTTTGACTGAGGTAGTGCAGTTGCCGCCAGTCGCCCCTCAATTCCCGCGATAAGTTCCTAGCTATGTCACGGTCTTCTTACCTAATACTACACAATTTACATGGCCACATAACACTAATCACACCACACCACAGTTGCACTTAAACTCAGGAGTGGGCGAGTGGCAATGGTAAAACACTACAGCTTCAAATCTCACATGCTCTAATCTCATATCATTGACTTATCAAATGTGCTGAAGTTATTTGATGATATACAAAAGAGTAATTTATTTGGTGGAGAAATGTGAATGTTGTGAGTTTTTGGTCTTGTTGTAGTAAGCCTTCCAAGTGAAGTGGTTTGATAATTAAAAAAACAAGTGGCATCAAAATATATGACTCTTACCCGACTAAACTTTACATCAGGAATTCCATCCTTGACCTCAACTTCTCCTAAAGCATCTTCCAGTTCCTATAGTTTTGTTGTATACAGTGGAAAGTTAGCTAGAAATTTTTATGAAAAATACCGTGAAATAAGTATCTTTAAATCTTTTAAAATACTTAAATGACAAATTAGAAGATTAAAACTTGAAAAGGAATTGTTGATCTTAAAGGTACCATCCTACTACCATTGTAACAAGTCTCTTATTAGTCCCTGGCTTTATGACATCCATTTGAGAAAGCGCTTGCACAAGAGATGCCCAATCACCATTTACAATATGCACTATAGATGCAAGCATGGCATACTGATGCTTCTTTTCCATCCGACAAAGCAATCCGAAATCAAGAAACCTGCAGTAATTGATAGCCATAGAGAAACAAGATTTACTAAAATATAGAAACTTGTCCAGTGAGGTGATCAGAAATTGCATCAAATAAGTTAATAAGTTCACCCTATTTGTCCTGAAGGAGTGTAACGCAGATTTCCAGGATGTGGATCAGCATGCAATAAGCCAGTCTCAATGAGTTGAACTAATGATGCCTCCACCCCCTTGTTAACCTAGAGAATTATTAAAGCAACGGATTGATTGGCATTTTGAATGCAGCAGAAAAAAGTAAATTAAGTATTTATGTTAAGATTAAATGCCAAAAACATGCATAAAGCATAGCGGCAATATTAAAGCTGGATGTCCTTCATGTTGTAACCTTCTCAAGAAGGAATAATGATATAAAAAATCAAAAACCATCCTCATGGGATTAAGGTGCTGATATTAGTAATGATAATGGGGGTCATCATTGAATACTATGCTGATACGATGATATATGGACCTTTTATTCCGGGGGGGGCAAGAGTTTGAGTTTCTAGAGCCACTTCTGTTAAAATATTTCAATCAATCGGGGATTATTGATGAACTTAATAGGATTAAAATGTCTCAACTTGTAAAAAGTTATAAAAAAAAAGAAGAGGATTTTCAACTCACTAGATCGAGCAAACGTCGTTTGGCATCCTTTTGCAGTTGATCCGAACATGCTGAATGATGACCAACAGGTTCCTTTGAAGATATTGATATTAAATTAGTTGGACTTTCACCAACCATCCATTCCATGGTTAAAACTCTCTTTCTACTAAGATGTGGTAAAACTTTTGGCACACAAATGAAGGAAAATCGAGCATGTTTCTCCTGCATGCATATTCATTTAGAAAAAAGAAGCAGATTAAAAACAGCTTTGGTTTTAAATGCACCGTCAACTACTCAAAGAAAGAATTTGTCATCTAGTTATATGCTATTTCATTTCTGTAGGGGTATGGATCTATAGCTTTTTTTGTTCTTATTTCCAGATACAAAGAATATGATTGGGGTGATGTGTCTTGGGCAAGCATGGTTTAATAAATATAAAAAAAGGGAAGCTAAGATACCATGAATTCTAAAGCATTTGCAGCCTCCAATGTGTAATCTAATTCCCCAACTAAAGCTTTCCCAAGTTCATCAGCATAAATGCGAGGATCACTTTTCCTTCTTGCTACCTTTTGCAAAATACCCAGCTAAAAACCACGGTGCCACAAAGTTAAGAAAGTTGGCTTATGAATATTGTAGATTCAATAAGATTTGGGCACATACCCCAAGGCGTAAAATGTGTACATCACGAACAACCACATGGCGTAGACCAGGGCGTTGTACTTTCACGGCAACATTAAGACCATCAAGTGTGTTTCCTCGATAGACCTGAACATACAGGAAAAAAAGGCTAACACGTAAGGAGTAAACATACCATGATTGAAAAATATAGGAAGCTCTCAAAATCAGAAAGTTTTAATAGTGCTTTATTCATCTCTACAAATGTATGCAACCTGACCAAATGAAGCTGCGGCAACAGGCTCCTCAGAGACGTAGCTAAATAATTGTTCTATCGGAGATCCTAATTCTTCCTCAATAATTTTCATAGCTGTATCCCTTGGAAAAGGAGGGATTTGATCATGCAGTGAGGACAATGCCTGCAATCATTGACTTAAACAAAAAATGAAACTACAACATGATCTAACAGAGACATATTAGATGGTTAATTACAATAAAACATGAAGTCATAGGTCAGACGCAAATGAAATATAAGAAAGAGCGAGGAACTACTATGAAAATGTACACATGCAGGCAATGTAGCAGACTAGTATATACTAGCCTAGTAACCTCTATTCATTAGTGGGAACAGTTCAACTTCATATTTGCCGGTACACAATGTTGACCATTAATATACAGAGTATTATTTATCCATTAGCAAAAAAATTATAGAAAGTTGATATACTGATAATATACATTGACACACACTAAGTACAAAAATGCAATCAAAGTAACTACTATGAAAACGCACACATGTAGACAATGCAGTACACCAGTATATACTAACCTCTATTCGTTAGGGAAGTTTGACTTCATATTTGCCAACACACAACATTGACCATTAATATACATTTATACAGAGTATTATTTATCTATTAGCAAAAAACTACAGAAAGATGATAAATTGATAATATAAATTGACACGCACTTAGTACAAAAGTACAGTCAAAGTAAGATATGTTTCTCTAAACTGAAAAAGAACAGAGAATGTAGTTTTTTTCAATATTTTCCTTCTGCTCATTCCAAAATAAGGTCCTTGTTTCTTATACGAGGAGAATTGTGTGATTCATCTCATTTCTCTCTCCTCTAAATACAACTCAAGCACCCGATTTTATTTTGGGAGAAAGACTAAAGTATGACTAAAACATTGAAAATATACCATAATAGGACTTTCATGTTTTTATTCCCGAAATAGGACTTAAAATGCATTCACATTATCAAACATGGTCATGTACATTACCAAAAAGTATAGTAATGTGCACATGTACAGTGCCACATTACAACCACATTACCACCGTGTGAAGTCCTATTTCGGGGAAAAAACATGAAGTCCTATTTTGGTATTTTTCTCTATGTTTTAGTCCTATTTATGGTGATTTCTATTTTATTTTCTCAATAAATGTGTCATAAACTCAAATCACACCAATAACCTTATTTTGGGAGGGGGAAGTACTTCTATGATGTTGCTAATAAGATGCAATATTAATGTATTACACACACCATGTGTGCCACTATTTTTTTGCTTTATGTTTTTCTCTATTCACTATTTTCATCTCATCTTTAGTAACATTTGTGTAACTCGCATTCATTCTTACTTCTTACTTTTTAACATCAATATCAACGGTGCAAATTCACTTTTCTTAATTTGTGTGCTACTACCCCATGTCCCAAAAACAGCTAGAGTAGACAGAGTGTGTGTTCATGCATGTGCGTAGGTATGAGTGTATGTATATACGCTATGTTGGATGGATTAATTTTATTGTAAACTAAAAAGCACTGAAAACAGGTGTGCTTATTAAAATCAGCATGAATTGTGATGATCACATAAGGAACTGCAGAATTCATTGAGGGAAATAATATAAAGGCCATTTATGTTTTATTCTTACCAACCTTTGAAAATTCAGTACCAATAATATCTGGTCTTGTGGAGAGAGACTGACCAACTGCAAAACAAGAAAGATAAACCAAGAATGTGGTATTTATAGACGGCTTGAAAAAACATAAATATTTGTTCAATCTGCGAGCAATAAAAGAAATCATGGAAATTTAAAAAAAATATAATAGCACTTCCATTTCCTTAACTCATAAGATCTATTATCTTACTTTTTATAAAAGTGGGGCCCAATCTTAGCAATGTCTCCTTTAATACACTTCCAAATATGAACTGTGAAGTTTCCCTATCAACTTCCTTATTTACAGTGGGAAGAATCCCATAGATCTGAAATATGATCGCGGTAGATGCAAAGGCAACAAATACCTGCCAAAATAAAATGGCAAGCAAAAGGAACAGCTTAGTAAACAGCCATTTTAAGTTATCAACAGATTGCTTTGAAATCTATTCACTATGTTGTCCCCTTACAGTTATAACATGGATAATGGATTCTATGGTCCAACAACAAAACTACCGAAGTACATGATACTTTCCAGCATCAAAAGACTGGCAGACAAACATCTATTATGGACTTGCTTGCCTCTTCCAAAACATTCCACCCTCCCCCCTATGTTTGATTGTGATTATTCATGCTTATAGAGGCTTGGCACTGAATTGATAGTGAAGAGTCCAACATCGAAATATTAGCCGGTTGAGTGACCCTTTAGTTTAACTAGTGTGCATTATAGCCGGTTGAGTGACCCAACTCCAGTATAATATCAGAGAGATGACAAAAGTTAAAACTTATAATTCTGTCAGAGAGACATTTTGGCTACCTCGAGAAGACGGAAAGCCACAATGTGAGGCCTCAAATTGAAATAGTCAGCAACTTCCTGAGGATCATAGTTTTCAGGAAGCGGTCTGGTCCATAGCTTTGAGAGACAGTGGAAATAGTTGAAGTATGCCTTCAGTGCTTTGAGATCAGCCACAAACAAATCCAATCCAGAAAGTTCTGTCAACATTGTCAATGCTAAAATTTCAACATACAATAACAAAACATGACAGGTGTGAACCACTCATGAATGACTGACCTTCCTTAAACTACTACAGACTCTCCCTTTCTTTATTTTGATTAGCCCTACCACTCAATTTACACCCGTGATTGCCATTGCTAACAATTTTTGTATTAAAACGCACACAAACAGGGCAAAATCAAACATGATATGAACTGTGCGAGTTCAATTAACATCAACAGACAGATTTTACAGCATTGCAGCACGGATAAGCGAACCTGGGTACCAAGGCTGAGGCCACTGATTAGGGCTTCGAAGCTCAGCTGAAGAAGGCTCCTGGTTCTCGATAGTCCGTAGCCAAACCAAATCGCTAACGGATTTCGAGAGATTCGGAAGTCTAAAAGCCTGGTTGGCCCATCGAAGGCCTTTCTGTAAAAACTCAGAATCCTTGCGAATCACCTTCTGCTTCTGGACAGCCTTGCTCTTGTTCTTCTTCTTCTTCACTGTGGTGAAAGGGGCGGCGGCCTTGGCGGAGCAGAGAACGGAGGTGGAAGCGGCTAAAGGCGTGGCCGGGAAAGCCATTTCTGTCGCCTCGTCAATAACGGACGTTATTCGAGTAGGTGCTCTGCATTAACAATCTTTCTGTATGGCCGGCAAAGGTCGTCCTGTTGGAATGGAAGGTGTCCAGCTTGAAAAGATAACATTAAGGTTATCTCAACTTTATTTTTAAGAATAAATTCCATAATTGGTATAATGGAGGGTTTCCCTATTTAGTCCTTTATTATCAAATATTATTCCAGTGGTCCTTCTTTTGTGGGTATCTTTCCACAAATAGTCCTTTTTTGATCTTCTATCATGTTGGTGTTAATTTGAGGGCTAAAAGTGTGATTTTACAATGATAATATATCTTTTTTGTCATACACAATTCCAAAGGTTGTTCCGTTTCCATCGTTTGTGAATTACATTCGCTTTCTACTACAACCATAGACTACAAATGTGGTCTTTCGTCGGAATCCTAGCTCACAATCATAGTCATTATTTTTGTGTTATCCGCTTAACCAATATCAGAATACGTCACTAAACATAAGGTTGATGTCAAATTATACTTTTAGCCTTTAAATTAATATCAACATGGTAGACGATCAAAAAAAGATCATTTGTGGAAAGGCACCCTTAAAAAAAGGACTAAATATAGAAACCCCCTGTTATAAAGTACTAATTATGGAATTTACTCTATTTTTAATGTCTTTAAAATTAATTTATATAATTAAATTTTATTCAAAATCCTAACGTGAATATGTTATTTTCATATAAAACATCTTGAGAAAACCATCTAAATATGAGTAAAACATATGTTATAAGGAGTATTTTTACAATAAGAGTTCAAACTAAAAATTTTCTAAATAAGAGTAATTAATTAAATTTTGTTTTTCATTTAAACATATCACTCAAACTACTCGTATCTATTTTCGATCGATTATCCTAGATCAATTCCAATCGATCTCCCACTCCTCTCTCCTCACTAGATTAATTCCAATTGGGATCGCCACCAAATCGCACCCACCACACTTAGGGGCTGTTTGGCAACTTCTGAATAGGCAAGTGCTGAACCAGTAAGAGGTCTGAACCATTAAGTGCTGAACCAGTAAG
Organism: Cuscuta australis; assembly: GCA_003260385.1. Classification (NCBI taxonomy): domain Eukaryota; kingdom Viridiplantae; phylum Streptophyta; class Magnoliopsida; order Solanales; family Convolvulaceae; genus Cuscuta; species Cuscuta australis. Next base: position 334,931 of record NQVE01000152.1, on the reverse strand, counting down.
ATGTCTGAACCATTAAGAGTTAGTATATTGCTTAACTATTTAGAGGCAAATGTCTGATCAATTTAGATAAGAGGTCTTAACCATTCAGACTCTGTATAATACTTAACCATTCAGAGGCAAATCTTTTAACCATTCAGACATCTGAACCATTAAGAGGCTGAAACAAACAGTCTGAACCATTAAGTGCTGAACCATTCAGACATCTGAACCATTAAGAGGCTGAAACAAACAGCCCCTTAGTCGCATGCTGCCACCCTACATCTTGAGGAATTTGGATATACTCCCTCCGTCCCATAAAACTTTTCTCCTTTCTTTTTTCATCCGTCCCATAAAACACTTCTCATTTCTATTAAAAAGTCACTTTTACCCCTTACTTTTTCATACCCTACATATCACATCATACCTTTTTACTAATAATCTACCCATCAAATCCTACTTTTACCCATCACATCAAAGGACATTTTTGGAAATTCAATACCAAAATACACTCCCTTAAATCTCTTTAAAAAGCAAAACATCTCATGTTTCATGGGACGGAGGGAGTAGTTTTCATCAATTGAGCTCCTTGTTCGTTCTCTTCCAAAACCAGCATGATCCTCACTTTGTTCCGTGATCATATCTGAAATTATTACTTAGATGAACCTCGCAATCGCTTCAAGGGGTGATTGGTGTGATTTGTCAATTTTGGTTATTAATTAGGTGATTCTAATTTGCTTCTACGGAAAGATAGAAAATTTTAGCATTATATTAGCATTTATCGGTGTTGGTACTGTGATGTCACTGTATGTTAGCAACCTACATTGTTTTTAGCATTTTACTTTGCATTTTACATTATACATTATCATATTTGTCATTACGAATAACCATTTTAAACATTATATTTGCATTTTTAACAGTTATTGTGGTGGCACCACATGCCATGTGATCGTGAAAGTGGTAGACTGTGGCACTGTCGGGGTGGCGACAAAGCACGGCAACAACGGCGTAAAAAACAAATGTGATTGAAGTGGCGGCATGGGCGGTGTTGTCGGCGGCATCACTAGTGGCGGTTGGAGAGCCGATGTCGACGGTGAATAGGGCAGTGCATCGCCGGCATCGTCGGTGACGCCATCGTCGGCACCGACTGGAGTGCTACCATCACTGGCAGTTGTATGGCACATTTGAGTAACACTATAGTCAATTAAAAATTTGTAAATGTTACTTTGTATAATATAATTTCTATTTTGGATATTTATTTCTACTCCTATCTTGGTATATAAGTATATTGTTAATGTTTTACTTCCATTTTGTTCATTAACTCTTAGATTAATGAAGTTAATTACTCTTATTTAGGATCTGTTTGGTAATAGTATTAAAGATTAGCGTTAGCGTTTGAAATGACTATCTAGGAGCAGCGTTTAGCGTTAGCGTTTTCAAAATAATCTGCATCGTTAAAATTTTATACAAAATGCTAACACTAATCTATAACCCTATTCCCAAAGAGACTCTTAGAGGAGTTAAACTTTCAACTCTTTTTTTGATAATATGAGGTATGTTTTACACCCAATATGGTTCTTACTCTTAGAAGAGTAGAAGGTGTGAAGTACTCCCTCCGTTTCTTAAAACGGTTCCTGTTTTGACTTTGGAGAAAAATAAGGAAAATGTAATTTTAGTTGACTTTTCAATTTTGTCCATAATGTGATGGGAAAAAGTAAGATGTGATAGTTTAGTTATTAGTGAAAAAGTATAATGTGATAGGTAGCGGTAAAAGTGGTTTTTTAGTAGAAAAAGTAAGTGTTTTAAGAAAAACAAAAAAAATGAAAGAGGAAGGGTTTTAAGAAACGGAGGGAGTAGTATATACACAGTGATAAGTATTAAAAACTAGATGGAAAAATTTAAAAAATAAATTAAAATACTTTAATTGACTAAAAAGTCTAAACTTCCTCTCTTCATATTATTGATTACAATCGATACTTAACCCACAATCTCGTTTGGATCGACATCCGGTCCAATCTTCAAAAGCCCGCCACGTAGATTTGAACAATGGCATGGGAGTGAACCTGAGCCACAAAATCCGGCTCCGATCTAAAAATCCCTTGCAATTCCACGTGGCCCAATCACACAAGATGATCTATCATCCTCCCCGTTGAATATACTCCGTTATCTATTCATCGTCGTCTATGTTTCCTTTCTTTCTTTCTCTTTTTTCTATCTCCTCTTCCCACCGCTCAAAACACAATTACTGTAATTCTAAGAAGACCTAAACAAACAAACAATAAAAATGGCTTCCAAAGCAATGATGACGAGCTGCGGCGTTGCGCCACTCTGCTCCTCCTCGCTCCTCTCTTCTTCCAAGCCCAAATTCTTCCTCGCCGCCGCGCCCTTTCCCGGCGCCGCCGCTAATGTAACCACCTCCGCCGTCAAGGCCACCATGTCATCCTCCGACTGGATGCCCGGCCAGCCCCGCCCTCCCCACCTCGACGGTTCTGCTCCCGGGTGATTATATACGAACTTCCCATATCTGTTGCTTCCCTGACCTATTTGGGTTTATCATTAACCAAACTTATTGCTTCTTCATCCCCAAATTTTAAATTATGGTTTGATTTTAGGGATTTTAAGATCCATTTTAGGGATTTGAAGAATATAAGATCCATTTGCAAACATTGTATTGTTAGAGCATTTTAGTGGGACACCTAACACATTTTGTATCTTCAATGGTCTCTACAATGTCACAACACTTAAGTAACTCTACATATAAACATTTTACATATGCTTTAATGGTAAATTCAAGCAATTCACAACTCCATAGCATTATATCATTCAAAAATATTTTGATAATATTGTTAACACCAAAAGTTGTCTGTGTGGAAGGAAGTGTATGTAAGTTTTTGTGCTTGTATGTGTTTGCCTTTGGTTCGTAATAGCTATTCCATAACGTCGAAACTCAACTCTAATGTGGATTAAATAACGTCTTTTACATAGTGAGATTTGGAAATTGCAGAGACTTTGGTTTCGACCCACTTGGTTTGGGGGAAGTGCCACAACTCGAGAGATACAAAGAATCTGAACTAATCCATTGCAGATGGGCTATGCTTGCCGTGGTACGTCATTGATTAGCCATTTCTATGTTAAATGGCGATAAGATATTTAAATCAAACTAAAAATAGATTGAATCCAATCAATTATCTAGTTCAACAGACTGTATGTTGGTTGGTTTGGACAGCCAGGAATTTTGATCCCGGAGGCAATGGGGTTGGGGAATTGGGTAAAGGCACAAGAGTGGGCAGCAATTCCAGGAGGGCAGGGGAGCTATTTGGGACAACCCGTCCCCTGGGGCACCCTCCCCACCATCTTTGCCATCGAACTTCTTGCCATTGCATTCGTAGAGCACCAGAGAAGCATGGAGAAAGATGTGGAGAAGAAGAAGTACCCCGGGGGAGCTTTTGATCCCCTGGGCTACTCCAAGCAGGATCCTGCTAAGTTCCATGAGCTCAAAGTCAAGGAGATCAAGAATGGTGAGCCATATTATTCTAAGTTTCCATATTGGGAGGAATCTTCATTATTTAACAAGGTCAATTATTATCAAACTGTATCGTCTTAGAACTCACATAAGATATTATCAAATTTTTGAATGTGAGACGTGCAGGACGGCTAGCATTGTTGGCGTTCGTGGGGATATGCGTTCAGCAGTCGGCGTACCCGGGAACAGGGCCGCTGGAGAACTTGGCAGCCCATTTGGCAGACCCATGGCACACCAACATTGGAGACGTCATCATCCCCCCTTCTCTTTTCCATTGAAAAATGAAAGAAAGAACTAAAGAAAGAAAAAATTGCCTGGATTCTTGTAATTACACTACTACTTAATTCATAACTCCCAGGCTTGGTTCTTTGCATAATTCTCTTGTCGATTGGAGTTCCTATGCCCCAAAAAAACGTACAAAAATTATCACAATTTTTTTTTAAATTTTTTTTATTTCCTAAATATCCTCAAATAAGTAAAGAATAAGGATCGGTTGGTGAGTCGTCCTGGATGGTTTATATGAGATCTTCAAATGGCACACATCCCCTTTAATCCCTTTATTGATCAACTCGCCCATATGGCCATATCCTTCTTTACTAAGACACTTAATTGCCTTAGCGCCGTTTTCGTATTTATTGTTCAAACTGGGCACCCGTAATCCACATGCTCTCTAGTTTGAGGGGGGTATGACGAAGATCTTCCAAAGTGTTCTACTAATGTTATTTTGGTTCCTACCTTATCTCGACTTTAATATTTGTGGTAGGATCAGAAGTTTGAAAAGACTCGGTTTCTTTCATTTTATACAGTGTATTTTGTTTTAATTTCTCTCTATATAAATAACATGTGGATTTTATAATTAACCAGCAGAACTTTTGAAAATATCCAAATACAAAGTACTCCCTCCGTCCTAAAACTTTCTTCCCGTTGCGCAAAACGAAGAAAAATCCCAAGTTTTTTCAATCTATTTTATTTAAATATTGGCATAGAAATAAAAAAAATAAAACATACATATTTAAAAACTACATCAAAAGTTCAACAAAACAAGTGGTGACAAGAATATTTTATTTTATCATATAGGCCATGAAAAAACACAAATAAATATAAATTCCCGTGAAGTTGGAATAGTGCTCTGGGAAGAAAGTTTTAGGACGGGGGAGTATTATTCTACTCTTTTTAAAAAGTTAAACCTAAGTGTTGAAAGTATTGTGAATCGAGTCCATAGTAATATGACAAATTCTATGGTGGACCTAACGTCCACCATGAACCTACATATGAGCATAATAAGCATATTTTTACTACTTAAATAAGCATTTAAATTTTTTAAATAATTTTTTATGTGAGAAGATCCAGAAAAATAATATGCACCGATGTGCACTAAAGAAGAACTCTAGCTAGTAACATAATTAATACGGTAAATTACATGTAGAGGCACGCAATGGTGTAGCCATCCATCCATTCATAGCTCCTCTAATCATTGAAGAATACAAAATGTCTAGAGATAGCTCATGTTCTCTTGAACTTATATTATTTATTACATTTTTGTAATTAGAATCAGTTCAATCCATATCATATCTTGCTAGATCAGATCTGAAATAACTTTAAATATAACTATATTTAAATTAGATCATAATCTATTCCAATGAGATTAGAACTATTTATATGAGGTGACACATATTGGCTGAAATCACAAAGCTAGAGGAATTGAACTCATCATATATATTATGATCTATATATATATATATATCTATATATATATATATATATATATATATATATATATATATATATATATATATATATATATTGTGAAACCGAATATATCTATGTGTATATGGACCATGCATGTGTGATATATACATAGCTAGTATATATAGATAGATAGATAGATCTCTCTCAGATATATATGATACATACATATCATATGCCTCCAAGACAATGAGGACATACCTTTTTTATGACAATTGTTTTGTTGTGGTTTGTTTCCTTGCGCCAAACCAATATTCCCTTTCATTCCCATGTTTCTTTCCACATTGTTTTTGAACCACATTTTTTTAATTTTTGTCTTTATTAGAGTCTAAAATTGAAAAGAAATCTAACAAATTTATAAACTCTTGATTAAACTGGTTATTTAATTGATTGAGTCCAATTTTTTAATATGATTTAATCCAATTCATCTTATGATGATCCATGCCACATTCGTTTCAAAATTGATAACTAGCTAGAATAGTCTACACTGAAGTGATAACAATTGAAGTTTGGAATCTGGTAATAAGAATTAATACTAGCTAGTAGATTAAAAAGAGTGTTACCTTCTTTTTTTTTCTTCGTTTCGTTTGACTCTTTTTGGTGAATATATTTTTAAGTTTGATTTTTAAGTTTGATAATAATATTTGTAAATGCATGTCTCTATGGTTCCTATGACATTGGAAATCAATGTCATAGGATGACTCGGGGTGCTCCGATGCCCCGTTCGTAAAATTGACGGTTTCTACCCTTCTTAACTTTCGGTAATCCCCCATCCTGCACCGACCCGAACACACCCCAAAGTAAAAATTAACTTGGGGGTACAATTGAAAGGGTGAGGGTTTTACTGGAGTAGTTAGTGGGGTTAGAAACCGTCAATTTTATGAATGAGACACCGGTGCACTCTCGGGTCATCTTATGACAATGATTCCAATGTCACGTGAACCGGCCCGTATTAATTGTTACGGGGTATATACCGGAGAAATTTACCTAAATAGGACTAAAACATAATGACTTTCCCAATATAGGACCATATCTTTTTATTTCCCAATGTAGGACCTTTGGTCATTATAAAGTAGTCATTATTCAAGTAAATGTTCATCATTACTGGACATTATTCTTCCCACTAGGTCATTATTAAGTCCTACTTAGGGAATAAAAAAGTTTAAGTCCTACATTAGGAAAGTCATTATGTTTTAGTCCTATTTAGTGCAAATTTCATTCTCCGTATGGGCTTGAGTTCAATGATTGTAATGAAAAATGCAATTTTCGCCAAATAAAATTTGCTCCACTATTCTCACATACTCTGTCATATACGGACGGAGTATGATCGAATTGTAAAGATACTCCGTATAACTTTATTTGTAAGATCATATATACTCCGTATATATTTGTGACTTTCTGTTTTAAAAATGACAAAAAATTAGGGACATTCCGTAAGATTATATCTAAAAGTTTTTGAAAAAAATATGCATGTATACAAAATAAATGTTCATATTCATAATTTATTCTGATCTATTTTTGAAGTATTACAGAGTACAAAATAAAATATAATGATGAAAGAATAAAATGTACTCTGTATTTTATTTTGGGTAAAGTACTTACAAGGTCTTTATATTTTTTAAAACTGCTTTTCAAGTCTCTGAATTATTTTAACTGCTTACAAGGTCCCTGTATTTTTTTAAGAAATGTTTCACAGGTTCTTAAATTATTTTTTATATTTATTCAATCCCTTTTCTTTTTAACAGGTGCTTTAGTGGTCCTTTTGGTGGCTTTTTCAGGCCAAATCTCCTAAAATTGTTGTAAGAATTGACGTTATATCATAAGTTTTCGAATAACTTGTGTGTGTTGCTGAAACAATTTCCGCACACTTGATCTAAAAAATGTCACTCAAGGGACCACTAACACACCAGAAAGAAAGTATATGGACCTTGTAGGAACTAAAAATAATTTAGAAACCTATATAGAGTACTTTCAAATTAAAAATATATAAGAATCTAGTAAGCACTTAAATTAAATCAAAGACTTGAAAAATATTTTTTTTAAAAAATATAGAAACTTTGTAAACATTTTACCCTTTTATTTTTTTTATTAATCAATGCATTGCAAAATTATAATGATGAAAGAATAAAAGGAGATATGTTGGATTTGAAATGCACCAATGATGATGTGTGGCGAAAGGGACTTTGATTCTACATTAAAGTACTACATTTGACCAGCAAGACCATGTTGCCTTTGAACAACTTTATAATTATTTCCTCCCTCCCATGTTCAAATTAACTCTCCTTTTTTCTTCTTTCTAGGCTCCAAGTAATGAGTCCTATGAGCCTGTAACATCTTTCTTTCATGTTAAAAATGAGGCACACCTAATTTGATTGAGGTTTTGATTTTGAAATTAACAATAAGGCAAGAAGTTACATTACTATACATATAACGTCCCTCACTTATAAACACTCTCGTGGATACATTTGAGCTAGATCTCGAGATGCAGTTGCTCGTTGGTACGTCCCGTATCACCATGCAAAGATATCGGACATTGACAGAATACAAATTTTATATTTTATTTTCTTGTAATTCTAACCAATCAAAATTTAACACATCTGCACGACATCTCGTCCCTCTTGGTATACTAGGTAGCCTAATAATGGGGTTTAGTGGGGAATCTTGTTAGGGTTTAGACTTAGTTGCATAAAAAAACATGGAAGTAGACAAGAAAAAAGACAAGTCTGAAAAGAAAAAAAGAAAGAAAAGGGAAGCATGGAAGTGGAAAGAGAGAGAGGGGTAATAATTGAAAAAGAAAAGAATGCTAAATTAGCGTTTACTTTTATTCTGGCGCATTTGTTTATTGACATGAAAACAGAAAGAAAGAAAGAAAGAGAAGGTGGGAATCCATGTCGGCCAAACACTCCCCGACAAACGAGGCTCAGATATGCTAATTAGCTCTACCCTTAAAAAAGAAGATCATATCATATATTTTAAAAAAAAATATAAAGGGACCTTAGTTTTAATGTTTTATGGGAAAGTGAAATCGCTCACTCCGGGCGCCCCTCACTCCCGACCCGACGGGAATGTGAGAGGAGGTAAACCACGGTGACCCAATCAACAACACTTAGCTAGACCATATTTTAGTGTGCACCAGAGACTCCCCCCATTTTTCAGAGGCGATCGCCCCCACAACAGTCGCTGCCTATGGTACCGGTTCTGGTTTTGGTTTTGGTGCGATTTTACTTTAGCTCTCGAGTACGACAAAGTCTGCGTGCATACGTTGTTAACCCCGAATCATGCGTTTGTCGGGAAAGAATACTCGGTATACAGTGACCTTCGTCATTCGTCTACTGATTTACGTAAAGAAAAAATGTGAACAAACTCTTTTAAAAAGGAGTTGAAATTGGGACCACTAGTTCCGATCCGAAAATGTAAGTACTCGTAGAATCACGGGCTTCAATTCAGACCCGAATGCCAGTAATGTTTCGATTCAGACCGGACTCGATCTCTACATGCGAACGCTGTCGATCACTTGTATGTGAGAACAAATTCATAGACAACTAATAATCACCTATGAGAGAGATAGAGATACTAGTATGGTTCAACCCCATCCCCACCCTAGCTAAGGACCCCTCCCCACCCTATGCCCATTTCCTCCCTTTATATGTGTCCTCTTCCCTTGCAATGCACAACTAAACCAACCCTACAAGTTACCCTTCTCTCTCTCTCTCTCTCTCTCTATTTTTCTCCTCTCCTCTACTTTGTGCTCAATTCTACAAGTAAGATATATATATGATCCTTCTTAATTAGCTTACTTAGGGAAGACGATGAATTATATGTGTGGGTGTATGTATATGTATATATATAGATACACATGCATTATATTGGAGAAACACATATGTACGTATGCGTACATAATATGCCTGGCTCCCTGTATGCCATTTGCCGAGCTCATCAAGATTTTGATGACCCTCCTTGAATGGCGTATGAGGAGCCAAGCATATTCCCGGCCACCTCGTGTATATACATGTGTTAGTCTTTTTAAGATGGATCAAATTTTTTTTTAATATCAACGTTACGTTTGTTTAATTTTTACAGTATAGTACTCCGTAGTATTTATTACGGAATACTCGTTATTAGTTACTCTGTATTAAATTATACTCCTTAACTCTTAATTCATTTATTTTTGTGCGAATAAAAGTTTATTGGGAGAAATTAATTTGGAGTCAGGGTTTAACTAATTTGTTCTATTGCCTCCATACACAATCTCTGCTGTTCAACAGTCAGGTAAGTTATACTGGTAGCTCAATTAATCTCCAAATTAAATTAAACCTCTCTTTTCTAATTTATTACTCACTCTGTTCTATAGAACATTTTACACTTTTTTGGTTAAATTTAGACTACAAATTGTAAAAAAAAACTATTTAATTATAATAAAAATTTGATAAAATTAGTTAATTTTAAAATATAAATTTTTAAAACATTTATTTATTTAAAACCATCTTTAATATATGGTCAGAATGTTTAGCAATTTAACTGAAAAAACAAACGGTAAGCTAAGAAATTTTAGGAGATGAAGGTAGTATTCTTTAAGGGCATGTTTGGGGGGGTTTTTTTGGATGTGAGGAGGAAGATAAATAGGTATTATTATCTTATAAATATGAATGATTTATGATTTATGATTATCCTAATTCCATCCAAAAATAACTTCTTTACTTTTGAGAAAAGTATAATGGGATTGAAGTAAGAGTATAATTTGGTGTTAGACTGTTCGCTTCTAGTTTTGCCGTTATTTTCTTAAATGCTACAATAAGATGTGATTGGTAGATAAATAATACTCCGTAATAAATGTGATATACTTATTCTATTTTAGTGTATTTATCAAGTTTGATTTTTTTGAATCAGAGTGAGTGAACATTTAGTTTCAATTTAAAAAAATGTACTAACATATATTAGCTAGTATGGAAAAAAAATGTTTTTATTTGATGATTTGTCTAGTTGAGAATTTTCATAATTTTATAATAATATGCAGTGCAGACTGAAAGTAACTGAAACTCAAAGTTTGTCTAATTTAATTAAAGAAGTCAAATTAAACAGAAGGCGTGTATATGTCTAATTATATATTCAGCTTTAATTTCTTTGATTTAATGATTGAATACATATTTATATTTTTTCTATTTTTAACAATGTTCAAACTTAAGAACTTTAATTTGTATAGTAAGGCAATGAATGAAGGCGTGTATATGTGTGTGTGTACAAAATAACGTAGTACAAAAAAAGTGTGACAAAATAGATGCGTGTGGTATAGGAATTGGATCATATTTTTCAACACACCCATCACTTGTGTATCACATTCTCATCATGTAATTAAATCACATTTTTTGTCCACATAATTATTTGTTTTCTCCTGCCGAATTAATAATATCATTTTCACATGATTCTTGCAAAACGAATTTACTTTTCGTTTCAATAGTTTTTAGTTTGGTCTGGCCAGCTGAGTTCAATGTTTTTTTAGTGGTGAAAATTATTCCTTTTCCTCCTTTTAATTGATTTTCTTGATATATTAAAAAATAAATGAATATAGACAAAATATACGTGCATTATTGTATTCTTAAAAAAAATTGGAAATAAACTTTTAATATTTTTGTATTTTAGTATGATTGAAAATGAATTGAAAAAAGTTTCTAAATTTGACTGAGAGATATAATTCTAATTCTCCGGTCAAATCCTCTTGGTACATGATGCACCCATTAGTCTACTGGGTTTTTATAGTGCAATCCTTGTCTCATAAAAAAAATTTCATTTTTTTTTCAAAATTAACAAGAAATATTTTCACTAAATAACACTAAAACTTAAGTCATTTCTCTAAATATCACTTAAAGTGTTTTATTCCCTAAATAGCACTTAATAATGTCCATAATGTCCTGTGATGGCGAATATTTACTTGAATAATGACTAATGCATAATGACTAAAAGTGCTACATTGGGAAGAAAAATACATGTGGTACTATTTAGGGAAAGTCATTATGTTTTAGTGTTATTTAAATAAATTTCTCAATTAACAATTCTACCATAAGATGAAAAAAAAAAAAAAGAAAAATAACAATGGTCACTTGAAACTTGGAATTTCCACGTACCAAGTAAAAATTTGTATAAAGTATACAAGTATCCAAACCAAGTTTTCAATTTCTAATAAATAGGAAATGTGTCAATATATTCATTTGACCTTTAGGAAGTCCAGGGCCCCTTCAATTCAAAATGCATGACACTACACTTAAAATATTTGAGGCCTCTTAAATTTGGGAAGTTCGGGCTCGTCGTCGCCCGCCCCAACCTCCCAAATATCATCCGTCTGTGAGAATAGGTTAAGAGGGTGTTTGGCAGTGCGCGGTTTTTAACAATTTAGCTTTTTGCTTTGAATGGAAATGATTTTATTCTGTTTGGCATGTCAGCTTCTGCTTTTCACCAATATTATTTTGTATATAGAACACCGTTTCGGAGAAGCATGTATGAGGTGCTTTTTCTTTCAGCTTTTGTAAAAATCACTTTATCAATAAGCTAATCACTCCCAAACACCATCTAATTTATAAAAGATGACCCATATTTCCGAGACCCCTCTCACACCCGGCCCGATCAAACGGTTATGGGATGAGTTAATTTAAACTTTACTCACAGATTGAAGGAAAAAACAGCAGATCACTCATTCTTTCAGAGACTATATGTTTATAAACATAGTCACCTCACGGTGCAATTTTCAATAATCGAACTTGAATCTACCTTTCTGACACTCTCTATGTATCTTTGTCAACCGCGGAGTGCCAACGGACGGGCGAGAATATATAGATTGATTTATAGTTAGAGGTGTGGCGAGGAAAAGAGGACGACAATGGGGCGCATCTTCTTCATCTTTACCAGCAGCGCAGCTTTATTGACTACTTTATTTTGAACACATGCATGTGATCACAATATGACTGACCACATGTATACACACATACTCGATATAATTTCTCCTGCTTTAAATGTTAATTAAATAAAAATTACTCCCTCCGTCCACCTAAGATCTTCCCGTTATGCGTTACGAGGCTTGACCGACTTTATTTTCAATTCAATTTAATTGATTATTGGAGTAAAATTTTAAAATAAAATTTATATAGTAATAAACTACATGAAAAATTCTACAAAAAACTAGAAATGACAAGACTATATTATTTTACGAAATGACTAGTAAAAATGAGCAAACAAAGTGAGTAAAGTTTGACCCTGTGAATATTGTCTGAGAAGATCTATGGTGGACAGAGGGAGTATAATTTTTATCCATATAAAAACAATTCTAGTGAGGAATATGTTTATTTTGTTGTGAGCTTTCAAATTAAAATTTATTCGATTTAATTAAAAAAATATGCTGAAAAAGAGAAATATTAAGTGTAAATATATGTATAATAGAAGTAGCTAGGGTTTCAATTCTATTCTATTGGCCTTGGTAATTAGGTTCCGTTGGGCATGGCATGATGAAGGTGCACATGGCCGGATTGTAGTATTCTACACAAAGCTAAGCAATGTCTTAATTATTACTACCTCCGTCCCATTTTAAATTACTTGTTTGCCTTTTTTCTTCGTCCCAAAATAAGTTGCATGTTAGTTAGTTTCGTAAACTTTTAAGAGTAAATACCTAAACTAACTCTAAAATAAGTCACTCTTCTCCACATTAGCTTCTCATTCATCATCATCCCTCCTGAAAAGTACTGACAATTTCTGAAAATCAACTCTACTTTTTATTTTCCTTAAATATGCCCAAAAATCAAAACGGGCGATTTAAAATAGGACGGAGGGAGTACCTCCCTTCCAAAGTATTTACTCTTTTCGTCCTTGAGTATTTGATCATTTTTAATTTTTTTGATCCAAATTGATAAATTTTGATTTCAAATTAAATAAAAATGATATTGAATATTGATACAAAATAGTTTAATAGATTTATTATATCAAATATTTTTGAAACATTATTTTATCTAATTAATATATAATACTCCCTCCGTTCTCAAAAACTCTTTCTCTTTCATTTTTGTTTACTTCCAACAAAACACTTCTACTTTCTATTAGAAAACCACTTTTACCCTTACATTTTCATACCCTACCTATCACATCATACTTTTTCTCTAATACTCAATCCACACATCTTACTTTTACCCATCACATCAAGAGCAAAATTGGAAGTCAAATATAATTTAACACTTCCTTATTTTTACACAAAGTCAAAATAGGAACACTTTTATAGGACAGAGGGAGTATGTATTTTATTTAATTATAGGTCAATGTTGAAAGCAGTTTACTGAAAATAGTCAAAACTGGACAAATATTCAGGGATGGAGGTAGCATTCAGTTTTGATTTTTCCCTGTCAATCTTTTTTAATCTTTGACCTATAATTAAATAAAATATATTGTATTTTAATTAGATAAAATAATATTTTAAAACTATTTTATACAATAAATTTGATAAAACTATTTTTATATCGATAGCTAATATCATTTTTATTTAATTTGAGGTTAAATTTTACGAATCTTGACCGAAAAAAGTCAAAAGTAAACAAATACCAAGAAACGGATGGGGTATTAATATATCCTCCCTAATATATTCTCAAAATGACTTACATGGAAACTAAAACAAGTTTAAATTCCAAGTTTTTAGATTTTTTTGAGTGAATTTATAAAACAGCCATTTCTAATAAAGTGTTTTCCTAAATTAATTCTCAATAAGTAATAATTACTCGCGTGATTATTTATAATTTAGATTTATTCCCTAAATGGTCATCAGCCAAAAATGTCTATTAAATACCTAGTTTCGCGCACCCACCTAGGCACTGGTTTGATGGATCCCATTTCTATACCGGTTCCTCTCCGTTACTCTTATCAAGATCAAGACCAAACGAGCGTATAGTCCTCCAGAACTGAAAGTCCCTCCAACCCAATCGATGTAAAATATGTGCCGCTTTCCTAATCAAAATTGACTACTTGCTTACCAGAATAGCCGGCTTCCCCTAAACGCTCAAAAGTAAAGAAGTTCGTCCGAGAAGGATCCCAGACCAAGTTAGACCTATACCCTAACGTCCGTTAGCTAAACTAAGGTGCGTAGTCGCGTATGTAGTTCAACGAGCGGTGGCCGAGGAGAGAATCTCCTTTTATTTTAGAGACTTTGTTCGGAATCGTCTAACTATGTGAAACTCATTTGAAACCAAATAAGTTTCTCATAACTATAAGTTTCACTATGTGAAATTTACTATCGCTGTATCAGATGTAAACGTATAGGGGTCTTTGGTATTTTTGATCATGTACACTTAAATAATGTTCTTAAAATACCTATTTATAATTAATGATTTTTTCAAACTCATAATATCGAAGTACATGTTTTCTCAAAATGGAATCCATGAGCATACCCGGGGTTGATCCGTTCCTCTAACACCACTTAATGTCAAAAGAATATTTTGATGACTTACTCATAATTAGATTATGGAAACGGTGGGGTTCACATGACATTGAAACCCCATGTCATGGGTAACCCAGGGGCGCTTCGGTGCCTCATTCGTAAAATTAACGGTTCCTACCCTCCAATTCTCCCGGTAAACCCCCCACCCTGCCTCGACACGAACACTTCCTCATCTCCTTCAATTGCACCCCACAAGTTGATTTTGGCTTTGGATGAAGTAACATTTTATACAGAGTATTTAAATTTATAGCATAACATCTCAAACACAAATAAAAATGAATTCTTTTTCATATGCAAAATTAGTTATCTTATATATTTATCTGGATGATCATTTAATTGAGTAATTTTTGTAATATTTTTTTGTTTCAATATTTTTTAACTTCCGACCTTTTTACAACTTCCCTCCAACATTCAAGTATAAAATTCCCAGAAAAAAGAACAAAGCCTTGTAAATTTTAATAAATTATATTCATTGATTCATTGACCAAATCTCTTAAATGCAAGTTGAAGTGTTGAACAACTGCATCATAATAACATCCATATGAAGAAAAATAAAATTAAAGGCTAAAAGGTGCAAGGGCTACTCAATTTCTTTGCAAATCTCGCTTCTCTCATAACTCATTGATGATGGCCATAAGGAACAAATTACCCAATGCAAGGTCATGTTCTATCCACCAAATTTGAATACTTGTAATTTAATTGGAATACGTTCTGATCTGATCTAATCTGAATGTAGTTATATTTAAAACTATTTCTCATTTAATTTGGTCTGAACTGAACTGATATGATTCCAAAAAGAAAAAGTAATACAGAATAAGTTAAAGAAAACATAATGTTACAAAGATTACACAATGTTTCTTATTCTTTTTTAAGGATAAATGGACTGTATTATACAAAGTAAACAAATTAAGGGCTAAGTCTATGTGTTGACTCGTTAATATGACGGGGCGTTAGTGCTCAAGTCACGCCCCCTTTGGCATTCGGCAAGCCACATGCACATAGCGTGACATGGTGTAATCTTTCTTGAGATACGACCATAAGTCTGGTTTTTTTGTTGAATTGATTCTTTGACATTGTATCGCAGTCATATTCACCAAGAGGTCACGATTTTGAAACTGAACACCACCAAGCCTTAAAAATTTAATGTTTCACGTGCAAGACTAAAAAAACCTCAACAACAACAACTCAGTATAATCTCACACTAACATATACATTCACCTCAATTAATCAAAATACTTCCCATATTCAAACTTCAGCAATAACATATACTCCCTCCGGTCCTAAAAGCAGGAGAATTATTGATTTTTAAGAGATTTAAGGAAAATGTATTTTGATATTGAATTTCAAAAAAAGTCCTTTGATGTGATGCATAAAAGTAGGATTTGATGGGTAGATTATTAGTAAAAAAATATGATGTGATAGGCATGATATGAAAAAGTAAGTGGTAAAGTGACTTTTTAATAGAAATAAGATGTATTTTTTGGGACGAATAAAAAAAAGGAGAAAGGTTTTCAGGGACGAAGAGAGTATATAATTTATTACTACACACACCCCTCGGGACGAAGAGACGACGGAGTACTCTATTTCAAAAATCTCCTAATTTCTATTGGAGTTTGATGATAACAAATTTTTAGGCAGGTTAATAAATACGAGTTTACATGTTTGAGTTTCATGATAGCAAATTTACAGGCAAGTTTAGTCATTCCAAACTTATGTTTCGCTCTAACTAATGTATATAATGTAAGGTGTGCACTAATTTCATTAGCCATTTTTATTAATTACCAACTCCTTACTAATTGGTTGGATATATCTAACCCACCAATTACCACATTATAATTAAGTTGAAAATAATATGAAAATATACTACATTATAATCCAATCAATAACACTAAAAAAAATTCATACTCTGTAATATACACCTTCTAGATATATACAAAGAAATAAATATGTGAAACAAGTTTCTTTTTTAAAAACAAAAGATGAAAGTAAAAAATGTATTTCGAGTCACAGAAATTACTCCATTTGTTTCATGAAATACTAACACTTTTAGTGTTTACTCTTCTCATAAAATATTTTACTTTCTGTTGGCCATTTGTGCATTAATTGTCCTATAGCGGAGGCTATATATGTGGGCGATTGTGTATGCTGAATGCACTATACGGCTATGACATGCTCTTCTTCTAACACCAATTGATTTTAGAAAAGTTGATAGCGTCTGAGATTTTAAACTTTTTATTAAAAAGTATTATTAATTTATTCATTACATTATATTATTAACCATTACATTAAGGGTAGAATTGAGAAGTCAACTACAAAATATATATACTTAAAATTTGCTAAAGTAAAAAAACAGAATTGGTTTTGAGGGAGTATAAAAAAGGAGCATACGTATATACCTCTGTAACATAATTCGTCTTAAAAAAATTAGAAGACGCTAATTTCTCGAACTTACAATTTAAGTGGACTTTCGACGCTCTAGGACGATTTAATGCATCTTAATGCTCGCATTATCAGTTTGTAATTCACGCACTGGCATTCAGGTGTGCCTAGCTTATTCGTTTCTTTTTTATAGAAAAAGAAAAGAAGTGAAAAATTTATTTTTAGTCGAATGAAAAAAAATCAAACTTTACATGGTGATACTTTACCTAATATGTTCTCATCCGCAGTAAAGATGTTCTTAGACTTAACATATATGTTAATTTTGATTATTTTAACCAAAGGGTAATTTACCTAAATAGGACTAAAACATAACGACTTTCTCAATATAGAATCATATGTTTTTATTTCTCAATGTATGACCATTGGTCATTATCTATTACTCATTATTCAACTAAATGTCCAGCATTACTTGGACATTATTCTTCTCACTAGTCATTATTAAGTCTTATTTAGGGAATAAAAAAGTTTAATTCTTACATTGAGAAATGATTTATGTTTTAATCCTATTCAGTGCAAATTTCACTTAACCAAATTAGACAAACATTGATTATCAAATAAATTAATAATGCATTAAAATCTAGTAATAAAATAGTTATTAGGAAAATAAATGTTAAAAAACATTTTTATAATCCACATAGGATAGACAATACAATTTTTGTTTAATTATTGATCAAGTTCATAATACTTACTAGTACATAATTATATACAAATATGAGTTTTGAAGCAAATATTTAAACATATACTTCTCCATCCCAAAAAGATCTTTCTGTTTCATTTTTTGCGCATCCTATACAACACTTATACACACATCTAAAATGAAAGATCTTTCTGTTTCATTTTTTGCGCATCCTATACAACACTTATACACACATCTAAAATGTCTAAAATTTACTACATTTCTCATTTATTGTGGGTAGAATTTATTTTGAAAGTTTTTTTTGCATTTGAAACGTGATAGAAGTGTTTTATGAGATGCGCAAAAAATGAAACAAGAACATCTTTTTGGGACGGAGGGAGTATATATATATATTCTATTTATCTAATTAATGCTATAAGATACACATGCACTTAAACTTTTTCAAGTTTGAGTGCTTTTGCGCGTCCTCGTCCACATTCACACTGGAATCCAGTCCACTTTCGCTCTATGTGATCTAAGTATATATGAAGTCTATGTTGTGAGCCGCTTGAGGCTTTAATGGATATTGGGTCTAAATAACAAGTGGCTCTGATTTTAGCCTAGACTTGGACACAAGTGGCAGTACCGATCCCATATTTAAAGTTGTTTCTGATCTAGTTTCTGAACTAATTCTAATATGAAAAAGTAATAAATAATAAAAATGAGTATAAGTTGAAGAGAATAAGGCCTTAATTTACTTCCTTCTAGGGGACTCCCTCGCCGATTCCGAAAGGACTCTCAGGAATGCCATTCATCATTTTTTTGTTGAAACTTTAGAGTAGTGAAATGTAAGCAATCCAAGCCCAAGTTCTTTGCTTAGTGTGAGATATGGATTTCAAGTCACCGCATATGAAATTTACAAGCAAAAGATACTCATTTTCATGTAAAAATGATTTTGAGTGTTTGACTTCGTTTTTGTAAGTAGCAATGGAGTCAATGTTATAAAAAAATCTTAGTTCAAGTTGGATATGAACAAACAAGTAAACGCAAACGGTAATATTTAGATTCAAGTTGAGGTTAAAATATTTTATAGTGGGTAACAATAGGCTCCGTGACAACAATGATGATGGATGATTGTACACAACACACAATTTTTATTCATTCATTTAAAATTAAAAATCAACTTATTTCTTTTTAAGATACTCAGTGTTCTTGCCCATATTTGACAAATTTTCATCTCAATTTATCTCTCTTTACTTGCCTCTTCTACCCTAATATTTGATATTTTTTTTCACTTATTTCCATCTTTTAGTGGTTACCCGTTCCAACTAGGTAAATACTACCCCGTCTCTAAAAAATTGTTATAGTTTGACTTTTTTGGTTAAACAGTGATACTTTTTTATCGTGAATTATAGAAAAATATATTTAGTAATAATATAAATTTAATAACATTGAATTTATTTTAAAATATAATTTTGAAATATCATATCTTTATAATATTTAATTATTTTAAACTATGGACAAAAAAGTCAAATATGATAATGGATGGAGGGAGTAATTTTACATCCACACCCTTGAAATACTCCGCCGCAACCCGCCACCCGCCCACCATCCATCCATGGGCAAACGTCACATCGGCCCCCGAACTTGTTACGGAAGCAAGTTTTCCGGGGAAAGAAGAAGACGAAGAGAAAAACTTATATATAGACGGCCTGACTCTATTGCTTATCTACAGTAGCTCTTCCTGAACTCGAAGGTACGATTTATGCTCTGTTTGTTTCAAATCTGGAGTTTTTTTTCTTATATGCAATGTTATTTGTTGGCACACATCTCTCTATCTGAGCGAGATCATATTCCTCCATCCGAAAATTGTTTAAGATGGATGGATTATGGATATTCTCTGAAGAAATGGAGAGCATTCTAAGTTATGCTTTGTATTGCCTATTCTCCCCTTTATCAACACAATATTTAAATCTCAATCTCCATTTCTAATTTTCATGTTAGAATATCAGTCTTCCTTGAATCATTGTCCTCTTGCTGCTATTTCTTCTGTTCGTCCCAGATGATTGAATGATGCAATGCATTTATGGACGAAGCCGGATTGGTATCCGGGCTTAGGCTCCATGAGAGACGAGACTTGGTCTCATGAGGAGTGGAAGAGATCACCAGAGTCTAGATTTTCGCAAGTGATGAAAAAGAAAAAGTAGGAATTGAGCATTTAATAGACTCCTTAAAAAGAAGTTATAAGCAAGATTTTTACTAAAACAATTATTTTAAAAAAGGCACTAAGCAAATGTAGAAAATCTTGAAGATATGAATAGGCTAATAAAAAACTGGCTGTAGAAATATCTTAATTGAAATCATTAGATATTGGGTTCGACTTGAATGTTGGCATGCACTTCTGTTCCTTTTTTTGAGTTGCCTTACATTTAAGAAATGAGGTTAAAATAGCAAACCAATCCTTGAAATAAGCTTGTCATTAACTGACGATGACTTGATGACAATACTGATTTGCTCCTTAGATTGTATATTTGATAATTCGCAATAATTTGTTGAGTATGGTAAGTGAACAATTCATTTCAAACAACCCAAAAAGAAAAAAAGTAGAAAAACTAAATCAGAAAGCACGGAGGTGTAAATTGTGTATTTGATAATTCACAATAATTTGTGGAGTATGGTAAGTGAACAGTTCATTCCAAAGTCCAAACAACCCAAAAAGAAAAAAAGTAGAAAACTAAATCAGAAAGCACAGAGTAATTATGACTTTGAGTTTTAGGGGTTCTTATTCTTGTCTTGTCATCGGCTGAAAAAATTTCTGGATCGGCCCCTCTATGTATGCATTTCCATGTGCTTACAGATACTTGTATGAACTCTATGAAGCATAACCAAGTTTTAATGTGTCTACCGGCACTCTTCTTTTGGTTGGTATTCGACTTCATGTTTTATTACCATAGGGTATTTAATTCCCTTTTTTTCATTTTTCAAATTTTGTAGAGGGAAGAAAGATAGTGGATGCTTTTTTGAGCAAATCTGTGTTTGAGGTTGCATAACCACATCACCAGTTATACTTTATCCACATCAATGTCATATGTTGGGTTCTCATTTTTTGGAAACATTCAATTCAAAAATTTAAATCATTTAGTGCCTGAACCTTTTGCTAGACTTTGTAATTCAAACATTAAACCTAAAGTTCAAAGGTCTCGGCATAATGTGGTGGTGATTAAAAGCCATCTGGTTCCTAGGCCCTTGGAAGGATTGCCGACGTTTCAGAAAGAGTTGAAGGCGCCAGTTCAGAAATTAGAACATATACGGACGCTGCTAATTGACAACTATGACAGTTACACCTACAATATATTTCAAGAACTGACTGTTGTGAATGGGTGTAAGAGTTCTTGCACCATCTCTGTTTCCCCACTCCCTTATAAGTGTTTCATTATCAGTCTTAATTGTATGTAGTTAACTTAGAATTTGGTTCTAGATCCTGTTTGTTTTCTGAATATTAGGCCATTGAGCCTTTGACAAGTAACTTAAATCACCGGATTTGAGATATCGTTCTTTAAAACCATGAATGTTGAGTAGTACCATTTTTCTAGACTCTAGAGCATCATCTTCACTGTTTTTTATCATGAAAGTTTCATTTAATTTAGTTACGTATAATGTATCACAGCTTTAGTAACTTTTGGTGCACTTACCTTTTCCCTGTTACTGTACTAGTTCCTCCGCTGGTGGTTAGAAATGATGAGTGGACATGGAGAGATTTTTATCACTACATCTATGAAGAAAATGCCTTTGACAACATTGTTATATCACCTGGTCCTGGCTCTCCAACATCACCCTCAGATATAGGTTTGATAGGAACACCAAAGCCTCTACATCTTTCTAGCTTTTACATGAATTCTATTGATTTCAATTGAGAGGATGCAATCTCTAATGGCAATGTGTTTCATACAAAGTACTATTAAAAACATTTTATGTGTTCATCCGTGTAACATTTCTACATAGTTTCACGACTTTAATGATGTGACTTGTTGTTTATATAGTCCCTACTTTTTCTGCATGTTGTTAATCCCTACTTCCATACTATTAATGTTATGGTTTGTACTATTAATGATATATTTTGTTGTATCTAAAGTCCCTACGTTGTTTCTGTACATGCTGTGTGTAATAGATGTCTTATATCTACTATCATGACCTAAGTTTTTTATTTTAGGACTTTGCCTGAGGGTGTTGCATGAGTGCAGTGATATTCCTATTTTAGGTATCTGCCTTGGCCACCAGGTAACAATTACACGCTATAACATTTGATCTTCTTTTGCATTTTAGCTCGTGCTTTTGCATTCGAGCATATAATGTTTGATCTTCTTTCCATTTGGCTCGTGTTTTTGCAATTGCAAATGAGATTCGCTACAATTATGGTAATGTAGTGTACATGATTCATTGAAAAATAAAGTCAACATGATCATACATGTTTCATTTTTGCCACCAAGGCTCTAATCAGTTTTAATGTTAGATCTTGAAATTATTCAGTTACTCCGTGACAATTAACTAATCTCTTGGGCAAAGTATTTTCATATTTGCCATAGTTTTTAACCTCCTATTGAGAACCCCAAAGTCCCAAACAATACATATAGATAGATGGTAGACCAACCATAGACAGCGAAGATTTATGAGAATCACAATACACAACATATACTTCTGCATCATTGTGTGTAATCTTGACAAGTCAACCCTCAAACCTCTATCATTAGATTCTATAAATAAAAACAATGTCTCAAATTGAAAGGAGTGTCATTTAGGAACACAATATGGACAAAACATTGTACTGGTAAAGAACATTGTAGAGTTATGTCGAATATATTCTATCCACTAGGGGTGGATATGGGCTGGGCTTGGGTGGGTAAGGAGCTTTACACCAATTATTACTAAAAATGATATACCCTAGTTTGGCTAGGAACATGAGTACAAAAAGCTTAAAAAACTAAAATAACTAAATAAGGAAATACGGGGAAAAATAGAAGCTAATGTTAAAAAATGCAATTAAGTAGGCCTGGCCTAGAAGTGGGCTAGAAAGCATATAAGTTGCACACAATGGTTCTCATCTATTCCATGAGATCCGTGCATTTTGTATCAAACTAATGTAGGGTGTTTGGTGCCCTAAAAAAGTAGGGTGTTTGGCAGTGCTATGTCTGAAAACTCTACTTTATATTTCTCTGGGTTGTGGTGGAGGAACTATACTCGTGTATGTAATTGTGTTGGTCATATGTTAATGCCCTGCCACCTAATTTCACACTTTCGTATACTAAAACTTAGGACCATGTTTTGCTTATTTCCTGGCTTGGATTGTTATTGTTATGTTAAACAATAAACACTCAACAGGCTCTAGGTTATGTCCATGGTGCTCGGGTTGTCCATGCATCTGAACCTGTCCATGGACGCTTGAGGTATTTGAGATGCAACTACTAACAAGAAATGCAGTTTGCACTTAAGATTTCCTTGAAATCCTGGATCTGCATTTAACTTCTTTTCCCAATTTTCTTCTTGCAGTGATGTTGCACACAATGGTTCTCAGCTATTCCACGAGATCCCCTCTGGGAGAAATTCTGGATTTAAGGTTGGGTGGAGTTATCTTGTATTAGAAATAAATTTTATGATAGGTTTTCATTGCTGTGGTTTTATTCTCTTTTATGTGATATCCAGTTTAATATTCAAATCATATCTTACTGTAATTTGCTCGTAGAGGACTAAGTTGATTACTATGATGCATGATCTCAATTAATCTTTGGTCGTTGTTAGTGCACAAGCAAATGCTTGAGATTAATCTTATTTATACTATTTTGATACAATTAGGTGGTTCGGTACCATTCCCTAGTTATAGATCGTGAATCACTCCCAAAGGAACTCATTCCTATAGCTTGGACTCCGACCTCTGAGACCACTTCTTTCCTAGGGAGCTCTCAATCTTATCCATTTCCTAATGCATGTGAGGAGGTGAATGGGAAGAAAGTTTATATTGGACCTTTGTCAAAGGATTTAAGAGATGGAAATTCTTATTTTTGGTGCGGTGTTGGGGAGATTCAAGGTAGTCAGATCCTTATGGGCATCAAGCATGCCAGCAGGCCTCATTATGGAGTGCAGGTCTTGCGTTCTTTTCCTTTCAATGCGTTTGTGCATGATGTTCTTTTGCTATTTTGTAATTTGATAATTTATTTTGCCTACAGTTTCATCCAGAGAGCATTGGAACCTGCTTTGGGAGGCAACTTTTCAAGAATTTTGCTGAGATAACTAAGGAATTTTGGTTGAGAAGAACAACACCTATATCGGTATAGTCTATATACAGTTTCATATCAGTTTTTTGCATTTTTCCTATATTCTTATCTCAATAAATATATGACTCCTTTAGGACTTAAAACGGGACACCATCAAGACTTAAAAGTCCAAACTCCAGATTGAAGATTCTAGATCCCGATTTAAGACTCCACGCTTCTTTTATAAATTCTACATACTTGAGACTCCTGAATTAAGACTCCACACTTAAAAGCTCTAGTCTTAAAATTCAAGACTTAAGACTCTAGAGTCCAGACTCCAGATTTAGAACTCGTACTCGAAGAAAATCAGTAACTGAACACGATAACTAAATTAAAATGCAATATAAAAGTTCAATAGATTTAATCATTTAAATATTGTGTATGAGTAATAAAACACTTCCTTCGCCCTAGTGTGTTTGTCCAGTTTAATTATTTGCAGCCAAACCGGATAAACTTTGGCCATTAATTAATTAAATTAACATTGTATATTAATAAAATAAAATAATTTTTAATTTAATTGATTTAACCAAGTTTGTCTAGTTTGACAGAAAGAACTCAAACCGGACTAAAACACTGAGACGGAGGTCGTAGTTATCATCTAATTATATTTAATAACATCTATATAGTAATTACTAGGATAAAAATAAAGATGCCTTAAAAATAATAAACAATACATTTAAGCCCTTAAAAAATTGGTAAAAGTGCTCCAAATATTCCCACTTTTCGCTGGTCTACGCAAACTAATCCCACCTTTCAGTGTTGTGCACAATAATCCCACTTTTTTGAGTACTTGCATAAAATGACCGGTCCATTTTATGTAAACACCAAAAAAGTGGGATTATTTTGCCAAGGTGGGTTTATGTGGCGTAGTTTTGCCTAATATGTCTTCATAAATACTGTAGTTTTGTAGAATGACATATTTTTAACTCTGATCAGTAAAACTTTCGGGCATGCATACAGGTGCCTAATGCAGACCAATTACTCGAAGATGTTTCGAGAAGAGACTATATGGCGAATAAATTGGGCGAGAAGAAATACATATGCACACACAACATAATAAATTCTTCAAATCCTGGCGACAATGTAAAATATTTGAAGATGAAATGGAAAAAACTTGATCATTTGGCTAGCCAAATTGGAGGATCTAAAAATATATTTTGCCAGCTATTTGGAGCTCAGAGTACTGGGAACACCTTTTGGCTGGACAGTTCCGCAACAGAGAAGGTACTTGATGCACTTCTTCAATAGCTTTTGATGCCTCTAGAAATCTATTTATATCTTTATCAAGATGGCATGGTATTAGCATGGTACTCCCTCCAGAGCTTCATCCCTTATTTTAAGGTCCCTAGTTTAAGTTGACATGGATTTTTAAATAAATAAAACTCTTATGTTCAAATTTGACTCCCTAATTTGCCCTTTGATTACTGGTTAGTAGTAATAACCGTGGGCCGTATATGGGAATGTTAAATGAAGAAAGTAAAGGGATGACTTATCACTTATGTGCTTATTAAATTAAGAAAGTTAACTTTATTTGGGATGGGACAAACAGAAATTAGTAATGTTATTTAGGGACGAAGGGAGTATTTGGGGTAGCAGATCCTACCCCTAAGCAGTTGACTTGTTTCCTAAGGACAATGTTCAATTTGTAGCTTGCCACACCATTTAGTTTATGGATTTCCTGTTTCATCCATTTGCATTCCTACTCAATTTTCTAGTTTCATGATACTAACTGATGGGTGAAATCCAGGGAAGAGCAAGGTTTTCATTCATGGGCCAAAACGGTGGCTCTCTGTGGAAGCATGTTTCATTTAGGTTGTCAAATGAACGGTAAGCTTTAGTCAAGACTTTTGCTTAAGCTGACAACAAAAACCTATTTTTTTCAATGTATTGTATTATGCAATGGTTTTATTTGTGGCTTCTCATTTTCAGAGATGAGGCATACAAAAGAGGCGGCTACTTGACAGTTCAGGATGCCAGTGGTAATGTTCAAACTTCATATCTGGAGGATGGATTTATGGATTATTTGAATAAGGTACCACATGTGAAAGAGTCAAATCTTTCCTGATCTGTATGACAGTCACAAATAAATATGATAAACATGCCCCAACACAATTTTCTACCCATGATAATAATGAATTACTGGTTTTGACGGACCGGTTTATCATGCATCAGGAGCTTGGGTCATTTTGCTATGATGAAAAGGATTATGAAGGATTGCCGTTTGACTTCTATGGCGGCTATGTTGGTTATATTGGGTAATGTCTAAAGTTAGACATGCATTTGAGAATTCCTATTATCTCTATCGTCTTCCTTTCCATATCTCTGCATATTTGCATGCCCTTGTTTTGGGACATACTGTCCTTGTTCTCTTCACAAAAAAGGAAATGGAGAATCCCAATCAATTAAACAAATCTTCTCTTCTGGGAAGAGTGAATATTTAAATATATGTTTTCTTATTTAGTCCCCACAAATGGTGTTTATTTGGAACCATGGATTGTCCTGGTTTTAAACACACACACATGCAAGCTTCAGATTAAAAAATAGATAACTGGCCGCTATATCTGCAAGTGTTCGGGTCTTTTAGAAACAGTCTCTCTACCCTGCGAAGGGAGGTACAAGGGTTATATACGCTTACCCTCACTAGACCCCACTTCTGGGACTTCACTGGTTTTGTTATTTGTGTTGTTTATGGCCACATTATGTTTATCCATCAGCCTTAGGTTGGTTCAAAAGAAGGGCGGGTAGGAGAGGAGAAATGTGGAGAAGAGGGGAAGAATTAAAAATGTTGTGTTTTGTTCAATGGAATAATGTTGAAGAATTTTTATTTTAAGATAATATGTACAAATATTTTTATATTGATATTTGTAATTTAAAATGTACATAGTACTAGTAGTGATCTATTTGTATACCAATAAATAATCGATGTAAATAATCGGAGTAATAAAAATATTAATGCAGAACAATTCTTATTAAAAAGGTAAGAAAGAAAATTAGAAAAGATCTTACTCCAAAATACTCGGGGAATGAGATATGAGGAGTTTGGAGGGGTCTATAGGCCTCCTACATTTTCCACCGCTTCCCTCCTATCTCCCCAATCAAAAACACAACATTCCTCCACTTCTTTCTAAAACTCTACAACCCAACAAGGGGTTAGGCTTCATTGCATATTCTTCTTAGTTGCTGACATTCAGTAAAACATAATGCAGGTATGATCTTAAGGCTGAATGTGGCAGGACAATTAATCGTCATAAATCAAGGACCCCAGATGCTTGTTTTTTCTTCTCAGATAATCTTGTTGTTATTGATCACCTCCATGATAATGTCTACATTGTGTCGCTGCGTGATAGATACTCAAAAGCGTCATCTTGGTTGGATGACATCGAGCAAAGACTTCTCCAGTTGAAACCTTCTGACTCTAAGCCATCTACACCAAACACATCTCGAACTACTGAAATATATCCGGTAAATACTCTTTTTCGTGCCGATAAGTCTAGAGAGCAGTACATCAAAGATATTGAGAAGTGTCAAGGCTTTATCAGGGATGGAGAGAGTTACGAGCTATGTCTCACAACTCAGATGAAAATGAGAATAGGGAAAATGGATCCCCTAGGACTCTATGTTAGTCTAAGAGAAAAAAACCCAGCACCATATGGTGCATGGCTTAATTTTTCAAGTGACAATTTAATAATATGTTCTGCTTCCCCTGAGAGGTTCATGCGGTTGGATAGAAATGCGGTTTTGGAAGCAAAGCCCATCAAAGGGACCATAGCTCGTGGTTCCACCCCAGAGGAAGATGAATTGCTCAAGCTACGGTTAAAATACAGGTAAAGGTTTTATGTTAAAAAAAATTAAAGCAGTGAATGAAATATAAGTTAAAAATGGTAGATATAAGGGTTTGTATAGAAGATTTTCTGAGTTCACTGTTTTACTCCACAAATTTTAAGAAAACTGTTGAAAATGAAGTATCTGGTTGGAATTTGCATAGAAGATTTTTTAGCCACATATTTACTCGAAAGGAAAGGGAAAAATGTGAAGTTTATTTTAGGACGACTAAGAAGGAAAGTGTGAAGTTAATTCTAGGGCAGGAGTATTTGTCTGTGTTTCGTAGGCAACGGAGGGATTTCTTTAAAAAAATATTTTCAGTTGAGAGAAATCTTTTTCAGACTTTAGAAATAAATTTCTGCCTCCTTGAGAAGATATGTTCTGCAGTACTCTTTTGTGACATTTAGGCTCCATTTGGAATCAAGTTTAGAGGTTAGCATTTTGAAAAGGCTATCTGACGGTAGCCTTTAGCGTTAGAATTTTAAGAATTAATCTACATTGTTAAGATTTTATCCAAATCGTTAATGCTAATAAAAAACGTTGTTCCCAAACAAGGCCTGAATATAAACTCTTTTGGACGATTATAGACACTTGAGAATATGGCTTGCCCATATTCAGGAAATTTACCAAGCACTAGCTAGCAAGTGTGTTGAAAATCTTAGTATTATCTTTATGAAAACCCTTTCGATTGAAAATCATTTCCCTTGAAATTGAATTTCTTCCGCGCCACATGCTACCCAACATTTTAGTCTTGTTTCCTTTTAAGCAACATAAAATCATCTGCCAAAACTCTCTCTATTGTTTTGTTTTGAATTTTTTTATCGTTTGCAGCGAAAAGGATCAGGCCGAAAACTTGATGATTGTGGATCTCTTGAGGAACGACCTTGGGCGTGTATGCGAGGCTGGCACTGTACACGTCCCCCACCTTATGGAGATCGAATCGTACGCGACTGTCCACACAATGGTGAGCACAATAAGGGGGAAGAAGCGTTCAGATGTCACCCCAATTGATTGTGTCAAGGCTGCATTCCCTGGAGGGTCTATGACTGGGGCACCAAAGCTGAGATCAATGGAGATTCTGGACTCCCTTGAGAGTTGTTCGAGGGGCATTTACTCCGGTTGCATTGGCTTCTTCTCATACAACCAAACGTTTGATCTCAACATCGTTATCAGAACAGTTGTGTTGCATGACGGCGAAGCCTCAATAGGAGCGGGTGGGGCCATAACCGCCCTCTCGGATCCCGAAGCTGAGTATGATGAGATGGTTTTGAAAACTAGAGCACCCAGAGAAGCTGTTGTTGGGAGTGGGTGCATAAAGGATGCATGGCAAGAGGGGGGTTAGTTCAAAGAGAGTTTACTATGATTATAAATTTATAATACATCACCATCAAAAGATTGTCTCAAAATAAAATAAAATAAGCTTGTTTGGAAACCTCATTAGTAGTTTCTATTTGAAATATCAGTTTTTTTTTTATTTTGAAAATTTAATAAAATAATGTCAAGGAATATCTTTGATGGATTTTAGTTCACCGAGATTCAACAATATACTCTGTATATAATACTATGATCTAATATACTCCCTCTGTCCCATTTTATAACGTCTATTTTGGTTTATGATGTTTGATTGAAATTATTTTTAAATCATTTTATATAACAAATGATTAATAGTTAAAAAATAATAATTACATATTAAAATACTACATCAAAAGATCTACAAAACTAGTAGTGACAATAGTACTTTATTTTATCAAATTGCTAACTAAAATTGAGAAAAAATGTGAATGAAGTTTGACCTTATGAATAGTGAACATACATTATAATTTGGGACGAATGGAGTAACAAATAATATGAATACAAGGGAGACCATGTTCTATTCACTTGACCATGTTCTATTCACTTTATATGAATGGTTCTGATTTGATTGGAGTAAGTTTTGATCGAGTTTGATGTGATCTGAATGTAATTATATACTCCGTATAAAAGTATTTTTGATTTGGTCTAGTTTAGTCTGATTTCAATAAGAAAAAGTACAACAACAACAACCCAGGTGAATCCCACAACAGTAGGGTCTGGGGAGGGTGTGTGTACGCAGACCTTGTCTCTACTCGGAAGTAGGGAGACTGTTTCCAAGAGACCCCCGGCTCTACCTGCACAAAAATATGGAAGGGAACATAGTATAACACAGATAAAGCATCAAGTACAAGCAATAGCAGAAGATTCCAAACGAATACAACACGCTACAAAACAATCTCTACAACACCAAGCTTCTATCCAGTTACTCTAATTCTAGTTTTCCAAAGGTTCCTATCTAGGGTCATATCCTCAGTCAGGTCAAGAAGACCTAAATCCTGCCTAATCACCTCCTTCCAATTCTTCCTAGGTCTACCCCTTCCCCTACTTCCCCCGATAACTGCAATCCTCTCGCATCTCCGTACAGGGGCATCAGGATCCCGCCGTCTCACATGGCCAAACCATCTCAACCTCGCTTCCCGTAACTTATCTTCCACAGGTGCCATGCCTACCTGACGTCGGATAACTTCGTTTGAAACCCTATCCAACCTTGTCTTCTCACACATCCATCGTAACATCCGCATCTCCGCCGCATGCAGACGACGCACATAAGTCTTCTTAACCGCCCAACACTCTGCCCCATATAACATAGCAGGTCTGACTACGGAACGATAGAACTTACCTTTCATTCTAGGCAAAATCTTCGGATCACACAATACCCCTGAAGCTAACCGCCATTTGGCCTAAGCCACTCCAACACGATGTCCAACATCTGCATCTAGCCTGGATTATCGAGCCAAGATATCGAAACCTGTATACCTTAGGTACTAGGTGCGAGTCAATCCTGACTTCCACCTCTGATTCTGTATCCCGGCCACTGAAACGATATTCCATGTATTCAGTCTTGTTCCTAAGAATAACAAAAAGTAATATTCTGTAAGTAATACGAATAAGTTGAAGAGAACATGACTAAGTTACCTCGAAACTAATTTTGCTAAAAATCACACGCCCTTTCTCGTGGTATCATGCTAAGGGGGTGTGTAATTCATGGATACCAAGGGTGTACATTTACAATATGCGTTCGGTGATTCTCTATGAAGAAAATAATTATGAACGATTGGCTTTATTGTTTTTAAAGTATCTGTACAATCAAAAAGTAATAAAAAATGCTAATTCCATATGAAAATGTTTTGTCCAAACAAGGCTTTGATCTAGAGATTTCTCCTCCATTTCTTGAAAGTGATGTCTCTTTTATACTCGAATATGTGAACAAATTCTAGGATTAGGATTTAGTAATTTACAGAAGAGTTTTGTATGTTTTCATTTACTATTTGGTAAAATAAAATGTTCTTTTCGTATATTGTTTTGTAAATTTTTTTATTTAGTTTTAAATAAATTTTTTCATTTTCTTTTTATACCTACTTGTAAATAAAATTATTTTAAGACTAATACGATTTTGTACATTGTTCTACTTAATTACTCTTACACATTTTCTCCAATTTTATAAACATTTTTACATATTCCCTACATTTTTAATCGCTTTTAATCTTTTACTCTTTCTCCCTATCTTCTCAATTACTTAATAAATTTCATAATATCAACAAAGTCAATTCGTGACTTTTGGGGGAGGGGATTAATTTATTCATTTTGAATTCAAAGAGATTAAAGAATGTTCTTTTTTAAAATTGAAAAATTCGTATATTTTTATTTTGGAGCATACCTTTTGTTATTAAAAAAAGCCAAGAAATGAAAAAAAGGACAGCATTTAAAACAAACGAAAATAAAAACAAAAACTCATGTGATAGATGGAGTACATAACTCACGTGTTAATATAAAGGGATGGAGACAAAGCTCATGTTTTATATTATTCCCTACTCCACAACCCAATCATTGAGAAAGAGTTTAAAATTTGTAAGAAAAAAAAACAAATTAGAACTAAAAGACAAGGAATAAAGACTTAAAATAGATCTCTCACATATTTTTATCTCTAGACTAAAATTCACTATACAATCTTAGTTGGAGCTATAATGCCAAAAATAATACTCCCTCCGTCCCACAAAAAAATTTCCATTTTAGATACTCTCTCCATTCCACAAAACTCTTCCTCTTTCGTTTTTTTTGTTTCCACAAAGCACTTCCACTTTTTATTAAAAAACCATTTTTACCCCTACTTTTTCATACCCTACCTATCACATCATACTTTTTCACTAATAACCAAACTATCACATCTTAATTTTTCTCATCATATCAGGGACAAAATTGGAAAGTCAACCAAAATTATACTTTCCTTATTTTTCCCCAAAGTCAAAACCGGAAGGGTTTTGTGGAACGGAGGAAGTGGTATTTAGTCCAATATTTACACGCTTTGACTACAAATTGTGAGAAAGGTATATTGAATTATAAAATAAATTTAATATAATTGGATTCATCTTAGGATGTAGTTTTGATATCTCAAATTTTTTAACATTTCTTTATTTAGATTATATTTAATTTTTGGTCAAAACGTGTAACTATTTGACCAATTTATGGTCAAAATGGGAACTTTTTTGTGGGACGGAGGGAGTAATTCATATTAAAAAATGTCACACTGTAAAAAAACAAACATAACACTGAAAAATGTCAACTATATTATTAAGAATATTAGATGTATTATGATAAAGAATATTATTATTTATTATCTTCTTTATTCTCTTATTTCCTTATTGTATTGTCACATTAATTTTTCTCCTATTTAAATTAGAATTCTCTATTGTAATCTCTAAGCTATACATGAGGATGTATTCTTCATTATTGAATAAGATCAATAATTATTATCAAAATACATCACATATCAATGTATATTGTCAAAAATAAATTACCAAGAAGAAACAATATGATTTACAAGAAGAGTGCTTCTTTGATTTACCTTAGATGCATATCAATTTTGTAGATTTTGACATATAAAAAAATCTTTTTTTATTTTTTATTTAAAAATAAATGCATATTTAAGTAGTAAAAAATTATTTATTTTGCTCATATGTAGGTTTACCATAAAATTTGTCGATTTGAAAACATACAATGTCATGTTCACAATTGCACATATTGAAAAAGAAAAAATTGTGATAAGAAATTTTATGTAAATAAAAAAAGAAAGAAAGAACAAAAGAATCACGCCCCAATGAAAAACAAAGATTTCATTTTGAAAGATTTCTTGTAACACTTGAAGGCGTATAAAAATGTTTCGTGAGCTTTGAATTAAAAATAATACGTACAACGCGCAACAAGTTGAGCTTGTCCCACGATGTTATATTATTTTTTAAAATTTTATATTCATATGCCCCCAACAAAAAATTAATGTCATCTTTCTAATTAGGTCAAATTTAAATTTTTTAGTAAAGAGTATTTTATTGTATAAAACTAATTGTTTATAAAATAAAATTTCACCTTACATATTAAAAAATATTTTACATTTAATAAATATTTGAAATAAGACTTATTATTTTTTGTCATTTCAAATAATCTATCAAAAAATTCAAGTGACACTGTCCTCGGACTCCCGACGATCAATCAATACTGCCCCCATCTACTTTAATTCCTGGATCCGCCATGTGAGAACCTGATACAATAATTACTCTCTTGGGTCATCGGACTCCAAAGTCCAAACTATATACTCCCTCCGTTCACAAATAAACTTGGAAAAATTACCCAAAATAATTCCAACTTTACCCGATCTTTCAAAAATAATCTCACCTTTCACGGTGATGCATAATAATCCCAACTTTATTGAAATTTGTCAGTTTTGGGTCGCCGTTAAGTTTCTAATGGAGGGTTAACGGAAATGCCCGTTTTAGGCAACAAAATGAAAGTTGAGATTATTTTTGATGAATTTTTGTTTTTTAATTTTTTTTGAAATTTTTATTTAAAATTTTTGAATTACTTTCAACCTCAATATCTTTTTTTTAAACATTATTCTTACCTTAGAAAAAATAGATATAAAAAATAATGAAAATGAGAAAAATAACTAAAACCATACAAAATTAATCAAATAAATAATGTAATCAATAGAATTTAAACAAAAACTGGTAAGAAATAAAATAAATATATACGGAGTGGTGGGTTTTAACATTTTACACACTATACGAAGTCTTAATGTACTACTTCTTTCTTCCCAGAGTATTTGTACACTTTCATTTTTACACACCAACCAATACACTTCTTTAATCCATTTTATCTTGTAATTTGTATATTAAATAATTCTAGAAATTATATATTAATAATCTATATGCTAAGACAAATAAAACAAAATCACACATGACTATATTTAGGCTTACACATTGAGAGAATTTGATGAGTCAAAGTGCTTAGATGAACAGTTCCAAAAGTCAAAAGTGGACGAATATAGCGGGACGGAGGGAGTACTTATTTTTTAAAAGAACAAGTCGTCCGGTAAAGTTGGAATTATTTTAGATAATTTTTTCTAAAAAATAAGAAGTGATATGTTAATACTTTGTATAATGCGTAAAATATTAAAACCCACCCGTATATTTTTATTTTACTTTTACCAATTTCAAGTTAGTTTCCATTGATTACCTTATTTGTTTTATTATTTTTGTATCATTTTAGTTACATTTCTCATTTTTTTCATTTTTTTATATCTATTATTTTTATTTTTTAAACTAAGACTAATCTTTAAAAAAGGAAAAAGAAATGACGATGGAGGTAGAAAGTAATTTAAAAAATTTAAATGAAAAATTTAAAAAAAATAAAAAAAATGAAAATTCATCAAAAATAATCCCAACTTTCATTTTGTTGCCTAAAATGAGCATTTCCGTTAACCCTCCGTTAGAAACTTAACGGCGACCCAAAACTGACAAATTTCAGTAAAGTTGGGATTATTATGCATCACAGTGAAAGGTGGGATTATTTTTAAAGACCGGGTAAAGTTGGGATTATTTTGGGTAATTTTTCCAATAAACTTTACGTTCACTATTCACAGGGTCAAATTTTATTCACTTTGTTAACCTATTTTCGTCACCCATTTGATAAAATAATATAGTCATGTCACCTCTAATTTTGTAGATCTTTTGATATACTCAGAGTAATTTTTTAATATGTAATTTTTATTTTTCAATTCTACACCATTTTTCTTATAAAATGATTTGAAAATAACTCCATTCAAATATCGTAACGCGTAATGTAAAGTTTATTTGTGGACTGAGGGAGGAGGGAGTATACTCAAAAAATTGCTGCCAGGTACCCCTGTTTTGTGGTAAGAACTACGGGGTACCCCTAATTTTGAAAATATACTCCCAGGTACCCTGAATTATAAAAAAACATACTAAGAGGAGATTTTCCATCCATCCTCCATCCTTTTCCATTAACTTCTTGATCATCATCATCATCATCCACCATCTCCATCTTTAATTCTTCTATCTTCCTCCTCCTCTTCTTTTTCTTTTTCTTTTTCTTCTTCTTTCTTCTTTCTTCTTCTCCTCCTCCTCCTCCTCCTCCTTCCACTCTTGATCTTCCAAACCCCCAACCCTTCACCCTTATTTCTTCTTCTTCTCTTTCTATTATTATTATTATTATTATTATTATTATTATTATTATTATTATTATTATTATTATTATTATTATTATTATTATTATTATTATTATTATTATTATTATTATTATTATCTTATTATTATTAGTATTACTATTACTATTATTATTAAAAATAATAGTGAAACTAATATTTAGTTTTTATATTAATAAAAGAAGAATAAGAAAATATTACTTCATAATAATAATAATAAATAATAGAGGTAAAAGAAAATTATACTCCCTCCGTCCCAAAAAGATCGTTACGTTTCATTTCTTTGCGCATCCCTTAAAATATTTTTATATCGTCTCAAATGCCAAAAAAACTTTCAAAACAATTTCATCTTATAATAAAGAGTAAATATGGTAAATTTTAGAAATTTTAGATGTGAGTAACATTGCTTTTTGTGATGCGCAAGGAAATGAAACGTAACGATCTTTTTGGGACGGAGGGAGTACTTTGTAATAAATAAATAATACACCATCCATTCCATAAATTTCTTCCCCTTTCGTTTTTTTTAATTCCCTAAAACACTTTCACTTTCTATTAAAAAACCACTTTTACCCTACTTTTTCATACCCTAGCTATCACATCATCCTTTTTTACTAATAACCAAATTATCACATCTTACTTTACTTATCACATCAGGGGCAAAATTGGAAAGTCAATCAAACTTACACTCTCCTTATAATAATAATAATAATAATAATAATAATACTCTCTTCGTCCCAAATTATAATACATGTTCACTATTCACAGGGTCAAACTTTCTTCACTTTCTTTCTCTTTTTTCGTTAGCAATTTGATAAAATAAAATACTATTGTCACTACTATTTTTGTAGATCTTTTAATGTAGTATTTTAATATGTAATTTTTATTTTTTAACTATATACCATTTGTCATAGAAAATGATTTGAAAATAATAATAATAATAATAATAATAATAATAATAATAATAATAATAATAATAATAATAATAGAAAGAGAAGAAGAAGAAATAAGGGTGAGGGGTTGGGGGTTTGGAAGATCAAGAGTGGAAGGAGGAGGAGAAGAAGAAGAAGAAAGAAGAAAGAAGAAGAAAAAGAAAAAGAAAAAGAAGTAGAGGAGGAAGCACCGAAGAAGATGGAGATGGAGATGATGACGATGAAGTTAACGGAAAAACTCAAATGGATGGAGGATGGATGGAAAATCTCCTCCTGGTATGTTTTTTTATAATTCAGGGTATTTGGGAGTATATTTTCAAAATTGGGAGTACCCGGTAGTTCTTACTACAAAACTGGAGGAGTATACTGTCAGCAGTTTTTGGGGAGTATACTAATAGGACTTAATTTCGAAATCTTCACTGAATCACTAGAAAGAAAGAGCAAAATGGGAACAGCACTTGTCACCATCATCCCAACCTCTTCTATCCTCTCTGCTCCTCCTCCTAAATCTCGTCTCGGTTAGTTTCATCTCCTCAGCTGTTCATTAATTTCCTTATTCGCCAAACAATATTCATACTCCCTTCTCCAAATGTACTTTAACTTTTTCCATTTTTGGGCATCTAGAAATACCGCTTTTTGCACTTCTTCACTTTCCAATGGATTTCAACTGCACAATTTTCAAATTTTTCGTAAATTTCAACATTTATACACCACAAAATAGTGGGGAAAAAGAGAGAGAGAGAGAGATTTGAAGAGAGTGTTTTGGTTGCAGGTGTAATAAAGGCTACTGGGAACACATATGGGAGCAATTTCAGGGTGACAACATTTGGGGAATCGCACGGATTTGGAATAGGGTGTGTCATCGATGGATGCCCTCCTCGTCTTCCCCTCTCTCCCGCCGACATTCAGCTTGACCTCAATCGAAGGTTCGTTGGTTTCTGCAAATTGGGTTGAGTCAAATTAATTACACTAGCTAAAAGAGTAAATTCTATGATATGGGTTTTTTTATATTTAGTCTTCTATTATCAAATATCATGTCTATGGTCATTCTTTGAGAGCACCTTTCCCCAAGATAGTATTTTTTTTTACTTTTGATCATGTTGGTGTTAAATTGAGAACTAAAAGCATAATTTTACCACGATCGTGTATCCTTCGATCATGTCATAGCCAATGTCAAATTATGCCGTTGCTGATGTGTCTTTTGTCAATGGGAGTCACAGTCTACTACGACCGTAGTCTACATATGTCGCATGTGGTTAGAATCTTAGTCCACGATCATAGTTATTATTGTTGTGTTGTTTGTCCAGCCGAAATCAGAACACATCATTGAACATAGGGTTGATGTGAAATTACACTCTTAGTCCTCAATTTAACACTAACATGGCAGATGGTGAAAAAAAGACTATCCGTAAAAATATACCCATGAAAAGAAAGACCACGGAAGTGATATTTGTTAAAATAAGACTAAATATGGAAACCTCTCTGTTATTAAGGACCAAATATATAGAATTGACTCTAGCTAAAAATGTGAATCAAGGTAGTCACCCTTACAGAATTTATCCTAACGGTGTTACTGAAATGCTGAGTTGGGAGTCTTGTGGTCAATTAAGAAAGGCATTGCCTTTGCATCCAATTAACGTGCCAACTTAGCATTTCATAACCTTGTTGTCACTAATTATGGAACAGGGAGGGACTATGGGTTGCTCTCATCGTTTGATTAGTTTTGTTCTGAATTTATTAAGTTTTGATCTGATTTGACCTAGTCTAAACTTATGTGGTTTGATTTGAACATATCTGATTTGATCTGATTGAAATAAGAAAAAAGAAATAAATAGAAAAAATAAGAAGAAGAGAAAAGACTCTAACTTAATTGGTTTCATATATCGTTGATACAAAGACTACTTTGACTGAGCACGAGACCAAATTGACTCATGAGTATACTTGAGAGAGACAAAAATTAGCATTAACTTATTGTTTATGTGTTGCATTTTTGTATTTAGGAAACCAGGACAAAATCAAGTTACCACCCCTCGCCAAGAGCAAGACATATGCCATATATCATCTGGCATTGCTGACGGTAAATTCGTTTATTGAGCTTTTTGGTTGAGTTATTTAGAGTGTTTAAATCTTCCCTGAGTCTAAAACCAAAGTTTAAGACTTCTGGTCGAGTTGGTTCTTTAACACTTGTTGATTTACAGTCATACACCCTTCTTTTCATTATTTCAGATTTGACCACGGGAACTCCAATCAAGATTGAGATTCGTAACGAAAATCCCAGAAAACAAGTAAGCTATATTATTTGATTTCATCATACCATGATGATCTGCAGTCTAAAATATACATGTTTCTTATTAGGACTATTGTGAATTACGCAACGTGTATAGACCTTCACATGCAGATGCGACCTACGATTTCAAATATGGAGTGAGATCTATTGAGGTGAGGGTATCTTAAAAATGGCTAATTATGTTAAATTTGTATATATGTCCTCTTAATTAAGAATTTATATGTATTTATAGGGTGGCGGGAGATCTTCAGCAAGAGAAACTATAGGGAGGGTAGCTGCTGGAGCTGTTGCCAAGAAAATTCTTAAAAAAGTTGCAGCAAC
Organism: Cuscuta australis; assembly: GCA_003260385.1. NCBI lineage: Eukaryota > Viridiplantae > Streptophyta > Magnoliopsida > Solanales > Convolvulaceae > Cuscuta > Cuscuta australis. The sequence goes on along the minus strand of NQVE01000152.1, from coordinate 295,940 downwards.
TGAGGTATGCTATGTTTGTTTGTTTGTATGCCTTAATTTAATTAATATTGAGTTTATCTGTCTGATTATTCTTAATTAATCTGAAATAGTTGTTAAGTGGTTTCTACATTGCATTTATATACATATGTATGGTTGAATCCCGGGGCAGATTCTTGCTTATACTTCTCAAGTTCACAAGGTACGGCTTCCTGATGATTTGGTCGATCATGAAGCCCTCACACTTTCTCAGGTACACATAATCTTTGTTTGGAAACAAAGTTTGTGATTAGCATTAGCGTTTTGGATATTTTTTTTTACTTTGGAGACACTTATGCTAAAAGGCTACTGTTGGATTGCATTTCCAAAATGCTAAAACTAATGCCAAACGAAGCCATAATATCACCTGCATAAATTTGAGAAGAAAACTTTCGGGATGGTTAAAAAAACATGACGAGGTTTTGTATGATAGAATTATTATAGAATAACATCCAAATAGGGAGCGGATATGAAATACACCAAAAAACTAAGGAATGTCCAAACAAAGAGTAGGGTCTGGAGAGAATGGGCGTGCGATGACCTTACTTTACTAGGTAGTTGATACTGGAGAGGCTATTTCCAAGAGACATCCGACTCAAATAGGAAAAAGAAACAAACCGACTCTAAGAACCAGCTATAGCACGAACAAAGTATGAACATAGGCAAAAGAAGCATACAAGCCAACTCTAAGAACCAGAAGACGTTAAATACTCTAGAAGAGATTAATCAATTCTTGTTCTAATCACTCTTCAAGATTTGGATATATACTTTGTGTGGGTCAGATAGAGAGCAATGTAGTGAGGTGCCCAAGTCCTGAGTATGCTGCAAAGATGATAGATGTCATTAATGGTGTCCGAGAAGCGGGGAATTCTGCTGGAAGCGTTGTTACCTGCATTGTCAGGAATGTCCCTAGGGTACATAAATTCATATATTTCAGCTACATGGTTACTACATATACACTCAGTATACACAATTCTATAATACAATTCTATAATATCAATGTGTTTTATACTGAGTATATGAATGTATGGAATGGAAGGGGCTTGGTTCTCCAGTATTTGATAAACTTGAAGCAGAGCTAGCAAAAGCTGTCATGTCAATACCAGCCTGTACTGGAGTTGAGTTTGGCAGCGGATTTGCAGGTAATAGAAAAAAAAGATCGAATTCAATCAATTAGTTAGTTCAACCTATCTAATTAAGATCTTATTAACCCACTATTCTTTCTCTAATATCATATTTTTGGTATGATCACCTAAACCAAAGGATATAATATCTATAACATGAGGCAGGAACGATGATGACCGGTAGTGAGCATAATGACGAGTTCTATGTGGACGCGAATGGCAGAATCCGAACGCGAACCAATAGATCAGGCGGAATACAGGCATGACCATCAATTAAATTATTACTCCCTCCGTTAAAAAAAACAGTTCCACCTTTATTTTTTTGCGCATTCCACAAAACACTTTTATCCCAACCTGAAGTGTCTAAAATACACCCTATTTCTCGTTTATTGAGGGTAGAAGTTATTTTGGGGTATTTTAGACATTTTAAGTGGGGTAGAAGTGTTTTCTGGGATGCGCAAAATATGTAGGTGGGACTGTTTTTTGTAACGGAGGGAGTATAACTTAGATGATCTTTGATACATGGACATGCATAGCTCTATATATATTCAAGTGTATGTATATGTGGGCGTTGCAGGGTGGAATATCAAATGGAGAAATCATTAGCATGAGAATAGCCTTCAAGCCAACACCAACTATCAAGGTTTGTTCTAGCACTTCCACCTCCTTGTTGAGACTGTCATCCTCACCCTAACCCCGCATTAGGCTGATATTGTCCGCTTTGGACCAAGTCCTTACTGATCTGTTTTTTGGCACTTCCAAAACGAATGTAATTGAGCGAGTACTTGTGCGTTATTGGTTAATTTATTCATCTTCCTCCGATGTGGGGCTAGAGTATGCAGACACATAGAGACACACACTAAGTTAATATATACACAACATGGATGCAGAAAAAACAGATGACAGTGACGAGGGACAAGCAAGAGACGGAGCTTACATTTCCGGGTAGCCAAGAGCCTTGTGTGGCTCCTCGAGGTTTGTCATTCTTTTTTTTAGTTTGAGTCTCTAATAATATTTCCGTCCAAACTTAATTTTCGTAGATCTGGAAATCATTATCCGCTTTTCATTCATCAAAGTATGGCGGGATGTCTAGAAGAGTCAGGCTACTTTAATACCAATTTTGACACCACGGATGACAACCGTCCTTAAATTTATACACACAAGATATAATTGTCTGTCTAAAAATTTACACAATGTTCTCATCCATGGTGTCAAACTTAGTGTTATTCTATCATTTCTGTATCTAGAATACTCCCTTCGTCCCTTGGAAAAGTACCCAATTTTTGTTAGACCTAGTACGAAGGGAGTATCATTTAGGTAGCATAAATGGACAACAAATTCATTCAAATGACTCATTTGATGTTTTAAGAAGCGCGAACAATTAGTTTCGAACGAAAATGAAGCATATATATATATATATATATATATATATATATATATATATATATATATATATATATATATATATATATATATATATATATATGATAACAAAAAAAAAGTGTGAAAATATGTAGCTGTTCCGGTGGTGGAAGCGATGGTGGCAATGGTGGTGGTGGATCAAGTGATGGCACAATATTCACAATGCATGCTCTTCCCTATCAAGGACACTTTGCAAGAACCCTTTGGGGGTTTGCCCTTATAAAGGGCAGGAGGCTTCTCATCAAGATTAGTTCCACCATGCACAAAGGCTAGCTAGCTAGTTCAAGAGTACCCTACCCTTATCCTCTATTCCACTATTTCCCCAATGTGGGACAAAAAGGTTTGTGTAATTCAGTACCCATCCATATTCAAGTTGCAACAATTCTTAATTATCATAACATAAAGTACTTTGTATTTCTGGAAAAAAAATCTTTTAAAATATTGTCATCTAGAAAAGTGTTAGAAAAGTTAAATATACTCTAAATTAATATACTCTCTTCGTCCCACCAAATTTGATTCTTTCGGACAATTTTCATGAATTTTAATCATCAATTAAAGATACTTTTCTTTGGTAAAAAAAAAGAGTTGGATGTTTAAATAAACTTAAAAAAAGTTATAAAAATCTGGAAGAAGTTGATAAAATTGGAAGAAGTTAATTTTTTTGTAAGATTCGGAAGTAAAAGATTTACATAAATAAGATCAAAATGTTATATTATACCAAAATAGGATTTTTTATATTTTTATCTCTTAAATATGAGTGTTGACGTTTTGTACTGTCAAAACAGTTTCACAATAATATTAACACAATTTGACATGATAAGTCTTGTTTTTGTTTTTTTGAATACTATTTACTCTATTATAGAGTATAATGTGGCATTTGTTCATATTTTTTTCAACCTAATGACAGACAAAAAATCAATAATTCCATTGGGGCTCGAACTTAAGCATTGAAAATCATATTTTTGTACATGGACATGTTTTACTTCTAATTAGGTAATTCTCCTCCGAAAGAGTTAGATAAAACTCAGGGAAAAAAGTACAAAAATGTTAGAAGTTTTTTTAAATAGAAGTTAAATATTAGAACCTACGAGTCAAAGAACAGAGCCTAAATTGCTTCTCAATAGAGTTAAAATTTTGAATTTTTTTTGCAAGATAAATGTAATAAAATTGTTTTTGTAAAACCACCATTTTTTAAATCTAAACCAAGATAGAAGAAATACATTGCAAAAAAATATATGGAGCATCTAACAAGCTTTTATAATGAACAGCTTAATAGCATGGAGCATTAAAAATTAAATCACATCATAAAGTAGCATCATGCTTAATGAGATCAAGACAAGAGGCACTAAACAAACAGTAAATCTGCTTCCACATAAAAGAAAAAAAAAAGAATTTAGAGGAAACAGATTTTATTTCTTGAGTAAAGAAAACCATTCCCCTAATCATATCAAAGGATTACAATAGAGATTCCATTCACTTTGACTTTTTCAAAGTTGCTATGCCCACCAAATGTGCCATATGCAGACAAAAAAAAATCCCCCCAAAAAACATCATAGTAATATCCTAACACAACCACCTTTTTTTACAGTTGTTGAGTGCCTTTTTTTCAAATCCCACTCTTGTAATTAAGAGTAGATTATGCAGGCTTACCACACTTTTTTGTCCATTTTACCCTTTTGTCACCTGCATTTACAATAAAGTACAGTAATTAGCTTTTTATACCCTTCATTCACAATTTCACACTAATGGTATAATAACTGTGTGTGTATTAGGTGTGGGCCATTATCTAATTGGTTCTTTTGCACATTAATTAAGCAAAGCCTGATATAATTTCTAAAGCATTAGCTGTCTTCCTTAATAAGCTAAGTTTGTCTAAAACTAAACATCTTCATCCATTCACCAAATGCTCACATAATCATGGCTCCTAAAAGTCACACCAACATTTCTTAATCATTTATTAAAATACTCCGTAACATAGTTATGTCATCTCTTGCTTGATAGAGAATTTGATCATGTTTTAAAAACTTTGCACCATTTTTGTTAAATAAATTAGCCCGAAAATAAATTTAGACAAATATTGTTATCCCGAATGGGATAATCAATTTGGAATCGAGAGAATACATTTTAAATTAAATATAACTCCCTCCATCCAAAGAAGCTTTACTCGCTTTCTCTTTTTGTATGTCTTTAAAAATGCTCCTCACTTACGAAGTACTTCATTTTCTTTTTTAGTAATGAACATGTTACTTACAAAATTTTCTAAACTACACATTTTTTTACTTGTAAGAACTTGTCTTAAATTCTGTGACAGTCTAACAACATGTCAACTTTTTTTTTGTGTTGGAACAAATGGGTGTGACAAAACTTAATAAGGTTGCAACTTGACAACATTTGGCATTTGGGTAATGTCATAAAACTACTTACTACTTTGCCCACAGATAGTCAACCCTAGGGGTGGACACGGTACCGGTACAGTACCGGTACCGGAAACGGTACCGCCGGTTCCGGTACCGTTACCGTCGGCCGGTACGGTCCACCGGTTCCGGTGCCCATTTTTCGGTACCGGCACCGGCGGTTCCGGTTCCGGTTCCGTTACCGTTTTTTTTTATTTTTTATTTTATTTCATTCTTTCCTTTATCAATTTCATTTTTAGATTTTTTTATTTCATCATTTCCTTTAACAATTACACATTTACAATTTTACATTTTAAAAATATAATAAAAAAGCAAAAAAAAAAAACAAAATTAGGGGTGGCCGAAACGGTACCGGAAACGGTACCGGAACCGGAACCGTACCGTGTCCACCCCTAGTCAACCCAGCACCCATCAAAATGATTCATCAAATCCTCAAAGCCCTTTTTCTTTAATTCTTTCCAGAGTACGGACGAAGTGCCTTTACTCTATAGGAACCCCCACCCAAAGTTCTAAAGACTCAAATGACCACAATGCCCCCCCCTTCCCCCACATGCTTTTTCTAGGGTCCATTTGCAAATCACTAAAATGACCCTGTGATTTTCACTCTTGGTAAGCTTATATATTACTGTGCACCCCCCTTTTCCCCATTTTTTTTGAATACCTCATTTTTTTTACCCCAAGTTCGACACCATTTTTCTTGCAGACATTCACAAATACGGAACAGTGCCAAGTGTTTGTAAATGACGGTAAAAAAAAGCAGTGTCAAATTGAGATAAAAAAAAAGGTACCCAAAGCATGATTCTACTGTATTTTATTTTATTACTGCTAAATGCTAGAGCTATAACAACTTTCTATTACTAGCATATGGCATCATCACCTATTTGGCATGAGAGTTTCTCTCTCCATACCTAACAGATGAAGTCACCATGGGACAATTTGATCTTTTAATTAGGGACATGAACAAAATGACAAAAATGACCCACGGGCACAGGTAACCAAACAGTATCTGCATCTTGTGATTCACAGCACCATGTTTGTTTGGTTGGTTGGTTGGAAAGATAGGGTGAAGACATGATAATGGTGAATTGATTATGGAACTAAAAGTGATTAAGAAAAAAAAAATATATTTCTGAAAACTTATTTTGTACTCATTTATCTCCTTCTTTTTTTAATAGGTTTAGGTGTATATTCATGCATCCAAACTCTTATATCATTATGCTCTAAGTATTATATCACCATTATTTTGAAATTGGATTACATTCACCCGAGTGTTATAATATGACATTAGGTCCATTTAAGGTTCATACAGTGTTCCATTAGACCCTGAACTAATTCATTTTCCTCCGAACCCTCTCCCTTTGGTGACAATCCAATGTCAAAGTTCTCATTTGTGACCCAAAAGGAGTGAGGCATGGGTCGGCTCGAGGTCGAACAACCTATCGAATAACCTCAAATGGACCGATGCGGGGATCCAGTGTCAAAAGGACTTCATCGTTAAAAGGATTTTCTACCCAACTAAGACTAAAAAAACATGTTCTATATAGCAAAATAGGATTTTTAATGTTTTTATACCAAAATAAGACTTAAAATGTCAAAGAGTGTCAATATATAATACCATAAGACATTGTGAAACGTCAAGATACAATGCCCAGTTGTGGCATTGCGCGGTGTCAATGCTTCTATTTAGAGTATATATATATATATATATTTTGTTTGTTAAGGGAGGTAGTTGGTGTCATTATCAATAGGTTAACAAAGTACCACCGGTATGAGCAATGAAATAAAATATTTATATACTGCTCATAAATAAGAGGTAAAATAATTAATAGAGATAATATAATGATCTTACCAGCCCTTTCTCTTTCAATTCAAGAGGGGAGGTTCGTTGGAGGAGGAGCGGCTTTCTTGATAGTGACAATGGGGGATATTCCCCTCCGGCGGCGGCGCTCTTCCACCAGCTCTCCGGCGAACCAGTCAAGTTTCTGGGCGTTGCTCTCCTCTCCGATCCTTTTCCCTCCGAACAGCACGGACTCGACGTTCTTCTGCGCCAGCATTTCCTCTGCAATCCCCACCAGCCTCCTCGCGTTCTTCGGGCTCGGGTCGGTGTCTAGGTTCGCCCTGCCCCCTAGACTTGACCCGTTTGCCTGCACGCACATGAATTTATTTACCACTGGGGAAAAAAAATGTTGGCATTTACTGGTGCTGTAAAATGCAGCAGGGGCCCTAACTAACTAAAGATAGGAAATGGGGAATGAATGAATGAATGAATGCAGTGCCCCTAAAAGTGTACTGGTGCTGTAAAATGCAGCAAAAGGGCCATGGCTGCTCATAAATAAGGGCAGGGCAGGGCAGGGCAGAGACTATAGTGTCTGGGGTTCTCTTTGGACAGGTCCACTATAAATCCTTTGTTGGCTCTTTCCCTTTTCATTTATATTTGCCACAGAAATATATACTGTTCTCCTCCAGGTCACAACTGGTAGATATATATATATATATATATATATATATATATATATATATATATATATATATATATATATTATATATATATATATATATATATATATATATATATATATATATATATATATATATATATATATATATATATATATATATATATATATATATATATATATATATATTATCTATCTACTTTGTACCATTCTGCTTAGGACTACTACCTACATTCAACACAAATGTGTTGTCTATTTTTAACCAAGGTGATGGCAAATTCACAAGACAATAACCTTTTTTTTTACGAGAAATATATGCCTACGTAGAACTAAAATATACGGAGTAAATCTTTAATAATTATACTGTCAAGGAAAATCGTAGGAAGTAAACAACGTTCCTACATTTAAAATGTAAATAACCAACGTTCTATATGTCAAAAATCCAACGGGGTGGAAATTAAAGAGTATAAATTGCACGTCTTAATCTTATTTAAGAAGATTTTTTTAAAAGAAAAAAGCTCCTATAGATGTGAAGCTCATTATATTACTCATTTAGTCATATGAGTTGATCTTAGGAGGGCAATATGTAATTCCCATATATTCTTGTAGATTAAAGAATATGAATACAAGTTATTGTTAAAAGATACTACATTCATCCCGTAAAATTTTTCCTTTTTATAGAAGTCTGACCAAGAGAAAACGACGGAAATTGAAAAAAGTAAGACTCGGGAAATGTCAAAATCGACAGGGCGTAGAAAATAGTTGGTATAAGTTCGATTAGATTTAAGAAAAGTAAACATAATTATGTCTATTTAGCTCAAATTAAAATGTTTTATGGGATAAACAAGATGTGAAAATTGAAAAGTTCATTTTTTTCACATAAATGATTAGCCATACATATACGGATTATACATCAAATTGAACAATTTTTATTATGTTAATATTACAGATTTATATCTCTTCCAGTTCCTTCACATTTATGTTTAGGATTTGTTTCTATGCACTTGTGTATTATACTCGAGAATAAGAGTTAGTCCTTTTACAACATTTTGATAGGTTTATTAAGACAGCATTTTCCTCCCTCTGGTTAAATTTTTTAAATTTTGACTATAAATTACTTAATTACAAAAAAATCATTGAATTATCATGTAAATTTAATATCAATATATTTATTTTGAAATATTAATTTTTTTGTAATATACTTATATATAAATAAAGATACTGATGATCAGAAAATTTTTATTGTATGGATGAGAGGAAATAGTTTATTTAACTTTGTCTTGAAACTAGAACATAAAAAAATATTTAATACTATAAATTAATATTGAAATTAAAATATTAATATTAGAAACAATCATTAGATAACATTTTCAACAAAATATGGATTAAGCTAATAACAATAAAGGTAAACCAACTTTTATGGTTTACAACTCAACAACTTTCTTTTATCTCATTTTGTCAAACAATTATTTTTTTTCTAACTTAAACGTCGAAAATGATTTAAACATACTACTCCGTACTACGTAATTAGTTAAAAAGATGGAATGTTAATGGTGGTTTTGGACGCACCTGAATGCGCACGTAGTTGGAGCTCCGGCACTGGCCGAACGCCATTGCGACGGCGTGGTCAACCAAATCGGCGGAGCAGTCGCCGGAGATGCGGGCCCACTCGTTCCCCTTCCACTCCTTGGCTCCCTCGCTTGACAAACCGCCGCCTTCTAGAAGCTGACCCGTGCCCAGCGAAAGTACCAAAATGTCCTCCACCCCTCTCACCAGAGGAAACTCCTCCTTGTTGTGCAGCACGTGCGTGATGGCCGCCGCCGTCGGGTTGGGCATCGCCACCCCTCCGTCCACCGCCACGCACCGGGTCGACCCGTCCACCGAACTCATCCCCACCGGCCCGAACACTCCCGCCTCCGCCGACGTGCCCCTGCACACCTCCCACAGCCGGAAGTCGAACCCGTCCGACTCCAGCGCGTCGGCGCGGGAGAACACGAACGCGCCGCCGCTCGAAAGGTCGTAGCACGGAATCAAAACCGGCTTGATCGTGTCCTTCAGCGTCAACACCCGACCCGTTTTCTCGTCTGAGAACGCTTCCTTCATCGCCTTCTCCAGACCGGTGGCGGAAGGTGCCGCCTCGCTACGGAAAATCCGCCGGAGGATTCCGTTTCTGCCGGAATTCGGGTAGAGCTTCCCTCCCTTCTCAACCAAAAACCTCCACGTTTCCTCCGCCGCAAAAATCGGACGGCTCTGGTCCCTCGTCCCGAACAGCATCGCCGTGAAAATCCCTCCGACGCCGGAGCCGGCAGCGACATCAAAGTAATCGCAAATCCGGGCATCCGGGTCGCCCGATTTCTCCTTCAGCGCCTTCTCCAAGTACGCCAGCGCCTTCCCGGAGAGGATGTTCCGCATTCCGCCGCCATCAACGGACAGAACACAGATTTTCCCCCTCGGGTGTTTACAAATCCCTTTCGGCGGCGGCGACAGGGCAGAGACTACTTCATCAGACGGCGGCGGAGGGATGGATTTGGGAATCCAGAGCTTGTGGTGATCGTAGCCGAACAGGAACTTGCTCTCGAGGATGGAGAATATCTCGTAGCTGAGCTTATCGGAGTCAACGCCGGCGGTGGGATGATCGGCCGACATATCCGGAAAGAATCCCACTACCACTCAAAAGAGAAAACGGAAGAAATGGGAAATGAAGAGAGCAGCGAGAAGTGCGGGGAGTTGCAGGGCATGTCTGTCTAGTAGTAACTGCTTGCTTAGCAAACTTCTTAAATACAGGACTCAGGGTAATTTTTTTTTTTTGAGGAAATAAAGGGTAAATTTTAGAAAGTGAATTTTAGCAAAGTTAACTCTTTGAAAATCTTCAATTTATTGTTTTGAAAGTTACCTAATACTGTTAAAAAATTAATTAAAATGCTAATAATATTAATTTAAAAATATCAATTTTTTTGCTTAACTAGATTCAACATAAACAAAATATTGTGGTTTGAGTTTGGAATAATGGATTGGAAATATTGTATTGTATTTTGAGTATGGAAAATCAATAAACAAATTGATTTTAATAAAGCAATAGATCGATTTCAAATACTCCGCTGTAATTTTGTTATTAATGAGTTTTATATTTAAAAATTACTTGAAATATTTAATAAACATAAATTTAATTTAAATTACTAATTATCAATTTTTTAAAAAATTTCATTAAAATAGTACTCCGTAATACGCAATAAAAAATTCTTGTTTGGAAACTTGAATTTAGATTTCAAAGCTGGATTTGATTCAAATTTCTTATTTGGGAAGTCAAAGAGTTTGGATTTGGACCAAATTTTTCTAATTCAAAATTAATCAGATTACAAATTTATTATGTCATTTACAAATTCAAAGCATACTTTTCTTTAAATTATAACTTGTAATTAAAAAATAATCTCTCCTTATGCAAGAACAATTCCATACATATCAATCTGCTTTCCTTATTGTCTTTACCAACTTCAAAATTTAAATTCAAAAATTGAAATTTGGTGACTTCTCAAACAATATTTAGAATTAGAAATCATGAGCTTTCAAATATTAAAATTAAAATTTAAGATTTTAAATAAATTCCCATTCCCAAAGACTGCCTAAAACAAATTCATTGAGTTTAAACTTCTCGTGGATAAGTCATTTCGTCTTTGTTTAGTTAGTAGAGGGAAGGATCTTCAAAAAATAATGGAGGGAAGATTTGGTCATCCATAGAAAATTAAAGAATAAAAAAAAGCAATTGGGTCCACTAAGATTTGTTTAAAAAATGATGCGAGGTGATATTCTTCTTTAGCTTATACGGAGTAATAGTGATGCATGTTTAGGTATAACATTTTTTATTCACGTTCTTTTTTATAAATCACTCTAAATATCAGTAAAATATAGAAAAATATCAAAATAAGAATTTTATGTTTTTATTTTCAAAATATAAGTTTGCACTGTTGTAATGTAGTATTGTATATATGAATATTTCACAACACTTTTGGATAATGTATATGGTCGTGATTGACAGTATAAGTGTATTTTAACTCTTATTTTAAAAATAAAAACATAGAATATTTTAATATATATTCAATGTTTTACTCTTACTTTAGTTTTTTGGATAAAAATTTAATGGTGTGCATTCATTTTGAAACTCTTAACCCTAGATAAGAACAAAATATAAATCTCATATACATAGTAATTTCATTCTGTATATAGAAATGTTAACACTATAAAATGCTTGTAAAATGACTTTTGCCATTTGCCAACTTGGCACTCTACAATGTTTTGACATTATTTGATATTATAAAATTTATTTTGATATAAAATGTATGACATTGCTATTTGCCAACTTGGCATCCTACAATGTTTTGACATTATAAATTTTATTTTGATATAAATATAAATATATATGGTCTATAAAACATGTTGATAGATTTTAATCCACAATGCCGGGTAACGTATCATGTTATATAATCGGATCTAGTTATAAGATATGATTAATGATATGAACGCAATAAAAGCATAGGTCTTTTTGGTGGTACAACCGTGCTATGTAAGGGTTTGCATCGGTCCAAATCCGAATCGAGACCAAATAACACTCATTTCTCAAGCTGGGGTGAAGCCCAATATGATTAGGACCGAACTGGTAAAACTCAAAGTGAACTTGAGCCGGACCAAATAAGGACCAATTAATATATTTATTTATTTTTGTATTTGTCAAAAGAATATGACTAAGACTGGACCGAGATGTATTTGTAACTTCTATTTTTAGTAGAACAACGAACCTAAGATTTACATACGATTCCCTCACGAGTATATTTCTTGGACCGAGCCCAACATATTTAGAGGCCTGAAAGAATATTATTCCATCATATGGATTATGATATAGTCCTATTTAAGTAGATCTCTCATCTAAAAACTATGGAGTATTTCAAAACTTCTACAAAACAAAAACTAACATGATTATATTGTTTTGGTGAAATTAGCGACAAAAATATACAAAGAAAGATGATATAATTTGAATTTGAAACACCCGAACTTAAACCCCAAAGAATTCGAACTCAGACCATGCTTAAAGTTTTTTCCTAAGTAGTTTCAAATTTAAAAAATGATTAACTGAAAAAACTAAAGTAGAAGGCATCAAATGGAACCGAAGTGCAATTCAATATAAAAAAAAGAGTCTGACGAGGCCACCGGAGAGGATGACGTCCATCCTTTTTTATAGAAAAACTAACGAGAATTACATGGAGCATGCTAACTTACCCCAGAAATAATTCATAATGAGTATACTGTTGATATGAATAATAAAAAAATTACATTTTACATCATTCAAAAGTATATCAAAAATTCTTTCCGGAATATAAAATAAGATCTGATAAAAATAATTTATTTTATCAAATGATCAATGAAAATATATAAACAAATAAAAATTATTAAAAGACTGTAATAATAACAATGACCATCTTGCCATTCTTTTGAGTATCGGTGTGTGAGCAACGGTGTACAAATGTTGGCTATAATATACTATGGTTAGTCTCTTTACCAACCATTTCAATGTTATGAAAAGAGATTACGTAACGTTACCGTTTAAATACTTAGTATTTAATTCCGTACCAATAACAATGTTTTACTTTACCATTTTCAAAACGAATAGATTCTATGACCACTCTCTTTGATTGGCCGAGGAAGTCCTTACAATGCCCGATTTGTAAAATTGATGATTTCTAGCCCCTAGTAAACCCCCACCATGTGTCGACCCCAACCAATCTTCCACTCACATCAATTGCAGAGTGCAAGTTTAGTTGATTTCGTAAGATAAGAATTATCAATTTTGCAAACAAAGCACCATAATTATCTCAATTGGGAAAGAGTCCTCTTTGACCACTCAAAGTGAATGACCAAAAAACCTATCCGTTTTCAAAATAAATCTAAGCTTTTACTACCTCCATCCCATTTTAAATTGCCTGTTTGCCTTTTTTCTCCGTCCCAAAATAAATTGCCTGTTAGTTGTTTTCGTAAACTTTTAAAAATAAAATACCTAAACTACCTTTAAAATAAGTCAATCTTCTTCACATTATATTTTCATTCATCATCATCCTTCCTAAAAAGTATTGACAATTTTGAAAAATCAACTCTATTTTAAATTTTTCTTAAATATGCCCAAAAGTCAGAACAGGCGATTTAAAACGGGATGGAGGGAGTAAAAAAATTATTCAAAACACTAACAAGATAGACATAAGCTTCACAACCAAAGCTGTTTATCAATACTCACATAGTGCCATTGACATCAGCATTCACATACAATGTATGAAGTCAATAATGACACTTCCATCCTGAGAATAATGGAGTTTATATTGCTCATCCCAATTTTATACGGAGTATATATATATATATATATATATATATATATATATATATATATATATATATATATATATATATATATATATATATATATATATATATATATATATATATATATATATATATATATATATATATATATATATAATATATATATATATATATATATATATATATATATATATATATATATATATATATATATATATATATATATATATATATATATATATATAATCCATGGTACAAAAGCACAGCATTTGACTACTTTATTCAACCAGGGCATAAGAAACAACCATTATAGAAGATTGACAATCAATAAAAATAGAGAAAATACAATACAAGTTGGCCAGGCAAAGAGAGAGAATGGTGTTTGGCCCACTTATAGTACCATTCAGTTCTTCACTGTGGTGATATGCCTCAAAAGCATTTGAACAACATCATGCGAAATTCTCGAAGCTTCTGTCGTCAAATGTTGAACTTTGGCCTCTGTTTCTGCCTCTAGGCGCTTGACATTCGCTCCCGAGTCCCCACTAGTCTGCTCAACAAACCCTCCACTGTTAGTTATACAATGGTTGGCTATAGCCTATACACTATAATCCACAATGTCAAGTAAATAATAAAAAGCCTTGCACTACGTTTGGTTGAAGGAGTTTGAAAGGGGAAAGAAAAGAAAATCAGATGGAAAATAGTTTTTCTTGCTTGGTTGGAGAGGAATTGAAAAGAAAAATGGATGAAAAAGAAAATGATAAGACAAAATGTACTAAGAGAAGAGAAAACCAAATTCCTCCCATTTTGGTGAGGAAAAAGAGAAAATCATTTTCTTTTCTATGCAAATTCCTTGAACCAAACATAGTGTTAATGATGCAACCAGAAAACACTATATAGGCACACTTTCAGTGATCCCACAGAATGAAATTGATCATATATCCGGCTTTGAGCAAAGTTAACTTTATTCAAGAGATTCAGCTCCACAGCATTAATATCTTTTGTGGATTCAATTATATACTCCGTATAACTACTAGTTTTTTATGTATTATACCTGAGCAAGCTTTTTCTGATATTCAGCTTCCATATGTGCACGAAATTCACTTATCTCCTTCTCAGCTTCTGCTTTTGCCTGTTTCAATCTAGCCAGTTTTTCTGCAAAGTGCAAATGCAAGCATGCAGCTTCAGATATCTTGTGTTGAGTATCCCACATCGATTGTCTACCATCTACATGGTTTCAGTGAGTCTAGTATAAAAAAGTGTGAGGCGTCCACCTACAAAGTGTTTTGAGGCAGCCACTTTGGACCCATTTGTCCACCCTTCAATTGTCATGCCCGGATTGAGCTCAAGTGGTTTATTAAGTACGGAGTATCACACATAAGTTGATAGATGTCTACTTACTACTGAGTTTGAGTTTAATATATAAGTGTGGGGTCAGCAATTGGCATCTCCCATTGAGGATCCTTTGAGAGCGACTTGGGCAGAATTCAATATCTTGGTGATCCAAGAAAAGAAATGCAGAAATACTAAAAACAAAGAATAAAAGGCCAAAGCATATAGTCTTGTTGTTTTTATATGTTAAGAACAATAAAGTTGAACCAGAGTTTACAGAAAAAAACTTTTAAAAATAGTGAATCCGTGCATTACAAGTTTACAACAATAATCGAGTTCTTCATTATTAGGTCTATCGTAACCCAAACCCTTGCAATACACCATTACCCCTTAGTTGGTAACAAAGCTTGTTGTGATTTGTGGGGTTCGATAGCTTGGGGCAGCCCATTCGGGAGAGTTATTACCCATTGTTAAACCCATTTGGGATGAGAGGGTGTGTTAAGCATCTCAGATTCTTAACTTGATTATTCATTGTGTTTGAAGGTAATATTATGTGGATCATTTTTTTTCGGGGGGGGGGGGGGGGGGGGGAGTTAGACACAAGTTATCAGATCTTTGACTAAATCTACCATGAAAAGATCACAAGATAGCTACTCTTCAAACACAATTCTATGATAGTAACGGTATAACTTTCATGAGAATAATCAATCTTGTTAAATGTAAACAGTAAAAGACCATCTAACTCAAGTCATAAACAAGTAGGGGAAACATGACAGTTTTACAAATCCATTTGTAACCCAAAGTCCTCACAAAATAACAAGACAACGGGTCTCACCAGTCCTCGCAGCATTAACAATTTGCTGAGCTTCTTGCTCTGCGGCTAAGAGAAGTTGAATTCCACCTTGGCCCCTGCTAGATTCCATACTGGAAATTTGGAAAAGAAACAATAGACAGTGGCTGCAAAGAAGTTAGAAAAAAAAGATTATTTGAAATTTGAGAAGATATGAATAATATCCACATAATTAAATAGTAGTTCAAACATTTTTTAATCGATGCAACTCATTTGCTCACGCTGCAAATTTCAAGGAACGAGAATCAACAACAATATATCTTTAAGAACAACGGAGAATTTAAAATAAAAACAGAATTAAGAGCTAAATTATAGAAGAGTTAGGTTTTTTTGGTAAAACAGAAATAGATGAAACCCCGGATAAGAGATGCTCTAGTCAGAAATCAGTTTGCATAACTTATGCTTGCATGATTCAACATCGCCCATTTGACAGGAAAAAGAAATGACTATAACCACTTCCTCTAAAATTTACATCACGGAATCCCATTTGCTCTGAACTTTTGAAGTTTTTAATCGGAAATGTAAGATGAAGTGAAAATTTGTTTTTTTAAAACAATGTTTCAATGATATTTTCAGATCTTCCACGAGTTCTACATAACTATTCATCATTCATATATGAATGTCTGGACCAGTATCCCTTCTTACATAATGACCTATCTTTAATAATCCTGTATAACAATGCAGAGTTGGAGTACCTGTATCTCTTCTTACATAATGATCTATCTTATATACTACATATAACAATGCAGAGTTGGAGTGATCCAGAGTACTGCAAAAGACTAACTATATCAATATTCATATATTTTTTTGTGATTCCTATATTTCCTAATAATAAATTCAAAGCTTTTGAATTTTTATCCCAACAAAAATTATAAAGGCACAAAAACAGCTCCTGCTCTCATTATACAATTTGAACTAAAATTGTTCACTTTTTCCACACCAGAAATCGTGCATCTTTGTGTTAAACTTTCTTTTGCCTAAGAAATAAAAAAAATCTGATTAAAAAAACACAGATTTGCTCACGTAATGCTGGGTAGATAAAATTAATATTTGAAATTCAAATATTTAAAATTTTAAAACTGATAAACACATCATAGAAAACATAGAAAATTAAATCGCAAAATAGATTTGACCAAATGAAACAAAACAAATACTTCTCAGATGTGTGAAAATCGGATCTGTAGATATTCCACATACTTCTTTGGTAAAAAACGGGTAATTGAAGATCAGCGTTTCCGTTTTAACAATTTGAATATAGATCTAGAAATTCAATAATGATAAAAACATCTGCTAATCGTGTTTCATGTCTGCATAATAGAAACAAAGCATGACAAATTGTTTGATAATATTTGAAACAGAGAAGGTCGGATATGGGAGTTTGAACGAGAAATACCTGAGGGAGAAGAAGCAGAAGAACCGTGAATTGGTAGAAGAAGGGTGTGACTTGTGATCTTGAAATAATTTTGTACTCGGGAGTCGGGGTAGGAAGAAAGTGGATTAGTCTTTACAGAACCTGTACCGAAATTTCCGAAAAAACCGAGAATACCGAACCGAAAAATACCGAATCGAAAAAGTACTGAGAAGAAACCGAACCGTACCGAACCGAATGATTGGTACGGTATTTGGGAACGGTACGAGGTGACGTACCATACCGAAAATCCCGAACCGAACATATATACTAAAATATTATAAAAAATAATACCCCGGAGTAATATTTTTCATATTCCTTCACTAAATAATACGGAGTAATTTTTTAAAAAAAACTGGTTCAAGTTTTATCATGTGTAAGTTATACTTTTATTTGAGTTTTAGTTTTTGTGTATAAACATAAAAGTATTCACAAAGATTCGAAAAACCCTTTGTTGTCGTTCATTTTTTTAGTTTGTGAAATATAAACTATGTTTTGATATGCATCCCTTGCATTTAAATATTCATTTTTTTAATTTTTCACATTTTTTTATTTAAATTCACTTTTAATTTTCAAAAATAAAGGGGCATTGTTAAACTTTAAGGTGTAAAGTAGGTATGTATATTCATCCCAATTTGTACCGATACCGAACCATCCCGAACCATACCGAACCGATATGTCGGGATCGGGATCGGTACGGTGTAAAATCTCATACCGAACCGAAATATTTGGTACGGTATCGGTACGGGCTAAATACCGTACCATACCGTACCATGCTCACTCCTAATTAGTGTCCCTAATTAGTGTTGGGGATAAAGAAATTTTCACCTCTTACATTTTTACTCCCTATAAATATAATTCAAGTTACTTTTGATTTTGTGTAAAAGTTTTGACTTTCATCACTTTGACAAATATTCCGTAAGAAATACTAAATTTTAACTTGTACTTAGGTGTGTGCATTATTCGATCCAAACCCGGATCGACCCGGCCAAAACCGGACCGAATCGGTCCGGACCGGTCCTTATTCGGTCCGGTCTTCGGTCCTCACATTTTCCTTATTCGGATTCCGGTCCGGTCCGATTCGGTCCACCGGATTTCGGTCCGGACCGATGGACCGGTTACATTTAATTTTTTTTTAAATATTTGTTTTTTACGGAGTATATAGTTTTCTAATATAGTTTTTAAAGTTTTTTTATTATACTTAAAATTAATTTAACTTTAATACTAAAAGTTTTTAAAATATTTTTATTTTATTACTCCCTCCGTCCGGGTAAAATCTTTCCATTTGGACTTTTTCTAATTTTTGTGGAGTGTTGACTTTGGGAGGGAAATGTCCAAATTACCCTTCTCTTTTGCCACAATTGTCCCTGCCCGCCACTACCACTTCCCATTGCTCCAACCATTTCCGTCAATCACACCACCGCCACAGAGCCCCCCCTCCCCCCACCATCACCGCAGCCCCACCACCACCTTGCCCGTATCACAATTGTCAGCCCGCCCAAAAATTTAGATCTAAAATAGTTGACACTAGAAAGGAGAAGAAAAATCTCAACCCTACGCCGCTAGGCGCTAGACCACCATCGTTGTCAGCCGCCATGTCCGGGAGAAAAAGAGAAAGAGGAGAAAGAAGAAGGGGGGAGGGGAATAGGAGGAGGAGAAGAAGATACATGAACAGATCTGTCGCAGATCGATAGATTTGAGACACAAAATCAGGAGAAAGAAGATGAAAATGAAGAAATAGTACATCTGATCTGGGAGAAGAGGGATAACAAATAAGAGAGAGATGGGGGGAGGCCAGAGGAGAAGAAGAAGAAGAAGAAGAAGAAGAAGAAGAAGAAAGAGTAAATCTGAAGAAGATGATGAAGATTGGGGAAAGAGCAGAGAAGAAGAAGAAAGGGCTGAGTGGTGGGTGTGGGAGAGAGAGAAGAATAAGAAATGGCTGAGGAGAAACGACAGAACAGAGGAGAAAAAAAAGAAAGGAAAAAATAACAGAAGATAAATGGGTGAGGGTATTTAAGGTAGTTTGTGTGTTAAAAATTGAAATGGGAAGATTTTTTCTGGACGGAGAAAAAGGAGAAACGGGAAAATTTTTTCCGGACGGAGGGAGTATTTAATATAATTCTTTTAATATATTCCAATTCAAAATAAGATACCAATTCTAATGATATTTAAATATTTTTAACATGAAAAGTGTGAAAAAGTAAACATTATCTTTACATAAGCGATATAATGCAATTTAATTGATGTAATAATACTATAACTTAAGTTTGTACTTTATCAGCAATAAAACTTTAATCAACAAAAAATTATTGTAAACAATCTTATGAACAAAAACAGTAAAAAAAATGTATCTGCCTATCAAAACAAACCAAAAACACAAAAAAAAATATTACAAAAAAGTAAAAACACAATAAGAAGAAGAATATTCTATATGTAAAATAAAAATTACAAACAATTTTTAAGTAATATAGATGGAGGATATATATTTTATTTAAAGTTTAAAAAAAATAAAAACATCAATGTTTGAAAATGTTTAGTGTATGTTACACATGAAAAATTAATTGTAGTAATATTTTTTTTACAATTGAATACTTTAAATTAAATAAATAAAACTGAATTTAATAAAATAAAAAATTACATTTATTCGGTCCGGTCCCGGTCCGGTCCGGGTTTTACCGGTCCGGTCTCGGGCCGGTCCTTACCTTAAGCGGTCCAGTCCTCGGTCCACAAAGTTCCTCTTATTCGGTCCCGGTCAGATCCCGGTCCGGTCCGGGTTTGACCCGACGAACACCCCTACTTGTACTCATTATTTCATCAAAATTTAATAAAAATCTATCAATTTGTCACAGTAATAAACTTTCAATCCTAGCGCCTAAATTTACGGAATGTGCCCTTGCAATATAACATCATAAATTTTAAGAACTGCGAATCGGAATATATTTCAAATAGTGTGGACATGATATATAGGTATTACTAGAAAATCGAAAATATCCTGATATATATATATATATATATATATATATATATATATATATATATATATATATATATATATATATATATATATATATATATATATATATATATATATATATATATTATATATATATATATATATATATATATATATATATATATATATATATATATATATATATATATATATATATATATATATATATATATATATATATATATATATATATATATTCGATAATGAAAGAGCTAAAATTTCTTACAAGAAAAATCGAAGGTATCTTAGAATAACTTTCGGTAGAGTATGGTCATCTATGTTTAAAGATCAAGTATCAAGTGGATTCATTTTTTGTATTTAAAATTGATAAATTTTTATTATTAATTAATTAAAATTTATATTACACATTAGTCACTGATATAAAAATAATTTTATAAGATTTACTTATAATATTATTTTTAAAATATTATTTTATCAACGTAATTTACCATGTAATTTTGTACAAAGTCAACTCTAGATACTTTAGATAGTTTTGAATCGGATGAGCTGCTTGACCCTTCACTTGGCCAAACCGGATAGTTTGTTATAAATAATTTTATTAATGATCATTTGGTGACTTAAAAAGATATGGTGAGTTCTCATATCTCCTATATCATAATATTTTTGTATTTGATAAAACATAAAAAGAGTTTTAATTATTTAATATCTCTAGAAATTACAAATCCTACAATTTGATTATTTCCTGAATTTGAGAGCTATAAATATGGTGATTTAGTATTTCCTTCAAATGTTGACCCCCCTATATCAGAATACTTTTTTGTAATGGATTATAATTTAATATCTCTAGATATTACAAATTAAACAATTGGGTAGTTTTGATATCTTCTAAATTTCAAAGACATGAAAATGGTGATTTAGTATTTTCTATAACTGTTGACCCCCCAATTATAATTTAATATCTCTAGATATTACAAATCAAACAATTAGATAGTTTTGATATCTTTTAAATTTCGTAGACATGAAAATGGAGATTTAGTATTTCTTATAACTGTTGACCCCCCCCTAGATATTACAAATCAAACAATTAGATAGTTTTGATATCTTTTAAATTTTGTAGACATGAAAATGGAGATTTAGTATTTCTTAGTTGACCCCCCCCCCCCCCCCCCCCGACTATCACTATCATCACAAGCCACTCTTGTTGTCAGACACTTATGTCTACCACAGATTAAATTTAAATCTCAGACACTTATGTCTATCATAGATTAAATTTAAATCACAACTTCATTTCGTATTTCTCTCAAATCTCAGAACTCGTATCGTATCATATTTTCAGAACTTATCGACTAGACCCTAAATTTCTTTTAAAAAATAATTTTAAAAAATTATTATGTATTCAATTCTATTCATATGCAATGCAAGAACGAGTTTAGGTCTCTAGGGGCAACGCCATAGGTCGTCTCTAGATACTCATCTGCGATCGTGTCTCTTCGTAGTGCCTGCAACCATCTTAAATGAAATATTTTACCAACTTATTAATGAAAATATATAAAGAAAATGATTAAAGTTTAACCGAGAATTTTTTTTAATGATAGGTAAGCACTATTCATATCCAGAGCTCTACCCTCTTTGTACTTTTACTCCCCTATGCCAGGTTATTTGGTGGATTTATATTTCTTCACAATTTAATTGAAAATCAAAATTCATACCATTTGATTTTGAAAAATTAAATTCAACGAATATTTTAGAATTGAGGAAGTACTATTTTTTGTTAATTATAAAACTTTGGAGCCACTATACATAATTTTTTCTGAATTACAAGTACACATAACACACTATAATCTCCCAATCATTATTGTTCCCAGATAATATATCATCCTTGTGGTTCATCACATTATTATTCAAATGCAGCACCTTTTATTTGTATCCTTTCTCTAAGCATCAATTTTAGCTGTGCAATTTCCTAACTCTTTCTTGATTAATCTTACCATGTCAGAGACCTGCACAAAGAACAAACATCAATTTCTTCTTCTTCTTCTTCTTTTTTGGTTTGAAACCAAAGAAGTATTAATTTCATTATTTGGTATTATTTTAGCTCTGGCAAACCTCAAAATGACATGACAAAAATGATGAATTTTTGCTCAATTTCCTGCATATTTTCTCAAGAAACTGCAGCAGTGAGTCCACCTGATCTCCCAGCATATCAACCTGCATGCACAAATTATAATCAAATCCAAAACTATAAATGTCTAAAACTTGACTGATTTTACATTACATCAAAAATTGAATCAATGTCCACATATATGATATACGTCCATATTCATTAAATTTTTGATGTACCACAAAAGTCATTACGAGAGTTAGAAATCAACAAGCAAGCGGTGTTCGTCGCAACCTCGCTTTCTGCTAAGTGAAGGCTGCGACACCGCGCCAAGAACGCCTTCTTGTAACGCCCTTTCTTTTTCTTGAGTGACGCAATAGGATGTGCCAGCTCTTGCAATTGCCGCTCCAGTTCCGCTATCCTGTGAACAAGGACACGTTCCTATTACACATTGCCAGTCGTCTTTCAACGCTATCTGTTTGAAATTCCTAGCAAACAAGGCTCGGATACCGTGTTCAAATACCTTGCGCATTTGCTCGCTAAACAAGCAAGGACAGTGTCCTCAAAATCGGTTAGGACTTGTTGAAACCTCCTAAGTGATGAGAAGGCATTGTTGTCGCCATCTTCGATCGCGACAACATCGTTATTATTGTTATGATTATTTTCTTTGTTACCATTATTGTCCTCCAAGCCTAAACCATGCTCCAAATCCAACAAGAGTTCCTTGCTAGCGAGGAGCTGCTTGAGAGCTTTGGTCAGTTTAATGTTCACAGAGCTCAGAATGCTTTCGTCCGAGTCCAACAGCCATTGGATGGCCTCTCTCTCCTCGCGCTCCTCAGTCCTGAAGATCTCTAGGTAATGGCGCACGCTGTGCTGCTCTATCTCGCTGCTCGCGCTCATCACCAACTCCTCCTCCCTCTCGAGACACCTCAGCACCGAGTCCAACACTTGGATCAAGTTCTCCTCCTCGTCGTTCTCCCACTTCCTCGCCGATGAGGGAACAACACGAACCTCTTCTTCCTCTTCCTGCTCTTGTTTTTCTGAGTCTTCTTCTTTCGGAAGAATATCATCTCCAGATGTAATTATTCTTCCAAACACGTCTTTTAAAAGTTCCAAGTCGCGACCCATTTGTTGGATCTGGTTATTGTAGAGCTCGACCTCTTTTACTTCTTTGTCCTTCTCGGCCGCGTCAATGCGCTCTTGCAGCCATCGCCTGGTTTCCAAAAGGTCGGCGGGGATTTCTTCAAGAAGGCGAACAGTGCCATCCACCAGAAACGCAGCGAGCTCGTAGAATCGACAACAGGCATTGAGGAACTGGATCGGCGCGTTGTCCTGTAGGTGTTGGATTGCTTTCTGGTATGCAATCTCCATGGCGGATCTAAGAACCTCATTCATCATCACCATCATGAGTGTAAATAATTAATGTACAATCAGATGTTGATCTTCAGATGTTATAATGGATGTGTTTTTCGATCCTATGATGACATTAATATCAAAGATGTACATAGGATGGCCAATAGGTTTAATTGTGTCATGAAATTTTAACTTCATTCTGTTAATACCGTTTTTTTATTGTTTTCTTGTGTACTCCGCATTTAAGGGATTTAACTCCTGGCTTACTTCTCATGTCTATGCTTAATCTTATTGTTTTTCCTTTTGTTTTTTTTTGCATATATTAATGTATGGCATATTATTATTACATATTTTTTCATGTTCTTCCCATCCTTTTGTCTCAAAACATTAGAGATAGTTATAGTTAGAGTAGTTAATATTTACCTGGTCAATATATATCTTTTTTCCTTATGTTTTCATCTATAAATTGTCAAATAATATAATCACGACATTTCTTGTTTTGTAAATCTTAAATTTTAATGTATTTTAAAATTAGAAAATTATATAAATAAGACCAAAACAGCAAAACATTCAGTTTATACTAAAAGAAGACCAATATTATTTCTTCTAAATAATAGTGTTGAGTTGTCGACTTTGAAACATCCACAATTTGGTATTGTATATTAGTATTTACAATATTTTTGGCATTATATTTTAATATGAAAATATATATTGAAGGTCTTATTTCTATATATAAAGCATGTTTTAGTCTTACATATGTAGTACTTCCTCCGTTTTATAATTATCTTCCCAGCTTTTCTTGGAATATTTTTTAAATATATTTATTTTATTTCAATTATACCAATTTAAAATACTCTGTAAATTAAATTTAAAATAAATTCAACATCCCAAACTCCACATTGTCTTTTTAATTTGTGAATCTAATGCTTCAAAAAATAAAAATTAGTCTCCATAAAAATTCTCATTGGAAATTTGGATTCATAAACAAAGTATCTTTTGAACACAACTTGTAATGATTTTCCAAAAGTAAGGGAGAAGTGATCGAAATCTAGAAAAGTAAGGGGGTGGGTTTCATGGAAGGGGCAATAAATAAATTCGCAATCAAATGCGTTTCCCATTTCCGCCCACGTCCCGAACGTGTCTCACCCGCTCCAATACCTACCACTCGCCGTCTTATGCCGGCCTTTTGCAGGCGGCGGCGCGTTGAGCCCTAGTTACCAGCCACTCCACCACGTCGCCGAACACACGCTCCACGTTCTCCTCCGGCTCGCCGACCATCTGGTGCCACATACCTGGATAGATATTCAGCGTCTTGTCCTCACTCGCCGCCCGGGCGTGCAGCTCCGCCGCGCAGGCCGGATCGCAGATCACGTCGTCGCCGCCGTGGACAATCAGAAATGGAACCGTCACCTCCTCGAACTTCCCCTGCAGATCTCTGCACACCCTCAACAATTCCCGCGCAGTCGCGGCTCGCGGCCTCGCCGTAGGCCTCCTAGGGCTTGCGGCCGCTAATTTTCTCTTCCATTCTTCCTTCATTCATCAAATTTTAAATTCAAGTTTACAGAGGTGAATTGGAATGAAATTAAATTCAATGTTTCAGAGAATGAAATAGAGCCAGAGAATATCAGAGAGAGAGAGACCTTGAAAGAGACGCCGAGTAGAGAGCCGCGCGTGGGAACCACTTGCCAGGTGGGGACCAGGAATGCAGCAGCGTCGAGCAAGTGCTCCAACGGCCACGGCGGCTTGAATTTATTGCTGATCCCGCACATCGCACCGTTCAGAACGACGCCGTGGAATGATCGATTGGGGGCAGAATCGCCCCGGCGAAGAGTGAGCAGGAGAGAGATTGCGCCGCCGAGAGACTCGGCGTAGATGAAAGAAGGGAGATGCGGCGGCACATGGCGGCCGAGGAAGGAGTCGAAGAAGGAGACGCAGTCGTCGACGACGGGATTGATTTCCGGTATATGAGCGACGAGGCCGTCGGAGAAGCCGTGGCCCTGGTGGTCGATGGCGCAGACGGCGAATCCGTGCTTGGCTATGTGAACGGCGGTGAGCTGCACGAACCAGCTGGACTCGCCGGTGAAGCCGTGGACGACGCAGACGGCGCCGATGAGCTCGACGGGAGGGAGTGGGGTCCACCACTGAGTGAAGATGTTGAGGCCGCGGGAATTGGTGATGAACTCGGAACCGTGAGCGACGGAGTGGCGCGTGTAGAACTCGTCGGGAGTCAGAGACCCAAACGGGCTCTCCTCGTTCGCCTCCGCCACCGGATGTTTCATTTTCTCGCTTTTAATTCTCTTTCTAATAAAATCAAGAAGAGCTTTTACCGATTGGGCGTTGGCATTTTTTTCTCAAGCCTCTCCACGGAAAGATTGCTTAAATCACTTTCATTATAATTTTTCTTAATATCTTGAAATTAAATGAGTATATACATATTTTTTCATTTTCATTGTCACTTCCATTATGATTTTTCTTACTATCTTGAAATTAAATGAATATATACATATTTTTTTCATTTTCATTGTCAGTTAAAGCTCCATTCATTGGGAAGCAATTCATAAAAAAATGTGTTTTTTTTTCATTTTAAAATGAAGAGCTTTAATGACTTGACTTTAATTATCTTAGACTTCACTACAAAAAGAATATACTCCCTTCCTCCACAAATAAACTTCCTATTGCGCGTTACGATGTTTGACTGAAATTATTTTCAAATCATTTTATATAAAAAATGGTGTAAAATTTAAAAATAAAAATTACATATTAAAAAACTATATCAAAAGATCTACAAAACTAGAGGTGACATGACTATTTTATTTAACAAATGAGTGACAAAAATAGGCCAATAAAGTTTGACCCTGTAAATAGTGAACGAGAAGTTTATTTGTGGACGGAGGGAGTATAAATCACTACTTATTGGTACTATTTATGGGTAGGTACAGTAATTAATGCCAGAAAATGCAGTAGTTTTAGTAAACACTCTTTGTTAAAATGCAGCTCCACTGTGCAATAGGGAGTACACATTAGATCCACATCAGTTTTTATAATTAGAATAAGAGCCCAGTTTCATGGCCATCATGGCCATTGGATTCCAGTGGCCAGTGTCCTCCTACTGAACTCCGTTCATAAAATTGATGATTCCTACCCTCTCTAACCCCCCGCCAAGTTTCGACCCAACCCCACCTAAGTCAATTACACCTCGTAAATATAATTGACTTTAAAGTCAAAAGTTTTGACTTTATACTTACGAGGTGCAATTGACATAGATGAGGTGATTAGTTTGGGTCAGAACTTGGCAGGGGTTTACCGGGGGTTTAGGGGGGTGAGAATCATCAATTTTATGAACGGAGGTACGGGCTCTTAGAATAATGCTAAGCAACTCATGTTTTTGTACATTAAAGTTCTAAATTCTATGTTGTTCTAACTAACTTTGTTTTTCTTATTGTAAAATTGAACTTTGCTTTTCTTTAAATGTTGCCATTTTCTAAACCGCTCTAATTTTTTTTAGAACTATTGACTATATTGTAATATAAAATTTATTTCATATATATATATATATATATATATATATATATATATATATATATATATATATATATATATATATATATATATATATATATATATATATATATATATATATATATTCTCAATACTGAAACTGATAGGGGTGCGCATCAATCCAAATCTAACTAAGACTGAGACCGAATACAATGCATTTCTTGGTCCAAACCTGTATCGGACAGGGACCGAATAATGGATTTATGAGGGTAGTTTGAGATGCAATTCACAAAAGGTGTTTCTTTCATTTAGCTTACTGATGCTTTAATTATCTTAGACTTTGATACAAAGATGATTTAAATCACTTCTTATTGGAAGTGGTTATAGATTGTTAAAATAATTAATGCCTAATAATGTCACAAGCAAACTTTGCTTTCGAGTGTTATTGACTCGATTACAATATGATATATATTTATACTTTCTCGACTTAATGACGCACAATGAGCCAACGTCTCAGCCTTCTCTGGAACTCAAACCTCGGTGAATTTTCCCGTGAGTAAGGTCTGTGTACACATCCTTTCTCTATATTGTTCAAGTTATTGTTTTTGTTACTGAAAAGCGTACATTTGGTGTCACAATACAAATACAACAACAAACACAATGATTTTAACGCACAGATGACAGGCTAGTTATACTAATAAAAGAAAATTATATACTTACAGGGATTTATAGAGAAGTAAATGAAGAAAACATACGAGGAAGTTCAATATAATGCTCTTTTCTGATAGAGTTCCTCTCTTTTGTGTGTATCTCAGTTTTTTCCACGGCTGTAGTTGGATATTTGGATGTTCCTCCTACCTTAGCTCAATCACCTGTCCTCTACGTCCGCGCTGCAGGCTGAGAGATTACACAACCCAATCGTCACATGATTAACAAATACAAATCCAGTAAAATACCACAAAAATAGGGTCTAGGAAGGATGTGTACACAGACCTTACTCGAAAGTAGAGAGATTGTTTCTAAAAAAACCGACTCAAATGCAACCGCTAATCATGGGATGATTATCGCACTATATCAATCTTGAATAAAGAAAAAAGGGGGGAAAAGGTTTCTAATACTCTTTAATTATATTACAAATAGCATTGAAAACATTACATTTTGTTAGGCTAGGGTGATGATTAACTAAGAACTTGTTTTCTTAAACTTATTCTTATTACTTACGGAGTATTACTTATTCTAATTAGAATCAAATAAGACAAGATCAGATCGGACGAAGATAACAAGCTCAAAATATAATGAAATCATGCGCAATGGTATGAAGTTTGAATCCCTCAAATCCCATCATGGAAAACCATCAACCAAATGAAACACGCTGCCACTATGACAGCAACGAAGAAAAGATAGACTCGACCCCAATAACCTTTTTAAAAAAATTATACTCCATTCTATTTTATTTATGTCTATTTAATAAAACTTAATAAATAAAAAATATTCATGGAATTTATCATCCTTTGTTTTTCCTATGACTATTCTTAAGAAATATGTTCCTCAACATTTGTGTTTAATTTCCTTTGAAATATTTGCACTAAATAGCACTAAACCTTAAGTCATTTCTCTAAATAACACTTAAACTGTTTTATTCCCTAAATAGCACTTAATAATGTGCAGAAGAAGGAATAGTGTCTAGTGATGACAAACATTTACTTGAATAATGACTAATGGATAATGACTAAAAGTGCTACATTGGGAAAAAGCACATATGATGCTATTTAGGAAAAGTCATTATGTTTAAATGTTATTTAAGTAAATTCCCCATTTCCTTTTAGTACTGTTTTCCAAGAATGAAACACGCTATTTTGGGTCAGGAGCGAAAGGAAGTGTTCTATACTTTGTCTTGTGTCACAACATGTTGCGGCATTCACCTGTATGTAATTCAGCAAACGATCGAGGAAACTTTTAAAACTTTCTACTTGCTCAATTTGTATATAACCCACGCAAGGTCAACACGTGGACTCAATTTTTTCCCTCAAGCTTGAAACTAGGGCATCACGTTCATGGTCAGCCAAATTGTCCCA
Source organism: Cuscuta australis (assembly GCA_003260385.1). Lineage (NCBI taxonomy): Eukaryota > Viridiplantae > Streptophyta > Magnoliopsida > Solanales > Convolvulaceae > Cuscuta > Cuscuta australis. The sequence goes on along the minus strand of NQVE01000152.1, from coordinate 266,561 downwards.
AGGAGGGTTAAAAATTATCAAGCCGTGTTTTGATAGTAGGGTCTTAGGGTGTAAGTGTACGCAAACCTTACTCTACTTGAAAGTAGAGAAGTTGTTTCCAACGGACCCCCGACTCAAAAAAGAAGCACGGGCAAACAAACCACAATAACACTAACAAAGAAGTATCAAAGAGAGAAGTAACAAATATACCGTCTAAGACAACTAAATCCAAAGCACACAAGCACAAGCTGCAGATCAAGACATTAAACACCCCAGCCAAAAGTACGAACTAAGCCACACGTCTACCCAACTACTCTAATCCTGGATCTCCAAAAGTTTCTATTGAACGTCGTAGTTTCAAAGAGCATGGAGTCGAAAGTCGTGCCTAATCACAATAAATAATTAATATCTCAAATTGCACAATATTACATACCAAAGTTTATTAGAAACCTTTTACTCTTTGAAATTGACAAAACTATTAAACTATTGTGACTGCATTGTTGCAATGTGAACAATAGAGAGCATATATGAAATGGGGTGGCCAATTTCAATATGTTTTCCTAAGTTCAATATGGTTTATACACTTCAATCAAATAATTAAATTGTTGAAGATTGGGACATTGTAAACTAAACAGACAATCTCAAAGTTAGGGTTAACAATGTCAACAAAAACAGTCCAATTGCAAAAATCAAAATAGTGAAGAAAAGGAAAGATAATTGTACCTCCGCAGCAGAAGCAACAATAGCAGCAAGAAAGGATCATGAGAAGGTCTCTGCAGAGAACCACCGGGAAGCTTACCCCTCCTCCGTTACCGGAACCCTTGGAATTCGCCGATAGACCGTCGGCACCGCCGTCATCCAGCAGCTTTTGATGATTGCTGCCGCCGACTCCGCCGCTTTTGGACTCCCTCGGCTGCTGCTTGTCGCCCGCCCCCATCATGCGGAGGTTCCATTCAAGTTTCTGCAAGTAGCCCTGCTTGAAGGAGTCCCTGAGCCTCGTTGACGGCCATAGATGCATCTCCCTTTTCTCTGTTCGAGATTACTTTTCCTAAGACTTTTTTAAATGAATAAATGTAGGGAACCCCGTATTTGTACATCTGTTTTTTTTATTTAAATTTAAAGTTGAAAATTAAAAAAAAAATTATCTAAAATAATCTCACATTTCATTTATTTGCAAAAAAACAAATATTAAAAATTTTTTAAATGACGTTAGCTTTTTAACGACGACCCAAAATTCTCACACACATCCGAAATTGTAAAATTATTTTCCATAAAAATAAAAAGTACTATAATATTACTCCGTATTTGTTAATAAGCGCGAAAAGATGACATTATTCGAAATAATTTTCCCTAAAATCAAGGATTAATTAGAAGTATAGGGTCGATAGGTGTAAGACCAGACCGGGCTCAAAGTTCAATTCGGTTTCGGGCGGACTTGGCTTTTCCAAATGTGTCCGGACTCTGGACAAAAACTCAATCGTCTCGGCCCAGATCAGTTGCAGGCCTGTTTCAAATTAAAGCCTTCAATCTTCGACCTGCGTTCCAAAGCTACGACCGGAGTCTTCAGCTGCCGATCGTCGTTCCAAAAGCTACGACCGGAGTCTTCAATCCCGAGTGTTGAAGATTTCTAGGTAAATTCCTAGATTTTACTCTAATCTTTAGATGTTACTTGGATAAAACTCGCAGTTAATTCTCGGGATTGAAGAGGGGATATACCCTCCGCAATTATTGGAAAGTCTTGTTTACCATGTTCATGTCTACCATGTTTATGTTTAATTTTTTGATTTTCAATTTCGGGGCAATATGTTCTGAAAATATGCAGCAGTGATCTCTGCATCAATAACCCTACTGTTAACACCTCTGTTCAATTATATAATTATCATTTGTTTAAATGAATAAGTTTCATATTGATTTGTACTGTTTAAAGGAGTACCCTAAAAATGTTCAAATCCTAACACCAATAGAAATTTCTCTAGTGTAAAATACAAACTAACATATTACTCGTACTATTTACAGTTTGATTTTGATGTAGTTCTATGTTTTCGAATATGTTGCACTATTACGACAATGTAATTAACTGAACAGGTGAAATTGGCAATGGGGATGTTGGCCACTACATATAGTTCATTCTTTGCCGGCTATCCCCTTTCACTGGTTTCTGAGTCATTGAACATGTCTTCCTACCATTTTGTAATTTTAAAAATTACTAGTACATTTTTACTGCATAATGGAGTTACATTATGGAGAATTTGACTGAACCCTTTTTTTTAAACTTATTTTGTATATAATACTCTCTATGTCCTCATCATTGCTGTTGCTATTGTTATTATTATCCTATCAACTTGCCCTGTGTAAGACGAACTAGTGTCTGTTGCGTATTTTATTGGGGAAGAAACTAATTTTGGTGTCCAAACATATTAGTACTGTTATACATAGGTTAAGAAGCAGCACAAACATGTTTTTTTCGGAAGAAGAGACGACGAGGCTATATACAGTTCACAAGAATTCATTGAAAATGTTGCGAGATAGGGGCTATGAGGTTGAAGATTCTGAGATTCAGCTGACTAGAGCAAATTTTATTGCTAAGTATGGTGAGCATGTGAAGAGAGAGGACCTTGAAGTGCAAAAGGCAATGCAAGACAACAGCTCTGATAAGGTACCATATTCTAATGGACATAAGTCGTTAATGCTACGGAGTATTTATTTCAGTCAGCTCTACAATTTAGGAGTTCAAGACAGATGGTAAAAAGAGTGAACATGTGTCTGAGATTTTTTTTCTTTAATTTCTATTTTTTTGTTTCAAAGTTAGTTTCTTTATCGGTGTTACCTACATTTTCTGGTTGTGTGAAAACTGCTTGATGATTGTCATAAAACTTGGAGAATTTAGGCCCTTTTGACTGGCTTGCTAGTTCATTTAAAAAAATATAATGTTAGAATGTACTAAATAGGTATTCATGTACCTTTCTTGCTCATTGAAATTGCTTTTCTTGATCCAGATAATTGTTTTCTATCCCAATAATAACAAGATTGGCGTTCAAAATATAAGAAGCTATATTGCTCGCATGAGGACAGAGAGCTTTAAGAGGGCAATCTTGATTCTCCAAAAGAAATTGGCTTCACAAGCTCGTGATTGCATTAATGAAATATCTTCATTGTGTCTCATAGAGGTTTTTTTGGTAAATGATGCTCTCTCATTCTTGGCATAAATATGTTTTTTTTAGAATTTTAGATTACTGGGATTACCAAATAAACACCAGTCATACCCTTATTATAATCCCCATATTCTTCTCATGTGATAGATAATGATACTAGATGGTGTAAAGTTGCACTTCTACAAACATTAGTACATTACAACCTATAATGCAAAATATATGGCCGATTTGCAATCTATTTTCATCAAGAACACTAGAACATTTAGCATCCGTGTAAGACTATAATATCCCTATAGAATACATTTCACATCTTGCCAAAGAGATAGTTTCACCAGGATATGATAACGCCCTGGCTGATTACCATGCCAAACAGGGATTGATTTTAAACCCTAAGTATCTGTTAGATCCTGTGATGATAGGAGGCTAATACACTAGATATAGCTCATGCCTCACAGGACTTCACTAGATGTAACGTGAAAAATTGAAGAAAAAAATGAACATCTTAAATTATACAGAGGAGAGAAAAGTTCATAGAATTTGCAAAATTATTACTCCGTAAAAAAAAGAGATTCAACAAAACATATCATCTAATACAGTTGAAAGTTTTATAAACACTGTAATTCAAGTGTAATATTTACTCATGTGTAATTCATAAAAGAGTCATGTACTCATGTTTGAACAATGTAAAGTGTTTCAATTTTGGTGAGGTACCAGTGCCGGTCCTGAGCAAGTGTAAACCTCTATGTAAAGTGCTTTAATTTTGGTGAGGTATCAGTGCCGGTCCGGAGCAAGTGTAAACCTCTATGTATCATATTGAAGGTATTACTATGCTTGGACTAATATTTTTAATCCTTAATGTGATTAGTTATTTTTTTAGGCACTTTACAAGTGCACATCTTACACTTGCTAAGGACTGGCACTGGTACCTCACCAAAACTAAAACATTTTACATTGTTCAAACATGAGTACATGACTCTTTTTTACGAGACAAATATTATTAATATTCATGTTATCCTTGAGTTGACCTCAAGTCTTCAATATTCAATATCTGCTTGGAGCCTTGGACATATTCAATAGTCAATACAGATGGAAGAACTTGCAGATTTACTGATCTTTAACTGCTGCAAGCTTTAATGTTGCAGGAGGCTGAACTGTTGTTCAACATAAAGGAGCATGACCTTGTTCCTCCCCACCAGCTGCTTACAACCGCGGAAAAGAAGAAATTGCTGGCAAAATACACGGTGTCAGAATCACAGGTTTTTCCCTTTTCATATATGTGAATATTTTGCTTAGAGAATATTTTAATGCAGGAATGCTGGTTCACATTTTATGAGGAGTGAGCATTTCAGGTTCAGTTAGTTTTTTTCCGGTTATCAGTTCGACTTCGGTAATAAGGGTTGGGGGGGGGGGTGATCGCTGAATTAGAACCAAACAGATATCGAACAATGTGAAATACTTATCAACCCTCTGATATTGTAAGTTCTTCTAATATTCTTTGCCCCTTGTGAAGCAGCTTCCACGGATTTTTGTGACGGATCCTGTGGCCAAATATTATGGGCTGAGGCGTGGGCAAGTTGTGAAGATCACCCGGAAAAGTGAAACGGCTGGCGACTATGCTACCTATCGGTATGTTGTTTAGACTTGGTTCTCCATTCCAATATGGAGATGACAATATTAATAGGCAGTATGTTCCCAAGGACAGAACAGTATACCTTAGCTTCAAACGCCCCCCCCCCCCCCCGCCCCGCCCCCCCCCTCTTAAGATATGTATGCACTTGCCATGAAGGAGTTAATACTATTGACACAGTTATGTTGACACTGTCCTTAGCGAGACACCGGTTGACACTGCTTATTTGGGACACCCATGGTGTTTCTTTCAAAAAAATTAATGGTTCATATCTCCTACCTCCCTAAACCTTGCCCCCCCCCATTCTGTTTGCAGTTTGACAATAATGTTTCTGGTTGCCAAACAGTGAACGGATCACTGTAGGCACCCCAAATGAGAAGTGTCCACCGGTGTCACCATAAGGGAAGTGTCAACTGCTCCTTTTCGTCTTTGAGGTTGGTTTCGTTTACCCCGCCCTGGTTAACACTACAACGCCACAACGTTTTTGGAGCAGCTACAGTATTTTGCTCGCAAAATTGATAATTTTTACCTATGGTCAAATATTGTTTTTTTATTTATTTTTGTTATTAATTTGATAAAATAATATAGTAATGTCATCATCTTGTTTTGTAGAGCTTTTGACATAATTTTAAATATGTAATTTTTATTTTTTAATTTCATTTTAATTTTAAATAAATTTATTTGAAAATAATTTAGTCAAACATTGTAAACTGAAACATGTGATTTAATTTGGGACAAAGGGCATATCAATTTTGCAAATGGACAGCGCAAGTCCATTTGAGTTGATGTCATGAGATACACTCAAAGTTACTCCAAAAAATATCGAGCCGAACATTTGGATATAATATTACGGGGTAGTTTCTCATACTTTTTTGTTAAATAATAAAATTGTTCTTAAAATTTGGTTCAAATTTTATTATGTGTGTACTGTATTTTTAATTGAGTTTCATTTTTGTGTGAATGAATTTAACAATATTTACGCACATTTGAAACATTGTTTTGTTACCGTTCAATATAAATCGCCTGTTTCGGGTTGCGATGTTTGGTTGAAATTATTTATAAAATATGTTAAATGAAAGATGGTGTAAAATTTAAAAATAAAAATTACAAACTCCCTCCGTCCCGAATTGGATAACACATTCCAAACTTGTAAGATTTCATCATTTTTAAAATTATTTTAATTATAATATATTAGTTTAGAAATGAAAAGTATAAATTACACCGTTTAAAAGTATATAAAAGACTTTATAAAATATGAGATGACAAGAGTATTTATTATCGATGAAAATATAAAAATAGACAAAAATTATCGAGAAGCCGTAATAATGATAGTGACATCTAATTTGGGACGAAGCGAGTATTTAAAAACTATATCAAAAGATATACAAAATTAGTAATGATATGACTATATTATTTACCAAATGACTCATAAAAATAAAAATAAAAAAGAGAGTGAATTTTGATCATGCGCATAGTAAACATACCGTTTAATTTTGAACATATGAACGATAAATTAAGTTCCATAAGTATTTCTTGTATTTAATGTTTTATTTTTCATTTTTTATGTTTCTCTATTTAAATTTGTTTTCAATTTTTCAAAAGTAAATAATTTTGTGACATTTTGAAGTTTAAATTATGTGTGTGTATCTATGGCATATAGTAATGATGCCAAACCATCTCGAATAATACCGGATTAAAATTTTAGGGTCGAGATTGATACGATATACTAGTAAAATTTTATATCAAACCAAAATATTTGATTTACAGGAGAAATATAGTATGCGGGTGCAGCAATGATCACCCTTATTATCGCATCATTCATTTATTATTTTTATCTTCATTTGAGGCCCCGTTTGGTACAAGAAATTCAAACTATGGAATTGGAATTGAGGACTTCAATTCTAATCCTGGTGTTTGGTAGCACAAATATTGTGTGGATTTGGAATTGATAGTGCGAAAAATGAATTGAAATTGTGTGAATTCAATTCTATGGAATTGAATCACTTGAAATCCCAATTCCAATTCAATTCTAATTTCACCAATTTCGTATACCAAACGGACCCTGAGAGTATTTAACAAGTTTAACGTTCTTTAGTTAAAATTGATAAGCTTTAGTATATAAAATTAACACACTTAATTCTTTATTAACTGTCTAGTTTGCTTTGGGTACCAAATGTTTAACTAACTACATATAAAAATATTTAATGAACTATAATATAAAAATTATGCCATAATATTTGTATCAAAAAACACTTAAAAATATTACGGAGTAGTATTTAGAAATATTTTCAATAATGCTGGCAATGAAAAATAATCGTTCGACACCTTATAGAATGTGAGGTCTATGAACTACGGAGTACCTCATAAGCTTATTACCCGTCTCAAAGCAATTTTTAATAGACAATATAATCCTTCACCACACATTTGGCAAGATGGATCCGTGGCGCAATGGTAGTGCGTCTGACTCCAGATCAGAAGGTTGCGTGTTCGATTCACGTCGGGTTCATTAACTTTTCCTTTTCAGATTACTCTTTTTTTTGCAGGTTATTGTTTTTTTTTCTTTTCTCTTTTTTCTTTAAATTAATACACACTACACCCCCTAGAATTTTTTATTTAAATATTCATACCCTCAAAAGTCCGTTCATATATGAATCGTTTATAGACAAAAGTAAAAATAAAAGTACTCATTCATTATATTATTCATACTAAGATTAGAGTCATTAAACTTTTACTCATCATATCTTCTTCTCTTTCATAATTCCATTGAATATTTAATAAAATAAAACAGTTAAGTCATTACTTTTGTGAAATATTTTGTAAATAACTCCGACCAAATATCATATATCGATACGAAAACTCTATGAGTTTTTACGAAGGTTAAACCATTTCAGAACCCAATAAAGAATTATGATTCAGATTATATTTCATTTGTCATAAAATATTCTTCTCAGTTTGATGGAAACCGCTTTTTCGGGGCGTCGACCCGACGAAATCAGTACCGGGTCGGCACCGCACCGAATAGCGAAATCCGGAAATTAAATAAATAAATAAAGCGGAGAGAAAGTATTTGTACGTGGAAACCCAAATCGGGAAAAAACCACGGGCCTTTTTAGGCGGTGTTATGCCAAAGGGGAGAAACTTTTATTAATCTCGGGGGAATTTACATATACATTTTTGTAGGAGCTTGGAGCCCTTAAGGGAGCTCCAAGCTAAAAGAAGAAGAAGAATGAAGAATAGTAGTGAAACTTGTAGGAACTCTGGCCTCTCCCCCCTCCGTTCCTTCGTAGCATTCTATTTAAAGGGGAGTACATGCATGCATCCCAACAATGCCATGATGTGGCTATGTCACCTCCATGTGCATATGTTTAGTATATGGGCTCCACGAAATATTTTCACATCACTTCAAATATATTAATCTGTCCATATATCTCTGGTTCCGTCTTGAATAATTTATCTGATTTATATCTTGGGCCAGATAAAATTGGGCTTTCTTGTACTATTCAAATGATATTGGATTAGGAAAAATCTCTAATCCATCACATGCCCCCTAGTTTTGAGTCTGTCTTGGGGAACGAGACAAATTCAAAACTATATGACTCGGTGGGTTGCCTCATGGTCTCGTTATCTCGTGGGTAAGGATTTAACTTAGTGTCTCTCGAAAGAAGATTTCTCTCGGAGATTTGGTGCCTCTTGAAAGAGGACTTTCTCGGGACTTATTGCCTCTTGGAAAAAGACTTTCTCGGGACTTTGTGCCTCTTTGGAAGATGACTTTCTCGGGACTTTGTGCCTCTTTGGAAGATGACTTTCTCGGAGCTCGGAGCCTCTTGGAAGAGGACTTTTCTCGGGGATTCGTTGCCTATAGGAAGAGGGTTTTCTTCGGACTTTGTGCCTGTTTGGAAGAGGACTTGGTGCCTCGGGGAAGAGGACTTGGTGCCTCTTGGAAGAGAACTTTTCTCGGGGATTCGTTGCCTCTGGGAAAAGGGCTTTCTTGGTACTTTGTGCCTCTTTGGAAGAGGACTTGATGCCTCGGGGAAGAGGACTTTTCTCGGAGCTCGGTGCCTCTTGGAAGAGGACTTTTCTCGGGGATTCGTTGCCTCTGGGAAGAGGGCTTTTCTCGGGGATCTTTTTTCAATATTCTTTGGGAGCCTCTAAACCCCCACCTGATATCTATCTCACGGTGGTTGGGCGCTCCGCTCTTATTGAATGATAGACAATCCCGTCCACCTTTCTCTTCGTCCCTGTCCCTCCAATTGAGGGGGGGCCTACTCTAATCTCTTTCATAGGATTCCTTTCTTTTGGGTAGCGTGTTTCTAATGGGCTGGGCTTCAGCCCATCCTTAAGCCCCAATCCTTTTCCTTTTCCTATCTTTCCTCAATCTCGGTACGAGAGTCTATGACTATCTCCAGTAATCCGATCACTTAACTTGATCTAATTACTGACCTCTGCTTTCTATTCTTTTACATTATTACTTTTATCAACTTATACAACTCGGAATGGACCACCTGAGGCTTGATCCGTCCATTCGAGGGACCCATGAAGTTGGAGCGGTTCACTGGAGGCCAAATCCGTCCATGTGAAGGACCTATGAAGATGGAGAGGTCCACTGGAGGCCAAATCCGTCCATGTGAAGGACCTATGAAGATGGAGCGGTCCACTAGAGGCCAAATCCGTCCATGTGAAGGACCTATGAAGATGGAGCGGTCCACTAGAGGCCAAATCCGTCTATGTGAAGGACCTATGAAGATGGAGCGGTACACTAGAGGCCAAATCCGTCCATGTGAAGGACCTATGAAGATGGAGCGGTCCACTAGAGGCCAAATCCGTCCACGTGAAGGACCTATGAAGATGGAGCGGTCCACTAGAGGCCAAAATCCGTCCATGTGAAGGACCTATGAAGATGGAGCGGTCCACTAGAGGCCAAATCCGTCCATGGCTTGCTAAAGAGGACCGCGAAGAGGACTGATGGAGAGGACCACGGAGAGGACCGTCGGAAAGGACCGCGGAGAGGACCGCGGAAAGGACCGCCGGAGAGGACCGCAGAGAGGCCCACTGGAGAGGGTCTCGCTACTTTCGTCCGTTTTTCGGTGAAGGAAGTTGGAGCTTGCCGGATCTCGTCGAAGATGAAGGCCCGCTTGCTGTCGATGAGGCCCGCCAGAGCAGTGGGAGCTTGATGGACGAACTGGAGCAATCGCGGCCACTGCCATACGCGGCTCGCCGGAGGAGTGGGAGCTCGTCGGAGGGCCGCCGCTACTGTCCGTGGCTCGCCTGAGGAAGGAGGAGCTCGCTTCTTCCGGGACAAGTTTCGCCGGAGTGGACAATTGCTAGTGGTATGGCTCGCCACTGGATCCGCCGGAGGTGAAGCACGCTAGAGGGCTCGCCGGTCTGGGAGGATGCTCACCGACCCTAGTGGAGGGTACTACCGGCAGCCCTACCGCGTGCTCGCTGCTCGCCGGAAAGTTCCCCGCGGTCAGTAGCTCGCCGAAGGAAGGAGTTCCTCGGAGACCCGCGGCTGCCGTCCGTGGCTCGCCGGAATAAGTGGGAGCTCATCGGAGGGCTGCCGCCGTTGTCCGTGACTTGCCCGAGGAAGAAGGAGTTCACCAGAGGCCTGCCGATGCCATGTGTGGCTCGCATGAGGAAGGAGGAGTTCATCGGAGGCCGGCCACTGCCGTCCGTGGCTTGCTTAAGGCCTGGCAGAACTTGCCGCTGTTCGAGGGAGGAGAAAGGCCGCTGGATTTTATCTCTGGAAAGCCACCAAAGCAGGAAACCACTTTTCTCTTTTTTTATTGACTTTTAACTCTCTTCCACTCCCTCTCCCTCTTTTTTCGTTCTCATCCCCTTTTTTGCTCTTTATTTTACCTTCTCTTCCACTTTTTTCCTCCATTACGGACTCGGAGTACAAAAGGTTTTTGTGACCGGTCCCACGGTCGGCGCTAGTGATGGAAACTGCTTTTTCGGGGCGTCGACCCGACGAAATCGGTATCGGGTCGGCACCGTACCGAATAGCGAAATTCGGAAATTAAATAAATAAATAAAGCGGAGAGAAAGTATTTATACGTGGAAACCCAAATCGGGAAAAAACCACGGGCCTTTTTAGGCGGTGTCATGCCAAAAGGGAGAAACCTTTATTAATCTCGAGGGAATTTACATATACAGTTTTGTAGGAGTTTGGAGCCGTTAAGGGAGCTCCAAGCTAGAAGAAGAAGAAGAATGAAGAATAGTAGTGAAACTTGTAGGAACTCTGGCCTCTCCCCCCTCCGTTCCTTCGTAGCATTCTATTTAAAGGGGAGTACATGCATGCATCCCAACAATGCCATGATGTGGCTATGTCACCTCCATGTGCATATGTTTAGTATATGGGCTCCACGGAATATTTTCACATCACTTCAAATATATTAATCTGTCCATATATCTCTAGTTCCATCTTGAATAATTTATCTGATTTATATCTTGGGCCAGATAAAATTGAGCTTTCTTGTACTATTCAAATGATATTGGATTAGGAAAAATCTCTAATCCATCACAGTTATTATTCTTCTCACTTAAATATTTAAATTTTAGTTTTTCGTTCGTCGTGAAATACTCTTTAGTTTTTAACTTTAGAATTACATACCTAACACATTGTACTTTAATTATTTTCTTTATCTATTCTATCCTTGATTTGATGACTGATAACTACATTATTAGTAAACAATTATGATGTGATATATATTTTAAAAATTAGTAAGGGTTAAAGTTATTTTTTAATATAGAAGATAATGAGTTTTTGGAACAAGAAAGAAAAGAAGATGTGACATAGAGAATATTATTTAAATAGCGCAATATTTGAAAGTAAAAGTTACATATTTAAGAAATTAGATAAAAGTTCTACTCGTATAACATAAATTGTGATAAGACTATTTTATCGTAAGAAAGGACTAAAATAAATAGCTAATAAGGACTCATGATAATAATAGTTGACGTTATAAATAGTGCATGTAAAATTTGTGTAGAAAGTAACATGTTTTATCTTCAAGTTGATTTATAAAAGTTGATTTCCCAGAAATTGAAGAAAGAATATTTAAATTGAAAAATACGAGATCAGAATTCGTTTGAACTAAGGAGGTTGATAATTAAAGCCTCATATTTATCCTCATAAAAGAAAAGTGAAAAGGCTTAAAAATTATTTTTAAAATTCAATTGTGTTTATTTACGCGTTACATAAACCAAAGTGTTGGTTTTCTTTATTAATAACAAAGGCCTTCTTAATTTGGAGACGGTGTTAGTATTTTCGATAAAAATTTAAAAGTATAAATTAATTATAAGAATTTTAATACTAAAGATTAAGCTTTTTTAAAATGTTAATTCTAATCTCTAACAATAATATCAATGGAAGCATAAACAAGAATAATATAATGAGTATAATGACTCTTGAGAGCATAAAACTAAGAGAAATTTATTGAAATAACACTAAAACATAATGACTTTCTCTAAATATCATAACATGCGTATTTAACTAATTAAAGCCAGCTTGGAATTGAAAGGAAATGACAATAGTACAGTGTGTATCCAGGTGGCCTCAACACAATGCTCTTCTGTCCACCTCTCTCCATATTTCTTTCCCTCCAAATTGAAATTTACACATTGATTTTACGAAATTCAAATGAAATATAAAAAATGAAAATAATATCATCTTTTCGCTTTTTTGCCAAAACTAAACTTACTTTTCACTGTAACTCGAAATAATTCTATCTTCCGGCATGTGTGCTTGTAAGTTTTGGATAGTGATTAGAAAGTTAATGGTCACATAACAGATATTTTAGAAAATCTTTGTGTTTCATAAATAAATGTGAAAGGTGTAATTATTTTAGGTAAATTCTTTTTTTTCATTTTTTAAATTTTAAATTTATGTTTTTAAAAACATAATAGTAAATTTTCTCTCAAAACACACATATAAACAAGAGTTATCGAGATGAGAGAGAAAAAAAAATATAATTATTTTTGGGACTGAGGGAATATCATGTTTCATTTTATTGAAATAAATTTTGATTCATATTATTTTTGTTTTTGCAAAATATATTTAATAATAATTACTAACCCAAATAAATCTTACTCCATCCCTTCACCAAAATTCTTGATGTTTACAATTCAAGGTTGCTTGACAATGTTTTTGCATGTGTTTTTTACATGTCATTTGATAAAATAAAATATTCTTGTCACCACTTATTTTGTAGAATTTTTGATATATTTTTAAAGGGAAATTATAAAGCCACACCAGTAAAAATGACACTGGTTCGTGACACAAGTTCAATTAGAGCACTATAAGTGCTTTATTCGTAAAATTGACTGTTCATAATACCCTAATTATCCCAGATTGCCGATTTAGGGATGGTGTTGAAATTGCCAGGGGAGAGTGGTAGGAATCATCAATTTTACGAATGGATCGAAACACCATATATAGGTGCTCTATTTGAACGTACTAGTGTCACGATGTTACACCACTTCAAGTGGTGTAACCTTAGAGGCTCTCATTTTTAATTATATAATGTTTACTTTTTGTTTTTATACAAATTTATTAAAAAATTATTTTTAAAATACATGAACTTTTACACGTAAAAACAAAAGGGAAAAGACTAAAGTAGGAGTAAAATATTGAACATGTATCAAAATAAAAGTTCTATGTTTTTATCTTCAAAATAGAAATTAAAATACATTTACATTATCGATCATTACCATGTATATTAAGTAAAATGTACATGTACTGTGCCACATTACCACAGTCTTAACTCTTATTTAGGGAATAAAAATATGAAATTTCTATTTGAGAACTTTCTATATGTTTTAGTTCTATTTAAAATAATTTCTTAAAACAAAATATGAAGAGTTTTGGTGAACAAAGTGATTTCTTAAAAAACTCTTGTCATTACTTGTCTTGTAAAAATCTGAAGATAGTTTCTGAAATATAATGTATACTTTTTATTTTGTCAATTTGATTTCATGGAGTCTTAAAAAATATCGAAAAGTAAAAGGTGAAAAATTAAAATTTGTTTAGAAATAACTAGAGAGAAAAATTACGGACTATATGTTTTTGAGTAATCTAGAGTCACAAACAAAACACTCACAAAATGAACAATCTTACCTTTTGTGCATTTAAATATTTATTTTTTGATTATTTGAAACCATTATTTAATACCTTTATTTTACATATTTAGCAAGATTGTGAATTTTGTGATTGTTTTATTTGTGACTCTAACATTACTTTATATTTTTTACCTTTCTTAAGATTGGTTGAATAATAAATTGAAACGATTAAATATAAAAGGGCAATGTTAGGGGTACACCAACATGGGGTACCCCAAATGTACACCAAGCTAACACAGACACAAAATGTCTGTGTGTGTCTGTGTTGGCTTTGATGTACACTTGGGGTACCCCATGTTGGTGTACCCCTAGCTTAATTCAATATAAAATTATAGTCGTATTACTCCCCCACTGCTCCACTAGGCTACTACTCTAACTCGATACGAGTATAAAATACATACGGTGGAGAATTAAGTAGCAATATTTTTTTATGCATTAGTTCTTAGGCAAATTCTAGTTCTTATAATATTTTTCATATTTTGTTTAAACTGTTTTCTACCAAAATTCAACGCAAAATTTAAATTCTAAATATTTTTTTCAAACAAAAATAGTTTTAAATTTTAAGAACATTATAAAAATAGTTTTATAAAGAAATTTTAAAAACCTTGATTAATAAAAGAAACAAGTAAAAGAAAAAAATGGAAGAAACAAAAATAAATGAGAAATAAAAATAAGCACTAGCGCTCCTTTAAACTTTTTTAATCACTAAATTGTACTGGAGTAGTTAATAATGTCTCGTTAAATGAATAATGTCCAGTGATGGTGAACATTTACTTGAATAATGACTAATGGAAAATGACCAATGGTTCTACATTAGGAAAATAAAAACATATGATCCTATATTGAGAAAATCATTATGTTTTAGTCCTATTAAGGAAATTCTCCATTTTATAATGGTATCAAAGTCAAGATCAATTTGAGTTTGATTCAGCTTGATATTCATCCGGTTAGTTCTAATGCAATAGAAACGCTAGACCCATTCACTCATCCGAGTAGTAACATAACTATATGTCGTCTATACCACATTATTTACCACTTGAGGATATTGGAAACCATGTGTTGGATTCATTCATCTCACACAACAAAAACTAAATATATTCTACCCATATAAAGAAAGGTAAACAACTATTGGCATAAAACTTTGGATCGAGAGTACATATAGGGTCAGTTTGGGAATATCGTTTTAAATTAACGTCAACATTTTGAATAAAATTTTAAGGGTGTAGATTAATTTTGAAAATGTATTTTTAAAACGTTAAGGCTAATTTCAATGTTATTTCCATAGAGCAACTCTAATGTGAGGGGTATGTGAAAGGGTAAAGAGGAATAATTGTGATGTATACCTGTTTTCATTAAAAATCATTCTCCAATGGGAGAAGTAAATAAGGAGGCATTATACCTTCTTCAATTTTGAAGAGGTATCTTTACCTTTTTCATTTGGGGAGGTATATCAACTTTTCTTTCCTTTTAAATTCATTTCATCAATTACTTTAGTTATTGTATTTTTGCTTGAATGTGTTATTATTAATTTTTTTAATTTTTATCTTTGTAATTGTAAAACTTAACGAGTCAAGAATTAACAAAAAAGGATACTTTGTTTTCTAATTTTGCACTCTGTATTTTTAAGTTTTTTCTATTCGGGTATTTATAATTTTACATGTGCAATTAGTCATAATGTATATTTAATTATTTCAAAACTGACCTTCTAATTTTTCCCAATAAATTAGTGGTATTTTTATAAAATCTTTAAATTTAAAAATTTAATCAGGAAGAAATAAAGCCAACAAACCTCAAATTTATACCTCCCCATGATTTTTTAAGAATGTATGTTTTCTTTTTTAATAATTAAAATTTGATTTAAGTAGATAAATCAACTAATTTTTTTTCCTCTTTTACCTTTTGATTTACCTTCTTCCATTGCAGTTGCACACTTTTTAAAAAAGTAAACTTGATTACGTGGAGAAGTAGATGAGATATATACTTTCTCAAAATACCTCCCAGAGTTGATCTTACACCATTAACTCAACTCTATATATTTGCTGATCTATTTTAAGCTAAGCTCTCTGTTAATCGATACACCTATATAGCTAGACTCTACACAAATCCTATTGGAAGGAATTAGGATGGCAATCATGACGACCAACCTCGACGACGCTAACACCGGCCGCGGCGGCGCCGGGAACCAGAAGCCGGCGGCGGCCACCTTCGGGGACACAACGCTGACAAAGGTTTTTGTTGGGGGGTTGGCTTGGGAGACGCCCAAAGAGGCGTTGAGTGACCATTTCCACAAGTTCGGTGAGATTTTGGAGGCCGTCATCATCTCCAATAAGCTCACCGGCCGATCCAAGGGCTATGGTTTTGTAAGTCGAATTGGTTCTCTGTGAAAGGTTTTTTATTTAATGGGTTTGGGTTTTTGTTTAATTCGATGGGCAATTGTTTAATTTGTTGGGTGGGGGAAATCGATTTGAAGGTGACCTTCAAAGAAGCAGAGGCAGCCAAGAAAGCCTGCGAGGATGCGGCGCCGATGATTCACGGCCGGCGGGCTAACTGCAATCTCGCCTCCCTCGGTGCCCGGCGCCCCCGGCCGCCGCCACAATCTTCCGCCTCGCCTCCTCCTCCACAAGGTAATTCCATCTAATTAAATAAATTTTAATAATATAGAAAGGGTTTTTTTTTCTAATTACTTCGTTCCAAATTAAGTTGTACTTTTTCCGTAATCAAACTTCATTCATATTTTTCTCTAATTTCATTACTCATATGATATAATAATGTCACCATTATTTGATAAATTTTTTAATATAATTTTTTTTTAAATAAAACCCAATCATCAAATAAATTGTATTAAAAATAATTTCAATCAAACATCGTAAATCAAAACAGACGATTTAAATTGAGACGGAAGGAATTATATTTTTGAGATAAATTTAAAAAATCACCCAAAATGAAAGTAAAAGTAGAAAAAACAAAATAAAATTTTCATATTTTCCCCAAAATAGGAATTTACTTGAATTTATAATACGTTTTGACCTTATACCTTAACATGTTTGACAGTGTAACTTCTATTTTGAAAATAAAAAATGAAACTCAAATCTTATATTTCTATGTATTTTATTCTTATATTTGGGTTCGGAAGGACCCCATGTTGTAGTGGGACCAGGGGCTGCGGCTCACCCGACGTCACCCGCAAATCACGTGCGATTGATCTATCCGGCCGCAGCGCCACCAGCAGCCGGGATCGGAGCTCTTCCTCCACCATATTATCATCATAATCAATATCGCCAAGCTCTTCCCCTCTATGGGTATGTATGTTTGGATGCCTTGCCGGATCACTTCGATATACTCTCTCCGTCTCTGAAAGATTGTCACAGTTTGACTTTTTTAGTCAAACCATAACACTTGTTGACAACAAATTAAGAAAATTGTATATTTAGTTATAATATAATATTAGTAATGTCAACAAATTAAGAAAATTGTATATTTAGTTATAATATAATATTAGTAAAATTTGATTTATTTCAAAAAAAGTTTTAAAATATCAAATTTTTAAAAAATTTAAATTTTTAAATTATATTTAATTCATAGTCAAATGATAGTATAATTTACCCAAAAAAATTAAACGGCGACAATCTTTTAGCGAGAGTATATATCCCTTATTCCCATGGGCATGACTGGTCCATGTATTAATGTGTATGTCTCCACAGCTTTTAATGTCGTTTCTTTTTTTCCCCCATTGATTGTTTTTAATAGGTTTCGACCCACATACGTTGCCACAGACCTGAGCTTTAATCACGTAAGTATTCGTCCCACTTTGATTATTTTTTTTTGATCATTTTATTTTTTATAAGAGTAATTTACCTAAATAGGACTAAAACATAATGACTTTTCCAATATAGGACCATATGTTTTTATTTCTTAATGTAGGACTTTTGGTCATTATCAAGTAATCATTATTCAAGTAAATGTCCATCATTACTGGACATTATTCATCTCACAAGGTCATTATTAAGTCTTATTTAGAGAATAAAAAAGTTTAAGTCCTACATTAAGAAAATCATTATGTTTTAATCTGATTTAGAGCAAATTTCACTTTTTATAAATTGTACGTAATAGACTTTTAATCACTCAAGTCAAGAGAGAAATATATTATGAGTAATTTATTGCATCAAAGTATTTGTCATTTTTCATTTAAATTTTAATAGATATTTCCTCAATTCTAAAATACATCATGAGTGTGTATTATGATTTTTCAGATGTATTGGATCTTAAAAGAATTTGAACAAACATTATATTCACATTAATTTAATTTTTAATGTATCTTCAAAGTCTTACTGTACTGTTATTTAAGAATAAAAGGAGTATGAAAAAACACAATTTATAATAAACACTTATTTAAAAAATGGGGTATTTAAGGATCATTCTAGTCTCAAGTCTTATATCTATGCTTGAGCATTAATGCTGGTATAGAATATTCTCTCTATTTTTTGAAAACAATGAGCAAAATTATAATGGACGAATAAATGTTTTTCTCCTTCCTTTTTCCCAATTAACTCTTTAATTTTTTTTCACAGAACCAGTCCAAGAATATTCTTCCCTAATCAGTACTTAAAAGAGTCAAACTCAAACGTTAAATTGAAATTCAAACAAATAAGAAATATTCCATCTATTTCAAAATGTTTTCCACACTTCAAAAAATGAAACAAAATATCAAGTTTTTTCAATTATTTTTATTTAAATATTGATATAAAAATATAAATTAAAATTTACAAAATTCCAAAACTGGATAAATAATTAGGTTAAAAAATAATTGTTGTCAAATGTCAAAACTGGATAAATAATTAGGGACGAAAGTTGTTTTTTTATAAATGTAGAAGATAAGTTCAATTAATTTATTTTTGTACTCATTATAATACATTTTTTTGTGGTTATTTTTCAAAATTTATCTTACTCAGCTATTACAAAAAAATCAAAGTGAACAAATCGAGTGATACTTACATGGTCCAAGGTCGACATTTACAATATAGATATTTTCACATTTTTAAGGGTATTTTCTTTTGTACAAAAAATTAACTTATTTTATGTTATAAATACACTAAGATTTATAAAATGCACACAAACTTTTGGTTCACGGAAGAATTTGTCTATATAAAGAGTGGTGGGGCCTACAAATATATGAGGGAGTGATGAAAAATGTGGTGTTGTGACAGAAGGTAAGTTACGGGGGTGGGGCCTACTTTTATCCAAGTGGTCAGCAACCTCACATGGTGGCGGCCGGAGGAGGAGGTGGTGGAGGAGCAAACGCCTTTGTGCCAGCGGCGGTGTCGTACGGCCCGTTGTACCAATACTCTCATCATCCAGAGACATTGGGCCTTCCGGCCCATGTATATTATCCGACAACCGTGGGCCCATTTCCAACTGTTCCAGCCCCTCTCTTCTCGAAAGCTCCAACAGCAGGTACGTACGCTTCCTTAATCTAACCACCTACCTAGTACCCTATTCCTCCGTACTACACCACAG
Organism: Cuscuta australis; assembly: GCA_003260385.1. Lineage (NCBI taxonomy): Eukaryota > Viridiplantae > Streptophyta > Magnoliopsida > Solanales > Convolvulaceae > Cuscuta > Cuscuta australis. The sequence goes on along the minus strand of NQVE01000152.1, from coordinate 247,172 downwards.
CGTAACGGTTTTTTTTGTTAAAACAAAAAAAGAGAGAAAAAAAGAATGACACACAGTGGCCCAATAAGGCCAATGAATGTTAGTTATTTTAGTGTCATCAATTATTTTGTGTAATTAAATTTATTTAGGTTTGACAAGAATTAGAATAGACGTTGTCAAACGAGTTAGGATACGCAAACTGTGCACTAGTTCAACGATATTACAAATTCACAGCGGTAGTCCGGGGGCGGCAGCCCCCGATAGCGGAGTCCAAGGGGCAACAGCTCGTGGCTGGGTCCAAGGGGCAGAGCCCCTGGCTAGGGTCGAGGGACAGCTTGGAAATTTTTTATTTTTGACGTTATTGCGGTATGAAAATCCTTCAGATTTTCGTAAACGGAGTCTAAATCCTTAAAGTTTCGGACGTACGGATTAACGTCAAAATTGACCCAACCGGAAGGAAAACCCAAGCAAACACTTTGCGTTCTTTAGCAAATGTTCGGTTCTCTCGCTGTTGCGCGAACGTTTGTTTCCTTTACGCGAACGTTTATGTCTGGTTGCCAAAATTTTCAACTCTATAAAAGGAGTTGCTGGGTATGGTTGAGGGTGATTCGAAAGGCTTGTTCTTGATTAACATTTTATCGGATTAAACTTTTTTGGTATATCCCGAAATAACTTTGACTTGAAAACGTATTCGCGATTTGTTAAACTATCAAGTTATAATTCTCGTTCTTCATTTTATTAATTCTTCAACGCTGCTTCGCAGCGTCCATCCTCCTAAATTTCTAACAATAAATAATTGTATAATCTTAGTATACATTTTAGATAAACTGTCCGGATTCTATCACATTGGATAAAACTCTTACACTACCCTTCTCTCACACATTGGACATCATTATATTTCACAAACAATTCTACATAAACAAATAAAACAATTGATGTCTTTATGTATCTGTGATGCCGTGATGTCATATCTAATGTTGGGTTACAATAACTTACGAATATTATTGATCTGTCATTGTCTCAGAGGCAAGACATTTTCACTATTTTCATGAAAAAATAGCATTTCTTGAAATGTCATTTCGAGAAAAATAATACAAACACTATTTTCATATTTTGAGTAACTTTAACCACAAAAAAATATATAAAGAAAATAGAGTTGGAGCAAAATGATGTGTGCAGGCACACCCATATTTTTAGAAAAAGAACCATAGTCAAACTTAAAAAGGAAACATGAGTTGTAGTCTCACGTGGTGTGTGGATCTAATCCACTCACTGCCAGCTGTAAAAAATGGTTAAAATATTTATTTATTTAATTTTTTACTTTTTAAAGTAGCACTGTACATACCCTGTACTAATTAATCTTCATAATTAAGAACTAGACCATGTGGAATGGCCACATAAATTAATTAGTTTCCATCCATGATTCACAATTTACTTGCGCATAGACAGGCTGGGCGCTAATCACTTAATTATTATTTTATTATTATCAAATTTACAAATCACCACTTACATTGGACCCGTTTGGGAATAACGTTTTCGATTAGCGTTAGTCTTTTAGATAAAATTTTAACGGTATAGATTAACTTTGAAAATGCTAATGCTAAAAGTTGTCCGTAGATAATCTTTTGAACACGCTAACGCTATTCTCAAACAGACTCATAACCATTAATATTTATATCTCTCTCAAGTTCAAATTTTGAAAATGTTGACAAAAAACTCGAATGACTGAATGAGACGAAACTTTTTGTTTTGGTATAATAAAATGTTACACTGGAAAATAAAATGTCACACTTGAAAATCAAGATTTGTTTTGGCATCTTTGGTACAATTAAAAATCTTATGTGGTAGTACTGTATAATATTAATCCAAGTACAACATTTGCCTGGTTGTCTGAACAGTTGGCAATGTGGGAGGAGGTGTGAAGATGGTGGTGAAGGGCAATTAGTCATTTTTATTGGGGAGCAAAATGCAAATAACAGAATTATCAAGGAGGAGATAAGAGAAATCGAGGATGGGCTGCTCAGAACAACGTTATTTTTGCCAGATCTGGAGTGGCTCTTCTTATTTTACCCAATATATATATTTTTTTTAATTATTCTGTATGGTTTATTTTAACATTCATTGTTCAAAATTTTATTATGTTGAAAAAAGGAATAAAAGAACCCAATTTGTGACTTCTTAGTCAATAAAATTTTGATATCATGTTAAACAATCAATAAATCAAAAGATTAAATTTTTAACTGTAAGTTCGGAAAAATTTTATACTTCGTATCTCAATATTGACTGAAAGACTTTGTTATTCATTGATATCATTATAATTTTTCTAAATAGGAGGACACAGGTTCGAACCTTATTATGGGCGATAACTTTGTGTGTTTTAATAGATTGAGAAAAAAAAAATAGATGAACAAATAATTTACTGTAATAGATATGAAAAGTTTTAAATTTGTATTCTGGAGTTAAATTTGGAAATTTAAAATTAAAAAGTTGAAGTCTAGCCCATGAGCACTGAGCCCGTGTTCCATTCATCTAATCTGATTTGATTGAGCCCAATTTGATTGTAATTATATTTATCATCTATTTGGTGTATGGAATAAACGGAATTGGAAACGAATTGAGAGTTGAATTACGGAATTGATTTGGATAGAATTGAATTCTTCAATTTGAATTTATTTTTGGCATTGTCAAATCCAAAGCCACATATTTTTGTCCTACCAAACAGCAAAATTGAAATTGTTGTTCTCAATTTTATTTTTAAGGTTTGGATTTTGTATACTAAATGAAGCCTTAAAGTTATTTATGATCTGATCTGGTCCGATCTAATCTGATTATATCTGATCTCATCTCATTTTGATATGAATAAGTAATAAGATGAAAAAATAAGATGAACGGAACGGGCCCTAAGTGAGATAAGACACATCTGTATTCCGTTGGAGCGCAGCGCAAACAAGGTAGTTTGTGGGCTTTCGGCCCACGAAGGCACAATGCGTGCGGACTTGTCCGGTTTGGGAGAAAAAAATATGGGCTTTTTTCGGGACCAGAAAGTTCGGTTACCGAGTCCAGTATTTTTCAAACTTCCACAGGGTGCCACGTGGTCCGATCCTTCCACGTGTCGCTTTCCTTGAAGCACATCTGGCGGTTACGAGCGGTGGTGACGAAAGGGACGTGCATTAATCAGATCTGATCTTCTTCTTCTTCTTCTTCATCATCTTCTTCTATGTGTCTGTTATATTCATATCATTTCAGATCATTAAAACCTATAAACAGTAATAAAAATAATTAAAGAATTGAAGAAAAAACTGTCATCGTCTCTTTGCAGTTGATTAATTACGTGTGTGTGTGTGGGGATTAAGAAATTTAAAAAAAAAACAGAAATGGGATCAGAAACGTTTGTGGAAATCATACTAGCGATTCTGCTACCGCCTGTTGGTGTCTTCCTTCGATATGGCTGCGGAGTAAGTTCTTTTCTTTTCTTTTTTTGTTAAATAGTTTGATTAAATCAATATATCATCCATCTGTGATCATCACCATCATCATCATATATTCATATGTATGATGATGATGATGATGATGTATATGATGGATGTGTGTATGATTTGATTGATTAATTTATAAATGTTGAATTATTGGGATGGATGCATATATGCAGGTGGAGTTCTGGATTGATTTGTTACTCACCTTTCTGGGTTACATACCGGGCATCATCTACGCCATTTATGTCTTGGTTGGCTAGCTAGCATCATCCATCATCACCATCCATCCATCATCATCATCATATCCATCCCCTGCTACCCTGTTTCTAATTCTTGTTGTATGTAGCAAATATTTTCTTTCTTTCTTTCTTTCTCTCTGCAAAAAAAAAAAAACTTGTAATAATGTAATATTACAATGTATATCTACAGAGTGTCATTAATTATATTGTCCCTCCTCTTTCAATCTTTAATTTATTCCACTACATACACACTATGGACATGTAAAGAACATGCATGCATTCATGCATCCACGTAGATTACATATATAATGAATGATATGATTCATATTCATGTTGGGTTTAATTTCCGCCACCCCGACATATAGATTCAATACATATTCGGGCCAGTTTTAATATACCCATCAATATGCTATGCATTTCAAGATTGGAATATGAACTGAACTAGAAACTTTATATAGTATGTGCCTATGTGGAGTTTCTTGATGATTATAAACGACGGGTTTAATGATATATGCTTGCATATCAGAAACTAAGGAAAGTGTATAGATTGATATCTTTATGGATGCAAATCAGATGTTCTGTTTGTCAGTGCATTTATATGCATTTCAAGATTGAAGTAGGAACTAAAGTAAAAAATGGAAACTTTGTATAGTATGTGGAGCTTCTTGATGATTATCGCTCCGTAAATGATGAGTTTAATGTATATATCCAGTGATGCAAGAAAAGAAACTGTATATTCTGATATGTTTATTGATGCAAATCAGATATTCTCTTTGTGAGAAGCAGGAAAAAGAAAAACTGGAGACTTCTTCTCCACCATCTTCTCCTTCTTGGGTTCTGTCACATTTCCATTGCTGTGACTTGTAGCTGTTTTCTCAGCAAGTGGAGTTCTTGTTGCAGTTTCTTCTTCGTCTTCTCCCAAGCCCATCATCTTGAACCCCCTGCTTAAATCATTTGCTGCGTTCTTCTCCCTGATGCTTAATGATTCTCCTCCTCTTTTGTTCTTCCTTTCTTCTCTTTCCTTTCTTCCCTTCCTCTGCTCTCCTTTCATATTCATGTTTGGAGCATGGTTAATCCCAATGCTTCTCCTCTCGCATTCCCCAGACCCCACTTTTCTAGACTTGCAAAACGTTTCACCATCCATCTCGGAGGATTTATCAGCAGAAAACAATGAGGAAGCTGTGAGTCTGAAAGGTGGAGCACTTCTTGGCTGCTGGGGAGTTGATGAAGCTTTGAGCTTCTGCTTCCCACTCCCACTTGGGGTTCTTCCGGCATCTTCTTTGGAAGATTTGCTTGCTTTTCCTATCTGAAACTTGAAGAATCCTCTTGCTTTTGGAGCCAGCTGCAGTGGATTGTGACACTGATTAGTATAAAAACATCATCAAAGACAGAAGCTTTTACAAGACTTAAAGAATGAGACGAACCTCGTCGAAGAAACCGATCTTTGGAGAAGGAAGACGCAGACATGAAGGTTTCGAGTTCCCAGAAATGGGTATTCCGGCAGATTCCTGAGAAGTAACAACATCTCTTTTTGGAGTTCCATCCATTAAAATACCAATAGCTTGAGAAGAATCAGGAACCTCAGGAATCCGATTGGATGGAGGGAGTGTAGTTTTCTTTGATCCAGGTTTGGTTTTCGAAAGGGTTCTTGTGGAGGAAGAACGCCTGAGGTAAGGGATTGAATCTTTGGATGCAAATGAAGAATCAGAAGAAAAAATGGTTGAAGTTGAAGAAGAGAAGCGAGATGAACTGCAAGAACTCCCAAAAGCATATTTGCTTTGTACTGGCAAAGGGGCTTTCTTTTTGTTAGTTTTATCTTCTGATGATGCTTGAATATCGCCATGCTGATCCCTCTTAGAAACCGTTTTAATCTTGTTCTGAAAGAGGGAAAAAAACCCAAAAATAAAACAACACTTTTTAGAAATACAAACCATTTTAGAGGAAATCATTTAGAGGGACACCATAAGCCTTGTTCATACCATATTCCCATTGACAGTTCTTCTTGGAGGCACATTTTGTTTAGATTCAGGCTTTGGACATGCTCCTTTGTTTATGAATAAGAGTTCATCAGGATCTAATACACCTGCAATTTCCCATATAATAACACACCCAAAGATTCATTTACAGCATATACTTTTCTTGGAGACAATTCTGTCATTTGAAAAAAAAAAAACTGGGATGATATAAATCTGTGACAGTAGTACCAGAACTGGTAGAGAAGGCGTTGTCCCAAGCCAAGCTTCTGCGCAAGAAACTGGGCCTTCCAGATTGGGGCAATACATTGCAAAAAGAGTTTCCAACGCCTGAGAATCTGAAGCAATCGTTCTCACCATTTTTATCCCACGTCACTGCAAATTGACAAAATATAGCAACCAGAAATCAAGAAACTACAGAACCAGCAATTAACAGGAACTGCGAGTTAAAAGAACCTAAGCGATTCTTGAAATTGTTGCTTCTTGAATTCACATTCTTTATACAAAAAGAATCGAAATTTCCAAAATTTCAAGCGAATTCGATATGAAGTGATGTTAAAGCATTACTCTTTCTTCAAAACTGAGAAAACCCAAAATGATTCTGAGACCTGGGTTTCACATAGATCATCATCAATCGTGAATCAAGAAACGAAGAAGAAATTAAAGCGGAGAATCACACACCGGAGAGACGAAGATCTTCTAGAGATTCGAAGAGTGGGGAAGCGATGAGGAAATCGTCCTCCGAAGAAATGTCGATCAGGTTCAACCTGCCTTCGTCCTCAACGCTGTAACTGAAACTCGCCATCTTCTTCCTCTCTTCCGCCTCCATTGATGAGCAAAATGAAAGCTTTTTAGAATGCTGAAGAGGAAAGATACGCCCTGTCCGTAAAATTGGGGATGAATCTATAAGCGTTCGGTCAAGGAAAGTATTGATTCGCTAGAAAAATTTCAAATTACAGATTTGGAACGGCTGCAGATTCTGGAATGGGACGTTAATGCAGTCTCGAAAATTAGGGTGCACGGGTGCCTAGCATGGTTCTTTCATATATTCTCTGCGCGGGTCCAATCTATTTGTACTTCAAGCATGTGATTTCCTTGATAATTTTTAGAAAAAAACTAGAAGTACAACATTTGGGGTATCTCATTTGTACCCCTTCCATCTCCACTACACAAAAATAAGAGAGCAAAAAAAATTTAAAAATGAAAAAAATGGAGGGTTAAGATTGATGGTGTACAAATGGGGTATCTCAAATGGTGTACCCCTAACATTCCTCTAATTTTTACTCTGTTTTTGGGTACGGAGTATTTTTTATGGTTCCGCATGATCAAACTTTAATTAATTTTTTATCTATTTTTATTAGTTACGTATTTAATAAAAAATTATAGTCTTGTTATCTTTTATTTTGTAAAACTTTTGATGAAGTTTTTAAATATATAACTTTTTTTTAAATTTTACACTTACAATCAAATAAATTAAATTGAAAATAAAGTCGTTTAAACTTTGTAAACAGAAACATAAAGAATGTGGGAGTAAAGTGTAGGAAGGAAAAGCTGTAAATAACAATCTAAAATGACTTATATACCATTATTTACATGTTAAAAAATGACTTGGCTTTGTTCATTTCGATTTGAAAAAAATTAATTTTCAACTTCTTTAACTTCTTTTAGTTTTTTCTAATTTATTTTAGTTTCTTCCAACACGACTTGAAAAATGTATTTACATATGATAACTATTCAATAATATTATACTTCCTCGGACATAAAATATTCTTTTCCAGTTACAATTCATACGGTCAAAGTTAATGACTTTCTTTATATATTCTTGTTAGTTGTTTGATAAAATAATATATAATCAGATAATCATGTCACCCCTTGTTTTGTAGTACTTTTTATGTATAAATATAGAAATTTTATTTTTTTAAATTTCACATCTACGATCTAATAAATTGAATTGAAAATAAAGTCGGTCAAATGTCGTAACGGAGAAAGACCAAACTAGGATTAAAACATTGAAAATATACCAAAATAGGACTTTCATGTTTTTATTCTCGAAATAGGACTTACATTACCCAACATGGTCATATACATTACCAAAAAAGTATAGTAATTTGCACATGTACACTGCCACATTACCACAATGCAAAGTCACATTACCACAGTGCAAAGTCTTATTCCGGGAAAAAAAACATGAATGTCCTATTTTGATACTTTTCTATATGTTTTAGTCCTATTTAGAATGATTTCTAATGTCGTAAACCGAAACGAAAAGAATGTTTTTTAAGACGAGGAACTATATCCAAATTTATAACATAACACGAAAAAAATGATTTTTTTTTCGAAATTAATTTTCTTATATATTTATTTAAATATTCATTTAATCGAGTAATTTTTTCATAGATTGTTTTGTTTAACATTTTAACATCAAATCTTAGAATTGAGGATCAAAGCGTTCTAAGACATGTTTAACAAAGTGCAGCCCTCTCCCTTTCATCACTCTCTGCTACACTTATCAGCACTCACTCTATCGGCCAATCTGCAGCGGCAACAAAACCCTAACGGAGATTCAGAACCATATTCAGTTCACAAGGGGGATTCCGATAAGCTTTATCATGGATTCAACTCTTCCGCAACTTAGGTTAGCTCATTATTCTGTTATTTCCTTCACATTCGCCCCTGATTTGTTTATTTTCCATTTTTGAGCAGAAACGTTGGGGAATATGCTCTTTGATTTTAGCTGCCCAATTTCTCATTTTAGTGGACAAGTTATGATTAATCAACTAAAATATACACATTTGCGTTGTTGAAATCAATGGATTACAAACGTATTTTGAAAATTGTGACATTTTGGAAATGCAGGCAACTAAATCTGGACAGAAGGTTTCGTATGCGAATGTTTATTTGTTTTTGTTAAGAAATTTTGAGAGCTCATGGTTTGATACAGGTTCATGGGTTATTTTGAGGCTAAATCTTCTGCAAAACAGCAGGCATACAATCCCTAACTTGGGGGAAAGTCTTTAAGATGTAAGGCAATCTAAGCGAAGGAAATGGATGATTGGGTTTCGGGAGTAATCTTTTAGGGCAATCTAAGAAGAATAATCCATAGCTCTATTATATAAATTTCGGATTTGGTTTTCAGATTTGTGAAAGTATTGGCGAGTTTGAGCTGAAAGACTTGTCCCTAAGCGAATCCATGTTCTGATGATATAGGTATTGCAGCGATAACAGATAGCAGGTTTCCTCGTCTTCCTTCCTTGAGAGGAGGACTCGTGACGCTAACCAGACGAGGAGGGGAATCAATGAGCTCGATCTCGTCAAAATCTTTATCAACCCCCGCCAACGATGTGATTCAATCAATTGTCACTCTGCTTGTAGGCTCGTCCTCCAAACGTCATGATCCTCTCCTCCATGGATTGCTCACCCCGTATGTTCCCTACCTCACGGCGCCGGTCATCCACTCCATCTTCTCTTCTAAAAACCTCTCTTCCTCTCCAAACATTCTCCTCTTCTTCTACGTGTGGGCCCAATCTAATGTCCCCTCCTTCTCCGCCAACCCTCTCCCCTCTCTTATCTATCTCCTTACCTCACTTGTCTCCCACAATAAGTTCTCTGATGCCAAATCGCTCCTCCTCAATTTCATCCCCTCCGATCACCCAACCAATGCGCTCCACCGCAACCTTCTCCACCCGAATCACTCGCTTCCAAAGCCTTCGCAGGCTCTATTGGACACGACCATCGGGGCTTACTGCCAGTGCCGTCGCCCACACCTTGCTCTTCAGCTTTTCAAGAAAATGAAGCGACACGGGCTGTGCCCTAAGGTGCTCACTCTCAACACTCTCCTCAACTCGCTGGTGAAGTATCCTTCTGCCCACTCCTTACACCTTTGCAAAGAAATTTTTAATGATGCACTTAAGCTAGGTTTAGCTCCGAATGTAATGACTTTTAACATCTTGATCAACGGGCATTGTGTAGAGAATAAATGCAACGATGCAATTAGATTGCTGGATAAGATGGAGGAATATGGGTGCAGTCCAGATAATGTGAGCTATAATACGGTATTAGACGCATTGTGCAAGAAGGGCAGATTAAGAGAGGTTCGTGATGTGCTACTGAATATGAAGGACAAGGCCATCTTCCCAAATAAGAACACTTTCAACATTTTAGTTGGTGGTTATTGTAGAGCAGGGTGTTTGAAGGAAGCTGTTAAGATCATGGAGTTGATGAGGAGTAGCAATACACTGCCCGATGTCTGGACCTATAACATGCTGATTAACGGTCTCTGTAATTCAGGAAAGATTGAAGAGGCTTTTCGGCTTCGCGATGAAATGGCTGGCTTGAAGTTGTTACCTGATGTGGTAACTTATAACACATTGATTAACGGTTGCTTTGAAGGTGGAAAGAGTTCTGAGGCCTTTGGTTTGCTCGAAGAGATGAATAGCAATGGGATGAAGCTTAACGAAGTTAGCTATAATATATTGATCAAATGGTATTGCAAGGAAGGGAGACTAAATGATGCCATAGACACTGTTCATAGGATGGAGAAGAGTGGATTTTGCCCAGACTGCGTTTCATACAATACTCTCATTGGTGCATATTGTAAAAGGGGAGATCTTGCCGAGGCTTTCAAGATAATCAATAAGATGGGAGAAAAGGGTTTGAAAATGGAGACCTTTACACTAAACACAGTCTTGAACACACTTTGTCAAGAAAAGAAGCTCGACGAGGCGTATGAGTTGCTTGCGAATGCCACTAAATGTGGATATATCATTGACGAAGTAAGCTATGGCTGTCTGATCGTCGCCTATTTCAAGAACGGGAATGTAGAAGGAGCTCTCAAGCTTTGGGATGAGATGAAAGAAAAAGAGATCTTTCCCAGTTTGGTTACATATAACTCTCTAATCGCGGGCCTATGCAAATCAGGTAAAACAGCAGAAGCCATCTCTAAATTCAATGAACTTTTGGACAATGGTTTGGTTCCAGATGAGATCACATACAACACGATCATCCACGGGTACTGTTGGGAGGGGAATATGAAGAGAGCCTTTCAGTTTAGTAACAAAATGGTGGAGGATTCGTTCAAACCAGACACCTATACATGCAACATTCTCCTTATGGGACTTTGCAGGGAAGGAATGATCGAAAAAGCCATTAACCTCTTCAACACATGGCTTGACAAAGGGAAACAGCTCGACGCCGTGACCTACAACACACTCATAACAGCCCTATGTAAGGATGGGAGACTAGATGACGCGCTTGTGCTTGCTTCTGAGATGGAAGCGAAGAAACTCGGGCCAGATACTTACACTTGCAACGCGATCGTCAAAGCATTGAGTGAGAGTGGGAGGGCAAGGGAAGCAGAAGACTTTGTGTCCAAATATAACGAGATGAGAATGTCATCCGGAGAATCAGTCGGGGAAGACGCTGTGAAAGGTCACTGTTCCTCAACGGAACAACAGGTTGCCGAGTCGGAAGAGATAAATGAGCTTTGTGCTCAAGGGAGATATAAGGATGCAATGCGTATCTTTGAACAGCTTACCAAAAGAGGCGATTTTGTAGAGAAGTCTACTTATATCACTTTAATGTATGGACTCATTAAGAGGAGAAAAAGTATCTCCAAAGGAAGATGATTTTCATATGTTGACTATTTGTTCCAATCCCGAGAAGAGAGAAATTTTGTTCTCTAATTTATATTCAACAATCTGTGCATTGTGTAATGCATAAAGAGGGGTGGCATGTATGTGTAATTTTTTAGGGAAAGTTTTAGTGTAGTGCAAGGCCATTTATATAAAATACTTATCTTCCATCTTAATAAAATTATTTTTGTACTAATATATACGGAGTAATTTTTAATTTGTTGACCAAAGTTTTTTTAGTTTGACTCGAAAAGTTCAAAGGAACGGATATTTTAGGAAGGAGGTAGTAGTGTAGTACGATGTTTATATATAGAGCCCAGTTCCATGGCCACTGGATTGCAGTGGTCACGGAAGCCACTGCCCCCCTACGGATCTTCGTTCATAAAATTGATGATTTCTACCCTCTCTAACCCTTCCGGTAAACTCCCCCGCCAAGTCCCGACCCAAACTAATCACCTCACCTACGTCAATTGCACCCCGTAAGTATAAAGTCAAAACTTTTGACTTTAAAGTCAATTATACTTAATATATTTATAAAGGTATAAAGGTTTATATATTTAAAGGTTTATATATTTAAACCTTTAGATATAAATAGGCCATGGAACCCGGCTCTATAAAGGTTTATATATTTAAAGCTTACGTTAAGAATTTTACAAAATATGAGGCGATTTGACCGTTTTGTTTGAACAAATGATTAGAGAAAAATTAGCTAGGAAAAAGATACTATGAACTTATTCTATAAATAACAAATGGATAAATAAAAAGAGATGAAGGGAGTAATATGCATGTTTTGATTAATTTATAGAAACTATTTTTACTTTTGCTTCTGCACAGAAAAATTAGTTGCTTTTTTGGCAAAGGAGAACTGGAGAACAACCTCTTATTATCTCCGACTAGACCCGATCACGGGCCCAGGTATCCGGCCCGCCCGCAAAAGCCCACCCATAAAATTTGCGGGCTTGGGCTTGACATTTAAGGGTACGGGCCGGGCTTGAGCCTTATAAATGGCAGCCTGAATATTTTAGGGCCGGGCTCGGGTTTATGCTCAAGCCCACGGGCCGGCTCGGCCCGAATAAATTAAATATTTATTATTAATATAATTATAATAAAATAACAATAACAACATTAATAATAATAATAATAATAATAAACAAACCTATTTCGAATTATTATAAACACACATACATAGATAATAAAATGAATACATCTTTACTACTCCGTATTGTTTGCAACGTATCACACATTCATTATGACATTCCAATAGATAATATTTTGTACTCCATACATAGTAGCAATATCAAACAAAAATATTTATATATCAATTTTTCTTTCATTTACTCATAATAGTTTTTATATCAAATATCTAATATATTAACTTGTTACTTTTTTTAAAAAAAAATATTTTTAAATTATTTAGAAGTTTTTGTCGGCCGGCCCGGGCCGGCCCGAAGCCCGCGGGTAATCATGCGGGCCGGGCTTGGGCTTCAATTGTTAGGCCCGTTATACGGGCCGGGCCGGGCTCGAGCCTAGAAAATTTTCGAAAAGTAGTGTCTCGGCCTGGCCCGCACTTTGATCAGGAGACTCCGACATAGAATGAATATTTGTCTAATTTTAATTTTTTATAGTTAAAATTGGCAAACTTTGATTATAAATTATATAGGCTTTGTTTGGTAATAACGTTTTCTATTAGCGCTAGCGTTTTAGATAAAAAATTTAATGCTGCAGACTAATTCTGAAAACGTTAACGCTAAAGACTACCGTTAGATAACTTTTTCAAAATGCTAACGTTAATCTCTAACGCTGATGCCAAACGGGACCATAAAATTGATATCAACTATTAATACATAAATATTTTTACTAGATTCATCTTGTAAAATATTTTTAAAATATTACTCCCTCCGTCCCAAATTATAATGCATGTTTACTATTTACAAGGTCAAACTTCATTCACTTTCTTTCTATATTTTCATTAACAATTTGATAAAATAAAATATTATTGTCACTACTAGTTTTGTAGATCTTTTGATATAATTTTTTAATATGTAATTTTTATTTTTTAATTCTATACCATTTGTCATATAAAATGATTTGAAAATAATTTCAGTCAAACATCGTAAACCGAAACAAGTGTTATAAAATGGGACGGAGGTAGTATTTTATCAAATTAATATATCATATAATTATTACTTCTTCCGACCCAGAGAATTGCCTAATTTGACTTTTTCAAATTAAATTTCACAAACTTTAATCATTAATTCTTATAATTTTGTAACGAATTAAACTCGACAAACTGTAATAACGCCATTACTACAAAATTTAACGCCAAAGTCAAAATTAACTTGGGGTGCAATTGAAAGGGGTGAGGGGGGGCGTGTTCGGGTCGGGGCGGGGTAAGGGGTTTTATCAAGGGGTTAGGAACCGTCAATTTTATGAATGGGACATCGAAGCACCCCCGGGTCATCCCATGACATTGAGAAATCAATGTCATGTGAGTGGTCTTTTGTATTTTTTACTTCATTTGAAAATCAAGTTTATCCACTTTAACTCAAAAAAACAAAATTTGACGAATACTTTGTGACGGAGATAGCATTTAGTTATAGATCAAAGATTATTTGTGGTGACTTCAAAAAGTCAAAATTGAGGGTCGATCTCATTGGAAGTATTTAACATGTCTTTCATATAATTTTCGAGGGTCGATCTCATTTCAATTAGGAGAAAAAGGCCGTTAGATACTTAGATGTCGGTTTGTCCATTTAAATAGATTTTGTCAAAATTCTACTTTATAAATACGGAGTATATAATTTCTTAGAAATTACTTTTTCTTTAAAGAAAAATATGAGTATAAAAAAAACTTTCTAATTTTTTTAAGTAGTAACTTTGTAAATATGTTAATTATAAGAACCAACTTCTACTCAAACAAAATTAAGAAGATGCTCACAGTTTGACTAAAATAAAAAAAACTATTCCCTCTCATAAAAAAGTTATAATTTTCAAATTAAATAATAGAGATTTTTTAATTTTTAACTAGTACATATATTAAATATAAACAAGTATAACTAGTGATGGGTATAACCCATTGGTACCACCTGGTAAGTTCACATGCTCCCAGGAGGTACCGAAGTATGATCCCACCCGACCTCACTGACCCCGGTAATCTGACCGGGTGGATGTCAGGGGTCAGACCTGTGGGATCGTGACTTTATTCGCAGAAGGCTTAAACTCTGACCAGGCTTGACCTCGCTGTCCCCGTTAATCTGACCGATAAGATCATGACTTGAAGATTGCCCGGGAGGATGACTTGAAAACTAGTCGGCTTGAAGACTGCCTGGGTGGATGACTTGAAGACTGGTCAGCTTGAAGACTGCCCGGGTGGATGACTTGAAGACTGGTCGGCTTGAAGACTGGTCTCACACCGGTCTTGTGCAGTATAAATGAAAAAAATAAAGAAAATATGTGACTCAGTCGAACTAGTACACTGGTCTCACACCGGTATTGCACATATTTTCCAACAAGCCTGAGCCCAATTGAATTGGGTACACCGATTGCACATCGATTTCAGCAAAACAAAAGAGCCCGGTCAAACTGGTAACATCGGGCATACCTTGATCTTTGATATCTTTCCCTGAACACTTTTCACCAGGCAAAGCCAGGGTGAACCACCCTACCCGGGATAAATCAATAAAAACCAAAGCTACCCACCCGATCAAGATTCAAACCCGGGTGAGTGATGGGGTCACGATGGATTCACTTAACTTGGCTCGGAGGACTTTTCCAATAATACATCCCCCCGTTTGCATGACCGAGGCCTTGAAGGGAAAGAGTTGCCTTGCTCACTCGGAGGACTATAGCTCTTGTTCATCCTGGTGAAAGAAGAAATGACTTACATGATCAACTTTGAAGCATAGCCCAGGCCTGCTCTGTAAAAAACCCACCCGGGTGGCTTATTTTCTACTTGAGTAGAAAGCCAAACCGGTTATATGGGCCGGGTCCATCTTTTGTCGTGCGAAACACTTTTCTTTTTCAGAAAGAATGGTGAGATGCGTTAGACCGGGTAGTTACAGCTCGGTTGTGGTCAAAGAGATTGAGAGTTCGAACGGTCGGGTCAAAAATAAAGGAAGAAAGTACAAAAAAGGGAATAAGTACTCGGCCGGGTCAAAATCCTACACCCGGCTGCTCAAGATTTCGTACAACCCACGGTGCTTTTGGTACTGACCGGTCCCAAATCCAAAGGTCCCAATGTCATCAATCAGTCGCTGGGACACATGGAAGAACCAGATGTCGACCTCCCGGTTAGGCTCCCGTGATGGCTTGTTCACCCGGGCGAAGCCACCATCAACTAGGCAGCGACGTACCAGTTTCTGTAAAATCTTTCCCGCCAACTTCACCTGGAAAATTCAAAATTAAGCCGGGAGTCGGAGGATTCCTTGATGGGTATAACCCATTGGTACCACCTGATAAGTTCACAGGCTCCCAGGAGGTACCGAAGTATGATCCCACCCAACCTCACCGACCCCGGTAATCAGGCAGGGTGGATGTTAGGGGTCAGACCTGTGAGATCGTGACTTCATTCGCAGAGGGCTTAAAGTCTTACTAGGCTTGACCTCATTGTCCTCGTTAATCTGACCGGTAATATCATGACTTGAAGATTGCCCGGGTGGATGACTTGAAGACTGGTCGGCTTGAAGAATGCCCGAGTGGATGACTTAAAGGCTGGTCGGCGTGAAGACTGCCCGGGTGGATAACTTAAAGACTGGTCAGCTTGAAGACTGCCCGGGTGAATGACTTGAAGACTAGCCGGCTTGAAGACTACCCGGGTGGATGACTTGAGATGAATACTAGTATTGAACAATGTATTTTCTATTATTATAAATAGGAGTGGAAGCCTCATAATTCATAAAAGAGGGAGACACAAAATAATCCGCACAACTTGTAAACTTGTAAACGGTCTCAACATTATTAATAACTAACCGGGTTACATGTGTTCCCACCATATAATATAATATTTCACAAGAACTTTATTTTTATTTTGTAGAATACTAGAATCTAAATGCAATAATATAATGATTCTACGATACGTACCATTCAAACCTTTGTAGAGTTTTTTGCTGAAAAATATATAGAATAGTAATTCTACTTTTAGACACTTAGATATTCAATAATTGATGATTTACAAAGTCAATATAAGTGTTTCTGCTTACAAAAAGTCATACGACTGTATTTTAATTACTCCAATAATTTTATTCATGGTAAATTCTTAGATCTAACCTAAAAATGTAAAATACACCTAAAAATATATGACATATTAATTGTCTAAAATATCAAGGCATACATTAATATTTAAGTGAAGTTGTCTTCATTTTACTCTTTTTATTTAAGTAAAGTTATTCAAACTAAAACTCTCTTATTGTACCAACCAAAGGGTGCTATATGTCGGTTCGTGCATGTACGGAGACTGTTTTTGGCGACAAGTTCAGACTGTATGGATGATGCTTCTAGAAAGAAAGAAAAACTATACTCCCCTTAATTTGTTTCAAATATGTGTCTCACATACGTTACTTTTAAAATTATTTTATTTATAAGTTTTCATGAAAATAAAAAATATAATTAAATATTTTAAAAGTATATATCAAAGTTCTATGAAATAAGATATAAAAAAGAATTATTTATTTTATTAAATAACTGATGAAAAGTAAAAATGATACAAAATGAGACAATTTTTTTGAACGTACGGAATAAAAAAAGAAAGACTTAAAATTTATATTCCTTCTTTGAGTATTTGTCAAGTTTTGACTTTTTCAGTCATTCGTTTTTAACCTTTGACCTATAATTAAATAAAATATACTCCGTATATTGTATATAAATAAGGTAAAATAATATTTTGAAAATATTTGATATAATAAATCTAATAAAACTATTTTTGTATCAATATCTAATATCATTTTTTTATAATTTGAAGTCAAAATTTACCAATTTTAACTGAAAAAGTCAAAATTAGAGAAATACTCAAGGGCGAAGGGAGCAGAAACTAAGACATATTTTTACCATTTCAAAACTAGATGCA
Source organism: Cuscuta australis (assembly GCA_003260385.1). Taxonomy (NCBI): domain Eukaryota; kingdom Viridiplantae; phylum Streptophyta; class Magnoliopsida; order Solanales; family Convolvulaceae; genus Cuscuta; species Cuscuta australis. The sequence goes on along the minus strand of NQVE01000152.1, from coordinate 229,817 downwards.
GTGCAGCTGGCTAGCTTAGCTCGTACAAAACCGTGTTGATGGAGAATATGAAGCATAAATCCAAACCCAGTTTTGAAATGGGAGACATCTTAGGAATACATTTAAAAATTTAGATACAATAAAAATATTGGTACACAATTAAAAAACATCGGAAAAAAATTAAACACAATTCATATTTGAAAAAAAACATACAAATCTAACCATTATCTACAATTGGATAAAAATTTTGTCGCCTTCACGATCACGTTTATGAGCAAGGTTTCGGCTTCATCTCAAGAAGAAGTACAAATTTGAAGAGTACTACGTATAATTTTTTGTTATTAGACTCCAGACTAATTAAACTTACGAAAAAAAAACCCTTATTTGTTATAAGAAAAAAATGTAACGTTTATTTCTGGACTCTTTAGAAATTGTACAGTTTAACCCTGAACATTAAAAAGTATACTAAATACCCCTAAACAATTTAAAACGTTGTACCGTTGGTCCTAAAATACAAACGCGCTAACCTCTAACGCTATTCCCAAAGACACTTTATACCATTCGTACGGAATATATATATGTAATCCCAATATATAGTAACATGTCCAAGTCAGACCGAATTATATATGGAGTGTATTACTCGTATTTTAGCACAAAAAGTCTTCAAAGTTGAAATATTCTCCAATTTTGCGTCCCTGTCATATTTCGGGTGGAATTATATGTTCTTTTTTTTTACTCCCAATATACATGCAAGTCATTTATTATCACTCATATACATGGCACGGCAAATACCTTGTTTGACATTTGTAATCAATATATGCATTTTTAGTCCTCCAAAAAGAAATATTAGCATTTTTAGAATGAAGTTTTTTTACTGTTCATAAAAAGAAAAAAAATTACATAAATAGTCCCTCATTACAAGTGATTTTTCATTTTTAGTCTCCAATTCTAAGATATTACATAAATAGTATTCAATTTTTGAAAACTATTCTATAAATAGTCCTTTACGCCAAACATGACAAAATACTTTTTTCTGCAAATAGTACCTAAAGGACCCTTTATGGAATAATTTTCAAAAACTGAAGAATATTTATATAATATTTTAAAATTGATGACTAAATATGGAAGATTACATACTCACTATTTATAGAATTACTCTAGTAAAAAAGTAAATATATTTGCTGGTTCATAATAAATCTATATCACAAGTCACAACCAAGTAGATTTATCTTTCTCTTAATTTATACTCCGGGCAGTCAATATTTACTCCCTCCGTTCCAAAATATTCACAACATTTGCTTTTTCAGCAGTCGCGGGAACTTTTGTTTATTTCTACGTTTTCATTGGTTATTTGATAAAATAAAATATTCTTGACACCTCTTATTTCGAAGAACTTTTCATGTAGTTTTTTGATATGTAAATTTTATTTTTTTATTTCTATACCAATATGTAAATAAAATGAATTGAAAAAACTTGATATTTTACCTCGGGAATACAAGTGTGGCAAATATTTAGGGACAGAAAGAGTATAAACATTGACAAAGAAAATCAAAATGAGAAGGGGTTAATAGCATGGGCAAAAGGGCGTCAAAACCCCCCCTGTTTTCAAAAGTTATTTGTAAAGTCCCTGTGGTTTTTAAATAGAGCACACATGCCCCCCCTTACCTATTTTTAAAGCAAAAATGACATTTATTCCCTTTGTTTTCCCCAATCTTGAATTTTTCCGATTTTAATTTCCTTTATTATACAAATATATAAAATAAAATATATGCTTCCCATCTCAAATTAGAATTTTTCATAAAGTACTTTTGAAAACAAAATATTTTTTGGAGAATGTTACAAAAAAATGAAAAATAAAATATTATGTACAAAGTAAAAAGTAATAACAGTTAAAAAAAGTAATGAAAAGAAATAAAAATATAAAAAATAGTCTTTTTCTTTAACTCCTTAATTTAAAAATGAAATATGAAGAACAGTTAAATATGAATAAAAAATAGTTCTTCATATTTCATTTTTAAATTAAGGATTTAAAGAAAAAGACTATTTTTTATATTTTTATTTCTTTTCATTACTTTTTTTAACTGTTATTACTTTTTACTTTGTATATAATATTTTATTTTTCATTTTTTGTAACATTCTCCAAAAAATATTTTGTTTCCAAAAGTACATTATAAAAAAATTCTAATTTGAGATGGGAAGCATATATTTTATTTTATATATTTGTATAATAAAGAAAATTAAAATCGTAAAAATTCAAGATCGGGGAAAACAAAGGGCATAAATGTCATTTTTGCTTTAAAAATAGGTAAGGAGGGCATGTGTGCTCTATTTAGAAATCACAGGGACTTTACAAATAACTTTTAAAAACAGGATGGGTTTTGACATTCTTTTTGTAAACCACGGGGGGTGCCCATGCTATTAACTCAAATGAAAAGAAATGAACAAAAACAGCAAGTATGGGACCGACCCATCATCGTATACTCCGTCTTTGTTTTAAAGGAAAATGACATGGCATCGGACAATATATAATTATACAATCTATCTATTATTTAAAAAGCCATGAATTTGCATTGTTCTTTTCCCGCCCATTTCATGGTGTATAAAATATGATAATTCTTCACTCCATATGGTAATTACTAAATGGTAATTAATGGATCATTAAAATAACCGTGTATAAAAAAGGTATGAAAAAGGTATAAAAACCGTGTATAAAAAAGGTAACGAATGCTCAACTAAAAATGGTAATTTAATATAACCGTGTAATTAAAATGGTAACGAATGATAATTTAATATAAACGTGTATAAAAAAGGTAACGAATGGAAATTTAATTTAATTTAGTTACCGTAATTGAGTAATTACTCAATTAATATTACCATGAATATAAAATTAGTGTAATTGTGATCAACATATAACCGTGTAATTTAAAATAACCGTGTATAAAAAAGGTATAAAAACCGTGTATAAAAAAGGTAACGAATGCTCAACTAAAAATGGTAATTTAATATAACCGTGTAATTAAAATCGTAACGAATGTTAATTTAATATAAACGTGTGTAAAAAAGGTAACGAATGAAAATTTAATTTAATTTACTTACCGTAATGAGTAATAATTACTCAATTAATATTACCGTGAATATAAAATTAGGGTAATTGTGATCAACATATAACCGTGTAATTTTAAATATAAAAAAAGGTAACGAATGCTCAACTAAAAATGGTAATTTAATATAACCGTGTAATTAAAATGGTAACGAATGTTAATGGCAATTTAATATAAATGTGTATAAAAAAGGTACGAATGGAAATTTTATTTAATTTAGCTCCTATATTTTTGTATATAAAAACGTATGAAATAAAACAATTTATACGAATGGTAATAATAAAAGGTAACAGAAAAGGTATTTAAAGATGTAATTACCATAATAAACTTTAGTTGTATTTGCTTAAAATTCCGGAGAAAGGAATTATATGTTATCATAAACTTTAATTGTAATTACCACAATTTCCTTTCATTACCATAATATAATAGATTACCGTAATAAACCATAATTGTATGTAATTATAATTACCATTACCATAAAAAAACTTTAATTCTTCGTGAAAATTCTGGATAGTATAAATACGATACCTTACCGTGCCAGAAAATTAAACGAGTGTTCAGGAAATGAGAGTTTTAGAGAGTTTTAATTAATCGGTGCTTCACCTCTGTTTTTGGCCGAACATGGGAATGATTACCGCCCTAAAAAATGTTCATGAAAAATCCGGGTTGTTGATGATGAAGCTAAGAGTAATTAGAGTTTACCACGTTGTTGCTCATTCTCGAGGACCGGGATTGTTGGATGTTGTTTTCCACGACTCACAGGTTAGTTCTACATTGTTTTATATTTTACATATAATAGATCTTTAAACAAAAAACATAAATTTAATTATAGATTAACGTTTTATATTTGTTGTTAGGGCGATCGGATCCATGCTCAGATTAAAGATACTGATATAAGCACATTCAAACAAGCTTCATGAGGGTCAAGGTTTTACGCAATTTCCAAGGCACAAAAACTACCAATCACCCTTGCATGCTCCAATTTTTGGGAAAGACCAAGATTCAAAAACTAACAGAAAATGGATTTCCTAATTTTCGATTCTACTTTAAGAGTTTTGAAGATGTACTCAAAACAAAGTTTGCTGACCAAATCTTTTTAGTTGGTAAGAGTCATTTACATTTACATAACTTAAATACTTACACATATGAAATACATTTTATGTATTATGATTATGATATTTTTAAAATTGTATTTTTATGGATTTTCAGATATAATCGGGAAAGTAGTTAGTCGAACTACGCCCGAAACCCGTATGGTTAATAATGTCCCAGAGCAAATGATAGAAGTTACCTTGGAGAACCACAAGTAAGTGACTTTTTAATAACCAAATTCATTTTAATTAAAAAAATATTATACTTTGAAAAAATTACTAAATAATTCATTTGAATGATACGTTATTTCATGGTTAGCTAATTACTAAAAAATTGCGACACATATTATATTTAAAAATTATTATAACTTTTTTTTGTAGTGGCATTCGGTTGAATTGTACGTTATGGGGAAATCACGTCAATGTTTTCATTCGGTTGAAAGTAACTTAATATAGGAGCTAAATTAATTTATTTAATTTAGCTCCTATATTAAGTTAGAAAAAAATTAAGTTACTTTTCACCTTAAATATATTGCATATTCATCTATGGTAATAGACTTATTTTATGTATTCCACAAGGAGTATTTTTAAATTATTGAATCATATATAATTTAAAGGGTATACACGGGATTTACTAATTAAATTAGTAAATAGTTAATAATTTAGGAAATAATTTTGGCTTTTATGGAAATACGTGTTCATTTTTTTTGAATAATTTTAATTTAGTTTTAATACCCGAGTAATAAAAAGTAAATTTATTAATGATAAGAGTTTAAGTGAGAATTAGGCTTTAATTTTATTTTCTTTCCTAAATTATTCACTATTTGCAAATTACGTTAGTTTATAAATTGTGAACAAGATTAATTTTTATGAGCTATTAATAATTTAGTATTGTAGAAAGTAAATAATGGCATAATTTAAATATCTAAATTCAATTCAAGTAGTCACGAAGGACCAAAAAGGAAAAAAAATACAAATTTCCATTTAAATACCTAAATTAATTAGATGTATTTTCTAATTTCCTAATTTATGAAAAAATTGGATTCCATTCTTATTTGGAATTAGTAATTATGTACGGATATAATTTAATAAATACCCTAATAATATTAATAGTCGATTGATTTTCTTTATGTACGGAGTATTTAATAGTAATACAAATTTATTGATTCTATAAAGAAGTCTTTCGAAATTTGTAAAACATTGATGTTTTGCATTTTCAAATAATATAATCTTTATATTCTATTGCATCTCATTTTTTATCATTGAAAAATGATTCGAATGTAATAACATATAAATGACACGTGCAACGCACGAGTGTGATACTAGTATACTCCAAATTAAACTAAATTAGGGAATTCTCCAGATCTTGCCAAGAAATGAGTAAAACGTAGATGATGTATCAAAACAAGATTTCTATGTTTTTATCTCTAAAATAGAAGTTCTCACTGTAATAATGTGATATTGTATATGAATATATTTTATAATATTTTTTGGTAATAATTATAGTCATAATCAGGGGCGGACCTACGGTTGTGCAAGTGGGTTCAATTGCACCCACTCCAAAAAAAATTATTTATTAGTAGTAGTTTGTAATTAGCTACTATATGTACATTAAGGGCATCCATGAAGAGTATATTTATATATGATTAGGTGCTATTTTTTTGAAAATGGAACAGAGAACACCTTTTATAATTGTGTAGAATTTTATGTTTTAATTCTTTTAGATTTGGAAAATTGATTTAACTTTAATTACGAAACTTAATTATAAAATGTTCAATTTTTTTGAAATGTATGAACAAGTTTAATTTTTTTAAAAAGATTCCTAAAATATACTTAGTATTTGAATAAATTTCTAGAATTAATATTTTAGTTGTTTAGTTTTTTTTTTCTTTTTTGGTTAAAGCAATGAACGTATTATATTTATTATACAGTATTTCAAAAATATTACATACAACTTGCAATATTTATCTCAGAATGCTATTTATTAATACTTTTTTACCTTGTTTTAAATTTATTGCTATACAAATATCAACATTTTATTTTTGTGCACAAAATGTGAACCCACTCACCGAAATTCCTGGGTCCGCCACTGGTCATAATTGACAATATAAATACATTTTATATCGTATTTCCTATAATTTTTTTTATTTTTTAAAATTTTTTATAATGTTTTTAAAAGTTTAAAATTCTTAGTGTTTGAAATAAAAAAACATAGACTCCACCTTTCTCAAATTAAAAATTTTAACTTTTTGTTTTCTATAATAATTTTTTTGGTAACTTCAAAAAGAAAAAAAATAAAAATAAACATATAGAAAAACGAAATGAAAAAAATTGAAACATTAAAAAAAAGAGTCTTACCCCGGAGTATATAAAAAGGAATTTCAAAATGCCTAAAAAAGTCCTTAGGAATGGAATGTTCAACAAGGATATTCATTTCTATTTTCTCTTTTATTTTATTTCTTATTATATTCCACATTTTTTTTGAAGTTCTCAAAATAAGTTTTTAAATTTTTATTTTAAAAAAATAAAAGAAAATGGTTAATTTAAGACTTACAAATGCAGTATATGTTAAATTTTTTTCAAACAAAAATAATTCTAAATTTTAAGGACATCATAAAGACAATTTTAAAAAGAAATTTTAAAAAAACTTTGACTAATAAAAGAAATAAAAAAAAGGGAAAAACAAAAAATAAATGAAAAATAAGAAATGAGCATGAGTGCCCCTTTTGGTTTGGAAAATAGACACCAATACCCCCTTCTTCGTTAGAAAAATTACTGGAAGATGATCCGAGGGGATATGGGTGCAATGTTTTGAAACCACAAGAACTTTAAAAATAAGTTTTGGAAACATGGAGGTATTGATGCCTTTTTCCAAATCACGAAGGGGTATTGGTGCTATTTGGCCTAAAAAAGCACGGCCTTAAAATGTATAATTCTGATATTATTTTTAAAAATTTGTCTATACTTTATAATAACAAATGATAAATGAGTCATATTTATGAAATAATATAAAAGTTACCCATTTTTAGGATGCACTTTTTTCGTCTATGAAAAGTTTTATGGGACAAAAGAAGTACTGTTTAAAAATATTTTTCGAAAATGATTTTAAAAATAATGAGAACTCATAGTGTCGAACCTATCGAGTGAGTAGTAAATAATAGAATACTCTCTATTCAATTGTATCGACTTTTTTATGTAAATAGATTTACTTTGATCGGATGGGAAGTTTAATAGGTGTTTGTAACGAGTTGGTTGATACGAGTGTACACTCATTCAACGATATTACAAATTTTGTAGTGGAATCCAATTGGCGGAAGCCCCTAGATTTGTGGAAATCTTTGCATTTTCGTAAACAAAGTCAAAATAAGGAAAATTTTGAATCTAAGAATAAGTACTTTCGAATGTTAGTAGGGGTGTAAATGCATATTAACTGGATCAGATGTGTCATTACCAAATCTATATCTGTTTTTTTATCGAATATCAAATTTGGATACAGATCTTGACGGATATTAAAAATCAAAACCGTATCCGTATCGGTCAGATATGAAATAGATCTGTATCCATTTCTAATTTTTAAAGTCAAATTGAACAACACTTTAGATTTCAATTAAATTAAAATCAAAATATTATTCATTCAATTGTAAATTGTTACGGAGTAATCTTTTTCTTGTTTTTTTTCAATTTATAATATTCTAGGACAACTCCATATGGTAAAAGGATATACACAATACATATACACATATATTTTTATGTGTCTACACATATATTTTGTACCCCGGAGTATATAAAAATGTCTTATACTTTGAGATTTCAATAAAAAAACAAAATAAAAAAATAAAAAAATTAGAAAAAACTGTATACAACAGATCATATACACGGATAAATGGTTACTTAAACGGATGTCTATGCGGAACATATTATAAACGGATCCAATGTATGATTAGCAAATCCATATCCGTTTACCAATCGGATATCCTTAATCAAATATGGATAATAAGCGCTTTTAACAAATGCGAATATTTTTCGTACAGACGGATACTGATGCGAACGATAATCGAATTTCCGGTTATCCATTTACAGCCCTAAATGTTAGTGTTAAATTTCAACAGCCTTTGTATGATTAGCAAATCCATATCCTTTCAAATGTTTACTTTTAAACATTCAAATTAAATGTTTCACGATAAGAAAATCCAATGGTTCGCGTGAAAATTACTTAAACACAATGTTTAAAATAATTGTTCCATATGTGGAGTTCCATGGTATGTTTGAGATACGATAGAACTTCCAATATAATCGTTTTAGATGCTTACACTAACGTCGTATCTAATCTGAATGCCATTACACACTTTTTTTAGTCTATCAATTTTCTACATGTTCATTTGTGTGGTTCCTTGTTTTACTTACTTTACCGTCCTTCATTAGGAAAGTTAATTCTCAAATCTTCTTCGTTCAATGAATTTACAATTCTCATATTTTGATTCACATGTACCATGTAAGTTCTTAGTTTTTCAATTATTTTAGTATCCAAGCTCTTTTGACATTGATATTAATTAGTACAACTCCATCCCTGAGTATTTGTCCAATTTTGACTTTTTCTGGTCAACTGTTTTCAACCTTTGACTAATACTCCCTCCGTCCCCCATAGATTTTCTCAATAGCCCTTTTTCTTTGTCCACAATAGATCTTCTCATTTCATTTTTTAACAATTAAAATACCACAACTACCCACACTTACTTTATTTATTACACCTCACCCACCTCATTTAATACACTCCACCCATTTTTCATTAAGGGTATTATGGTAAACTTTCATTTTTTTTCAACTCTCCTTAAAAATCACCAAAAGTCAAAATGAGAACATCTTAGGGGGACGGAGGGAGTAATTAAATAAAATATATATCGTATTTTAATGAAATAAAATAATATTTTGAAAATATTTGATATAATAAATATAAGAAAACTCTTTTTATATCAATATCTAATATTATTTTTATTTAATTTGAGGTCAAAATTTACCAATTTTGACTGAAAAAAGTAAAATATGAACAAATACTCAGGGACGGAGGGAGTAAGAACATTTGAGACTTCAATTACTATCAATGTCAAGCAAGTCCCTACTCTAAAGTGAAGTGTGTGTGCGTGAGGTGAAGATAAACATTCTCATGAAATGTCTAACCTGTCTAATTGTACTACTATTTCTCATATATTTCGTTATATAACATTATACAAATATATTTTTGAAATTGTGTCTTTGTATTATTGAGTGCGCGTGTACAATTGTGTGAATGAGAGAAAGAGATGTACATGCATACCAATTCCCCAAGAATTTGGTACGAAATTACCCCTTGTAGTAAAGATACCAGATCGTTATGAACACAAAAAAATGACTGTGGAGAAAAACACAAACTTAGAATTCCATGTCCCAAACGACTAAAACTTGTGTTGCAATGATTTCCATGAACGCCACTTACTGGTCCACACGCCTATGACTTTTTGGTTCTTACAAAACAAAGCCCAATTACACGTGATGATGAAGAATATTTGTTCCATATTGAATTGATATATAGGATTGGATTTCCATAAAAAGACTATGAATGAATGGCTATTTTTCTAAATTAGGTGCTTCTTCTAAAAGAGTAATATAACTTAGAGGGATTTTTAATACTTCCTCTGACTCAATTTAAATCGTCTGTTTCGATTTACGATTTTGAACGAAACTATTTTGAGTACAATTATTAGAGAATTAGAGCGGAATTAAAAAAAATAAACTTAAAATATTAAAAAAAAACTTTACATTATTAATTTTTTAAACGGAACATTGTATGTGTGTCAAATGAACAGTGTAAAGTCGGTGTCAACTGATTCTTATTATAATTACTTAATGTGAACGAGCTTATTTATTTGATTCTTTCTAGCTCCTTTTTTTGTTTATTATGATTTGAATTTAAATACTCCATGTATTATTCAAATATAGGTAATATGGAAATCTACATTTTTCCAAGTCAACCTTAGTATCTTTAGTAGGAAACATGACACTGCAATATTTGTTCGTATATATGTCACTAAATTATGTGACAAATACCAAATGCCAGTAATTAAAAAATATTTTATTTCATATTCAATACATTAAACACTCTTTTATCATAGACTTCATAGTATAGGCCTAAAATTGTTAAATGGGCAGGGCCTCACAATAACAATTGGACGGGCCTGTTATGAGTGTAAACCTTAAACCGTTTATAAAGAATCATTTATGGATAATGTGGGTAAAGTTTAGTTTGGTTTTGGGCATTTAATGGTTTGCACAAATTTTGTTAGCTGGGCATGTTGACAGTGTACCAGTACAAAGTTTCAATTTTTAAATGACTTCAAAACTTAATAAGTTTAGAATTTAACAAAATTTTCAACTTGCAACTCTACAATTGTACGTGATTTTCAACTGATTGTTAAGCAATTAATAATGTTCTAAATGCGCAATTTCAAAAAAATGAAATTGAAATGAAGGGGTTGACCAACTCTCTAAAGTAGGGATAATCTTCCAATCTCAATCCTAGCCAACATAGTCAACCAATAAAGAGGTCAGAATCAAAGAAAGAGAAATATCTCTTGTGCATTAGATATAAGATCTAAGGGCTTGAAAATTTTAAAAGAAATTAAAAAAATTTGAAAATACGCGGCGGCTTTATGATAAATAAATTGCGCTATACTCCCAATCTCAAAAAATGTACTACCACAACATAAAATGCATCGTGACGACATAAATATGCACCATTTTCACGATAATGTCTATTCTCGCAGTAAGGACAAATGCATCGTGAAGGTATAATCTGCTTAAAGCACTGATTCGACCAGTGAACCAGTATCTTGATCGATTCGATTACCGTTCCAGTTCTGGAAACTATGATCTAAACTCTAATTTCCAGAATGGAAACTTTAATTTTCAATTTATATGATTTTAAGATTTAAATGAAGCTTTCATGTATCATTAGGAGTGGCTAATGACATGAGGCAGCGTAGTGATGACGTCTGCCGGGGGGCCAGAGGAATAATATTGCGGCTTGTCACAAGTTCACTTCTCCCCCACCCCCCCCCCCTATAAAAAAAGACAAATCCCATCTGACCAAACTGCCCATTTCCTCAAACCCCACACCCACCCCCCAAATCCTCCTTCACTTCCTCTTCCTTTTTGCGTTCCCACCACTCACTCCGCCTCCGGCCGCCGCCGCCACTCCGATGACCCATCAGTCCCCTCCGTCCCCGCCTGCTGCCAGCGGCAGGAACGCACTCCCGGCCGACGCCGCAGGCGCGCCTCCGCATCGGATTTCCGCCATTCTCACTCCCTGCGCCGCCTGCAAGATCCTCCGCCGGCGATGCGGCGAAAGGTGCGTGTTGGCTCCTTACTTTCCCCCCCACCGACCCGCTCAAGTTCACCATTGCCCATAGAGTCTTTGGAGCTAGCAACATCATCAAAATGCTACAGGTATATACGTGTCAGAGTATAAAATCTTTTCTTAAACACACAACTACGACTTTGAGTTTTTCTTCTGATTGAGTTGATTCCTTAATATAGTATCGGAGTTTTATTGACCCAGACACGACAACGTCAACCTAACTCAATTTCAAAAATGCAATATTGACGTGTGCAAGGCTCGAACGTTCGATTCGTAGGTAACGTGAGGGCGATATATATGAACGGGAGCCTTGTCACAAAAATTGAGTTGTTGTTGCATGACTGCATGGTCTCGTGCTCTAGAAACCATCTCTTGCACGAAAAAATGCACGACAATGTTCGCGTGATGTTCTGTACTTTGAATTACCCTGTACTTTGAATTACCCTTTTTAAAAAGTTAAATGAGACGATTAAATATTTTTAAATACTACCTCACTCCATTTGGAATAAATTGGCAAGGGCCAAGGGCACATTAATTTTAAGTAGCACGAAATTAGGGAGAATAGAGACAAAGTGAAATGGGAAACTTTAATTTGCTTTAGGAAAATGTTAGTCATAGGCTCATAGTATTGATTGAATGAAAGTGAAAAAAGGTAGAGATTATTAAAGGAAGAAAAAGTAAAACTTGCCCCCCCCCCCTCTATTTTTTTTCTCAATCAATTTATTAGTCCATTTATTTAGGCGGCAGGTTGAATTGAAGCCTCACGCCACACCTATGTAGTGATGGGTCATGGTGAGACATAATTATATCATAATTAATTAAATAAATACTTTTGCTTCTTTATTTAGATCCAACACACAAAAAATATCACTCTTATTTTTCTTTGGCCTAAAAAAATCACTTTTTCTTTTACATTTCGTTTGGTTGGTTAGAAAAAGATACGAAAGGAAACTAATGAAATGACAAACTAAGGGTGAGAAAAATATAATTTTCAAGATGTTTTCTTATGTTTGGTTGTAATAGAAAATTTTCTCTACCAAAATGGTGAGAAAATTCGGTTGATGGTGAGAAAACTAATGAAATGACAAATTTGCCCTTAATCCTAAGAACTCTGTTTCCTATCTTCTCTCTGCTCAGCCTCTTCATCTTCTAGATCTCTACCATCTTCTCCATTCCAGAGCATCGTCCAACAATTTTCTCTTATAAAATGAAAATTTTCTCTTAAATTTCATTAAATTTTATAAAAAAAATTATAAAAATTTTCTCTGCTCAGTCTCTGCTTCATACCTTTCCTTAAATATTCCAACAATTTTCTCTTGAATTTCATAAAAATTAAGTACGAAATATTGGGATGAGACGAGATAATATTAGAGGTCTATAATTAGAAGATTGTATTATATTATGATGACTAGTAATTAACCTTAACTACATCATATTATGATGACTAAAAATCAAACGTATCTTTATTTACAAAATGTGGTTGTGTTACCTATAATTAGAGCGTGGTCAAGGTTAATTATTAGCCATCATAATAAATTACTCAAGTGAAAGTGGTTAAGCTAGCAAGGCCTATGATATACTTCCTCTATCCTGAATTGGATGTCACTCTCACTATTAGTCTATTACGATTTCTCAATAACTTTTGTTTATTTGTAACTTTGTATATATTTTCATTGATAATTCAATAAAATAAAATATTCTTGTTACATTTTGTTTTATAGAGTTTTTATGTACTTTTAAATGATGTAATTTATACTTTTTATTTCTATACTAACTTCTAAATAAAACAATTTTAAAAATGATGGAATTTTACAAGTTGTTTGGAGTGTGGTATCCAATATGGGATGGATGGAATATAGAAATTAAACCTAAAGGTCAATGCATGGATTAATTAATTAGGATTATTGGGAGAAATTTAAAACTTTGATTTTTTTAGTGCACTTTTTTGTTGAGGTTTTTTAGTGCACTTTTGACTGATTATGATTTTTGGAAAATAACTAGTACATCTAGATGTAGGGATTGAGCCTAAAAAACAAATCTGAAGATGAGAATTATTGGTAGAGGCTAATTTACAATTTTGATCGTGTAAGTGGACTCTTTTGTCATAAGAAATCTCAGGGCCTATTTGAAAATAGCTATTGAAAAGGTTATCTATAGACAGTGTTTAACATTAGCATTTTCAAAATGATATGCACCGTTAAAATTTTATCCAAAACGTTAATGATAATCTCTAACGTTGTTCCCAAACAGGCCCTTGGTTTTAAAATATTTACAATTTGTCTTTTTTATACCAAAATGGGAAAAAATTAAAATAGGAGCAAAGCATTAAGAAAATACAAAAATAGATATATTTTATTTCCAAAACAGAAGTTACAATGTCAATAATACTAACATACAATATCAAAAAACACTGTAGAATATTAATAAAAAGTGTCAAATTACCTCAATGAAATAGTCTTGTTTTGTAAATAAAAACATTGAAGTCTTATTTTGAACATATGGTCTATATATGTATTAGTCCTAGCATGGTAGATTTCTTATTTGTATTTATGCATATGCAGGAACTAGAGGAGGATCAAAGGGGGGACGCTGTGAAGAGTATGGTGTACGAGGCGAGCGCGAGGATAAGAGACCCGGTGTACGGTTCCGCGGGGGCCATATGCCAACTCCAGAAGCAGATCAGTGAGCTCCAAGCCGAGTTGGCCAAGGCACGTGCCGATGTCTTGAACCTCCATTGCCAAAATTCAAACTTGAAAACCCTAATCTACATGCAAATGTCATCTTCGTCCTCCTCGTCTTCGCCACAGGAACAATCCACAATGGCATCGTCTTACGATGTTGTCAACAACTTCCTTCTTGATGATTGCAGCTTTTCATCAGTCCTGCTTGAGAGCAACCCAATGCGCGCGTTAGAAGAAGATATATAATCTAAGATAATCAATCATATAACATTAAAGAATTCCCTATATATATGACTACCTCTCTATAAATAGAGATGAGTGTAGCTAGAATAAACCGATCGAGAAGCCCTATATGCATATGGCTACCTCTCTAATAGACGAGTATAAGATACTCTTGGAGTCTGGTTTCATGGGTCTCCAATTCTTGTTCTCGATATAGACACAATTGCTATATAACTTGCACCTTGTTATATAAGTTTGAAGATCATGTACCATATGTTTTGTAGCTTGAGGTAATTCTAAGAACCCTTACTTTTAAGTATATCTACAAACAAAGTGTGTCAATAGTAGTCACAAATTGCGATCGAGGAAGATTAATGTTTGTGGCTGATATGCAATATATTGTCTTGTCTTTGGTATTCTATAAATAATCAATAGCACAATTTTTGTGTTGTGTAAATTGTTCCTCAAACACTTTTCTTATGATACATACCCAATACAAAGAATCCAAAACGAGCCAACACGTAATCGTTTTCATTTTTTTGTTAATCAGCTTGTCTCATTGATCCAACTATACAGTGAGAATTTTGTTTTCCCCACTTTCTGGTATTGTTTGAATTCGTTTTCCAACGAGGCCAGGTTCTATCTCGTACCCCTCACTGAATGCTATCTTATTGACTACATTAACCGACAAGTTTTTCAAAACAGTTCCTTTTCCATCTCTGCTGCCTGAAATTCCACAACAGCATTTAAATGCTTTGATGGGATCAGTCCCATAATCGCGAGATTGTAACACATTGTTTTACAAAAAAGCTTGTGGAACCCGAACCCTCCATCCAATCCGGCCCTTAATCTCAGAAAGCTTTTGAAGGATTAGCCTAATCACAATAAATAGAATACTCCGTATTTTTAACCGAAAAAAGGGGTCTAATATGGTATACGGTCACATGATATGTTATAACTTCAATTTTTTTTAAAATCTCACACATATGATTATATATAAAAAGACCAAATCTCTCATTTTATGATATGCGCTTAAGTAGAGTGGTCATTATGTAAGGAGCACCTATCGTTTATCTACATTTCCATAAAATGTTGCATCCAACCAAAGCGCATCATCATCCTCGAGAACTCACTCTGAACCCCAATCTGCATCTAATAGGACAGGATACGTGTGCGTTTGGTTCCCACCTCTTTGTTCGTTCTGCTCATACCACTCGATGTGGGTTAAGATCTAGGAAACACGCTCGCACACAAATGCACCTTCTGGCGATGTACTCCTCGAGTGCACCCGACCTTTTCACTTGCTAAGAACACCTGAGCTAAATCTAAAAGGCACCTAAGAACACCTTCAACACCTAAGTCTAAAAGACTTCAATAGTGTAAAGGTTCTTTTGTATAAAGGGTTTTGAGATTTTATTTTTTAAAAAAATCAGAAATTAACATATTATGTGATTGTATAGCATTTCAATAAGCTTTTTAGAAACATTCTACTTGGGCATAATTTCTTGAGATATACAGACTATGAAGTTGTTCTCTTTGTCTCATCTAACTAGTTTTGATCTGATTCGGTCTAATTTGATCTGATTCCAATAAAAAATACTCCGTGTGTAGCAAAGATTTGCATAGGAGGTTTCTTATAAGGTATCCTCATCCAATCAAAGTATGATGAAACATCAGACCTGCAATTTCCCATATTATTCCTCGCTGCACTTTCTCCGGCATTATTCGATGAACATCCTTAATTACTAGGTAATCCTTGCATTCTTTGATGAACACCAATGTTTCCCTTTCAACTTCTTACGGGCTTCTACGGTTCTACCCCACCCACCATTTTCATTGTCTGGATGCTAGCAATTCAATGAGGGAATTGGAGAACTATGAACAATCCAAGGGAATAATACAATAAAGATCTCCAAGACGAACAGGGGAACCTTGTCCTCGGCTGCTTCAAATATTGCATCTTCAAGAGTGTGCGGTAAGGGTTCCTTTTGAATTGTGAAGAACTCCGTGCTTCACAACCCCAAACAAAGTGCAAAGGGAGCAAATTAATCTATGGCAAAAATTTACAAAGTATACTTATAGACCAAAACAGTGCCACTTTTTTTAATCTTGATATACTCGAAGTAATACCGATCCATTTTGGAATACCATACTCTTTGTTTCTTAGGTCATGTGTCATGACGAATTTGATGGTGTATAAATAGGGTTGTACCCAGTACATGTACTGTTCCGGTTTCGAAATCAACTGTTTTGATACCCATTTTAGGAGAATTGGAACCGGTATATGTAAGGGCGGTTCCGCTTCCTTTCCTGGTTTCGAATATTTTTTATATAAAGATTTTGGTAAAAGTTATATAAACAAATTAGAAATAAGCATAAAAACACAAGACACAAAGACAAATTAGACCATTTTCAATGCCAAAAATTAAAAATTAGAGTCGAAACCTTTTCCAACGGTTCCATACTCTAACAGTTTGGATACCGATTCTGGTTTTGATTCTAGAATTGCCGTTCAAATCGGGACCGTGCCTAGTCCTAAATGTAAAGAGGTATGATGTGGAGTGATAAAAATATGTGTTGTGAAACTAGAAAGGAGGCATGACAAAAAAATAATTGAATGAAGATCGAATTATTTTAATTGATTGAAATTAAAACAAAAACAAGCAAAGTCACGGAGGGATGGCCCTCACACGGGCAGGGGCCACGCCCCAAAGAATGAAGTGCGACATGGTGAATGGGGTAGTGACGATAAGAATTATATTTTGCTTCTATCATGAGTAATTGTTGAAACAATAGACTTGGATCCAATTCAACCCCAAAAGTTAACTCAAGAGGTTGAGGTACCCAAGCTATTAAATAGCAGCACAATATAAGGCTGCATAGCCGATGTGGGATGAACAAGTCAACACGCCCCCCTCACACGAGGCGCAGATTACTGCGGGCGCGGTTCCAACATCAATGGCCTAGCTCCGATACCATGTTGAAACAATAGACTTGGGCTCAATTCAACCCCAAAAGTTAACTCAAGAGGTTGAGGTACCCAAGCTATTAAATAGCAGCACAATATAAGGCTGCATAGCCGATATGGGATGAACAAGTCAACACGCCCCCCTCACACGAGGCGCAGATTACTGCGGGCGCGGTCCCAACATCAATGGCCTAGCTCCGATACCATGTTGAAACAATAGACTTGAGCCCAATTCAACCTCAAAAGTTAACTCAAGAGGTTGAGGTACCCAACGTGTTGACTTGTTCATTCCACATCGGCTATGCAGCATTATATTGTGCTGCTATTTAATAGCTTGGTACATCAACCTCTTGAGTTAACTTTTAGGGTTGAATTGAGCCCAAGTCTATTGTTTCAAGAGTAATTTTTAAATAAGTCTTTATCAATATTGAGTGTAAGTTTTTTGCACAAAAATCAATAACTTTATATTAAAATAAATGTAATTCTTCAAATTTTGTAAGAAATCATCATTTAAGTTACATACACAAATACTTTGTATCAAGCTAAGCTTACCAAGAAGCATATTTTTTTAAAAAAGAAGAAACACACTAAGGTGGGTGTATTCAATCCGGATTTTGATATATTTTCTTGGATTTTGAAAATCCGTAGGTATTCATTTCAGAATTTAAAAATCCATTTAAAATCTGGGTGTATTCAATTCAAACTTTAAAAAATCTGTCTAAATATGATAGTATTCAAAAATTGATGAATTTTTAAAGATTTAAAAAATTGTGGATTTTGATGGATTTTCATGCCTTGGGTATAAATACAAATCCAATTTACAAATCCAATCAAATACCCTGAGATACTCCTATTCTCTTTCAGCCGGAAGTCATTCTTCATCTTCTCTTGCGTTCTTCCCTGCCCTGTTCTTCTGCCAAGTCGCCGGAGCTCGGAACCCCAACGGAAGGGTCCAACGGAAGGGTGCTGTTCTTCGGTTCCTAAAACCCTAACATCTCTCCTGTGCTTCTCTTCTCCAACGTGCGCCGCCGCACGGACCTTTGCCCAGATAAATCGTCGTCACCGGCCTTCTTCTTGCCGGCGAAGGAAAACAGCAGCCCACCATCAATTCCCGCGAGATCCAGACCGCCGTGCGATTAGTTCTTCGAGAATTGGCCAAGCACGTTGTCTGAATGCATCAAGGCCGTCACCAAATTCACCAGCCTCCTTTGTCGTGGGTCTCTTCATTAAATATAATTTGGTCCCATCTTTCGTCATCAGCAGACAGATCCGAAGGAAGAACATGTCAATTTCGTGCAGCATCGAGTTTTCTTCGTACAACACCAATTTCGTGGTCATCAGCGTACCGCAAGTTAAGCAATCTATCACAATCTTATAAAATCCTGCTAACAAAATACATCAAAATCTATATAACTCCACACAGATTTTAAATAATCCACTGACTTTACAGAATCCATGAATTCAAAATAATCTGTCAGAATCTTTAAAAATCCAGATAGAATACACCCCTTAAGTTGACCCTAAAATGACATATTTTAAGAAGTAATTTCTCATAAACGCATGCTAACAATATTTGTGACAATAATTATTTGTATACATGCATTATTTATTATCTCACTCTTTATAATGATTAATGCTAGAAACACACCACAATCGACACTCCCATTCACAATTGTTTGTAAATGTGTATATATACTGACGTTTATCATCGGTCAATTTTGTAATTTTTCAAATATTCATAGACCATTATCATTTGTATATCTAGTAATTTTCTCTAACACATTTTGGGAATTACTCTATTTTTCTTCCTCCAAATGGAAATTAGTGCATGGCAAGACCATCCGCAGAAAAAAGAGTGGTAGAAAATCTCACGAGGAAAAAACGGTCTCCTCTAAGACCTCTCTCAACCATTTGCAGAGACTCTTTTCCCACTTTCGCCTCCCTATACTATTATTGATGCCAATCCCTTAGCCGTATGGTCTCCGTCGTCGCGGGCGGTGTAGATATGAATCCTACCAACCCGACGCCGGTGGATTCTACCCTCACCGGCTCCGCCGTCACCTTCCAGCCTCCACCCAGCCACCGCATTCTCGAGATCTGCCTCATCTCCGCCCGAGACCTCTCCCCCGTCTCCAAGCCCCTCCGCACTTACGCCCTCATCTGGATCCACCCTAACCGGAAGCGATCCACCGGGATCGATCAAGACGGCCACACCAGCCCCGCCTGGAACGACAAATTCTCGTTTCGCGTCAACGACGACTTCCTCTGCTCCGATCATTCCGCCGTCCATGTCGAGATCTACACCTCCTCCTGGTTCCGCGACGCCCTCGTCGGCACCGTCCGCGTTGCGATGAGCAATCTCATCACTCCCATGGCCGTCAATGGCCAGAGATTTATCGCTCTCCAGGTTCGCCGCCCGTCCGGGAATCATCAGGGAATTCTGAATTTGGCTGTTTCCCTGATTAACCCTATGATCTTCAGCAATTCCAATCGGGGGGATATGTTGGACCTAAAAACGAAAAGGATAGGGTTGAGCGTGCCGGATTGCGACGACGTCGACGAAGATGAAGACGAGGAGAAACAGAAATTGAACGCCAAAATCCAACAATGGCGAGCGATGAGCGAAGGCCTGTCAGATGTCAACGTAGATTTCCCCGGCAAGCCGGGATCGATGGTTAACGGATCGGTGTGCAACGGGTCAATGGTCAACTACGGGTCGGAAGTATGCTCCGACATCGGTCCGTCGGCTTCCATCGTGGCGGCGGAGATACTCAGGAAGTCGCAGCTGTCGCCGGTTCCTCCCAAGGAACCGCCGCCGGCGAGAAGGGGGAAGGCGAGATGCGAGGACGGGGAGGAGAGCTTGATACTGGAGGACATGACGGCGGAGGAAGCGGCGGCGAAAGGGATGAACACGGTGAGCGTGGAACGGTGGAGGACGGCGGGGCCGGGGAAAGCGGTTGCGAAGCCGGGAGGGCAGGAAAAGGACGGCGCCATCAAGTGCTTCGCGAACGCTTACGGGTTCGAGTTCACCATAGTTTGCGGGGCCGGAAACGGAAACGGTAACGGTAACGGGAGTAGAGTTACGAATAAGGCCAGCAATAAATCCAGAAAGAAGCCGGATTAAGTTCATTAATCGCATCTAATTACACTAATTAAAATTTGATTACTCCGTATATATATTAATACTCTCTCTTTTAACACGAGATTTAGCGCGAGCCCAGTTGGGAAATGAGATTTTTGAGGGATTTAAGTTGTCATTATCATCACCATCATAATATTATTGATGTTGTAACCTATTAGTCCAAGCTGTTCTTTTGTGTAAAAATTTTGGTGTAATTTCTCCTCAAATTAGTACATTTTGTGTCTTTGCTTCGTATTTTTATTCATCATTACGATTTTTCTGATAGGCTAAAACACATATGTATGTAATAAATGTTATATATTCATGTTCGTTTAATTTTTAATGTATCACCAAAGTTATGATGATTGATTAAGAGAATGTGTGTTTGTGCTTTTAAAAATAATTTTTAACTTTTGTTTTGAATGAATCAGCTTACATTGTATTATGATTCTCAACTTTTGTAGAGATGAAAAAGCATAAGTTAAAAAGTTATTTTAACTATTTTTAGATTATGTGATTAAAATAATCATTTTTTTTAAATTGAACGATCTCGAATACCCTCCAAGAATGTGTAAATTGATTGTTTTACTAAGTGATTAATTAATGTTGGTGTAAATTGATTGTTTTACTAAGTGATTTCGTGAAAATATTAATTGGTGTAAACTGATTGTTTTACTAAGTGATTGATTAATGTTGTATGATATTTATTTAAAGAGAATATCTAAAATAACACCAGTTACTTAAACACTAATTGTGTACACCAGTTTGGTTAGGGCACTTACGATGTCCTATTCATAAAAATAATTGTTCCTACCTTCCTAACCTTTCCTCTAAACCCTTTACTCTAGCTCCACCTTGCACCCTATCCCAGCCCCCCCTCCTCCCGTCTCTGGCAGTACTGTCAATGTGGGAGGGAACAAAGGTGGAGGGTTTAAAGTGAGTGTTAGGGGAGGTAGGAATCATTGTTTTTACGAACGAAATATCATAAATGCCCCAAACGAAATGGTGTAGGCAAATGACACTAGCAACACTTGTATCATTTTAGGCGTACTCTTACATAAATGGTAAGATTTAATTTTTCTTAACACTCTACAAAGATATTGTTGGAACTATATGGTAAAAATTTTCAACTACTCTAGTCATCTTCTCTTTAACTTATTTTTTTTACTTATTACTTATTCTTATTGGAATTAAATCAGAAGCAGTTTTAATGAGTAAATTCCATAATTAGTCCTTTATAACAGGGGGGTTTCCATATTTAGTCCTTTATTATCAAATATTACTCCCGTAGTCCTTTTTTTAAGGGTACCTTTCCATAAATGGTCCTTTTTTTGATCTTCTGCCGTGTTGGTGTTAATTTAAAGACTAAAAGTATAATTTGACATCAACATTATATCTAGTGACGTGTTCTGATATTGGTTAAGCGGATAACACAAAAATAATGACTATGATTGTGAACTAGGATTTTGACGAAAGATCAAATTTGTAGACTATCGTTGTCGTAAAAAGCGACTGTAATTCACAAACAACACAAACGGAACAGCCTTTGGAATTGTGTATGACAAAAAAAATATATTATCATTGTGAAATTACACTTTTAGCCCTCAAATTAACACCGACATGATATAAGATCAAAAAAGGACTATTTGTGGAAAGATACCCATAAAAGAAGGACCACTAGGGTAATATTTGATAATAGAGGACTAAATAAGGAAACCCCCCCTGTTATAAAGGACCAATTATAGAATTTACTCAGTTTTAATCATAATTACATTCAAATCAAATCAGATTAGAACTTATTTCAATCAGATCAGAACCATTCAGATCAAGTGAATAAAACATAGTCTCCCTCCTACAAATTTTATATCTTTGAAACTTCCGACTTTTCACCGTGTTTAATATAAAACTAAAACTTTGACTATGAATATTTATATTTTATAAAAAGATACTCTATTTATTTCATATTAACTAACTGTCTATAAACATTTTTTGATACATTAAAAATTGACAAACCTAATCAGAAAGTATATTTACGTTTATTCATTCTTCAATGTATCAAGAAATTGTTAATATCACACTAACTAGGTTTAAAATCAACTTATTAATACTAAATTTATATAAGAGTTCAATATATATTTTTTAATAATTTATAATCAAAATCGAAAAAAATTGATTATAAAATCAAAATAGAAAAAAATGAAAGAGTACTGAAGTTAGTATGGAGTACGATTTAACTGTAATTTTGAAGCTTTCATTTTTTTTTGGTTGTGTTGTTATTTGTCAGGCGAACAAAATAAATCGGCGGAGAAAATAAGCCTTTCTCGATTCAATCGATCGATAATCTTCACAGTCCACACAGGTATGGCTCTTTACACCTGCTTCTCCACTTCATCCCTTCCGACGAGAACACCCAATCACCCACTGGACCATCTTTGCTCTTGATAATTCGCAAACCCTTCCATTTCCTTCCGAAATCTAGCGAGTATTATTTTGATTCATGGACTCAAGAGTAGTGTGAATGTTCGCTTGTCGCGATTTCCTGATCTGTGCTGTTATATTGGAGAATTTTACCGGTTCAAGTATTCGTTTCTGAAAATTTTCTGTGCCGATCTTACATACGGAGTAGGTTTTCATTTCTTCAAATGTCAGCATTGGTATTAGTATTGCCATGGATTAATCCTGATCACCCAAAGAAGCAGGAAATTTGAAGAACTTTGGAGTGGAGTTCGTTCGATAATAGAATGGTAATGCTTCACAAACATGTTTATTTGCATTTAATTTTTTTCTACATTGTTGCATCACGTAATTGAAATTGATGACTCTTCTGGTTGCAGAATTATATACTTGGAACTTTTAAGCCGGCATGCCACATTGTAATCACATTTACTGATGGAAAGTCACGGAAGCAGGTGTGTTTACATTTTCATCCAAGTCAAATAGTGAAGCATGAGTTGTGTGTGTGTGTGTGTGTCCACCAATACGATACATCGGAAAGCTGTAAGGTTGGAATGAATTTCGTGCAATTATAGGAGATTTGAAGGCTGTAATAAGAGACATTTTTCCAACTCCTAAATACCCAAAATGAGCTTTCTAGTTCTTGTTAGTTGACTGTGATGCACATCGGATGGGTGCATGCTGCTCTTTTTTCATTTCATTTTTGTATACTTTCTCAGGTCCAATTGAAGAAGGAAAATGGACAAACAGTTATGGTCCCACTTTTTCATAGTCAAGAAAATATTTCTGGGAAGGTAGTCTAGAGTATGTCACCCCTCCAATTTCTGTTTCACTTACCTCAAGCATTATTTGGAACTTATTTGAAATTATAATTTCTGATGTTCTCTTAGATATCAATTGAGCCAATATCAGGGAAGAAGGTTGAACACAATGGGATCAAAGTTGAGCTGCTTGGTCAAATAGGTTGGGCTTCACCCATAGATAAAGTACTTCATAGCTTATACTTATACAACTATACATGTGTAGTCGAGGCCAAACAGCTGTTCTACTTTATCATTTCTTGATGCAATAGTAGATTTTCTCCTTCTACCTTTATATTAAGCATAGTTTATAAATTTCTTTTCTTTGTTGCTTTCAGAAATATACTCTGATAAAGGGAACTTCTATGACTTTACCTCACTGGGTGAGTAGGTTATTTCCACTGCTTTATGATCTGGTTTTGGTGTACCATCAGTTTATACATCTTGCTTTATTTCTTAGTTGTTATCCATCTGACATTTTTCTATTGGTTTTTAAAGCTGTTTCTCATCACCATTTTTAGCACATTGATTGTCATTTCAGAGTCAGATATGCTAATAAGTAGAAATCATTTTTTCTTCTTTAATGTCTGATTGCTTCCTTGTAGTTCGGGAGCTAGATGTTCCTGGTGAATTATACGAAAGGAAAACTTACCCGTTCGAGTTTTCAACTGTTGAAATGCCGTATGAATCATACAATGGGGCAAATGTTCGTCTTAGGTAAATTTTCATTTCACGTATATAGAATTATAGACATTTATATTTTGCTCGTGGCTTTACATTATACTCTATGTATATTCTTTTATGAACTTTTAAAATAAATTTGAGTCATTAATTACCCGCCTTACAGGCTTCTATTTTATTTTATTTGCATACAGCTGTTGACAACATAATGCCTTATTCTTTCTCTCTCTACACATGCATGTACATGCACAATATGTGATCACCTCTAGGCTTTACAAAAAGGGAAGTGACATTTGGGCAGGGGCTCATATGTCGAGGGTTTGAACATCACTAGGACCAATCTTAGTGAGGCTTAATTGTTTGCTATCCAATTTAGAGGTTGTTGGTTCTCTTGTAAACTACTACATATTAACTTACACATGCATAGCTCTTTTAATCCATTTTAAATAACAGAAATCAGGAGAAAGAAAAAATGGGCACATAGATGCTATATGATAAATTATTCGCAAACCTATTTTTGGAATTTAACTTTCTGATGGTTTAGGTATGTTCTCAAAGTGACAATGAGTCGAAGCTATGCTGGCAGCATCCTAGAATACCAGGACTTTGTGGTAATATATGCTCTCTATTTATTTTTATTGCTTCATTTTGATAACTTCAAGCTTAGTGCTTTAACTCTTTTTTTAATCCTTCCTTTGTTTTACACCCTACATAATTGGTGCTTGATGTTTAAATATTTTGACATCTATGATTCAGGTGCGCAACTATCACCCACCTCCACCAATCAACAATAGTATTAAGGTATAGAGTACCATTCCTATAAAAACTATAGGAAGTCTATATTTATCGATTGAATCACTGATCTCATGAGTTGGGCTCTTTTTGTCATAGCTCTTTGAGATTCTAGAAGTGTGTGCTTCTAGATGATCTAAATTCTTATAGTTATAAATGTTTAGCCTGTTTCCAGAAGTGGTTTAACTTGAGAGCTCTTTTTCTACTCCTTAGAATCATCTTTAGTTCTTTATCATTATCGTCCTAAACACTTGATTAATTCATTAAAAATGCCAAACACCTGATATTTTTGTCCAATTGCACTCTTAACCAAAATACTCCTGTCAACTCAAACACAGATTTTCCTTGTCTAGGCCAATAGAGTAAACTAAGCTTTATTCATCCTTCATGCGAATCTTGTAGATGGAAGTTGGAATAGAAGATTGTCTTCATATTGAGTTTGAGTACAACAAGAGCAAGTGAGTCAAGTTTACTACTCCCTCCGTCCCTAAATAAACTTCTCTTTTTGACTTTTTGAGGATTTAAGGGAGGGATATTTTTGTGTTGACTTTCCAAAAATACCCTTGATGTGATGTGTAAAATAAGATGTGATATATATATATATATATTATTAGTAAAAAGGTATGATGTGATAGGTAGCGTATGAAAAAGTAAGGGGTAAAAGGGGTTTTTTAAGGGAAAAGAGAAGTTTATTTGGGGACAAAGAAAAAACGAAGGGGGAAGTTTATTTAGGGACAAAGGGAGTATGTAGTTTCCTAAAAAGACTTCTGCACAATAATTTATACGGAGTAGCATCTGTGCTCAAAACTTATATTGTCAACAAACACAGGTATCATTTGAAAGATGTTATTATTGGCAAAATATATTTCCTTCTTGTGCGTATCAAGATTAAAAATATGGATCTTGAGATCAGACGTAGAGAATCTACGGGTTCAGGGGCCAATACACATGTGGAGACAGAGACCCTTGCAAAGTTTGAGTTGATGGATGGTGCTCCTGTAAGAGGTATACATATATGAATCTATTTTTATTCCTCAAGTTTCATGGGATTATTAGAATGCATGATAATTTTTTTCCCCTTGAATTTAGGAGCTTTGGTCATATAGAATTATCAATTCTTTGGCCATTGGTTGGTCCAAAAGAGGCTATGCGATGAGAGGGTAAAAGAGGGAATGAGATGGGAGGAAAATCAATGAGGTTGAAAAAAATAATGTTTGATTAATGAGTGAGCGGAGAGGAGAGGAAATATTATTTTGGAAAAATATGTAACAATGTGATACTCCTCTATCTCATAAAAAGAATCGTCCAATATTAATATAAGAAACTAATTTTGCTCGTATTCAATGTTTATTTATGAAATAAAGTGCCCAATCAAATTGGGTGGGTTAAATTTAGTCAAACCACCAAATAAAAGATATAAATACCCAAATTTGTCCCAACCAAAACAAAGGTTTAAGTCTCTCATGATGATGATGATCACCATCATCACTATCATCATCCCCCACCTGTGAACTTGGTAGGCTGGTGTTGTATGTTTACTATTGGTAATAAATTTGTGTGTGCTGGCTTTTGCTTTCTCTCAGGGGAATCAATACCAATCAGACTCTTCCTCAGCCCATATGAACTGACACCGACATTTCGGAACACCAACAATAAGTTCAATGTGAAGTACTATTTGAACCTTGTTCTTGTTGACGAAGAAGACCGGCGTTATTTCAAGCAACAGGAAATCACATTGTACCGCCTCGCCGAGTCATCCTGATCTTCACCCATAACTTGTTACTTCTCTTGCATTGCGCGGGAGGATCAGATAACTTTCAGTTTTTAAACTTTTTATAGACAAACTGCGACAAGTATTACGGAGTACTACATTGGACCATACTAGGGAAAAGGCGGGGTGAGAGTTGAGGGGACTTCAACATTTTTCTACTACATTTATTGTTTGTGGGAAAAAATCTTATTGATTGTTGTTCCATCACACTTTTCTTTTATACTCATCCATAAGACCATAACTAAGAATCATGGAAAGAGGAAAGTGTTTGGTGGACTTGAATTTGACACTATTAGATGATGAGTTGGGAACTCGGGTCCCGATTTGATTGCACTTCTTGAGTTTGTTTAGATCATTTGTGGTCATAGAACCCCTTAAAGGGGGCATTATGCGACATGTGACGGCTATCTCATCAAAAGATTCTATGGCTTAAAAATGGTGTAGTCATAGACCCACTGAGTAGTAATTATGTGATTATTAATATTTTTTATTTTTAAATTTAATTAAATGTGAGAGATAGCTGTTTAAAGATATGATTAGATGGACTAAACTTTTTTCACCTAAAGTTATTTTTTAATAGGGAGTCTCTAAAGTAAAAATTAACTTGGAGGTGCAATTGAAAGGGGTGGGAGGTGTGTTCGGGTGGGCTGGGGTGGGGGGCTTAGGGGGTCGAAACTGTTAATTTTACGAACAGGGTGTCGTAACGCCCCTGAGTCATCGCATGACATGAGGTTCCAATGTCATGGGAATGGATTTTCTAACTACGTTCAACAAAATATTATCCCATTAATATAGAATATTGTCATTTGTTTGCTTATTTTTGGTATGCACTTATTGAAAAAATTAAAACAAGCCTCATGGTGACAATACCACTGCACATCGTTAATACAACCTCCGTCTCTGAATATTTGTTCACTTTTGATCTTTTTAGTTAAAATTGGTAAATTTTGATTTCAAATTAAATAAAAATAATATTCCCTCTGATCCTAAAAAAATGAGAGTTATTGATTTTTAAAAGATGTAAGGGAAATGTATTTTGGTATTGAATTTCCAAAAAAGTCCTTCGATGTGATGGATAAAAGTAGGATTTGATGGGTAAATTATTAGTAAAAATGTACCGGAGTATGATGTAATAGGTAAGATATGAAAAAGTAATGGGTAAAAGTAACTTTTTAATATAAATAAGAAATGTTTTTTGAAACGGATGAAAAAAGAAAGAAAAAAGATTTCCAGGGACGGAAGGAGTATATGATATTGATACAAAATATATTATTAGATGTATAAAAATATCTAATAAAAATAATTTTATTAGATGTATTATATGAAATATTTTCAAAATATAATTTTATTTAGTTAATATACAATATATATTTTATTTAATTATGAGTCAAAGGTTAAAAATGATTCATTAAAAAGTTAAAATTGGACAAATAATCATGGAGAGAGGTAGTAGAAGCTAAATCCATAGTAGAAGAGAGTTTGGATGCTTTTATGATATAACTAATGCTGCATAAACTCAATTATTTACTTATAGAATGCTTTTTTTTAAAAGAAATGGTATAGACCTCCAGCCAAATGAATCACATTTACATTTCAGAGCACAAATAAGCACAATTGCCACTTTTTTTTTACTATCATGTCTACAAGGAAAAAACAAAAGGGGAGATAAGAGCAATGTTGTTGCGGGGCGTGGCCTGCGATAAAATTGGCCATCAACATGTACATATCTCATTTCTATAATTCTATTAACAATTTTTTTCGTCTTACGTAGTACAGATTTTTTTCTTTGAAAAAACGAAAACAAAACCTAAGAGCCGATAAGAAAAGCATGTATCTCAGACCAGCCAGATGCAGTGTAAAGAACGCCGGACAGCCCCTTCCAAGGGTCACCACCACCCTCTGCAGGGTATGCCTTCTGCTTCTCAACCACGCCGGGAAACAGTGGGACGAATTTGACCCCAAAATGGTTCCCAACCCTTCTTAAGCTCGAGCTTGAACCCACCACGATTCCCACATCAGCTTCAAGCAAGCAAAGCAAGTCCCCTACCGAATCCCCAATGTAAACCGTCAGTCTCTTCTTCTTCCTCCTCTCATCCCCATCACCACTGCAGCTCTGTTGCAGGATTTCACTGAAAGCTTGAACCTTGTCAATGGGGGACTCCATCTTCTTCACAATCTCACCCGTGCATAAAGATTCCTCATATTTGAACTCATTTGCATGCACTTTCATTTGATCACTTAAACCCCCTAGCAGTAGAGTTGACATAGATGGCAAGACAACGGTTTTAGTCAGACAAACCTTCTCAAACAGAATAGTTATTCCGTATTGTATAAACATTTCATTCACCCAAACAGACTAAGAAAAGATGTAAAATAGGATTTCCTAGATGAAACTTTAACACTATGTTTGGTTCAAGGAGTTTGGAAGGAAAAGAAAAGAAAATGGTTTTCCTTTAGTTTCCTCACCAAAATGGGAGGAATTTGGTTTTTCATCCTCTTAGTACATTTTGCCTTCTCATTTTCTTTTCTTTCCACTTTTCTTTTCTTTTCCTCTCTAACCAAACAAGAAAAAGGGTTTTCTTCTCATTTTCTTATTCCTTTCCCTCTCAATTTCATTGAACCAAACATAGTGTAAGTTCTTTACGCTTGGAACTGCTTAAATATTAGCCGATTCAGAGGAAACCAAATAAACTCCTACCACATACCCGATGAGAAGGTAGATCTAATGAGGTCACCACACCAGCAATAGGAGAGCACATGAACATCTGCATTCAGATTTTTCTTCCTTAGCAACAGAGTTTGAAAGAAATTGATACAACCATCCTGGAGCATCAACCGTTCCCCAGCTCGTTTTATGTCTTCCAGATTAAGACCCTTAAGCACTCCTGAATCAATCACCCTTTGATTTTCTACTTTCTCAAATTCCGAGAGTTTTTCAAGTGCTTTTCGCAATGCTTCATAATTAAACTTCTCAGCTGCAAATGAAAAAAATCAAATATCAGCTAATTGCACGGTGGGGGCGAGGCCATCAATTACCAATCACAAGCAATTAGATTAAAAGGAACCATAAATGACCTTTTTCGGAGACCAGCATGCTCTCTATACACTGCTCATAGTCTTCTGTGTAGTTCTTGGAGAGAACTCCCCAAGTGTTTCTAAGATCAGCCGATGTCATACGGGCAATTTGATTTGCTGTTTGGCTTTGATCAGATTTTGGAGCTGTTACAATTGCAATTTCAGCCAAGATGGCAGATGAGTCTATGGTAGTGCACGTCAAATCAAAATCAGAAAATATCATCAGGTGGCGCTTTTCTAGATCATTGGGCTCTCCATAGAGGGGTACCACACATTTCTGTTCAAGCGGCTGAGCTAAGAAAAAGTCAATCTCACGTTTAATTCCTTGATAATAAAGTTTTTCAATGACATCAAGCTCTTCCCCGGTCAAAGAAACGCTTAACTTGTCCAGCAACTCCTCTGTTTGCAATGCAAATGCCTATATAAACAAATATAGATGAGATTTGGAACCTCTATGGTAAAATTAATGCCCCCTCTTGTTTACTTGATGTTTTAGCATTTCCATTTGCCTTTAATTAGTTGATGTTTTAAGAGTATTTAATTAAAAAGAGAA
This sequence comes from Cuscuta australis, assembly GCA_003260385.1. Lineage (NCBI taxonomy): Eukaryota > Viridiplantae > Streptophyta > Magnoliopsida > Solanales > Convolvulaceae > Cuscuta > Cuscuta australis. The sequence goes on along the minus strand of NQVE01000152.1, from coordinate 199,138 downwards.
GCATTTGCTTTAATTATCAGTAGATCCCCAACATCATTCTTGCACTGACTATTTGAAACTCCCAATGGAAGCATTAACTATGTAAAACCTTTTTATACTGCCAAGTCTACAAAAGAGGGATCCATAAATTTATAAACATAAATATTCCTCAATTCTAGTGATATATCCTAAATAATCAAGTAAAGAAAAAGAGAGATTTATAATTAGGTTCAAAGAAGAACATGATAATGACTGAACCTGGAAACTATCTGAGGAGTAGCTTTCAATCCACTTCTTGTAGGGATGATTACTTTCACCATCAATGAAAATCTGCAGCTCCTTACCAATGTAGGCATAAAGGCTCATGCAAGGAGTCATGGCACCAAGGGTGTAAGCAGACAACTTGGTTTTCTCAAAGGGAGTCACAAGTTTGCCAGAAGCTTTGGCACCTTCAATCTTTCCCGATGCTGTAGCCAATAGGAAATCTATGCACTTGGTAGTTGCTGGATTCAGAGTAGCATCTTTCACGGGGTCAATCCCCCATTCCTGTCCATTTCAATCACAAACCGGTAAATTCGAAAAATCCAAATATTTATTGAACTGATCTAGCATCTGAAAGCATGTGAAGAAATAGAGTGACTCTTTTACCTCGGCGAAAGAATCATGCATTTTGAGCTTGTTAAGGGTAACCTTCTTCAACTCATTAATCCCAATCTTTGCGTCATCATCCTCTGCACAATCTTCTGCAACTTCAAATCTGCAATACACGATAGTCAATTATTCATTGCCCGTTAGATATTTGCAACTTACAATGGCTTTCTATACGCCAAATGTGGACAATACAAAAACAAGTATTATGGATATTAAAGAAATGAACTCTTTCATGATATCATCTTGCAGACTAACAATGTTAACATATCGAATCAAGAAATGCAATAGGCATTCTCTTCCAAAAAATGAGCACTAAACCAGAGGCATAAGAACTTCCCAATAACTTGCAGAAAAACTATCAAATCCATGAAGATACCCAGTCCACAATTCTTTCCAGATAAATAAGAATACTATGTACAAAAGAATGAAGAACAGTGAATACATAACCTAAAAGAATTAAAGAAAAGGAAAAACCATAGATAAAGCAAAGAAAGATAAGGATAGATTAAAGTAGAATCCAAACAGGAATAAGATTATAGCAGTTGCTTTTCTTTTTCCAAATAAAGAAAAAAAGAAGAAGAATAAGAAATTACGCTTGAGCGAAGGGTTTGAGGAAATGAGCGTCCTGTGCGACGCAATGCCTAAACGTCTCGAGCTTGAGATTTCCAGAAGCCAGAGAAACGATGAAAGGAGTGAAGATTGCGAACGCGGCCTCCTTCTTGAACTTGATCCAGCACTTCCTCGCGATGCCGACCACTTCATTCAACTCCCTCGGGAGTAGTTTCGGATTCCCGGCCACAGCCGGTTTCAAACTCGCCGACGCCATTTCAGAAGAACAGTTGGCGGTTGCGGAGTCACTGCCGCCGCCGCCGCCGCCACTAGAAGAGGCGGCCGATGATCGGCGGAGATAAGGGTAAAATGGGTGCCGGAGAACTCGTTGGGGATTCAATCTAAGAATTCGGGACGACAGGACAGAGAGGCGCATCTAGAAATTCGACTGCTTTTTGAATATATACTGAAAATCCGGGGGATTCAAGTTCGAGGGTTTTCCTCTTTTTAAAAATAAATAAATAAATGGGGATTTTTTTTATTATTCATTCATTACTGAGTAACTCGTGTAATAATTGAGGTTAAAATCCAAGAATTGGAATAGAAAGGCATTCTGGAAAGAAATCCATCCAGGAAGAAGAAGAAAGGTGCTAAATTTGATATCCCATTTTTGTAGGGGAGGAACTTGTGATTTTCTTTTTTACATTTACGATTTCTCTCTTTTTAACTTTTTCTCTTTGCAATCAATCTAGTAGGTGAAGTGAAGTAAGGGAATTGGGCCTTCAATTTTTCTGTTCAATTTCATCCTTACATAACTTGAGTCTATTTTTAAATAGGAAAATATTACTCAGTCCACAATAATTCTAATTTTACTCCGTCTTTAAAAAACCATTTTGATTCTAATATAAAATATTCCCTTTGTTTTAAAAAACACTTCTTTTTTCATTTTTTCCACTTCCAACAAAACACTTCTCTTTTCTATTAAAAAACCACTTTTACCCCTACTTTTTCATACTCTTCCTATTACATCTTTTTTTTCCTCTAATAATCTATCCATCACATTTTATTTTTACCCATCACATCAGGGGAAAAATTAAAAATCAACTACTCCGTATAATTTAACACTTCCTTATTTTTGACCCAAATCAAAATGGGAAGTTTTTTTGCAAACGGAGGGAATAATTTCAAATTTCAAATTTACGAGTTTGATTCATTGTTAAGCTGATAACGGATGGTTAACAAAACTTGTTTTGCGCAACAAAATAAAATTTTAAATTATTTTTTATGATTTTTCATTTTTATTTTTATTTTTTTAAATTTTACCTTAAATTTTTAAAAAGACTTTTTACCCCCATTATTTTTTTCCTTTTTTAAATATTACTCTTACCCACAAAAATATAAAAAATAGATATACAAATCACAAAAATGAGGAAAACAACTAAAACCATACAAAATTAATGAAATAAAAAGAAAATAATTAAAAACTAACCCCAAACTCATAAGAAACAAAGTTAAAAATATACGGAGCGGTGAGTTCTAACATTAACATATTACTTCCCTAATGAAAATAAAAAACAAGAAATAAAAAATATTTTATTATTCCCTCAAGAAATAAAAAATTGTATTTCTTATTAAGAAATAACTAAATTGAAATTACATGAAGTAAGAATTTTTTTAAATTTTTATTTCCAATTTTTAGGGTTTCAATAAGTATACTTTTTTTATTTTTTATTTTTATTTTCATTTTTTAGAAAGGGGAGAAAGTAATACATTAATAATCCGTATAGTGTCTAAAACATTAAACTCACAACTTTGTAAATTTTTATTTTTATTTCTTATCTGTTTGAAGTTAGTTTTTTGTTGATTATCTTTCTATTTAAATAATTTTGTATGATTTTTTTTTTCATTTTGTTATTTTTTGTAGCAACATTTTGTTTTTCAGAGATAAGAGTAATTTTAAAAAATGAAAAAGAATTTAAGAAGGTAGAAAGTCATTTTTGAAAATTTCAAAAAAAAACAAAAATTCATCAAAAATAATTACACCTTTCATTTTGTTGCGCAAAGCAGGTAATTTCCATTCACCAGATGTTAGCAGCTTAACGGCCACAAATTTCAGTAAAGTTGAGAATATTTTCTATCACAGTGAAATGTGAGATTATTTTTGAAAGACCGGGCAAAGTTGAGATTATTCTAAATACTCCGTATTTGTATAGGTTGGTTATTTTTAAATTTGGTAATTAAAAACATGTTCAAGTAACAAGGTTTTTTAGTTTTCATAGCCAAGTAAACTTATATTTTAACATATCTGCAAAATGGTAAAATAACAATAAGTAAAGAGAGTCCTGCTTGCTCTTCCTCTTTTTCTTTTTCATCTTAGCTTGCTGGTCGAAGCCATTGATAAAGATATGGTAAGATGGCCCGAACATAAACCATTATAATCTGAATAAAGGCGGGTGCTAAAAGGGTGTAGAGCTTTAATGCTGATCTGATGAAGTGATCAACCAACACGTATGTAAGAGAACTCTAAGATCATCAAATGTGGATGTCTCTTTAAAGCAAATGTAGCCAAAGTTGTGAGGGAGAAGTTGGATGGAGTTGAAAAGTGTTTTAGTCCAAAAGAATGAGGCTCTCACAACTTAGCATTGTATTTTGAGTTGGTTGATGACTTCATCAGATGAGCATTAGAGTTGTGAGGGAGAACTTGGAGTTGAAAAGTGCTTTGATGCTCTTGCAGCTAAGGAAGAGATCGAGACCCTAGCTTGTGAAGGAAGCACTCGAGTAAGCATTCCAAGAGAGTAAGCCTGGGTGATGGATGATATCCAATTGGTTAAGTATTTCTCCATCAGGTCAAAGTTGGTAATGCAATATAAACCAATTAAGATGGTGTGATCTCATATTGGTTTCAAATGGGCCAGATCCATAAGAGGCAATTAAGATAAGCTAGGCTCCAAATCCGCACTTAAACTCCATATTCACATGACGATCAACCGGGTTCCTATTTGCCTTAAAACTAGGCCCATCTAATGTAATTTTAAGTTCTTGGAATTTTTAGAGTGCTCATTGAAGACATGAATTTAGATGGAAACGCCCAAATAGTTTTTGCTCGTGTCATCGTGTGTATACCTTAAACCGTAGGGACTGATTTTGTGTTTTGTGCTTCAGGCCTTGCTACAAGAGCCAAATTGTGTGCTTCATGCAACCTACCTTCTGATTGGTGTGTGATACTCTGTTTATTCCTTCTCTCTACTTTAGTACGTGTGTGACTCTTTTCTAGCCTTGTGTCTCTTAGAAACAATATCTTTACTCTCTAGTAGGGTAATGTTAATTAAGCTATCAAGTTGTGAGACATGGTCATACAAATATTTGAGATAATTTTAACCATGGTCATATGGTCTTGAAACTAACATACTATCGGGTGACATCATGAAGGTATATCAAAAAAGAATATAGGTCGTTTTAATTTATTCTTAATTAAATGATAATATACATGTATCTCAAGGCAAATGATGCAAAAGGGCAAAAGAAATTGTTTCAAAAATTGGAGCATCGGAACTGGAAGGAGCGTCAGACAAAGTAGTACAAAGTGGCTGAAGTTTCGTTGAGTTGCTGAACCGCGCAAATCTAAACTCCTAATCAAACAACATTGCCTTAAAGCATGGACTATTCCTTTAAAATGGTCGAACAAGGCAGAACACTGATGACACGATCGAAACAATAAAGTATACCTTTTTAATAATTGACTGCTGTTCTGTATTGATATGATTCACTAGAGTGTGGTCCCATAATTGGACAACTTAGATTAAACAGTTGTCTGAACTTTGTTAGTCGAGCTATGACATGTTTATTTCTAACTTCCTAATTAAGTTATTTAATTATTTCTTATAAATTTAGTTGATGAAGAGAACTAATCACACTTGGCTCGACATGAAAGATGGAAGACAAACATCTTTGAAAATCAATTAAGAATATTTGATTAGATTTAATTTTAGTCTGGAATCAAAATCTAGAATGTCTATATTGAAAAATTCAAACATTAATAATACAGGTACTCAAAGATAACCTAAACATAATGCTTCGTCTTTTTTCAAAAAAAATTTACACTTACGGAGTATTATTTAGTGTCAAATTATATATCTATTTCTTTTACCTAATTTTATTGACTATTGGAACCAAATTAAAAATAATTAAAATCAAATGTCAAAATCTCAGGATCAAATTCGTCTTCGAGAGTACTCCGTGCAAAATGAAATAGTCTCAATCTGTGACAGAAACTGAGATAGTGCCGTCGTCGTTGGCAAACGATGACAGTTCTACTCCATGACTTCTTCAACCCCTGCCTATCAGTTCCCCTGCCCTCTCGCTGCCATTTCTAATCTCAACCGGACCTCTTCCGTCTGCTTCTGCGCGAGGCATGACGGGCGTGGCGGCGGCGGCGGATCCAGGTGGGAGAGCAGGACTCGGAATCGCCAGCATAGATTCGGATTTGCCGAGGAGTTCCGCGCTAGCGGCCGCGAAAGAGATGCCGGATTCGGCTCAGGTGACGCTGCGAATAAGAGGAATTGGTGGTCCGATGATGAACCCTCAGGTGAGTACGGATTCGGAGACGACGATGAAGATTTCGACGGGTTCGGGGCATTAGAGGGCTCAATTGGGTTCTCGTGGATATTCAAGGTAATTACAAGCATTAGCATTTGAAGTTTTGTTTTTCATATCCCTAATTTGGCTTCTATGTTTCAATCAATCATCAAATTCTACAAAAGATCATCCCGGGTCTCAATTCACCAAAGTCTGAATCATATTCTTGTGAAGATCTTGTAATGAGAGCATACTATGCCCGAAAACCTTCACATCGTCCAAAATGGACGAAAGCACATTCAATAGTTCCAACCAGGTTTAAAAGACCATATTTTGTCCCCCATTCTTCAGGTATAGTTTTCTTTGATCACAGATCGACAGGTGATCCGTCCCTTCTCCCCCTTTCGTTGGTCTGACTCTGAGAAAAACCATTGAGTCTCAATTCATCAGAGTTCGGACCGTATGTGCTTAACGTACTTTTGTGAAGATCTTGTAATAAGACCATACTATACTCGGAAACCTCATCGACAAGTGAGAAGTGACATAACAAATGATATTTGATTTTGTGCAGGTGCTGAAAGCCTTTGGGTGGATGGTTCCTGCAGTAATCGTATCAACGCTTTCAGGAGGAAATGGGGGCACCAACACTATTTTCATGGCATTGGCTCTGCCCTTAGCCCAGTCTGCCTTTTCCTTGTTACTTGACACATTTTCAGGAGGGACGTCCTCTTATGACCGGCGCAGACCAAAGCCGCCCACCAGGACAAAGAAACAGCAGCCATATGCCACCACTGATGTTAGAAGGAGAGGGGGAGGAGAAGAAAAGGCAGAAAATGAGAACGAGGCGACAACCAAACAGAGCTTTGGAGGATGGGATGAGCTTGATGATTACCACCCCAGGGTTGCAAATGAAGCACCTGAAAAAATGTCGCGGGTTCGGAATCAAGACGAAGGCAAGTTGGGTAGGAGGAGAGGAAATAGGAAGAATGAAACGTCGCTGCTGCTGAGGCTGCTAATGGCCATTTTCCCGCCGTTGGGCTCCTGGAGAAAATTGTTGTAATCCTCCTACTACTAATACTACTACAACATGAATTTTCATCTATTCCTTTTGTCCCGGTTTTTTGTGTACTTTTCTTGTTAGTCCGTGTATCGTTTCTGTTTCCATTTAAGGAGAACATTTTGTTTAAAGCATATTGTCTCGATATAAATATCAACCGCATACTTTTTATTTTATTAAAACTCACTCGTATATGGTGAGTGGACTCGTATGGTGAGCAAAATAATGTTGTCATTGTTGACATTACCATCTCAATTTCTTTTAAAGTTACAAATTCTATTTACATATTAAAAAAAATTAGAATGTCAATGACAAGTTTACATCTCTCTTTTCATTTCACATAATTGTAACTAGAATTAAGCTAGGGGTACACCAACATGGGGTACCCCAAGTGTACACCAAAGCCAACACAGACACAAAGTGTCTATGTTGCACAAACATTTTGTGTCTGTGTGTGTTTGTGTTGGCTTGGTGTACACTTGGGGTACCCCATGTTGGTGTACACTTGGGGTACCCCATGTTGGTGTACCCCTAGCATTGCCCTAATGAGCACACTTGGTAACCATGTGTTTACCTTTGCATTAAACATAAAATGTTGTATTGGCTTTACTCAAATAGGAGCAGAAACAAATGTGTATTCCATGTTTGGATGAAGGATAGATGTGTTGCCTATTTACAGTGGAAGGTAATACTGTTCTCCGCATGACCAAACTTGGCCTTAGTCACTTACCACTCGACTTGAGTTGTCCCGCGAGTAAAAGAAGCCCAATGGTTACGAAAGCAGACAAGACGGTTGAGGAATAGAGAAGCGCCAGAAGAAATCCTTGCAGTGACTGCACAAGAAACAAGTTCCACAAATGTCAATATACATAACTAATAATGGACCTTTTTCAACCAAAACATTTGACAGATGGAGAAAAAGGTTTTTAACCCCTCGCAGTAACCATGTGTTTACCTTCGCAAGTAACAGAGCATTGTCATTTGCATACTGGAATGAGCTCTCAGGTACACTTGCAACACGTTGACTCAATCCCCAACATAAGATCCTATATTTCAAGGATATAAAACAACAACAACGAAGCCCGCACTAGTTTTACATGGAAACTGAACATGGTATTTAACAGATACCCGAATGCAGAACCAATGGCAGTTCCAACATATGCTTTACCAGAACTGAGTGCAACTTCAAGCTCACCAAACTGCACAAATGAAATACTCTCAAAAATACCTTACAAGTTGTAAGAAAAAAAACACGTTCCTTGTTCATATCCGCAATCCGTCCATTGCCAATGTTGCTAAAGAGTCATTATTGAGTATTGACAATGCCTTAGTTTCAGGCACATAATGAACTAAATCAAAATGGCACATTAAAGACTGCGTACATCTTGACTCTCAGATCCCAACAGAGTTGGGATTATTGTGGGTTGTTGTTGTTGATGATGTTGTCCCTACAAATATACTCCATAAGACACTAACTACCTTAAAAGTCCGGGTTTGTTGCTTTGGTTCTTCATCAGTACCTGCAGATACTGCATATCTAGACAAAAGCATCCCAGTCCTCATCATCACTTCAGCAATCTGTATCGACCCAAATATTCACCCATTAATATAAAAAATGTGTCAAATGAGTGACTGACCCCACCGGGAATATTATTGAAGGCGTAAAGTTAAGTGATGAGCCATTCTGTTAAGTGTGGGAAGGATAGCTTGAATTAAATACAGGCAGCTTTTCATATACCATATATCCCATCCTGACATTTTATTGACTTGGAACCTATTCTTAATGCTCCATCCATTTTATGAAATCAAGAGAACATGTAATGTAAAATTTTTACATTATTCCTTTCTCTCCATGTCAACTATCAAATAAAGTAATGGGCATTAAGATTAGTTTAGGCGTGATGTTGCTGTATATATTGATTCTTTTAATATGTGAGCAAATTCCAAAGCAAACTCTTAAAAGTTAAAACTACACTGTTTGTGAAACAAAGGTAGTCATAAGTACTTGCTTATGCTTCACATAAATTGGTGTATCTTTTTTCAAATTAAAAGTCTGTTTTGTGCGAAGTGTGAATACAAACAAAAAATGATACACACTTGCATGTATCTAAAAAACCAAACAAATTTTAAGTAAACTACCCGCTGCACTTCACCCTTGTCATACTGTCCCATGGACTGAAACCTCCTTCCAGCAGATAACAAACGCTTTCCGAGTGCTAACTAACATTAATTAAATATCACAATTCAGCTACTACTCCATGATCACTTTAATTAACTGTGTGCTTGCAAAAGCAAACCTAACAATAGTCTGAATATCTTGCCTGACTTTTGAGAACTCGTCAAACAGTCTCCAAGCTGAGTAACCTTGACCATCAAAGCTGCTGAAGTTGATGTGTCAGCCAGTTCCCACGCTCTACTTATATTTAGCAATGTCTCCCCGATCTCTTCACCACACTGTAATAAATGTTGAGTTCAAATATCAAAATTTATTTATCCATTCCCGTTGGCAAAATGGAAAGAGATAATAGTACGAATAACTGACCTCACTTTGAACTGGACCATTTGAAAGATCAAAGGCTGCATCATTTAGCTTCATACAATCATACCATTTGAAGAAAAAAACAGTACTAGTCAATAAATAGAAATATGAGTCAGTTCCTCTACCCTCCACTATCCCAAAAGAAACATGCAATTGTAGATAAGCTAGATCCTTAATAACAAATAACACTCGACTCGTACTCCGTCCCAAAAATAGAGTTGTCTTTCAAGTATTTACGACTTAAATTTTGGTACGGAACAATGCTCGTAAATAATAAAGCCTACACATATTTTTGAACTCCTTTGTAATTGTAAAATAAATGTAACATATCTTACAAGGAACATACATTTTCTCAACGCTAAGCATTCACAAATAATCACAATGCATGGCCCATTACACCAAAATTACCAACATAGATAACAAAATACTATTCCCCTGTTCCAAATTGTTTTACACTTTACGCAAAAAAAAAGCAAAATTTCAAGTTTTTTAAAATCCATTTTATATAAAGACTGGTATAAAAATTAATAATAAACCTTACAAATTTAAAAACTACGTCAAAAGTTCTACAAAACAAAGGATGATAAATATTTTATTTTATGAAATAATCAATCAAAACGTACAACTAAACAGAAATTTCCATACCTTTTGAATAATGAAGAGTGTAATTCTTTTTTAGACGGAGGAACGACGGAATATAGAAAATGGAAATAGGGGCGATAACCTAGAATCAAAACTCACATCGAGACGAAGATCCCAAGGCAAGCGTGACAAATAATCCGCAGGGAGATCAAAGCTGTCCTGAAAGGGGCGATCAAACACAAGCAATAGATATATACAGCATCGTCAAAAATGAAAGAAACAGAAAAAATGGCGAGGCTTCGAAGCTTACTGCAACTTCTCGGAGGAGCGATCGAGGATCGGGTTCGAGGGATTTCGCGGAGTCTGAATCTGAGACGGCGAATGGGACTGTGCTTGAAAAGCTGGCTTTGAGGAGAATTGAGTAACAGCTGGGGGAAGGGCAGGGAAGAGAAGGGACATTGTGGGAATTTCTGGGAATGTGCTGAAGGGAATGTGCGTAATGGTTGGATAGTCGGAGACGAAGGACGGCTGAAGGGGCAGAAGAAGCCATCGGAGGAGGAGGCTGGTTAGATAAGGGACATGGTGGGAATTTCAAGGGATATTGTTTTTTATTATTATTATAATCAAAATTATGTACACATTCATCTCTTTTTTCCATCTCTAAATCTCCTTATTTCAATTTTTATGGAATTTAATAAAATGATAATTTTGTATTGATTTTTTCAAAGTACCCTAATACGTAAATTATTATTAAATATGTATGATGTGATAGATAAAGTAAAATTCAAATATTCATGATGTAATAAATAAAGTTAGATTTAGTAGAGATAAAAATAATTTTTTAATAAAAAGGAAAAAGGAATTTTGAAACAAGAAAAAAAGAAATTATATACTCCCTTCATCCTCATTATTATTAGTATTTTATTTTCTATTTTCTCGATACCTTTTGTTTGTTTTTATTGATTATTTGATAAAATAAAATATTTTTGTCATCTCTTGTTTTAAATAATTTTTGATGTAGCTTTTAACATGTAATTTTTATTTTTTATTGATCTATCATTTATAAAAAAATGATTTAAAAAATCGTAAAATTTAATCTCGTAATTCTCATTTTATGATTAAAATAGAGACAGAGGGAGCACTTTTTTGCACATACATGCACACAGAACAATTTGTATTTAACTTTTTGTTTTAAACACTTATAGCTTTTTTACAGACGTCCCGAAAATGAAAAAGAAATCTTTTTTAAGATAGAGAAAACATTATCCTAAGAGTATTTTAAACCACCCTTTTTTAGGGTTTGGCTAGGAGTACTCAGTTTGTGTATGCCAAACTTATCACAGACCCACATGAACATCAACTATCTGTATTCACACATCACACAGACAGTTGATTGATATATGTCTATGACAAACTTGGTGTACACAAACTGGGATACCCCTAATTTGTTCCTTTTTTTAATCACTTTACAACTCTCAAGAGCTTAACTTTTTTCTTTGTTAACTATCTTATGGGAGTAGTATTTTACTAGACCTATTCTAACCTTCTATCTCATTAAACTACACCTCCAGAGTCCAAACTAATGTCACATTTAACTCCAAGTGAATGGTCTGGGTGGGGGATACCCAACAAGAGTATGTAGTAAACAAATACATTGGAGAAAATAACATCTAAATGCCAAAAGGCAAAGAAAAAGACCAAAGGAAAAACACAACAGAGTAATAACAGCATTCCACCATCAAAGAAAACAAAACTGCTCCCTCCCAATAAGCCCCCCTCAGTACTCACACCAAGTGTATCTGCACCTTTTGCATCTATAAAACCGGGTCGCGGGTTCGTCCGCGGACCTTGTTTGCATCTCCACAAAAGCTGCTTCGTCGTATCCACAAGTCGAACATCTCTCTGCAAACACACACCGAAAACTTTACACGTGTAAACATTTTAAGAACTACAATATGAGATAATTAAGGACCAGGATGTTTGATAAATACTGCGTATATGATTATCAATCACCGAGCTTTGTTATGATGCGACGCGAAATCACACATTTTCTTTACTAGTTATTGTCCTTAATCACGTTTTCTTTAGTCCCATATCGGACAGACAACATGCGAGAAATGACAATGCATATGACACACCACGTCTGAGTTAAGATCCAAGGGTTGTGAATGGGGGAATCAAACAAATTTAAAAAAATATGCTTTTGCATCTTCGTAAATTAGTTGAGCTTTTTCATCGTGAATTATGCAAAAACTACAAACTAAAATGTGCACCGCTGCATTGCCATGAACCAAAAAAAATGAATCTTTCCCATTTCACACATTAACGCCGAACCCAAACTTTGTGTTGAGTGACAATGTGTGAAATATGAACTAAAAATATTTCAATTTCTAAATGTCCCAAAATCATCTTCTCACTTACAATTTTTTATTGTCTAGAAAATAGAAATCATATTCTCAATATTTTTTTTTTTGGAAATTTCAAATTTGTAAATGATATTTTCATCCTTCAACTACTGAGCTACCCGCATATGTTCTACACACATCACAATATAATCATTTTCCTAATAAATAACAATTTTTAAAAATACTCCAATAGTAAATGAAGACTTCACGAATGCTCTGCCATTACTTCTCCAGAGTTCAAGGTCACTAGAAAAACACTATTTTTGTTCTTTTTTTTCTCTGAGAGTAGTATTTTTGTGAATCATTCTCCATGTTCTAGAATTATGGCTGTTGAGAATGAAAAAAGTAAAAATTGCGGTTGAGGTCTATGCATAAAAGAAAAAATTGATACGGAGTGTGAAAAAGAAATGACTTACCATATACTTGTGTACCACAAAGTAAAGCATAACTTTGGGACGGGTGAAAAAAGAAATGACTTTCCACATACTTGTGTACCACAAAATCTCCGACAAGGTTTGGTTTTTCCGGTACCAATTGGGGCTCTACCCTTACCACCTCCATGGGCCGTGGGGATGGTAAGCAAGAGTAATGGTGATGCTAATGAAGTCCATTCCTTATGGTGGTAATTTTCATATGTTTCATTTTCAAATACCATAATACTTAGATGCTATATATACTCATGACAACCACAAGTGATTTGAATCACAGTAAGGAAAAAAATAATGCATGGAGACTACATTTCAAACCACACATTTTATATAAAAAAAAGTTAGAGAGCAATCTCCACAGACCTTTAGTCGTTGGGGCTGTGTCCATTGAATCGACTGAAAGAATTGGATCTAGCTTCTTTGGAACTAGATGCATTTTTCTCTTGATTTTGACCTGAAAGAAACACGTAAAATAAAATTATCCGAAAAAAGTGAGACCAGCATAAAATAAGAAGTTTTTCTGCAGGTACTGCACCCTGGCTCCAATGTCACATATATACGGGCAAGTAGGGCAGGCGAATCCACCAGGGCGGTCCATATTCGGCATCTCAAATTGCAATAAGTTAGCACATGTAGGGCAAAATTCCATTTCTTGTTTTGCAAGCCAAAGTATCTGGATTCCAAAAATACTTCATATATCTCATTCACTAGTAAATGGAGGGTAGATTACTGGGGTAAGGCAAAACACTTTCAAGATTTACAATGGGGCAACACTAAGTCACCGACTCATGCCTACCTTTGACGCAACACAGATTCAAATGAATATTGTGCAAGTATTGTGGCAGTTTTCTAGTGATCGCTTCTATGGTGTCTTTACTGCGAAAATTGGACTTCGAGTATATGTATTTTTTTTACTTCCTTTGTATCAGTTTTTAAATCTACCCCATATTAAAATGCCTAGTCTGACATTGAATCACCTACTCTAAAAGATTATATATGAAACAACAAAAATCTATAGAAAAAGAGAGAAAGCTAATGGTGGAAACAAATAATGAAGGTTCAGTAGGTAAGTTTAAAAAATCATTTGATAGTTTACCCTTGAAGAACCAAACGTACCATAAACAAAAAAAGGACTCACAAATAAAACAAGGATAAGGAAGTCTTACCGCGATGAAAGAACAGTAGAAGACGATTGATCCTTAAGAAGAAAAAGACTATGAGAGAGAAGCTGAAAGGCACAAGTGCACAACAAGCCGTATAGGAAAGAAGATTAAAGTTCACTAGGTAAGCAGTCAATATATTACTCCCTCCATCCCAAAAAAAGCTCCCAGTTTGACTTGGCACAAAGTTTAAAGAAAGTGTAAATGTATGGTTGAAAGTGATGCAGAGAAAAGAGAAATATCGTGAGCCACTCAAAGGTTTCCATAAAAGGAAAGATGAGGCTTTTTCTGGGACGTCCCAAAAAGGAAATAATGAGTCTTTTTTGGGATATGCTACTCCAGCATCAATAGAATCTCACAAAAGTAGGATCCCTTCAAGAAGAATGTATGTGCATACCAATGTCCACACCATCCATCCCCACACTACACATTTTGGATAAGAAGATTGGAGAGTAGATAAAAAATGTCTGGTGGGGAAGGGGTGGTGTGCAACTTGGCGTGCATCTAGGATCACCACAAAAGTAGGATTAGGTAGAAACCATGTTCATAAATAAATTTTAGATTTACACACAATACAAACACGATAATACGAGAATCGAAAAATATAAGACAAATGACACGGCTAAATATAGTGCACAATATAAGTTACATAACCCCCTTCCATATGCTAAAATCCACATCAATATGCAAAAAACGTAACAAAGCTAACAAGAGAAGTGAGAAATCTAAAATCACATTACATATAACATGGCTATATAGTATATGGGAGACATTATGGTGAGATGAGAGGTGGACCTGAAAATCTTAAAATGGGAGAAATCGCTGCTAGGGTTGTTCCGTGGATCGCTCTCCGCCGTGCTTTTCAACTTTCCGATATTCCTCTTCTTCTTCCTTTTTCTTTTCGTTTTCTAAGGCTATGTTTGGTTGGAGGTAGGTAAAAGTTTTATTAGGTAGGTAATGATAGGTAATTGAAGAAGAAGAGTTAAAAAATTGTGTTTGGATGTTTATTAGGTAACGTGAGGTAGAGAAAGAATAAAATTACCAAAATATCCATTTGAGTATTTTGGCATCAAAAGTGGTTCACAAAGCATAAAAAATACAAATTGAAAATTAAAAAAAGTCATATATTGCAATATTGTCTTCCATATCACAATGTGAAAAAGGATAAACTGCTTCTTGCATAGTTAACTAGATAAATCAATCTACAACAATTAATTAACCCTAGAGCTAAATATACAGAAACATAAAAAAAGTGAAAAAAAGAAAAACTGAAAACTGAAAAAAAGAAAAAAGAAACGAAAACTGAAAAAAAGGAAACAAAAAACACAGAGGAAATTAAAAACTGGAAATTGAAAATGGAAAAAAGTGTAAAATTGAAGTAGAGCAGAACGAAAAAAGCGAAAAAAAAAATCTGGAAATTGAAAAAAAAAAGTGAAAATTGAAGTGCAAAAAAAATAAGCAAAGGAGCAGCAGATGGCGATAGAAATTGAAGTCCATCGCAGAACAAAAATAAACACCTAAAAACAATCTGATTTCAGCAGCGCTTGAGCAGCAGATGGCGATCAAAATTGAAACAAAAGAGAGATTAACTATGCAGCGTTTATGGAGGAATTGAAGAGCAGAGCAATTCCGATAAAAAAGTTAAAATTGAACGGCGATAGGAATACCTGTGCGATCGGAACCGGAAGAAGAAGGCGATGTGAAGATGGCTATTGGTTTCGTGCGATTGGGTGAAGCGGCCTATTCTATTACCTCGATATTTAGCCAATTTGGCCAGATAACCTTACCTCCCTTACTTTCCCCGGCGTATCTTAATTTTTATTACCAAGGTAAAATATTAAATCTACCTCCCTCTACTTCTCCTTTACCGCAGGGTTTGGGGTTTGCTGGAATTCTCCTTTAGGTTTCGAATTGGAAAATATGGTGAACCGGATTCGGCCGAACCTACAGTTTAGGATTTTCACTTGCAACTGAAACCGAAGCCAACTGGTTTTATTTTTGTCTCTGTTTTTATAGAAATCATTATTTGACTAAAATATAGAAAGAAATACTAAAATAAGAGTTCCATGTTTTTATTCTCAAAAATGAACTTCGCACTGTGATAATGTGGTTGTAATGTGACATTGTACATTTTGCACAATACTATTTTTTTTGCTAATGTACATGATCATTTGTGGTAATGTAAATGCATTTTAATTCATATTTCAAAAATAAAAACATGGAAGTTCTATTTTGGTATATTTTCAATGTTTTACTCCTACTTTAGTCTTTTTCATCTGTTTTTAATCTTATCCTTGATTTATCTAAGATCAACTCACTATATTTTTAAGAAAATAGTACTCCTCTCGCTCCAAAATGTTTGTCATCGTTCTTATTACGACCTTTCATTAATTTTGGTTTGTTTGTATATTTTTATTGATCATCTGGTAAAGGAATATTGTTAAACCTATGATTTTGTTCCTATGTTCTCTTTTGAGCCGAAAGCTTAGGATGACTTTTGATTATTATGACCAATTTTGGCAAATTTGACTGGTTAAACAACTAAAAAGAATGTTTGGAACTCTGCAAGGATTGGCTGTTTGAGTTCGAAAGCCAAAATTTAAAAAGCTATGACTCCTACGAGGCTATGAGTAGCATTTCGATTTTGCTATTGGAAAATAAAATTTTTTATTATTTGTTATTGTATGTAATTTTTATGAATAAATAAAAAATAATGATTCATTACATAATTAAATAAAAATTCTTAAATAAATAAATATTTAAATAAAAAATTGATAAATAATAAATAAATAAATAAATCTACCAATATGTAAATAATTTATAAATAAATAAATAGTAAATAAAAATTAGTCCTTCCCCATGCAAAATTCATGAAGGGATTTGCGAGAAGAAAAAAAAATTTGAATTCTTTTTTGAGAATTTGGTGTATATTTAAGAACTACATCAAAAGTTCTTTAAAACAAAAGATGATATAATTATATTATATTATCAATTCATCAATAAAAACACAAATAATTAAAATCATAATGACTTTGGAAAAATATATATTGCAAATAATGTTATACGGAGTACCATATAATTATATATATGAAAATTTAATTTAATTTAATTTTATAAAAACTATTTTGAAGAAGCTAAGTTTGTCAAACAATTTTTTATCAACAACTAACATAATTGATTGGTCAAAAGAGTCTACTCAACCAATCGTTTAAACTTTAAACAACCTAACATGAATAGCTATTAACCAACAGCTAAGATCTAAGTTCCAAATAGGGCCTTAATCTTATATTGTCCACACTTCATTAGGAAAAATGGCAACTACATAGATGTTTTCTGAACATATGCAGTGAGTACTCATTTAATAGCAACTAAATACTCATTTTTCTAGAATTTAGTTATGCTTGAAAATGAATATTCAATACACAAATAAATATTCAGTTATTGAAAAATGAATATTCAAGTGGATGTACGAAAAACATTATAGTTGGTTGAAGATATGATATTTCAAGACCTATATTTTTTCAACTATTATTCAAGATATAATACTCCGTGCATCTCAAATTTTATTTACTTTCTTTGCATATTTTCATTACTCGTTTAATACTCCGCTATTTTACCTTTTCATTTGAAACTTACAGGAGGGTTTAAACCAGTTCAGAATAGTGTGGCCAATAATAAGCAACTTCCTTCTTTCAAAACAAGAACAAAAAGGCAACTTCAAAATTTGGCACATATATCGCATACAGTCTACATACTGCAAGGGCAATAGCGAAATGTACATAACTTGAAAGACATTCTAAGAACTTAACAGGCGAAATTCGCACGATATATTACAATGCGATGATCAAATATGTTACATAAGTTTATATCACAACGTTAAGGGTTGGACCTCAAAGCCAATGTGTTTGTGTGTAATATATATGTTGGCATCTCTCCCCCCACAAGTGAAGCTATGTACTTCCCGCGCCACGGAAACATCATCGTCCGTTGTTAAAATTTGAAAAGGCAAAGAAAAGTATAAATTGGAAAGCAAAATCAGGCCACAGAATCAACATCACTTTCGTCGCTCGCGTCACTGCACCAAAAGAAGACACAATATATCAGGAGCAAGATATTCGGCATAGTTAAGAACCATTGGAAAAAAAAGTGGGATGCGGATAACATTAACCACAACAAATTCTATTGTCACGTGGTATACAATATCTTAACAGGAAAAAAATTAGGACAGAGGGAACTGAGGGAGTAACCACTTTCTTTTTTCGCTAGTCTCAATATACAGTTATGTTATACTCCCTTCGTCCCAAAAAATTTTACCCGTTTGATTTTCACGGTGTTTAATCAAAGTATGAACAGTGAGAAGCGTATGGTTAGAATCCGTTTTGATGAGAGAAATCTTGTGAGCCACGTTTTCATTACTAAAAAAAGAAAGAAAGCGGGAAATGTTTTTTAAGAGGTCAAAAAAGGGAATGTGAGTAAAGTATTTTGGGACAGAAGTAGTAAATCTCAACCACATAATTTCACTTTCTTGTTCTTCATAACCATGCAAAGTCAAACCTGAAAATATTATGGAACAAAGGAAAGACTTTTGAAAGTTTTTAAAACACAATTTTGTTTTGGAGCAGATGGAGTATTATTCTACTTGTATCATCTGTATACGTAGTTCAAGTATTACTCCCTCTGTCCCGAAAAAAAACTTTCATGTTTGACTAGGCACAAAGATTAAGAAAAGTGAAATTGTACGGTTGAAAGTTGTATAGAGGAGAGAAATAATATGAGCCACAAACTTTTTGAAAAGTAGAAAGTGGAACTTTTTTTTGGGACGGGTGAAAAAGGATATGTTGAGCCTTTTTGTTGGACAGATTACAGAGGGGAGTATTTTGGTTGAAACAGCAGATAATGCTTTTTAATTTTTAAATATATCTTTTTTTAATCGGGTAAACATATCATTATAATAATAGACTAAAATTTCACCTATGCTCTGGAAGCTTGGAAATCCGCCTAGCATCCAAACCCGTGATAAACTTTTGTGCAGCTTGAACATTGTCTACACCTGGAAAAGAACATTTAAGAGACATCTATCACAAGGAAGTTTTAAAAACATGAAACCTTGGTGTATTGTATTTGCCAAGTAGCATCGAAATATAAACATGAACATGAAAAATCTATGAATTTTGCATATCAGGGGCAGTGCAGGGATTTTTTTTTTATAAAGGGTTGGTTTGGAAGGAGATTTTTGGATGGGCTCTGTCTATATCTTAATACAAAGTGCTCCGTATAAATTAACGGTAAAAAAGATCCTTCAACATTTATTAAAACCCTTCATTCATTTTTATTCACATTCTACTCTGTATTTATCAAGATATAAACTAAGCCCTCCACAAAAAAGACCCTATACAAATTCCTTACCTTTATCCAATTGAAAAGCATGCAAGGCACATCTCTCTGCTGCAAGTCTCACCGGTGAACTTCCATCTTTCAGCAAATCAGCTAGTACAGGACCATGTTTTAATACATGGATCATTAATGCACTAGGGTTACACTGCAATGAACAAGCAGTTTGTTATTATCCAAGTAAATAAATACATATCGTTGTTAACACAATAACACATTTCCAAGTAAAAACAAGTTATATCACTATATGGAGAACACAAACTTTGGCAACGCTCTTTAGAGCAGACAATGCTCTTCTTCTGACTTCACTTGAATCGTCTTGCATGGCCAGTACTAACGAACCAAGAATCTCAAGATGTGAAGAAGCGTTTGAAGAATCACTCTCAACTTGATGGTATAAAAGTCTTCCAAATGCTCTTGCACACGTTTCACGAATTGGGAACTGACAGAGAATACGAAGAATTTATATTTAATTTTTTTTAAGAAAATAAAAACAAAAGATATGCACATAGAACTTGCATTTTAGTCTATCTAATTGAAATTTTCAGTAGTTCAGCGAGTAGTGAAATAGAATGAAACATTAGTGACATTTAACTTTGAATGTTACGATAAAGATGTCAATTAAGATAAAAGATGCCAAATACCTTTTCATCTTTTAGGCTACTTTTGAGACAATTTACTACAGCTTCATATGATGAAGAAGTGCAAATGAAGGCAGGATTGTGCTTTAGGATGGAAGAGATCGTGAGTACTGCTCCATGCCTTGTGCACCAATTAGGTGATAATGCTGAATTTGCAGTCTCACTAAGAACGTTAGCAACTTCTTCATCTTCCAAGTACTGGAGGAATATGAAAGCAAAAAGACACGTAAATACAACCAGTGATTGTTTACAATAATTAGAATTGAAAAACATATAGAGCATAAATATATTGCCCAGGGAGAAAATAATCTTCATTTGGGTAAACACGCACATGACACATATTGTCTAAAATGCCTGAATTGTTTGAAAGATAACATAATATCCTCCAAAACGTATCAGACTACTACATATAATCAAAGGCAATATTGGGGATGAACAATTTTAGGATACAAAGCACAAGTAAATTAAATAAACAAACACCATCTTAAATCAAAACATCTGACATGCCTTGTTAAACTGGCTAGGTAGTACAGCACATACTCTAACAGTAAAATACACCAAAAAAACATAACTACAAAGAAATAAAAGAAATGATGAAATTACTTTTTGGACCAAAGTTTGGTTCTTGGCAGTTCCTATATCAGTACTGTATTGAAGCAAATTTTATTCCACTAAAGGAATATATCATATAAAACAGATGAGTGCTATCAGTGTGGTGACTCAAACCTGTGATATGATTCCTAATATACTGGCAGCACACACTCGTATTTGGTCATCATCATTGTTTATCCAATCCATTAAGAGTGTATAGACACGTGTTCTTGAAGTACTACTCAAACTTTTGCCAGCATGTTTGATCACTCCCTTTAAAGCAGTCAAAATAGTCTCACGAATTGCAACATCTGACATCTGTAGTTCATATCACCATAATATTAGATGTTTACAGTTAAAACAAGAAAAATAAAAAGCAACAATTCACATAAATGAAATGATCCACCTGTAAAACAGACAATAGATCACCAACAAGAGGATCAATCCTAGTTGTGAGTGCACTAAGCTTCCCAAGTGCAAGAGCAGCAGTTGTCCGAACAGTTCTGCAAACAACTTGTGTAAGCATGAAGTTGGAATATACACATAGATGAGTATGAAAAACATGACTCAGATACATGGGTCAAAATCGAAGAAGAGAAACCATCAGAACTAAAAGCTAACCTTGTGTTATCCTGCAAGCATTTAACAAATGTTGTTTGAAGCTGGGGAAGAAAGGGCTTTAGTCCCAAACCCCCCTTCCGTATTATGATGGTTAAAGTTGAGAGAATTGCACTTTTCACTTGCCACGGGAATCTGTCCCCTATTATACGAATCAATGGCCTACACCATATAGCAAACCATGAAGTTCAGAGATATAATAGATGACAACAAAATGGCTGGTATGCTAATAAAGAAAAAATATATTGCATTTTTATGTACTCCCTTTGTCGCAAAAAAAAAAGTTCCACATTTTTTTCTGTCCCAACATACGGTTTGTGGTTCACTTTATTTCTCTTTCCTTTGCATAAGTCTTAACCACAGAATTTCAGTTTTCTTAATAATTGGTCCCAATTTCAATGTGGAACCTTATTTTCGGATGGTGGGAGTAGGATGTAATGCAATTAATAGTAACATACGCCCCCTACCCGGTGATTGGGATTACAAACTCCTTTAATGATTGCTCACTTGTCACTTCAATTAATTCGCCAAGGCCTAAAGCAGCTTGTTCTCTTAGATCAGCTGATCCACTCATAAGACCCTAAAGATAATAATAGAAATATGCATAAACCACTGCAACAAGTAACAAAAAGCATGGGTAATTTAGCATCAAAGATGAATGAAGTACTATACACTTCTTGACACAAGGCCTAGAAATTTCTCTTTAACTAAAGAAATCCTTGTAAAAACAAAATTGGAACATCAAACTTCAAGGATGGCTATTGGAGTAACCCTAGGTGTAATTTGGTCAACAATAATATCTTGTAAAAAAGCAAAGCATGTACGTTTATATTGCACAATTACATTGCCCGTGCCTTAGACTACATTGCGTTACATTCCATTGTGTATTACACTCTTATCAAACTACACCCTGGGTCTGTCAATCCTTACAAAAACAAGATATTTCCAACTCTAGCAAGCCTTGAAAAACAAAAGCATGGTCATATTTCAAAGTTCCACATTCTGTGAATAAAAAATGACCAGGCATACAAAGTGCTTAACAAATTCAGAAACAAAATCTCATTACATCTTTGTTCTTATTTGATAAACTCCATCTAATAATAAACTGGATTACATATTTGAAACAGAGTTGAGAATACCTGAAGGAAGATAGGAAGTACAGGTTGAAGAGCTTTCCGGAGACAAAAACCAGGTATTATAATTGGTCCTCCCTGCATGATTTAATATCTAATTTAACTCTTCTACCGTGAAAATGGCTTTCTTATTAAAAATAGAGATAAAATTTCATACAAGTAAACGGTAAGGATTGTATAAAAATTAGAAACTCATACTCTCATAGCCGTATACAATTTTGAGAAAAACATAAATATGTCTTCCAAAATTGTACTTCCTGGAGGGTGAATACCATTTTTATCAGTACAGTGTGTGTATAAACTTGGGATGCTTTGGAACATGGATTGAATTACATGCCAGATCATTGTTTAAAAAATTCCAAAAACAGAACACCATGTCTAACAAATCCAAAACCATTACATTACAGGTTAACATAATTTGACAAGCCCATAACCTGGGGTTAGTTTCGCTTTTAAAAAAGTAAAATGGTGCCATATCAAATCATTTTTCCCACACGGATTGATCGAGAGACATGTATGCATCTGTATATATGCTTGAGCCAGTCTAAGTTGCCCATTAAATCTAAAATAGTTGTCAACTTTTCAAATCCTTTTGCTTCCAATTTATGTACTCCGCAAACACCATTTGGCATACTCAGAAATGAATGTTTTATATCCCAATTTGGAAATATCCATCTATATATATAGATAGATGGTGCAAAAGAATGCAAGGTAAGGTTTGTCTACACTACACCCTTGTTATGAGACCCTTCCCCAGACCCTAGCTCAGCAGAAATGCTTTGAACACCGGGCTGCCTCTTTATTATATATGAATATTTCAAATAGCTATAACATTTAATAATGCTTTACCTTTCTCTTCCTGCGTTCTTTGTCCCTTGATGTTGATACAGCATCACGAACCAACTTTATATATGAAGGAAGAACTTCTTTAGGAATTGAGCTTATCACGCATGATAAAGCTTCCCACGCAGCCTGTAAAAATGCAGGGTAAGACAAACATGTAAAAAGCATTTACTCATGCATGCAATCAATAAAGATATTACCGTAACAGTAGCTGCATCTGAATCACTTAGTAAAATAATCAGAGTGGATATCACATTTGGAGCTTCATCAACAAGATATAGATCACTGGTTTTGAACAAAAATCCAATCAAGTAAGCAGAAGCTTTTCTGGTTGATTCCTGGAAAAATAAACGTAAATAGATTTAGCTAAAGAAATGAATAAAAGATAGTAGTAGCAAAATCATTAAGTAAAAAAAGGTCATGCCTGACTATCCCCAACTCCTTTGAGAAGCTCTGACAAAACAGGCTCGATGCCTTCCTCATCGATTACTGAAACAACAGTTTCTGCTGCTTTCTTGGCCAAACTTTGGACCTCCTATATTTTCAAGGGAAAACACATGACAAAAGAGAGACAGAAAGAAAGAAAGGCTGATGACAGATTACTCATATCCGAAGATGTAAATGAGGGAAACCCCATTAAAAGGGTTAATAACATTATTCCACAAATTTAGGTATCTACCACATCAGTATAGCCCATTGCAGTGAGCAATGCAGGAAGGATAGTACCAAGATGGGCATCAAGACCAGGTCCCGCAACTTCTGCTAGAGCTCCCAAAGCATGAGCATTGAAGGCACTATATAACCCAAAGAATCTAGTCAGAAACAACAAAATGATGATAACAATACAGGGATATAGAAAAGCTATAAGAAATAGACAAAATACATACGAGAGAGGTAGATGTACAAGCTTGGGAAGGATATGAGGTAGCACAGCACTGGTCCTGACACTAAAAGAAACATCCGGAGCCTTTTAGACATATAAGAGAAAAAAAGAGGCAATAATACACAATTGCAAATGGTAATAAACCTTAGAATCTGCTTTAAGCCATCGAGAGCAGTATTAGAGAGTTGATCATCCTCTAGAGCATGCAAAAGTGTTGGTACGATCTCGTCAATTGCTTGCAATCCAGCACTCTGCACGAGCAGACATTGACATCAAACTTTATTTCAATCCAAAAATATATACAAGAACAATCACAAACCAAAGATGGGCGAATCTACACAGCCCACTACTGATGTGACATCATCCTGATTCTAGTGACATGTCAATGATGAGCGGCGTGCAACTCTGCCCACCTCTCATGGATGGACATATTTTAAACAAGAATGATGCCACACCAAGGTACCTTGTAAAGAGTGCTGAATGCCAGCCCTGCTGATTCTCGGACCTCAGGCATGCTATTGCACAAAAAGTAAGAAGTGTCACAAGAAAAAACAGAAAAAGTAGAACTTCAAATAAAGCAGAATACATGTGACCTGTAAGAAGTGTAGGAAAAACAGAAACAAAAGAACTTTAAATAAAAGCAAACATAATACCTATCACAAAGTGCTGCTCGAATGGTTGGGATAAGCTTGTCCATGAAATTCAGCAACTGGCTTTTCCCAGCACTTGCCATCACTTCACTCAAACCAATGCACACACCCTGAAATAAAGTTTGGTTTCATTAAAGGCATTAGTGGGTCCTAAAGAACTCAACCGTGTCTCCACCACCATCCCTTTCTCACGTTTCTTACAAGCACAGAAATAAGATAAACAAATAGCAAACACATCCTACGTTTTGCATTGAAGGATTGCTAAAATAAGTGTCTTCTTGCACATCGAAACATTATCACATCAGTATAAATGTAGAATGAAGCCATATGTAGACAATAAAAGTATCCAAATTAGACATGACAAAAATGAAATCAACATGTTCTCGACTGGAAACCCGCGCGAACAATACTGGGTTTTGAACAAATATTTTGTGACCCGACCCCAAAACAACTTGCTAAAATTGGTTCAAATCCAACCAAACATGAAGCAACTCACTAAAATGGATCAAACCCAATCGAAGATGAAGCCAACGTCATCCACCCATTGAGGTAAGGTAATGTTTCAAATTATGTACTTTAATATGAAATACAAAGTGATAAACATTATGTTTATACTTTCTTCTTACCCCATTTTAATGTAGACATTAGAGTTTTTAAAGTTATATTTGTTGTTATTTTAGTTTTCTAAAACTTTTACTCTTTTTAATGTTTTATTTGTTTAAGAAAAGTTTAATCGAAATTGCAAAAGAAAATAAGATAAAAGCTTTGATACACACACACACACATACATACATGATACATATACATATATGTGTGCGTGTATGTGTGTGTGTATATATATACATACATACATACAGATATATATATATATATATATATATATATATATATATATATATATATATATATATACACGGGGCAGTTCATGTGACATTGGTTTCAATGTCGTGATATGATCCGAGGCTCTGGTTCTATACCCCCCAACCCCCTCCCTTCTCTGAGCCATGACGAGAGTGCCTGAACGACATGTTGTCGCCTAGGCAACGTTGTGAGATGAATTGTATATATTGATTCACTATTTAAAAATGTAATTCCTGTAATATTAAGTTCCAGTTTGCGCAAACCAAACACTTTCTAGAAGCATCCAAACTATCGTTAATACTAGCACAACATACTAAATGCATGCCTTAAGAAATGAAATTCACTTGAATTCTACAATGACTTTTTTATCTGGATAACTTTAAAAAACATATTCTAAAACAACATGCAAAGACCTTTTAGACTCCACATCTGAGCTACGGTTGATGAGTATCAACTCCCATTTCCACTGACAAACATGGATTTAGTAATTTGTAAAGATGCTATAACGTTGCCTCATGCAAATTTTAAAAATGTGTTAGAATAAATCTAGTTGAAACAACAATCAATATGGATTGTGTGTGCATACTTATATAAGGATAGAAGACATTAATCACAAAGAGACATTTCGTATCGGCCATATCCAAGCACATCAAGGTTACAAATACAAGATGGATGGATGTATCCTGAATACAAATGTATACCCACAGTTGCTTGTATACCACAGTCATAATCACATAAAATATAAAAGTTTAGGAAATGCATAAAAGTTATAGAGAAATATTGATTGTTAGTTCAATTAAAACATTTAAAGAAACCGAAAAATTTGCACAACAATAACTAAAAAGTAAAAAGATCAACAACAAAAAAAACTGGTCACAACAGGCTAAGCTCACTTGTCTTTTGCCAGGGTTAGGGTTGTTTAGACCCTGGGATA
This sequence comes from Cuscuta australis, assembly GCA_003260385.1. Classification (NCBI taxonomy): domain Eukaryota; kingdom Viridiplantae; phylum Streptophyta; class Magnoliopsida; order Solanales; family Convolvulaceae; genus Cuscuta; species Cuscuta australis. Next base: position 172,668 of record NQVE01000152.1, on the reverse strand, counting down.
ATATTGGAATGATCATTGGAAGCACTCTTTCTCCAAGTTTCCTAACTAGCTCACCCAACGCTCGTCCAGCAACCTGGCGTGTAAAAAAACTGTAATTACAACTTTCTATAGTTTCCCCACCATGCTTATCAAGGGAACACCTGGTAACGAATCACAGCACACACACACACACACATATTTAACCTGTCGCCTCTCAGAAGATGTGGAAGCCAGAGAGCTTATTAACGTGTTCATCAACACCGGCATAATTTCCTTTAAGGTCTTTGGAGTGTTAGCAACTATAGTTTTCCAGACATGTAACGCAGCCTAAAGCAAAAGAGAGCCATTTTATAGTTCATTAGTTACAGCAAGCATATGATGAGAAGGTAATAGCCTAATTGAAGCAACTATGGACATTGACTTTAACACTACCTGGCGCACAGTTATGCTGACATCAGTCCGAACCATGTACAGGGCAGCAAGAACTTCATTACGCTTTTCCCTTCCAAGTACCTCAATGATTGCCCGGCCATGAGCTTCAGTACTTGAACCTTCATCATCACTGCCACCCTCAAGATGAGCTTTACCAGATGTTCCAGCAACCTGTAAAATAATTGATTAATTGACATTGGTAAATATATATAGAGAGAATAGAAAGTTCTGTGTGATATACGTTTATACCTTAAACAAAAGGTCACCCAATAATTCCACAGAGCTTTGCCTAATACGCCAATTATCATTAAATATGCCATCCTCCACAGCAGGAAGAAGCAGAGGTAATGACCTATAAATTTTTAAGGATAGGATAAAAAATGACATTCTTCGCATGAAAAACTTTAAGACAACACATGCTTATCAGAAAAATTCATTTAAGAGAACAATAAACCAAATAAAGGGATTTTTTTGAAACGAACGTTGTTGCATAGTGCTCCACCAAAACATGGCCGGCGCCAAGTGCAGCATCACGTACAGATTCATTCTCATCGGCAAGTCCTGAAAAATTGGTAAGCGTTGGTAAAAATAAACTCATAATATATTCCAACTCAAGGTGACGATGTTATTATTTATTGCGCAAGGTATTCATCACAACTTCCCTTCCCATTGTAATGAGACAGAGAGAGAGGTTACCATCTATAATTGCTGGAAGAACCTGCTGCAAATAGTTCTGAAATTGGGTGCCTAAAGATCTTGGAAGATACTAAAAAAGAAAGAACATCAGGTCAATGAAAAACTCCGGTTGATTCCAGAAAAAAGAAAACCAACATAAAAGAAACAAAATAAAACTATCAGCACTTACCCTAAAAAGTGACAAATAGCCATCACGAACTGATGCTTTTTGATGGGAACAGTTTCTAATAATATCTGGAAGTATGGTCTCAAAGTACTCCATACCCAGTGCAGATAATACCTATAAAAAGAAAAAAGTGAGGTGAAGTTATATATTTGACTAGCTTTGAATCCCCAATCAACATAGACGATACACTAAACCAGCACGTAAGATCTAGAAACTAGGGTTGAGTTCATAACTTGATGATAAAGAGGTAAAAAAGATGAAATAAAATGAAACTATAGAAAAATAATCATTAAACAACACCCATAAAAATAACAAAAAAAAGTTATGCTCCCGTTGAATTATGTAAAATCTACTAGTTTGAACCTAAGTACCTATATCTGCAAAACATTCCCATGTTGGAAGTATATTTGAGCAAGTCAAGGTAGCAAAGACAGCAGAAATGCCTTAATAAAGTATATAGTTTGTTTAAAAGTCTAAAAAACTAAAACCAGGGGCATTTAATGAAAATCCGTAGCAGAGGGCATTCCTACAATGCGGTAATATTGAAAATGAAACAGAGCAAAAGCTATAAGTATGAAGCATCTTTAACCTCGCTAAGGCCTTGGGCTGCTCCAGAGCGCTCAACATTGCTGCCATCAGATTTCAGAGTATCTAACAACCAAGGCACCAAATCTGGGAAGTTTTCTTCCCCCATTCCCCTTATAAGAGAGCCAATAGCTCTAGCAGCAACTGAACGAACTTCCGGGATAGGGTCCAGGAGAACCTAAAGAAATCAGGGGCATCTATAAATCCATATTTTCATTCCAGGATATATTCACTCACACAAACTTAAGAGTACCTTTTTAACTTCAGGAAGAAGCAAGCCTATATAAGGTATCATGTCCCTTGGCTCTGTGACCAAAGAACACATATTCCCAACAATTTGGGCTGCCTTCTTCTTAGTTTCAGCACCCCTTTCTCTAAGTCCTCGATAGACAATTGGTACCAATAATGCTAGAGATGGAGCATCAACTGTGTTGATAAAAGTTGTCTGCAATAGAGTCGTGAGCATAAGCCTTTTCAAAATTGCAAACGTGTGGGGAAAAAAGGCAGAGAAAAACAGACCTGAAGGAGTATGTCAAGGGAGTATTTTGTGTGTTCATTGGGTTCCATAAGGCTAGTCAAAAGAGTAGGCACAAGGGCAGATATCTCTGGATTCTTTATAACACTCCCCACCTATAAACAACAAAACGCTAAATTTAACATAGCAAGTGAAATTAACAATGCATACAGAAACATGACATTGAGAAGCTTTTTCACTTGTTGTAGTGCAGTCTGTCCGGCTGATTGAACTTTGGGGTGAGTGTCAGTCAAGACCTGTAACAAAGTTAAGGCAGCATGAATAGTTTTCCTTCTTTTTTAAAATGAGCTAGAACAGTGGGCCTCATCTGCAGATAAAAATATGACTGAAATTCAACCTCTGTTAATTTTGGCACAACTTTGGGGAGGCACTGGGATAACTGTTGTGGCGCACAGTAAGCCATAGCACCAAGAAGTTGCACACTACTTTGTTTTGTCCTCCAAGCTTTATCTTCAAGGCCCTGATATAGTAACAACATTTTATTCATATCTCATCATAAAATATTTGCAATGTTTCAGTAAATAAAAAAGCCGGGAATTCTAGTAATGTTAAATATGTGAACTGAACCAATCAAAAATGAAGAGGTGACGCATTCTTTTATAACATTGAGCTAATAAACGTAAAACTGTAAAAGCCAGGAATTCTAGTAATGTTATTTACTACTCTCTCTGTACCACAAAAAAAAAGTCTGGTTTCATCATAGAAATTAATAGTTGTATTGCTTTTTCTGAAGCTTGGAGATAGCTAAGAGCAAATAGGTATGTTCAAAGTATGCGTACGTTAGAAGTCTGCTGACATTGAACGCTTTCTCTAAAGCAGAACCACTTGACCAAGTACACCAACAACGTTACAAATGTAATATATTCTTAAAATTCTACAAGCTTCAGTGAAAATCTCTACTAACTAGTTCTTTGAGCAAGCACATTTTCTCTTTCTCAAAATGTAACTCTTTCCCAAGAAAATGATATTGTGTGGAGGTAGAAACTCGGACAAGTACACCAGTCCCTACATAAAGTTAAGGGGGCCACGATGTAAACAACCTTAACCCTATAAAACACAGGGGCTGTTTGAGTTAAGAAACTTTAAAATAGTCAACAAGACAAAACACAAAAAGGTTGGGTAAGTTTATGGTTGCCTGGTTGGTTTGTTAGTAACAGAATGCATGTATTATTTTATTTGGATTGTAAACATGCCTTCGAACAGTAGACCTGGCAGGAACTACATTACAGTTTACACATCAAAAATCTTAATATTATAAGAGAACAAATATTCATGCCTAATTCTACTAGAAGCAATTTTAGCTTGCTTGCTCAATCATAAAATGTTCTAAAGAACCTTTAGAAGTGATGGAAGGATTAGTTTCACTCCATGAACAGTCAGCTGAGACATCATTGCCCGAGCAGCACATTCTGCAGCTTCTCGGACTGCGATTACTTGGTCAGAGAAAGAAACCAGAAGAAGTGGAAGCATTTGAATGACATAGCTGGAAAAAACAGAAAGAAGTCATGATAAGTAAAAAGATTATAAACAAGCATTCAACTATACACTAGCAGAGCATTCTCCTGTCATCATCATTTGCAATGGGATACTAACTAGAATGAAGCAGGGGTACAACTTGAAGTTAGAGTAGACGTACGGCTCAAACAATTTTCCTAATGTCTCACAGAGGCATTCAAATGCAAGCAATGCTCCTTCACGACTTTTAGCAGAATTCCTGCAAAGGGTTAAAAGACAGTTACTATTAAAGATGTTTCAAACTAGAAAAAAGTTATTAAGACGCAAATGCATCAACCCATTTCTTATAGAAAATAAAACCATGAGGCCACAACTATAAATCAATAATGCTTCAATTCTAAATGCTTTTTTCCTTTTCCAAATGAGTTTTTTTTGAAAGGATAGAACTCAGGACATTTTAGTTAATATGCCTAGTGAAATGCCAAAGCATGAAACACACTTTGGAACTAGGCATGCCCAGTTCATCCATGAACGCCAATAGTAAGATAAATGATAAAGACTATAATGTTGCAAAAGTTCAACTACAGCTAACCATATTATCACACATTTAATGGAATTGAAAGTAAGGATGTGAAGACCCTGCAGCTGGATAATGGCCGCGAACAGCCAAAGAAGCAGAATCTATTATACTACTCCCTAAGTTCCACTATTTATGTCTCCTTTAGCTTTTTTGTTCGTCACATTATTCTGTCCCATACAATACTTATTAACTTTGGTGCGGGTCATACTCATTTTTACTTCTTCATTTCAAAATCAACTACACAAATCCATTTTAAAACTTGTGAGCCACTTCCCCCATCCATTGCCAATGAAGCTAAAAAAGCAAATTCTGACAGTATTTCTTTGAATAAATATTGAACTAAAGAAAAATTGCATAGGAAATCATTAATGTGTCAAGGGTATAACGGAAATAGCCTCTCCCTTTTAATGGGTTTGTTGTTGTCGTTGTGCCACTTCTCTTGTCCCAAAAATAGTGGAACAGAGAAGTGATATATAAGAGCAAGTGAAGAGAGTACAGCCAAATTGCACATTATTTTCTTGTGGTTCACATAAAAAGCATATCATTATATATTAAGAAAAAAAGACTCCCAGTTTTATAGGCACTAGATTAAAATAGGTTTGGCTGGTGAAATCTAGGTAAGATGGTAATTGTGTAATCTTAAGAGTTTAGACTACATTTTACCCACATCCCATATGATGAGATATAATAAATATAAATACTAGGATAATACTTTTCATTCAAAAAAAAGGAAAACATATCAAGAAAAACAAACTATTGCTGCTCTTAGGAACTAAGAGAAACACATGAGATGATTCCTTCTAAGAAAGCATACTCCCTCCGTCCTAAAACTTTCTTCCCAAAGCACTATTCCAATTTCACGGGAATTTATATTTATTTGTGTTTTTTCATGGCCTATATGATAAAATAAAATATTCTTGTCACCACTTGTTTTGTTGAACTTTTGATGTAGTTTTTAAATATGTATGTTTTATTTTTTATTTCTATACCAATATTTAAATAAAATAGATTGAAAAAACTTGGGATTTTTCTTCGTTTTGCGCAACGGGAAGAAAGTTTTAGGACGGAGGGAGTACTTCTTAACAATATTTGATTGCAAAATAGATTCTGATGTGGATCCCACTAGAAGTCTATAATAGTGAGTCAGTGACACTTCTCTGTCAGTACAGCCCTTACCAAGAAAAGTTGGTTAAAACTTGGAAACTGCAAAAGGTTCACATAGAGGCATACGCATCACATCATTGCCATGATATTTTGACATGCCAGTTTTTACTCATCTCATTCTTGAGAAAGGAGAGCAAAATAAAAAGGTTTTCATAAAATCAATTTCGTATAAGCATTAGGCGCCATGCAGGCTGCAGGACAAAACCTGATGCAGTAGCACTTAGGTGGGTGATAATCGCAAGCCATGCAGACTCTAATTAAATTGGGTGAGGCCCAAACAGGGAAAATACGGTCAAAACAAAGACTCTAATTAAATTGGGACTAGTTGGGGCTTTTTTAAAGCAATGCTTAAACCCTACATTTTTGTTTATTAAAAAACAGGACACATGATAAAATAATAAAGCATAACTAAATGCCAGGCCCAAAATAATCAAAACTAACCTGTCAAGAAATCCTTCATGCAATGCTTTCACAATACCATATTTCTTTAGGCAGGAAATCCTGAAACCCTTAACAACCCCTGCAAGTCCAAATGCTGCTCCTCGCCGCTCCCCATATTTGTCACTCTTCATTAATTTATCTAGAAGCCTAGAAATAAGACCAGGTGCATCCTCCTGCATGATTGGAAATGGAGAAAACAACAAAAAGAAACAGTATCAGATCAGAGAGTACTGGGAGAGGGATACAGAAAATAGTCAAGAAAAAAACATTCAGAATTAAATAATACAATTACAATGAAGAAAAACTAGAAGAACTTTGTTTTGTTTCACTTCTGGCTGGCCAGAGAAGTTTGCAGAATGTTAAAAGTGACAAAAAAGAAAATATATTAGCCAATATTGTATATTCCATTGAACACGAAAATGGGCTAAATAAGATGCACAAGCACATCTGGAATGTAGTCTAGGTGATGCCAAACTGGATTTTGTTGAGTTCATTTGACAAGACATGTTCTATATGCCACAAGTGCCAGAGCCTAGGAGTGTCACCCATATTCATGCACATAAACCTGTTTTTATAAATGTGTTTGTTCGTATCATAGTGCTGGTCTAAAAAATTATTTATACCCTCAATCACCGATGATTTTGCTCTCGTGGTCGGTTTATGCCCATAAAAAGTGAGTGAGCCTAGTAGCAAGGGAGGATTGAGTATATCTTCAATCATTATTAAATCCCAATTGACTCTTTACAGTATACATTAGGATATTTGAAGTATGGGCTAGTAGAAAATGTTGGCCTCTTTCAAATTATATTATTGGCTGGCTATGTTAAAACCCACCACTTCCATGGTGCATCAGACAAAAACCCTTTATAAATAACATAAGTGGGATGTCATGAAGGGTTAACTGCATTATTTGAAATGGACAATTGGACATTCTCCTGTACTACTAGATAATGAGCTTAAAATGTACTCCTTCCATGCCACTATTTTTGTCCCCTTTAACTGTTTTTGCCTGTCCCACTACTTTTGTCTCATAACATATTTGGATATTTTTGTGGGGCTCACATCCATTCTTGCTTTCTACAGGCAATATCAACCACCCAATGCCACTTTTCTTAATTTGTGTCACTGTCTCATGGGCCATTTCCCAAATAAAGTGGGCCGGAGGGTAGTAAATAATATATGAACAAAAAGTCTTTTTGCAATCAGTAATCAACAGTTCTCTTGAGAACCTGTTTTGATTGCATCAGAGGAGAAAGACAGGAAGAAACTGCACGTTGAACGGCTTCGGAAGGAGTGTTTAGCACATCCAACAACTTTTCAACAACAGCATGAACCTTTGGATCATCCTGTGAAAAAATATACAAGTCAATAGGGTACTACAATGACAGTCCAGCCTGTGACTTAAGATAATATGCATGAATGCAATATAAAATAATTTCCCACCTTTGCCAAATGTTTTGCCAAGGCACCAGTAAATATCACAACGCCTTCACGTACCAAATCATATTTCTCTTCATCTGAAGCCTGAATGATAATGCACACATTTTATAATTATCAGATCTACTTTCATATTCTTCTAGTATAATCAATATTCCAATGGCGTAGGGCGAGTTCGAGGCATTTAGTCATCAGTGCATAAGGCATAAGCCTCAAGACATTTCGGGTTAACACAGAAAATTGTTGTAAGCCTCCGTCCTAGATCTCCAGATGTTTCGGAGTATTTATCAATTATCATCGTTTAAAGAAACTAAGTTGCATGCCTCAAGCCTTTGTATGCGTCAGTGTGTACTCCATCCCCGTAATAAGCATAATTGTGGCTACTTAACGCACTTGCCCCTAGCCTCAAGGCTTCCTCTCCCAAAAGAGGCACTGATGTCGCTTCAAGGAGCAAGGTGGAATGCCTTTTTGGAACTTGAGTACAATGTCTGCCTTACCAACTCAGTAAAGCAACAGGTAAAAAATAGAGACTGTAAGCTGCCAATATACTACTTCGCATAAATTAAGAAATAATACAAAAATGTAATAGATAAAAATGAGCGCTACCTAGACAAAAAAACACAGGAAGATGAGAAAAAGGATCCAGATCTGTACCTTTTTGTTCAAGTAATTTTCAAAAATTGGGAATAGCAGGGACACATTATCATTTCCATGCTTGTCAATGATCAGTATACCAGCATTAATCATTCTTCCCCTCACATCCACATTGGGATCAGCCTGCAACTCAGTTGCATCCATATTATTCAAAGTTCAGAGCCATTAATAGCAATAAAAAATCTTGTAACAAAAAATAATAGGTGCCCATTCAATTTAATGGTAATATAGAATATATATATATAAACATACACATATATACATATATAATACATAGAGCGATAAAGTTATGATCCATGAGATTGTTTTAATAAGTATGAGCAGAAGGAAGCAGAAAGGAATTAATATGTTTTGTCAGACTACAGATATGTCCCAAAAAATACGTACTATTGAGATTTAAAAAACATAAGTTGTAAACTCAAATAAATATTGCAGCTCCCAATTTGATTAGCATGATCCAAAATATCCCAAAAGTATTTTTTCTATTCATTATAGAAGATCTCTAAATCCAAATGCTGGAAATAGAAAAGCGTGCATGTCTATATAACAAACAAAAATAGCATGACCTCAAAAAAAAGCTTCAATTTGCAGACCTCAGTGCGCGATTCAGATATGCAAACTTAAACCAGTAACCTAGGTTTCTGAGTATGACTAAACCGGTGCATTAATTGTCAACCAGTAGGAAAATGGCATTCTTTAACCGAACCATAAATTAAACAGTCGACCAGATGTCTAAATGATTATGCTAGCATGCTAAGTGTCACCCATTAGCACACTTTGATTCTCTAACTGAACCATAAATCTAATCATGTCAACAAGATCCCAATGTACCATTTTTAAACAACAATAGCTACGCATCGGATAATAACATGTACCACTGTTCCTCATAAGGAGCACAGGCATCACCAAGTACAATGTGAAAGAGCCTTGTTCATAACAGTAAAGAGAATGATTACCAGAGCCCTTGATATTAGGAATGTAATGACAACAGGCAGATCTTTGGTCTTAAGCACATCCGCAACTGAGTGTAAAGCCAATGCTATCCCTTGCCTGCCTATCCAGCCAGCATCAATAATGTCCTCACCAAATCCAGCATCACGGATATACAAAGAGAATAAAGTTGATAGTGACTCCTATATTAATAACCAAATCATTGCAAAAAAAATGTTAGGTTAAAAATAAGTGTGGTTTTCCATAATGCAACAAAGTTATGTAAAATCACCTGTATAGTGTCAGGATTTTCGTCTAAAGCAGCAGCTAATGCTTCAGCAGCGGCAACTCTAACATTAAAATTGATGTTTGAAAGGGCTTCGAAGATTCCTGAATAATCAGTTCCCAAGTCATATCCATAGTGATCCCATATGTCTTCTGCAGCTTCAGCAACCGACTGCAAAAACCACAAGTTTTTACAATGCACACTCAGCTATTTTTTATTTTTATTTTAGTAAATTGGTATTTTCTAGAAGAAAAAGATCCCAGACTCTACTCGTGGGACTTTATTGGGTTGGTTGTTGTTGGCACTATCTAGAAAACACAATACAATACTGGAAAAAAACTAGACTGAAACCATCAACATGAACTAGTGGATTCCATGCAGATGATGCACCCACACAATGGGGAGGATGAGCACAATCTCCTTAATAACTTTGAAGCTGGATGTCTAGTCCTGTCTCATTCTAGTTGGCTGTTTTGATGAGATGAAAAGGAAAAAAACAAATCTTTAGTCACAAGTTCCTTGAGGACTTCATATCTATCTTATTACCAGTAATTGAAAGTTTAGACCCTACATCAACGTTGGTCCTAATACTATAAAATCTGATATCCAATGATCAGTGAGACAGTGACATGGTTATCATGTGGAGTCACCGGCAAACTCACTGGCGGACTTGTCAACAATTTGTCGATGACTGCTTCCATCTCATTTCATTGTGACTATTCCCTTTTTGGCCTGTCCCAATTGCTTGCATTGTGTCCATTTATAGAAAGCAAAATGTTGTCCATATTGGTTCTCTACTCTGCAAAATATCAACCATACATTTTGCTTCCATGATAATCGCGCCTAGTCAAAATAGGCGCATCAAATTGGGCCAGAGGGAGTCATTATAGTGTGTGTGTGCGTGTGTGTGTGTAAGTGAATATCTCAATACCCATACACAACAACATTTCAATGAAATTCCAACTCCATTGCAGTGTGAAGGTCAAGATGTACGCAGTCTTACTCATGTGATAAATAAAGAGGCTATCTCTTCTAGACCCTTGATGCATCACTGCATTTGCTTCCGTAGACTTAATAAAAAGTAAGAAAGGAAGTTTAAAAAGACATTTATATTTAGACCGTTATTTGCCTGAATCTTAAACATTATCAATAATATTTGAACTCTATTTGCATTGGACATGCATATATAAAAAACATAAATATAAATATAATAATAACCTTTCCAAAAAAATCTTAATAATAAATCTCAAAGTAGTAACTAGCAAAATGAAAATTCTAAAATTAACACAAAGACTGAAGTTGGAAAACAAAAGGCGAAGGTGGACAGCTATGGCGGCATGTGGTGATGAGCCATGGTGTCCTGTGTGATCTGTATGTGGGTTAAAGTGTATTAAACATTAAGATGAAATGCGTCAGGTCAAAATAGGGATTACAGAGTATGCATGTGTGCTCCTTCACATCGTTGCCCAAGACAACTCATCGCCCACCGGACAAAGACTGAAGTTGGAAAACAAAAGGCGAAGGTGGACAGCTATGGCGGCATGTGGTGATGAGCCATGGTGTCCTGTGTGATCTGTCTGTGGGTTAAAGTGTATTAAACATTAAGATGAAATGCGTCAGGTCAAAATAGGGATTACAGAGTATGCATGTATGCTCCTTCACATCGTTGCCCAAGACAACTCATCGCCCACCGGACAACCAGTCATCAAAAAGTCCAAATGCAGGCCCTAGTAACTCCTTCCCGTCTGACCAGACGACTAGTCAACGGCTTAACAATGATGATCATTGAAACCCTTTTATAGGAAATTAAGATAAAACAACCAGCTAATAGATACCAATCTCACAAACTCAGAAAGCAACCCACATGACAAAAAAAATCAATGAACAAATGGTATACCTTTTCAGGGTCATGTAAAGCAAGCCATATGTTGGTTGCAACTTTGACATTTTGAGGAATAGAGTGGCCTGCAATAGCAGGAATGCATTTCGCTGCATTCAAGCACGCCATTCTTACATTGACATCTTTTGCATAAATACCTGAGAGGGCCTGCGGAGAGAATGAAGCAACATGAGTGAGATGGTGATTTACATGCCAGTCTGAAGAAAAAATGAATATCCACAGCACATACAGGGGCAACTTCTGCTGCAGTCAAACCTAGACATAATTCATTTAGTGATGGTCCAATGGAAGCTTGATAAGCAGGAACAACACCAAGAACATGATAAAGAGCCTGCAGATGATAGAACAAGCAATAGAAACATTCCAATTAGATAACAAAATAAGGACAAACAAAAAAACAAAATGGCATATGAACCAGAGCCCAAGGTAGTAACTGATAGCATTCTAATCCTTGGAAGGGGTAATGCAGGGTCCAAATGCAAGAAAATTATGCGGAGGACATCTTCGTGCAGCCTTGTCTTCTTGGAAGCTAGCAATATCCTCTCCATTATCTGCACCACAGAAGAAAAGCGAAATGAAACAAAAAAAAGGCTGAGAGTATCATGCAGGGTTTTAAGAATCAGATAACAAGCCTAATCAGGTCTGCTCAAAAAACAAAATTACTTACTGGGAAAACAAAAGTAAATGAATCCACAGGAAGAGGCTCAGAATTACAAGAAAATGATAATCCATTTACTACTTGCTCAAAAAGACCAGGATTTTCATTAGCCTCCTCACTAGCTGATGGAAATAGTGCCCATAAGACATTAGGTTCCTCTGTCTTGATAAGCCTCAAAGCAGTGGCAATTTCAAGCGCCCAGTTGGAGAGAGGAGGAGCAACACACTTTGATACCTTCACCAGCACAGCATATGCCACATCACCAACAACTGGTGAGGGTAGTAGAGGATCAATAAGTTTCACCTGTAATCACAGTGAAAAGGCACACCTATGAGTAAGCTTTTTCATTCAAGAGAAAAGAAGCAACTAAGCATCGAGAATATTATATCTCATCGTTATTTTTTCTGTTTTTAATTCCTTTAAAAAAACAAACTGGATATTCAGAATTTGTTTCGAGAACATGTTATTTTATTTTATTCTATATTCACGCTTTAGAATATAACAATCCGGATGGATCCACAGAACTACGAGCTGGTTTCTAGTTCCACCAAAATTGGTGGATCTAATTACTAAACACTAGCAGTTCAGCATTAGGACAGGAAGTGAAATTTTGCTTGTGTCCTCATATTTCACTCACAAACTACCAATATGTCCTTATTTTAAAAGCTTTTCATAATTGGGCATGTCCTGTTCCATAGTGTTCCAGACAAGGAGCGGAACAGGAATTGTTTTTTCCTTGGTTTTCCAAACATAAAAGTGAAGAAATAGTTTAAGAAGTATAATATTGTAAATTTATAATTACAAATAAAATTCATAACAGCATACCATAGTAGTATAGTACCCCCCCCCCCCAATTGTCCAATAAAAAGGTTCCATGTTTCCTTTTCTGTTTGTTCCAAAATAAGGCTCCACTTTCCTTCCTTTAAAAGAAAACTTATGTGGCTCATACTGTTTCTATCTCCTCTGCATTAATTCTAACCACAACCTTTCACATAACCGTGACAGTTGCATTGTGGAACTTTTTTGTGGACAGACGGAAGGAGTAGTATATATGACAAAGTTCTTCATGCATACAGTGAATGAGGGTTAACCTTATGACACTAGACATCCTATTCCTACCTAGAGTCACAGACTCTGATGCCATAGTGATATAGTGCTAAACTACTACAATGGCTTTGTCAGTGCAGAACAATGCAAAACAATTACTGACTATATATAAGCTATTTTCCGACCTGTCTCTGGCTCTTTTCAGTGTGACCATGCAACAAGGCATGCCACACATTTCTACTGAATGTCAACCTTATCTAGATGTGAATTCAAAAGTTGACAATAGAATACTAACCATAGAAGGTAGCTGGCAGTGTGCAAAGACCCGATTAGCTATGGCCATTTCCCCCAGAGCTTTCAGCATTGAAGAAATATTATTTTGCACGACTATGACTCTTTCACGGATGCTGGCTTCCTCCCTAAGCTGCATCTCACGTGCCTCTTCCTTAGCAGTCTTTACCTTATCCTTTTCTAAAAATACGGAAAAAATATAATTTAAGTCAAGAAAATTGTTATAGGCAACAACAAATTGGAATTTTTAGGATATATTATAACACAATTACTTCGAGGTAGTAATATCCGACTATCCACACTAGGGGGAATACACAGGATTTGTTGGTGTTTGTTGTTGTTTTACCATAAAATTATACAAGTGCACTTGAACGCGGCAAACAAAGATAGCAAGATGACCTACCGGATTTCTTAGTTAACTTCCCACCATCTTTTCTCCCATTCATATCTTTGCTAGAAATTTCAGGTTTTGGCACACGATTTGAATTTTCTTTTTCCTGTTGCAAGGGAAACTTTAATGAAGAAAGCTGAGGGAAAAGACCATACCTAAATATCTAAGAAAGACAAGAGACAAATGCAGTCACCAATTCATCGATGCTCTCATACGCACGGAAACGGCCTTTTGGTTGTTTCGTGTTCTTAGCTGAAACGGATTCAGCAATAAAAACACCAAGTTCAGTAGAAAGCATCCCTTCAGGAGTACGGAAGATCTGGAAAAAAAGGAGAAAACTCTTCAAAATACATATACTTACAATGATTATAACAGCTGGTAAATAAACGTGAAAATGAAAAGATACATGGCATCGATTAGATTTGGCATTTATGGTGCAAAGTGCAAACGATATGATACGTTACAATTTTCATTTCATACTAATGTACAAATACTCAGCTTTGAGAATTGACCTGAATATCTTTTTCGGAGAACATATCATGTGCAAGACGGTCTGGAAGGTTGATAAAGTTCTGCAGAAGACAAAAGACAAGTTCCAACTCTAATAAACTTACACCATCACCAACAACAACAAATGAGCTTTAATCCCAAACCAATGGGATTAGCTACCAAGGTCATCCACCAACATCTTCTACTCTTTTAGGTCATGCAACACGTGCTCATGAAGCCTCAACATCATAATTTCTCTTTTGCCCCTCTCAGTACATGTAAATTTAATCTAATTAACTTAGAACTTCACTAATGACTCATGATATAAGAAAAAACTATATACACAATATCAAAGCAGGTAACCTTAACAAATTCAGCATAAGTATCTCCAGGAATTATAGACATCAGAGTAAAAAATGAGTTTATTGCTGCTTCTTGCTCAAAATGATTTCCACTCATCAGGCCCCTAGAGCCCAGCAAACCCTGCAAAGCATCACAAAGAAAATTGGGTTTTATGGAAGTCGGCAATCAGCAATGGCCTAAGCGAACAGTCTACATGATAAAGCGTAAGTTATTCACCTGACACAGAGAAGCAACATCAATGGTAAGGAGATTAACAGCATCAATACCTTGCTTCTGTAAACACTTGTGCACCCTCTGAGAATAAAGAGTGAAGAAGATAAATATGAAGAAACTACCAAACATGTAATATACTGCTAAAGAGTATAAACCATTAGGAGATTAAAGAAAACGTTCAACTATTTTCCACACAGGCAAGTCAAAGACACTAAGCCAAATCACACCAAACAAACTGACTATACAGTATATACCGCTCAAGAATAAGGTCTTGGGGCAAACTGTGAGGAGACCTTACCTCTACACCAAGTCATACACATTAGGCATAAGAAAATACTCCCTCCGTCCCACAAAGAAGTTTAAGATTTGACTTCAGTGAGTTTAAGAAAATGTTGAAAAATGAAAAGTAGGTGGTTGAAATTTGTTCCAAAGAGAGAAATATTTTGAGCCCTTTCATTCCTAAAAAGGAAATAAAAAAATGTAAACTTTATGGCAAACGAAAATGGAAAGAGTATGTTTCATTGTGGGACAGAGTGAGTACTAAAAACAAGAGAAATTATTCTGTTCAGTCACTAACTTGATTAATAAATAAATACATGCATTCATACATACACAGACACACACATACACACATCCAGAGAGAAACCAAAATGACAAAGTGTTTACCCTCCATACTGCATTTCTATTTGCTGAGCCAATGAGACATGGATGATGTGAACAAAGCAAAATTTGCATGCAAACATGTGGCGCAGCCAATAAAGTTGCTGGCGATAAGGTAACTAAAGCCTTGATTAGAACCTCAACTGATGGAAGGGTTGGAATTAGGTTTTCCAATGTGCTGTCTGTGTCACTACAAGCATATGCATAGGTAATAACAGTGATCAAAAAAACACATGACAACATGCTATAACTCCCATATAAATTAATAAGCATGAAACTTCTCAATAAATGGAATGACAACTGACCAGAATTTAGGGACTATCACTTATCAGTTACTGGAATCAGTTAATGAATTTAATCCTAGCAAAACCCTAAGCAATAAAAGTTGATTTCTGCCCATGTTTAACAGAATGAATAGGTAAAGCCTAAAGCATAATCAAAGAGAAGTTGCAAAACTTGGATAGGCATTACAAAAATCGGATGAACTTTTGGATGTGACTTAAAACATATAGGGGCCCTTTAATAAAACTTATTTTCAGCTATGTTGCACAAATTCTTCAAGGTAAGTGCCGCTTTATGTCCTCAAAATGTTTCCATTTGGGTACTTGGAGATGTCTCCACCCCCAAATACTTTGTAAATTTGGAAATTTGGTGTTTCCCCGTTTGCTCCCCCGCCCCGTTTTATTCCAGTCTTCGTGAAACTGAGATTTTCAGTACTGTTCAAATCAAAACCATTCAGTTCAGATCAATTCAGTGCACTTTAGCTGAAAATTACTATGCAATCACACTGCAGTGAGTTCAGTCCAGAATCATTCAACTCAATATCAGTTCAATAACATCAACTTGTTTCAATAGGCACTACTGAAAAGCCCCACAGTGTCAGGGTCCATGACATCTCCAAATGAAGTATGTTTGGCCAAATTTAAGGACGTGGCTAAATAGTCCATGTGGAATATATGAAGCCCAAAGGACACTTAAAAGAACATAAATAAGAGGCTCGGTTACAGAAATGTAATTCCGTCAACAGTGTAAACAGAATAGAAAAAGGAAGGGTGTGTGTCCTATGTGCCCTTTCCTATTATATTAATTTCTCCAGACAAGTTAACTGATTTCTATGGGGATTGAATTAATAACTAAATGTAGAATCTTATTTTCACACCTCCTTTCCACCATTTAATGAAATTTGTCACTGATTACAAAGCTTTCAGAAGGCCAGGTATGCATGGATATTATGTCTCTATAGATCCTTCAAAAGTAAAACTATACTTGAAATGGGAAAAGAGGAAGTAAAATATTTTTCTACATAACTCAAAAGCATTTCTTTACACTTTACACATACTAGGAGTGTTTTCAATCACTTCTGATAAGTGGTAAACATAAGCAATAAGTAGAAGCAATAAACAAATATATACTTGCAGGACCTAGGACTTCTGGCCCTTACCGAAGATATGACCTTAGATAGGAATGTTTGGAGAGCTAGGATTAGGGTAGTTGGGTAGGCAATTTGGGCTTGGTGGTAGTATTCACACTTGTTGTTGTGTACTTTTTATGATTGGTGCTTTACGTTTTTACGCATTATGCTTACAATGCTTAGTGTGCCTTGCCCAAGTTAGTTTGTTCTTGGTTTTTTGTGGTCTGTGCTTTCTCTGCAGTAGGTGTCTTCTGTGTTCTTGTGCTATTTGTGTTACTTGAGCCAGGGGTCAACTCTCTTGGAAACAGCCTCCCTACTTTCAAGTAGGGCTAAGGTCCCCCCCCCCCACAGACCCTACTTCCGTGGGATCCAACTGGTTGTTGCTTGAATACTTTTTTTTGGCTTATGAGATTCAAATATCTAAAATAAGTAATGAACAAAAGCAATCTGTGTCATATGTGTAACTTAAAGTTTTGGCTTACGATCTGTGTTAGGGTATTACGATTTACGATATTTACTTCGTATATCGAACCTGCGTATAATTTAAAGTTTAACAACCATGACTAAAAATATTACAAGAGTTGATGAGGGAGAGGTTTGAGGCTGCCCATTCCATTTTCAGCTACGCATCCCACATCCTCCCTAGTCTGCTCCTCTTCTCACCCACCCCCTCAACCAAAACGTGCTCCACCCATCTCACTAGTGCAACTGCATCTTTGCGGTGAACATGATTGATACACCGCAGTCTGCACTCTTACTTTATCAATGATAGACAAAAGTCCTATCTGAAAGACCGCACTTGGTATTCTTTTCCACCACAACAAACAAATCGAACAAAAGGAAATCTAACATCATCGTGTCCAGATTTTCAAAAATATATCAAAGATTTAGGATCAAATATGTAATATGTCATGCATTATGAAAAAGCAGGCTTTATCAAAAGAACTTTGTTGGTATAAGAGCAGTTCCCCCAATAAATTTGGAGTTCCATTTCAAGTTAGCGTAGCTCATCTTGGATTTTTTCAGCAGTTTTACTTTTTCTGTAATCTCTAATAGGCTAACAGTGTCATAAAGAGAAGGGTAGGACAATATCCACTCCCTCCACCCACATTTTCTAAATCCACTCGCTCATATAAATATAATGGTTGACATTTACGGAGTGGATTTTGCAAATTTCAACGGAAGGTGTGGATTTCGTCATTTAGGGTGTGGATTTAGGCTCTGTTCTCTTCACCTTATCTCATTGGTTCTAATCTTATTTTTTTAAGATCTGATCTAATCTAATATAATCCCAATAAGAATAAGCAAAAAGTAAAAAAAAAATAAGCTGAAGAAAACGGGGCCTTAGTCACACACTCACACCCTAAAATGAATTGGATTTTGACTATAGATAGCCACAATTAGTGAACATGATCGCAGCCCAACACGCTACCCAAACACCTCGAGGCATGATCCACTAACTTTTGGCTTAACAACTTTTGATAGACTGATAGCTACTAAATTTGATGCAAGCAAGAGCCATTGTAGTGTTGAAACTCACCTTGTCTTCAAAAGAAGAGTCTTTTCACTAACCATTGAGAGATAATTGTAAAAGCCAAGCATTGTAGATGCAGATAACTGTGGAATAGCAACAATAATTTTCTTAACAGATTCATAAGCTGCCTTCCTGACAGCCCAACTTGGATGACAAAGAAGAAACAAAATGATCTGCACAGAATTGGATAACAATTAGCGGAAAAAACTATAAAGATGGATGATGTTCGTGTGTATAAGAAATTAACCTGTACAAATGTGCTCAAGGGATAAGTCTCCATCATCCTGCGTAAGATAAGAAAAGACAAAGATTCATTTACATTGCTCAATGACAATGTTGCCTATATTATCAATAACAAAACTAACCTCTGGGGATGATCAATCAGAAGGGTCTCAAAAAGGTCATGACATGCCATGCAGTCCTCTGTTGATAACTTTGAGACCTGTGGACGTGAGTGAAATGTACTGAAGAAAGGGAAGGCTCAGCTATATACTGATTGCTCTTAACCAACAGTTCCAGCAATTATGAAAAGTAAATGTGGCATGAAATAGTAGAAAGTATTTGCTGAACATTTACCATAGAAATTGGTAGCAATGAAGGCTCATTCTGTGATATTAAAGACCAAATCTTTTCCTTCGATGCAATCTCATCTAGAGAAATGGAATCACAAAGGTAAGGAAGTGCTTTTGAGAAAACACACACACACACACACACACACAGGTTGAAGTCAGAAATCCAAATGAAACCTGCTTTAACATCTATGGAAGAAATTTTTGCCACACAGAAAAGTGAATAAATTCCATCCAATCGTTGTGCTACTTTGGTGAAACCTGTTTTAACAAGCTGGAGAAGAGGTGCCAGCAAAGATGAAATCTACAACAAGCACAATGAAAATCATCTAATTAGATTATAAGGGAAGCAAAAAAAACCTGCAATACAATGAGTCAGATAAAAAGATAAACATTTCTTTTTACCCGAGGAACGGCATCAATGTTTTTGCAAATTAGTCGGACACAACGAAGATGGCCTTTCCTCAATGTTTCCTTATCTTTCAGCCCAGATGCAATGAAGGAAACAACATCTTGATCAATGGCATCCGCACACCTTGATAACCAAGAAGCAAAACAAGCTAGAACTGCAAGCTTTACGTCTTCATTGCCTGGGTATTCATACATAGCAAAAGCACAAAACATATATAAATGAACTGAAAATGATTGAATGTGTATCCTGTGAAATGAGTAGACCTTATGTACACATATTTAAGGGAACACATGAAGAAATGATAAGCACATGGCACACTTACAAACAAACAAAAAGTAACTTAAGTCAAACATACCATCATCCTTATAACAACATAAAAAAAAGCTACAAACATTCCTTGATAAGCTGGTAAAATATTTTCCTTCAGAGGCATTGGACATTTCTTGCAGTGCACTGATCATACCAACTCTCTGGTAAGGAAACGTAAGCCTTCCTTCAGAACCTGCCAAAGTTTCGAAACTAATCAAGCGTCATTGCATCAGTTGCCTAAGCTAACATTTTAAAAACCAATTTCTAAATAAATTATCCCCAAATTAAAGTTATAAAACTAACCTCCCAATACAGATTTGACTGCATTGAACATTTCTTCTAGAGCATCTGGACTGCTAGACTTCGTGCTCAAGCATCGTATTATAGATAAGGCAGTAGTTCTTCTTCCTTCGTCAGCATGCCTTGCCTGTGTTAACACCACTGAAAGCATCTCCAGAGCATATTTGCTCAGGTCAAGTTTGGCCGACTGCATTAGGACTGCAACCGATTCCAAAATAAGCTCGGGGTTTCGTTTTAACATCTTGACAGACAGTGGGATAACAGTATTTTGAAAATCTTCATGAGACAGACGAGCAAATAATGGAACAAACGCCTGACTGAGGTCCTTGGGTGGTTTTTCTCTTGCATTTAGAACTGATTTGGTGTACATATCAAGAAATGTTTGCTGTATAAAACAGGAAACAAAGATTACACAATTGAAGTGGTGAAACAAGTGCCCTGTAGACCCATTTTTTGTAGTTACAGCCACAAGGAATATGCTTAACCGGCTAAAATATTAGGGTTACATCTGTATGAAACAAATTCTTATCATCCCCGATGATGTAATAGACCAATAACCAATACTAACCTTCCACTTATCAAATAGAGATGATTTGAGTGTTGAGAATTCTAGCATCAACAGAAGAATTTCGGGACAATCCTTATATGGAATCCTTGAATTTATAAGTTCTTCCATATAACTCTCATAAATATGAGGTGACTGAAAGATTATTAAAAAAAGTTAAAGATCTCTATAAGGTATGCATCAAACAAGAATAAGTCAAGTAACTAACTGCTTTAGGAAAAGAGACCTTCGAGAACAAAAAGAAAACACATTGTTTGCAAGCTCTTCTAACACGAGGTGATCCTTGCATGCCAATATGGAGAATTGATGCTTGGACTTGAGCTACTCTACAAAATGCACTCTTTGATGCTAAGATAAACTCGCTTTCAGTCAGGAGGAAACAGGACCACTTCCAAAGTCTGTGACAGACTATATGTGACTGAAACTTTACAGTCTTTTCCATAACCTGTACAAGGATTGCTGCAAAACTCTTCATAAATGCTACTTCTCTCAGACATTTTATTACTAAATCATCTACTGCTTTCCATGAACTTCGATCATCATAAATAAACAACGTCTTGAAAATTAAATCTACCAACATAGATGCAATCTCAGTCGTCATTTCTGCATTTAAAAAAATAACATCAGCATTTGAACCATGAAAGATAAACAATACTCCCTCCGTCCCCAAAAGAATGTCAACCACAATTCACGAGTAAGACTTTATCATCTTTCTTTGCATATTTTCATTGACCATTTGTCAAAGTACTACGTAATATAATCATGTTATCTTTTCTTTTGTAGATCATTTGATGTTGATTTAAACATCAAAAAAATTCTATGTCAATTTTAATAAATGGAATTGCAAATAATTTTGGTCAAACTTCATTAATCATAATGTGACATTCTGAAGACGGAGAGAGAATAATTGCAAGTAGAAATTTTGCAGAAAAATACTGAAAGAATGGGCTTTTATGGTTAACTAATATCCCTGTCAATGGGCCTTTCAATTGTTCCAAAATCATTGGCCGACTTCTTTTCCAACTATCTAAAGAAGTAATAATATAAGGAGAACATTATTGCAAGCCTACATAGTGCTCCGTATAGAATCGTAAGGCTCCGGTTTACAGGAAAGTAATTATGAATTTTAATTCAAAAGAGGGATAGATGTGTATAGGTGTAACCAAGGTAGTCTAACTCGCAATTCAAATCATAGAATTGTACGAGTTTAAGGATCGCCAACAGAATTGAAATCTAAATGACTAATAAGATCGGTAATTAGGTATACTTGTATGGATCAACGTGTTAGACCGTTGAAACACCGGAATCCCAGCGGCTTGCACAATCTACCATCATCTTTGACTCCTATTTTTTCAAATATTAACTAGATCAGAAACCCGCATAGGTTTCATCAACTCTCCTTGAGCTGAATCAACAACTAAAATAGCTTTGTTCTACCTGGTCTTAGAGTTAACAAAAGTCTGAAACAATACTCTGCTTCTCTTTCCTAATATTACTTTCTTATTGAGATTACTCAGCCATGTATCTTAAGAGTAGGAGGGTGCTTGGCAATGTGGTGCTTTTAAGATTTTAGCTTCTACTTTGGGTAGTAGCCATTTTATTTTGTTTGGCATGTCAACTTCTGCTTTTCTTAACCACTATTTTGCACATAGAACACCATTACGGAGAAGCAAATAAAAGATGATTTTGCTTTCACCTTTTGTGAAAATCACTTTACCCACAAGATCACACCAAGACATTCTCTAAGTGTCTCTAATTTATCTTGGTTTTATATCTTTACGGTGAGTAAATGCCTATTTTACACCCATTTAATAAGGTTAGTCAAACTCGAGATTCTACATAGGATCGATGTACAAATTAAAGATCGTAAATACTAAATAGTAAGATCATGACACGGATTGTAAGATCCATATATATACATATATATATTTATATATATATATACACACACACACACACATATATATATACATACATATACAGACATATAAATACATACATATATATGGCCAACCCAAGGTAGTCAAACTCGAGATTCTACATGGTGTGCATTAAAAATATCAGTGATTTAAGAATGTGTGAATCACACGATAAGTTTTGTAAATAAAAAAACTTGGTAAATCACAATTGCATGATAAAATAATTCAATAATCAAATATCTAAGTCATCTCTTTGACACGGAGTCATTGATGAACAGCCAATCAAATAGAGAAGAACATGGGTTACTGGTTCCTACGTGTGAAAGCATACATTTGAGTATAGAAAAAACAGTGGTATAATCATTGAGAAGAAAATAGCAGCCCATTAGAGCCGAATAAAACAGATGTGTGTGGGGAAAAAAGAAAATATTCGGGTAAGAAAATAAAAATCTAAAGTTCTGGGTTTTATACAGTTTAGGATTTTGTTAATCTAACAATAACCAAAGTATATTGTTTCACGAAAAGGAAATCTTATGGATTCAATTATATAAGAAGGTGCACATTCTGGCATGTAAAAGGTGGCCATTTTTTGCAAATATTAGTGGAAAAAGCTTCATATGCCTCGTGAAGCAAGGGGCATGCCTGACCGGGATGAGGCATGAGCTTCTCTTAGACAAGAAGAGTCAAAAGGCCTTGATTTAATTTTCTGCACTTTATTGTTTCACATATTACAGTAACAGATAACAGTTCCTACCAAACTACAGTCAACAAACAAAGCTAAGAGTCTAATACAAAACAGAAATATATAATACGAACTCTTTACTAATTCTAAAAAATTTAAAAAATTATACGTTGAGATATGCGAAAAGTGTTTAACGAACAAATAAACTGAGAATATAAATATAATTGATGAACTAAAAAAATGTTATTGGACTAAAAAATGTAACTCACTAAAATGACTTTGTGGGGCGGATGCACTATCATCACTGTTGTTGTAATTTTTGTTATTACTTCGTAATACAGTATATAAGAGCACATTTGGTAACCTGATTCAGCTTATTCTACTTGTTCTACATAATCATTAGCATTTGACATACTTATTTGGCGGAAATGATTCAAATGAATGTAGCTAAAAGCTTTTCATTTCGAGAGAAAAAAACAGCAAATCCAGCCATTCAGCCAACTAATATTTGGCATTAGTCTATTCAACACATAAGCTCAGATGACTAAATGCGTAAACTTTTTGTATTATTATATGCCTGGCAAACTACTCGCGATGAATAGTAACAAGCCTAATAAAGAAAAACTAACATCTCAAGTGTGCATTGGTGGCTGTAGTGTAAGCAGTAAATGGTACTTGCATTTTAGAGTGTGGGGATGGAAATGATTACCTGAAACGCTCAGAATAGACGGAATCTCATCTCGGAAGATCTGAACTCGACGCTTGGTTGATGAAGTTGTCACTGATGAATCAATGGAAGCGATTGACTCAACTAAATTTGCCATGACTGAGTACGTGCAGCTGAATTGGGAATCTGGGTGACTGAGACGCTCGAATCTGAAGCTTTCGGCTGACTCAGGTGAGGTGGCTGGTGGCGCCCGTCGGCGGAATGACAAGCCGGAACGTGATACGGATGAGCTTAGCTTTTTAAGGTTAGGGTTTAAAGACCTCTTTCAAACAAGCCTAATATATTTGGATTTAATTTCAAAGAAAACTTATGTGTAATTGATGGTGTAAATTAACCATCACGCAAACTGTACTAGACCGGTCTAGAATAATTTGCTAAGCTTAGAAAGTAATGAAGTGTGGAAAGTAATAGTGACCGGTAGCACTGTAGATAGAAGCACTTGTAATCTAATTGTTATTAAGTATGCAAGAAAGTGTCAGAAGTTATTACAACATAAATTCTGGAGAGATGAAATTTGGATCAAGTGTTCTAGATGGGACAAGGCGCCGCACATCCTCATCAGGCCACGTTCCTGGATGGCACGAGATGATTGCCTTTGTCCCTTGGTGGGTTGTCTTATACCTTTATTCTCTTGTCATCTTACTAGGATGATGACATCCTTGTCGTGTAGCGTGTTGGATAGGTTGTGTGAATATCTTCGGTGATCTTTCATTGAATTCAGTCGCTACCGTCCAACCCCCTTGGATCCTTTCGTGCCGACACTTCCCAGCCATAGAACCCCTACCGGTTAGGTTTACGCATGATAGATTTATGGAGATTGGAGATGACCAGAACAAGCTTCATAATTTGACCGGTAAGGTAAAAGAGTTGAAGCGTACCGATCGGCTTTCTGACACCGATCGGTATAAACTTTTGTCGTATAATTCTTTTATTCCAATAATTTATCATTTGATCGGTCAGACATTGTGGACCCAGTCGTGGACCGGTCTTGGATGGAATACACCCATCAGTAATAATTTTAGTTTATGAGTTCTTTAAAAAATAATCTCATTTTTATATAGTCTTTTTGGTTCATCGTTGGAGAGTGGATAATTACCTAATAATTTTTAAAAAAAAATCTTTATTGTGTGATGGTGTAAATAATCTGAACCAAACTTATTACTCTAGATCGGGTCTAGAACAAAAAGCTAGGTCACACAACTAACAACAAAAATATGAACACATGGATGTTTACATAGAAACCTAACTGAAAGAAAATTGCGGGAGATATTAAATGGTGTACACACTACAAGATGGTGGCTTGAAAGTTAATGGCAAAATTCTCTTGCTATAGAGGGGAGTGAGTTGAGAGCGAAATAGTACATTGTTATATGCCTTGGAGTGTTGGGCCTCCGAAATCCTTCCATGAAATTCTACATGAGTATTTATACTAAGAAATTAAGAGCTACCATAACAACCACTCTAGCTATTTAAAATGTCACGTCTACTCTAGCCACGTGGGAGGTCACATCTACTATAGTCATGTCTCTGTCACCCTTTGATTGATCAATCTCTTTGGAATTTGGCAGCTGGAGCACGCTTGCTTAGGCCCTAGTGCTCGACTTCAATCATTACATCATCGGTCTCATGACCCATCACCCGAGCAATAAGTTGTAGCTCGGGGCCGTGCTAATATGGCAGAATGTAGATAGAATGGCCCATCATCCGGGCTATAAGCTATAGCCCAGGCTACCTCCATACGTTGGCCAGCTTGTTGTGCACTGTTTGTGCATTCTTTCCGTTGTGCCTGTAATGACCCATCACCCGGTCTAGAAGCCATAGCCTGAGCTATATTCACTCGTGGGGTAATTCAATGTGTGCCGGATGCTCGTCCCTTCTATCATATCGCACGGATGATCCCCAATGTCATTCCTCGGGTTGTGCGTGGTGCCTTGTCCGTGCTCCCAGGGGTCTATGGTCATACTCTTCACGTGGTTCCTGAGTTGCTTGTCGTCCACTTGATCTGTTACGCGATTGGATCATCACCCGGGCTATTAAATAGGTCGGGCTATTAACATAGGTCGGGCTATATTGATGACTTGATCAACTTCTCCGTTGACAAACAATTCCTAGCACAAGTCATAGATATATACCGGAATATATCCATGACGGGCAATCTTACTTCACCCTGAGATGGCATGCATCTTGGATGGGCTATGGGGGATAACCCGTCCTACTGAATAACCCATCCCCCAGGTTACGACAATGTGAGCTTCGAAATGTTGTGTGGCCAAAATATTCCTCCAAGGACAAGTCATGCTATCCAAATAGCTCATCACTCGGGCGATAGACCAGGCGATCTCGAATTGCCCATCCCCCGGGGGTAGTCTTGTTGGCCCGATTAGTATTGGGTTATTATCCATCATCATACGACGACAAAATAAATGGTGGAATTATTCCAGGTGAATTTTACTCCATCTATCTCTAACACTGTAACGCCCCGAAACATACCCTATAATTATTATTAAATAATTATTCGATTAAACAAATTTGTTTTGATTATTATTGGGCTTTGGGCCGATATGAAATATTTTTTTTATATCCAATATCAAAATATGGATAAGTCTAATCGAGATAAATCCAATATGTGGACTATTTGTGTGGTCTTGATTGGGAACCTGAGTACAGACCCAAATCAAGAATAAATAAATTAATTAATTATGATGTGAACTTTGTAATGATTTATTGAAATAAATCATGAGTATAATTGATATGAATTAAATAAGAGAACCTTTTATGAGAAAGGTCAATTAAACCAATTTTGACTCTGTTAAAGTCAAACACCCAAAAATATGATGTCGGAAAAAGTATTACAAATAATTATGAAAAGTATATCGTTGGATAGAGCTCGACTGTCTGATCGCAACGGTTCAATCGTATTTCAATTTGGAGAAAGTTGGATCAGAAAGTGTACCCTAATTGGGACCAGAAATTAGTCCCAATCAGGGACTACACTCCAATCGGCGCTCACTGTACAAACGGCGCACTATCCGATTTTGGTGACTCAGGAATATTTCATCCATGTCTTCTTCTCCTTCCTTCCTCTATTTAAGAAATCTTTATTCCCTCAATTCTTCACCAAACCATCCCAAAATTCTCTCTATTCTACTGCCTTGAGAGAGGAGAGCTTGCTGGTGTTTCCATTTTAGAGAGAGGTCGCCGGAGTTGAGAGCTTTTGTCGCCGGAAGTTTCGTCGTCTTTTCACCGGAATCATCGTTTAACATTAAGGTAAGCCCCTAGATATATCTAAGGACTAGAATGTTCATATAGGTCGTTTCTACGTTCATAAATGGTCATTTGGTTGAGTTTTGTGTTTGACATGCTTGAAGAACTAAGAATCATAAACCATGAAATTGATGTTAAAATTATGAATTAATGATGCTAAAATGATCCATGAACCTTGGAGAACATTTTTATATACTTTAATTGAAGTTTGGTGAGTAAAAGTGACATTTCCGCAAGTTGGTTCGAGGTAGAAGACGATGGGTAATCGATTATCAACTTGAAAATCGATTATTCATCGTTCTACAGATTTTTGTAACAAAGCTGAGCAACAGTCGATTATCAGAATGTGATAATCGACTATCAGCCCTCTCTGAAGTTTGATAATCGATTATCAGAGTGTGATAATCGATTATCAGACCATTCTGAACATCAGACAGTAGATTATCAAAAGTGACACTAGACTGTTTCCCTACACTATTGAAGAAAATGAAGCTAATAGTTAATAACTGAATTCCCTATCATAGATTAATCAATTGTTATTTAGAAAACATGATTTTTGAGTTATGGAATCCTATATTTTGATACCAAACCATTATGATTAATAAAAGGATGATTTCTTGGAATAAAAATGGTGTTTTAACAACTAAAAAGGATCTTATGTGATGCATGACGGTAAGCTAGGGTGTTAACACTCGATGCTAGGCCGCTGATTGTTATTAGATTGTTCATTTGATGAATATTATGGATTATTAAATGATTGTTGAACTAAGAATATGAATTAATGAATAATGTTGTTAAGGATATTTAGAAGAACTCTAAAGATATACCCACTTGTATAATGATGATGATTATTAAGGATATCTAGAAGAACTCTAAGATATACCTCCTTGACCAATTCATATTTCGGGGTTAAAACGTATGTACGGGATCCAGACCGGATATCACCCACCCGACAAATCATTGTTCGGTTGGTACGTAATCCACATGACTCATAGGGTGGATTATCGATTCTCGTGTTCTGCATTAAACTATTTATAGTTTAAGGGCCTGGTTAGAAATGTTGCCTTAGACTAGGAATAGCTAAGAGCTTGTTATAAAATGATTTGGTCTTAGATTAAGAATAATTTAAGAGCATGGTTGAGATATTGAATATCAAATGACTTGGAATAAAATATTGAGAATATCATGAATGTTTGAATCATATATTGTGTGCATGATATCAAATGGTTGATTATGAATTGAGATTCAATTTATTTGGATGTTCGATGCTTTAGATATGCTTACTCAGCTTCATCGCTGAGCGTGTAGTATGTTTTATTTGCTACACGCAGGTAGACAGAATGAGTGAATGACATGTTCTTGGCAGCGGAAGGGGCGAGACAGTCGTGGTGGATTTATTGAGAAAATAAATGATTCTGTTATTATGAACCATGTTTAAAAATCGCTTCCGCATTAAACACTCCGTATTTACTACAATTATGTTTGTAATTTCATTTATGATGAATAAAGCCATTTGAAATGTTTTAAATTATACGATTACCAAGTTAATACTTTAGTTCGGAAGGGGTTGTAAACCTGGACGGATTAGGGTGTTACAAACACTATGTTTGGTTCAAGGAATTTGAAAGGGAAAAGAAAAGAAAATGAAGTGGAAAACTATTTTTCTTGTTTGGTTAGAGGGGAAAAGAAAGGAAAAGTGGAAGGAAAAGAAAAGGAGGAGGCAAAATGTACCAAGTGGAAAGAAAATCAAATTCCTTCCATTTTGGTGAGGAAAATGAGAAAAAACCATTTTCTTTTCTTTTCCTTCCAAAATCCTTGAGCCAAACATAGTGTAAGTATTTTTCTACTTTTGATTTTTTTGGTCAAAATTGTTAACTATAATCTCAAATTAAATAAAAGTGATATTACATATTGATACAAGATTAAATTTATCAAATCTATTATATAAAATATTTTTAAAATATTATTTCATCTAATTAATATATAATATATATTTTAATCAATTATAGGCCAAGTATTAAAATTGAATGATTAAAAATTGTCAAAATTGGACAAATACTCAAAAAAATGGAGGTAGTATCTTTTTAATTTCTTATGGGAAGATTCATTTGACAATGTCCTAAAATAAACCGAGAACGACCTTTATATTTTTGGGACAACCACGATGCCTCGATGGTAAATTTGATGATTCCTACTTCGCCCATCCTCCTCCTCTAATCCTCATTGCCCCGTACACCCCTAATTTTGTGGTGTCGTTTTAGGAAAAAATGATGATGTATTCTCTGAAAATAATTTGAAATGTCGTTACCAAAAATAATTTTGTGGTAAGGTTATTCTTGAAAAAAAGTTACCAGATCACGGGAAAAGTAATTTTTAGTGCCCATCCAAGAAAGAATATCCAATAAATTAGTACGAAAAATTGCAATGAATATCACAAAAATCATTCATAGCCGCTTTTAAAAATAACTTTATATGTAGTACAGAAAACCTGCATTTAATTACCAAGAAATTAGTTACATTTTGGGGGGGAATTATCTTTTCGATAATTTATTTGAAAGTTTTCAAGAAACAACATTTATTACTTTCTGAGATATAATTATAATTAAGTATAAAAAAATTGTGCCACCATTTGAATTGAGACTTGTATGGAATTCCTAATTGTTACCGAAATATGAATTTCATAGAAATTAAATCTATATATAGAGTTAAAATTTTATAAAATGCTCCCTCCGTCCTAGAATTATTATCATAGTTGTTATTTTTGCATAATTGTATTTTTTGCATGTTTTGTTAATCATTTGATAAAATAAAGTATTTTTTTATCTCTTGCTTTCTAGTACATTTGATGTAGAGTTTAAATACCTAATATTTTTTTATTTTGGGTCAAATATTCTTTTGGTCCCTATAAAATAAGCAATTTTTACTTTTAGTGCATCTAAAACATTTTTTTTATTAAGTCACCCCTAAAAATAACTTATTTTGCAAATAGTCCTTTACTCCTTTCACTATTTATTTTAATTTTAGAGTTAATGTTGAATTTGTTTTTAGCCCCTACAAATTAGTGATTTTGTTTTTTGTCTGTCTAAAATGTTTTAAATCCAAAGCAATTTTGTTTTTGGGTCCTTTTAAACCCTAAGAAATTAACTTTGAGCGGGTGGGAGGACCATTTGCAAAAACACATATTTTACAAAAATAATTTGGTAAAAAAATATTTTAGAGGGACTAAAAGCAAAACCCCTCATTTCACAAGGATCAAAAGTATATTTAACTATTTTATTTGATTACCAATTTGTAAAAAAAATTGTTTAAGGGAAATAAGATTTTACATGTAGTACGAAATTAGACGATAAATTTGAGACAAGGAGAGTAGTCATTATCTATAATACAGAGTAGTAATTAGCTGTTGATGGTGCAAATTAACTAGATTAGACTAATTATTCCACACGAGATATGAGATAATGAACTAAATCTCTAAACTAATTACCAAAATCGGATACAATGTAGAAAAACTACTTCATAATCTAATTATTACTCCTTGTTCATTATAGTACGAGGGATTTACATGGGGCTAGTAACCTGAAATCGAATCTCATCAAATAAAGATTTATGGGAACATTTATAGATGAAAATGAGATGCCAATGTCAACTACTACTAACATTGATGGGCATAAACTCAATATTTAAGTTTGCTCTAAGAGGAGAATTTATGCGTCAAATTTCCCGAAAGGTTACCAGAGCTAAGGATTTTTTTAGAAGAAATCTTATGCATTAGTAACATAAAAATACCGAAGCAACAGATAAAAATTACGGAGTAATTTAGTTGAGTTGTTAAAATCATATTTACAATTGCATACTTTTATACTCCTGTCCCAATTTAAATTGTTTGTTTGCCTTTTTTCTCCGTCCCAAAATAAGTTGTCTGTTAGTTGTTATCGTAAACTTTTAAAAATAAAATACCTAAACTACTCCTAAAACTCCTAAAATAAGTCACTTTTCTTCATCTTATCTTCTAATTCATAGTCACCCCTTCTAAAAAGTAATGGCAATTTCGAAAAATCAATTCTATTTTTTCTTTTCCTTAAATATGCCCAAAAGTCAAAACAAGCGATTTAAAACGGGACGAAGGGGGTAGTATATTGGGTGCATTTTTTCAACATAAATTCCAGTCAGTACTAAGGCCATGTTCTCACTTCTCTTAACCTGATCTGAATAGTTCTGATCTGATTGGAATAAGTTCTGATATAATCTGGTCTGCTCTAATCTAAATGTACTTATATTTAAAGTTGTCTCTGATCTAATTTTGTCTGAAAGACTATTTCCAATGCAGCTTATAGCTTATGATTTCAAGTCTAAAATGGACTCCAAAACTATTTTTTAGCATAGCTAAGATCAAGTGCTTTTCGCTTATGCATATTTTTTTTTGGGGAATCTATCATAACCTTAAGCACTTTCTAAACATATACCAATGATTGAGGATAACAATCACGTTCATATACAGTATAAATTGAAAAAGACACAAATATATACTCAACTTTCTTTACAAAATCAAAGCAATCAATGATGATTCATACTACCAAATAATATATACTCATCTTTCTTTACACATATATCATGAGAAACAATCTAAATTAATCGAGTGATGGTAAAACCATTGTCAACATGGTACTAAGGTTTATGGGGTGCATGTAATCGTTGGACCCAACCATCATCTGATCAACAATTATTCTATTAGCTTTCTCCGATGGGTGGAATGCGTCCCAAAATGCATATTCCTCTCTATTGGAACACAAGTTGGATAGCGGGGTGCAAAATCCCAACCCGTTGTACGGTCCTTGTCCACAACATGCCACGCGTGATGTCACAAATCCTACACCCGTCCCACCCAACACGAGGTTAGTCTACACATAATGCATATAAATGTATCATGATAATGGTAGATCAAACATATTAAAATTCACATCTTTTAGAAAAAGCAATATGGAAAACTTCAATATTTAAACAAGCAGATTTAAAAGTAAAATAAAGAGAACAAAATCTATAAAGACTAAAAGGCAAGTAAAATGCATTCCTTGTCTCCTCTGTTTCACGACTTCACACACACATCAAGACTTCAGACTTACAACTAAGATTCTGATCTTAAGGGGTGTTATTGAACATGTAAACATATGTCAAATATGTTGGGACTGTATGTCTGAAGTGATTTGTTTTTGGACACTTCCAAAAGGCCTCATATTAATGGAGTTAGGTGAACACATATATATTGGTTAATTTCTTCGTCTCCATTTGTGTGAGAATTTGTTATATGTTTCTCAAGAAGATGTTCTATCACGTTGTCCATCCCTCCAATTGCTAGTGCATAAAATGAGGAAACTTGTAGCACATACTGTACGTAGTGCTTAATAGTTAAGGCTAACTGAACTTTTTTTATCAAGGAATAGGGGGAATTAAGTACTGAACTACAAACTGAACATCGGCAATAGGGGGAATTAAGTACTAACTGAACTTTTTTTTAATCAAGGCAAGCTTGTACTAAAATGAAATCTCCAAATAAAAGAGAAAGAATTCAAATGAGGAGTGACATTAATAATTTATTTTCCAAACACACTTACACATGTGTGGGCTTTAACACTCATGTGGAGCATGACATATGTAATTCTTTTTAAAATAGGGTGAGAGTGAACTTTAAACCTAGGATCTTCTAAGCAAATAGATGATTTGAATGATCAACTTGATCTAAGGACACAAGCTCATAGAGATTGAGAGATATTTAATATTGTCTCTAATAAAGGTACAACTCGAATAAATTATTATGAATTTAGTCTAGAGCAAAGGACATACCAAAAGTTTGAGGGCTGGTGATGAAATCCATGTGCATTTTGTGTGCATTGGCAGCGACAAAAACATCGTATCCAATGTCATTGTTAATAGCTTCAACCATTTGGACGAGCTGAGGGTTGTAGAGGGAAGCGGCTCGTTGAAGCTCTGAAGCACAATCAGCATCTATGCTATGTTGCGCCATTTCTGCTGGCGCGCACCCCAGAGGACCGGTCCCTGTAACTATCACCGTTCGAGCTCCCAAATTGTATAGTCTCTAAACATATCATTCAATAATAATGAATCAAATGATAACACAATCTCAAAATCTGTTCCCACCCTCTCAAAAAAAGAGAAATGCTTATTCCCTCCATTCACTTTCAACAGAATTTTTCCCATCCTTTTGTGAAATATCAAAAGTTGAATGGATATGGACATACTTCACGGCTACCTTTTTTCGTTTTTCAATGTATCAAAAAAGTCATAACGATCAGTTAGAAATGGGGGAATATGTTGGTATGAGACATTTATGTCTGAAGCTTGGGTAATAAGATTTAAAAGTCCGCCTTATATTATTACTGATAAAATTTGATAATAATTGGTCTTATTGAATAATGAAGGATATATCCTTATATATAAGGATTACAAGAGAGATTTCAAATCCTAGTAGAATAAGAATTATGGTGATAATACAATAAGAAAATAAAAAAAAAAGGAATGTAATTAATAATAATTTTATTTCCTATTATCAGTTAATATTCCTAATAATCACCTCAAGGACGTTCTTGTATTCAGAGATGATGAAGACGACATAATCGGGAAGGGCATATTGGCGAGATCTTGCAGAAAAGGGGACCAAGAAATAGTTGTTGACAAAGTCATTTCCGCCAAGGGAGATTAGGACAAGGGCTTCTTTTACCACATTTGTGCCATTGTCACTCCCAACCAATGCATTCAACCTTTCTTGGTATTCTGCAAAATAGTCCAGCTGTTGGTGTATCCTTATTATATTCACCTACAAAAGAATTAATTAATTAATATTAAGTGTAAATCTATATGCATAATGCGGTTGATGGATAACATAACATTCTAGAATTGAAAAATCAGATCCAAATATGAAAACAGATTTACATATTTGTGGTTGATGGATATATTTTTATTTGATTTTGTTAATTGATTTTTGCATAAATCGTATAATACAAACATTGAATTTGGTTTTGTCAATTGATTTCGTATATGTTTTGCAGAACTAATGATTATACGAGACAGTAATACGAAATTGGAATTTGATTAACGGGGCGGAGCTGAGCTTACGAATTGGATTCCGGTGTCATCTAATATACCGACTCCGGCGGACGCAAAGTTGGCTCCCACCAGAAGCTTTTCCCCGTCGAGCTCCGGATTCAGGTATGGCAATATCGGTTCCGTCCCCAGCTTTTCACCTAAGTAAATCAAAAAAACCATAAAACAAAATCCAGCTTGAAATGTTTTACAAATTGGTCAGAGCTTGGCCCATACAACATATAACTAATTTAGAGTAGGGATCATTCCCGCATCGGGAGAAAATAGAGAGAATCAAAACATATATAGTTATCCAATCTTATTAGGCTAATGTGTCCTTGGGATAAGGGCACACGCGTAGGGTGGACACGATACCGATACGGTACCGTGACCGGCAACAGTACCGCCGGTATCTGCCACCGTCACCACCGGTCGGGACGTTCCACCGATTCGGGAATCGGTACCGCCCATTCGGAGTGGGCGGTACTGGTTCTGGTACCCATTTTTTGGTACCGGCACCGGCGGTTCCGGTACCGTTATTAATTTTTTTTATTTCATTCTTTCCTTTATCAATTTCATTTTTAGATTTTTTATTTCATCTTTTCCTTTAACAATTGCACATTTATAATTTTTACACTTTAAAAATTTAATAAAAAAGCAAAAAAAAAAAGAAAATTAATGTGATAAGGGTACACGCGTCTCATCATGTGATATCGTAACCCAGGTTCATGTGGGTAGGAGTGGCGAACTGCGCAGTGTGAATCTTGGTGTGACGGTCTAACAACATGACCAAGACCAGAAAAAGATCTCCAGGTGGTGCCATGTGTCGAAAGTCTTCATGACAAGAGGAGGTTGCGCAGCGTGTCTCACAATATTGTAGCGGTGATACAAGATGACTTGAGGATCAAATTATTGTCTAGTCACCGAAGAGGAGATTTGCGGTTCGAGCCTTGCGTCAAAAGTCTTTCCAACAGGAGGTCGGGCAGCGTGTCTCGCAAAGAGTGTAACAACGATACATACAAGATGCTTAGCAGATAAAATGGATCGTCGTTGGAGGGGAGATAAAGAATTTTGTGCGGTCTTGGGTTGGGGAAGGGGGGGTGTTGGAAAGACACCTGCCCCATTCCTACATCGAAAGAAAAGAGAGGAGAGAACCAAAATATATATGATTGTCCAACCTCATTAGTATGATACCTTTTGGAAGGTATCCAAAAAAATATCCGTGAGAACTTGGGTCAGAGCAAATAATACGGAGTATCATACTAATGCGAGGTTAGAGTGAGGATACGCGTGGAGTCTTAGCTTAGACTCTTAGTGTGGTGTTTGTGCCTCTACACATCTAGATTTGTTTTCTTGCTTTTGATGCAATAATGAAAGTTTTGTTTTCTTTAGAAAAGAAGGTACAACTTACAAATATAGTAAGAAAAAATTGTTCCATCTAAGACTGAAAGGTAGTACGTTTTCTTGAATAAGATCAAGTATGCTTTATTTCTTTTATGACATATATTTTCATATGATATGATCTCTCACATATGTTCTCATTAGCAATAAATGTTGGATAATGACTGATTATACGAATGTGGCCATTAGCAATAAGTGTTAGATAATAACTGATTATTTCAACGACTAGTCAAATTGTTTTTAAAAATGTCTTATTTTACTTGAATTCTATAATAACCCATTTTTTTCAAAGACATGACTTTTTAAAACTTTCCATTATCAAACGTTAGAGTAGATAAGACTCATCATATATATTTAAGAAAAAGATATGTTTAAATCCGGTTGGTGTAAATTACTCATCTAATAATTATATAAAAAGTTTTAAAAATAAAACAAGATGTAAGAGGACAATCACGGCACGGAGGTATGGGAAGGTGTACATAGGTAATTAGAGGAGAATGACGAGGGAGGGCTTAATGGACAGAATCAATATTGGGGATATGATGGAGATATATATATATATATATATACTTAACTGATGAAATCGGGGATGCTAAGGCCGTTGGAGAAGCGGCCGGTGGGAAGGTGGGTGGGGTGGTCAATCCCATAGGGCGGCGAGTCGGCGCGTGCAGTGGTGGCCAGGTAGTTGTTGTTCCCGTTGTCCACCAATGAATCTCCGAACACCAAAAATGCACGCCGCCGCCCTTCCGCAGCCACGCCCCCGCCGAGTGCCGCCACAGAATAACCCATCACGAGGATGAACGAATAATAACAACAACAACACGTCATGCATGGTAGCAGAACCAGCAGCCATTTCATTTATTATTGCTCTGGAGTCTAGCTCGCTGGCTAGCTTGCTGTGTAAATTATTAGTCTGTGCTTTTAATTTATTTTTCAGGCAAAGCATACAAAATCCTTATATAAGCCGGTAGGAATTAGGATAAAAAGCTTTACGTGGGAAAAAAAAAGGATGGGCCCCTCCCGAAGGCGCCATCAGATCCGGCTGGATGGTTATTGAGAAGAAATAAATTAGACTTTGATCGCAAATTGATGGCAAAGCGCAGAGCATGCATCTAAAACTTGCAGAGACTCTATATTTAGCATAGTTGCCTCCCAGCACAGTTGCATGAATCATGCATGAATCAGGCCGGTCTTACCTCCGTGACACTATATATATATATATATATATATATATATATATATATATATATATATATATATATATATATATATATATATATATATATATATATATATATATATATATATATATATATATAGTCCATTATTTTACTTCATCTAGAAAGAAAAAATTACTCCTTCCGTTTCACAAAATACTTTCACCCTAATTTTTTGGGCACCAAATACTTTCACCCTAATTTTTAGACATTTTAAGTGGAAGTAAAAGTGTTTTATGTTGTGCGCAGAAAATTAGGGAGGAAATGTTTCTGATGGTGTAAATTACTTGACCGGTCAAACTATACTAGACCGGGTCTAGAATAGTTCGCTTGATTTGGCAAAGTAAGAAAGGTAAAAACATGCAAATTGACCGGTAGGACTTTAGGTGGAACACCTGTAGCCCAATTTATATTATAACGGAGAATGCACGGGTGCTTTTACAAGGGAGTTTAGAGAGAGTGAATTCGGCCCCCCTTTCTGAGGTTTACATGAGTATTTATACTAGGCTAAGGGGACAGGTCCACGTGCGCCCACGTGGGGGCATGCTGCTGATGTGGTGCGAGGTGACTGGTTTCGTCCTCAAGCTGCCTTGTCGCCTTGTGAAGGGGATCATTCCCTTTGTCAAGTAGTGCCTTGGATGGATTCTCCAGCATCTCCAGTTGTCCTCTACTGACACGGGTCGCTACACGCCAAGCCCTCGCAGATCCTCCTCTGCCGACACTTTCCAACCTCAGAAACTACACCGGGTAATCTCCGGGAGGTGAATTCATTGAAGTCTGGAATAAATTGGATGATAACGTAGTTTGACCGGTATACTTTTTGTGAAGTGTACCGGTCAAATTTTGGCCGATGATATATCGTTTTGCTGACGATTTAAGTCTCCCTTCGAAAACTTTCGAGATTGACCGGTCAAGGATTTGA
Source organism: Cuscuta australis (assembly GCA_003260385.1). Classification (NCBI taxonomy): domain Eukaryota; kingdom Viridiplantae; phylum Streptophyta; class Magnoliopsida; order Solanales; family Convolvulaceae; genus Cuscuta; species Cuscuta australis. The sequence goes on along the minus strand of NQVE01000152.1, from coordinate 134,989 downwards.
CCTTCTCCTTTGATCGGTCTTGGGTGAAATACACCCATCAATAAGCCCTCCACTTCTCGGTCGTGCAATTTGTCATGAACGAGAAGTAAAAAGTCTGAAGTAGGACTCCAATTTTGAAATTTTGGCCCTTCCCGCCTAAAATTTTTGAAATTTGAATTTCAAACTCTGACTTTTGCCACGTGTCGCGCACCAACCGTTGCAATCAGTCGGCTGCAGACCTGCCGTTTCGCCTACCAGTGGGTCATCATTGCGCCGCCTGACGCGGCGTGTTCTCGCGTGGCCACGTCGCTCCCTTTGGCCTCCTCTCCTCCTATATAAAGGCCTTCAACCCATCTCCTTTGTTCACTTTCCGCGATCAAGTCTCAGAGCTTTCACCGATCAAGTTTCTTCTCTTTCGCTATCCAGCCCTCCGAGCCAAGTAAGTGTCCCCTTCCTTCTCTACTTTCCCGGTCATGTCTTCTCTTAGCGATAGGATCTCTTCCTCAGGGGACTGCTCCTCTGAGGACTCCAACTCTTCTTCTTCGACCGGGTCTTCTTCTCTTGACTCTACACCCGGTCAGGTTCCCAACTCCTCCGTCCCCGACCCGCATCCTGTAAATCAGGTGCCCGGTGAAACCTTCGAGGGGAGGGATGACCTGGTTGATGACGAACCGGGTCACTATGATCCCGAACACGAAACCCGGGATGCGTGGGAGGCGCGGCTTCATGCTGCCGGTTACTTTCCACTCCCCACCTTCTACGTCCTTGACATACCTTCCTGTGTATCTAAAATTGCCTTAAACAAAATCCGTAGGAGGCTCCCGGATGGGTATACCCTCCTGTATGAACCGAACTGGCCCAACATCGTTGAACCCCACCGGGAGGATAGGATAGGGTTCCATACTATTTCCCTGGATGTGGGCATAGTTTTTCCCCTTCGCCCCCTCCTTACTGAGGTTTGCCACGCGTTTGGGATTTTGCCCGGTCAAATAACTCCCAATGCCCACCGGTATCTCCATTCCTTTGTAAATATCTATACCCATCTGAAAATCTTCCCTTCTTTGCGTTTTTTCCTTATTTGCTTCGAAGTCCTACTGGGCGGGGCTGGCTGTGAAGGCTTTGTATTCTTCAAAGCCCGCACCGGTAGGATGTAACACCCCAAAATCAGGCCCAAAAGAATTAATTAAATTGTTAGAGCAATTAATTACGAATTGGGCCCAAAAAGGGGTTAAAAATATAATTTGGATTTTAAGCCCAACTTTTATGTCATCTCGTAGGAAATATTTTTGTGATCGCGTCGGTTCAGACGGTTCGCGAATCGGAGTTACAGAGCTCAAGTTATGACAATTTAATCAGGTATTTTGGGTCCGAATCCCAATCCTTTTTGGAATGGGACCATTAAATAAACCTAAACCTCAGCCACTCAAACCTTATCTCTTCGTACGTTCTTCCTTCTTCTTCCTTCTTCTTCCTTCTTCTTCTTCTTTTTCTTTCTTTTTCTTCTTCTTTCTTCTTCGTCTTTCCCGGCCAACCTCGCCGCCGGAAGCCGCCGCCCAGCCAATCGTCGCCGCCCAGCCGGTCGCACAAGCCAGACCGTCGTCGCCCGTCGCCGGAAGCCAGCCGCTGCCTCCTTCGCCTCCAGCCGCCGTCGCTCACGGCCGACGGGTGCAGCGCCGCCACGCCAAACGGAGGACGTCGCCAAACGCCGGACGCCGCTGCTTCGCCTTTGCTGGAAGTCCGTCGCCTCCCCTACCGGCGACCACCATAATCGCCGCCGCTGCCCAGCGCCCCCGACGACGGTTCACCTCGTCGTTCTGCCGGACGTCGCCTCCACTGCCGGCGTCCTTCCCCGCCGTCGATTGCAGCGCCGCCAGTCGCTGCTCATCGCCGTCGAGCTGCCGCTACGCCACTGTCGCCGGCGTCCGTCACCGTCGCCGCATCCGGCCGCTACCCCGAGTTGATATCGCCGGCAGATTAACCTCCACGCCGGATTGATTGGTCGATTTCGCATTTTGACTCGATTTGACCCGTTCGTTTGATTTCGTCGATTTGCCTTCCGTTCGAGCTATCGATTCGATTTCGGCGTAATCCAGGTCCGTACTATGAAGTTAATAGCATTCAGAATAGATTTAATGGTTTGGATCGTTATATGTGTTTATGCTATAATTTGGCTAAATTGGTTAATTGAATTAAATTGATTGTTTGAATTTAATTGTTGAAGATTGTGAATTAACTGAACAGGTTTGACTTTGACTTGGGTTAGGTCATGTTTGACCTAGGCTTTGACTGGATACTCTGTTGTCGTAGGTTTGACCGAATGGTTGAATCCAAACTTTAACGAATTGGTTAAGTTAATTAATTAATTCTAACTGGTGAATAAGGTCAATTGGTTTATTGTGTGAAACATAGAAACTGGCCAACGCTCGGGCGGCTGCAGGGCCTGGCCAGTGAGGTTAAGACGTGCACGAGGGTCTGCGATCTTGGGTTTGAGGCCATCGCCCAGGGGATCCTACCTCCACCGAATTGAGGCCATCTTCGGTATTACGGATTGAGGCTATCTCCGACATAGGGAATAAATGTTAAATTGCTTTGATTTTGATGAAAGTCTAAATTGGTTTGACCGGTGGTCAAAGAGTCAATGGGAAACCCGTAACACCTAAATCATTTTGAAAAGAAAGAAAATAAGTTGACTGTTGGTCAACCGTCTAAAGAACCAAATGTAAAGTTGAATTGATTTTTATTAAAAGGATAAACACATGCACGATCTTAATTGTTGAATTATTATATTTATTCTTGTGCTTCAATGAGTACCACTCAGCGTCAATGTTGAGCGGATAGCGTTGTTTTCTTTTGCTGTCCGTAGGTGATCAGACAGATGAACCTAGAGCCGATCCCAGAGGGCGTTGAGGAGGAGATGTACGATGGCGTGGCTGTCACTTTAATCTGTTGATTATGTTTTATTCAATTAACTTTAATGCTTATTACGTTTTCGGGCAAGATCCCAAGTTGTTTGACTTTAAAAAGGCTTCCGCATTATTTTAAATTACTCCGATGGATTCTTAGATGCATGGATAGAATGTTTGTTTAAAATTGTTTTGAAAATGTCGCAAATTCGGATACCAATTCAGTAGCACACCGATCCGCTGTCTCACGGGTTTGGGTCATGCGGGTTGGGGTGTTACATTTTGGTATCGGAGCATTTGGTTTTAAAATCGGTCTTCGGACCCTTTCAAAAAAATAATACAATGAATAATTCAGCCACATCTGCATCTCACGTATCTCCTCTGCCCCGGGAAGGTAATAAGTATTTATAGCTTTATCTGTTATGTGTTAAGATCTGACGTGGAATTTTCTTATTATTTTAGAATGAGTCAAGAATCGACCCACGGTCAGTACGTTCCGGAGCCGGAGCACGTGAGCGTGCACACGGCTAACACCGAGGGTTCGAGTTTCACGCCTCCGGGTGACGGAGGGCAACGACAGAATCCACCTGAGCCAGCGGGACAGCCACCAGCTGTACCACCGCCAGTCGTACCACCTCCAGTGATGCCACCGTTGGCGATACCGCCGGTAGCCTACGAGCAGATGTTCCCGGCCATGATGGCCCACTATATGCAGCACATGGCGCAGTTTATGCCCATGTTCCAGCCACCTCCACCACTACAGCCGCAGCCGCGCATCGTTACCTTCAAAATGTTGAAGGATAATGGAGCGGAAGAGTTCCGAGGAGACAATTTGGGGGAACCCCAGATTGCTATGGATTGGCTTGAGCAGATGGACCGGGTACTCAAGAATTTGAGAGTCCCAGATGTTGATCGCTCGGAGTTGGCGTCACAGATGTTCCGGAAAGGAGCATATGATTGGTGGAAGCGCATTGACCAGGATCCACACACACCCAAGCCGTGGACCTGGGATCGCTTCGATCGAGCCTTTACGAAGGAGTACGTCCCCACCCGGTACCGCGAGGAGAGGCGCGATGAGTTCATTGCGCTTAAGCAGGAGGGGATGTCACTGCCTGAACTGAGACAGAGGTTCGACTACTTGTCCCAGTACGCGACGAGTCTGGTCTCCACTCCGGAGGATCGTTTGAACGAGTTCGTCAAGAAGCTACGACCGGACTTGAGGCCGTACGCCGCACTGATCACGACGACAGATTTTAACGCGGCGTATGATTTGATTGTGAAGACAGAAAAGAGCTTGGATGATTTGCAGGCAACCAAGAAGGAGGATAGAGCGACGAAAGACCCGCGACCCGCGGCCAGCACCGGGCCGAGCGGGAAGAGTTTTGGATTCGGGGGAAAGAGGTACGAGAAGGGTTCTTCGAGTGCGCCGCCGCCTAAGAGGAGTAAGTCGAGGCCGTCTCCGTCGGTTGCCGCGAGCAACTCGAACAGATCGAGAAGCCACCCGCAATGTGTACATTGTGGTAGGCATCACCCGGGCGAGTGTTGGCTCACCCAAGGCTTATGTTTGGGTTGTGGTCAGCCAGGGCACTTCAGGAGGCATTGCCCGACAAACCCTAGCAGCGAGTCTGTTTTACCTAGAGCTCCGGATCAGCCTGCCGCATCACATCCAGCACGGAGTCAGCAGTCTACTGCCGCAAATAATCAGCAGAGACCACGTCCGCAACAGTCAGGCCAGGCACCAGCGCGTACCTACGCCATGCATGGGCGTACAGATCCTAGCCCCGATGTTATCTTGGGTACGTTCGTACTATTTGATTCAGTTATGCATGCCTTGATCGATCCGGGTTCTACGCTCTCCTATATCTGTGTTGGCATGCCTGCTAATTCTGTGATTGTGAGGAGTGACCTTGAGATACCTACCATTGTATCGAATCCGCTAGGACATAGCATGCGTCTTCATCACATTTATCATAGATGTCCGTTGTCCGTACAAGGGAAGCAATTCCCTGCAGATTTGATAGAGCTACCACACAAGGAGTTTGATATTATCCTTGGTATGGATTGGCTCACCGAGCATAGAGCAGTGGTCGACTGCAGTTGTCGGACCGTACGGCTGAGAGCCGAAGACGGTAGCGACGTATTACTCTCCGGGGAAGTGTTCCCCGAGACTCCCGAGTTCATATCATCCTTGAGCGCGAGGCGCTTGATTCGCAAGAAGTGCGAGATGTTCCTATGTCACGTTCAGGATATGCGAAAAGAATCGCCATGTCATCAGGACATTCGTACGGTTTGCGACTTCCCTGATGTCTTTCCCGAAGACCTACCTGGTTTGCCTCCGCCGAGAGAGGTAGAGTTCTCGATCAATCTCATTCCGGGTACGGAACCCATATCTGCTACACCGTATCGTATAGCACCTGCCGAGATGAAGGAGTTGAAGGCTCAGTTGCAAGAGCTACTGGAAAAGGGATTCATCCGACCTAGCGTTTCCCCATGGGGAGCACCAGTGTTATTTGTTCGAAAGAAAGATGGATCCATGAGACTTTGCATCGACTACAGGCAGTTGAACAAAGCTACAGTGAAGAATCGTTATCCGTTGCCTCGTATCGACGACCTGTTCGACCAGCTCAGAGGGGCTACGGTATTCTCGAAGATTGATCTGCGTTCTGGATATCATCAGATTTCTGTCAGGAGAGAAGACATTCCGAAGACTGCTTTTAGGACACGCTATGGGCATTATGAGTTCTCAGTCATGCCTTTCGGATTGACTAATGCCCCGGCAGTGTTCATGGAGCTTATGAACAGTGTGTTCCGACCATACTTGGACCAGTTCGTAGTAGTGTTCATCGATGACATCTTGATTTATTCACGGACTCAGGAGGAGCACGCTAGACATTTGCAATTGGTTCTGAGTGTGTTGCGAGAGCACAAGCTGTATGCAAAATTGTCTAAGTGTGAATTCTTGTTGAGTGAGGTGACATTCTTAGGACATGTTATCTCTGCTACCGGTATCCAGGTAGACCCCAGCAAGATTTCAGCCATAGTGGACTGGAAGGCTCCACGGAATGTTCGTGAGGTGAGGAGCTTCCTTGGATTAGCCGGTTACTATCGCCGATTTGTTAAAAGCTTCGCCTCGATCGCTACTCCATTGAACAAGCTACTGCGTAAGGACATCAAATTTGAGTGGTCAGAAGCGTGCGAGCGCAGTTTTGATCAACTGAAGGAGTGCCTGACCCAGGCACCAGTCTTGGTTCAACCTACTCCTGGCATCGAGTACACCATCTATAGTGACGCATCTCATAGCGGCTTAGGTTGTGTACTGATGCAGTTAAGTAAGGTAGTGGCCTACGCATCGAGACAGTTGAAGACTCACGAGGAGAATTATCCGACACATGATTTAGAGTTGGCAGCCGTGGTATTTGCCTTGAAGATTTGGCGCCACTACATCTTTGGAGAAAGGATTCACATCTTCACCGACCACAAGAGTTTGAGGTACCTACTCACCCAGAAGGAGCTGAATCTTAGACAACGCCGATGGTTGGAGCTGATCAAAGATTACGATTTAGTCATTGAGTATCATCCGGGCAAGGCTAACATCGTGGCCGATGCTTTGAGCAGAAAATCGTTAGCCGAGTTACAGCTTCAGTCTCCGTTAGAGCAGGAGATCCGTACAGCACAAAGGGATGATGAGTTTTGTCAGAAGACTCGAGAGTTAGTTCCTACAGGAAAGAGGCCCGAGTTTACAATTCGCGATGACGGAGTCTTGTACAATCGTGAACGCCTAGTGGTGCCCCGCGGTGAAGTGAGGGATCGCTTGTTACGCGAGGCTCACGGAACCGTATACACTATGCACCCGGGTAGTAACAAGATGTATCAGGATTTGAAGAAATCCTATTGGTGGCCAGCTATGAAAAAGGAAATCTCCGAGTTCACTGCACGTTGTTTGACTTGTCAGCAAGTCAAGGCTGAGCACCAAGTTCCGACAGGGTTGCTGCACCCTCCTACCATTCCGGAATGGAAGTGGGAAAGGATCACTATGGATTTTGTGATCGGTTTGCCACGATCTTCATGAAAGAATGACGCCATCTGGGTCATTGTTGACAGGTTGACGAAGTCCGCTCATTTTCTACCCGTCAGACGTGACTCTTCCTTAGACAAATTGGCAGATTTGTACGTTAGAGAGATAGTTCGTTTGCACGGTGCACCGCTGTCAATCATATCTGATAGAGATCCCCGGTTCACATCGAAGTTCTGGAGAGGGCTTCAGAAGGCTTTTGGCACAGCTTTGAACCTTAGTACGGCATTTCACCCTCAGACCGATGGCCAGTCTGAGAGGGTGATACAGATTGTCGAGGATATAATGCGAGCTTGTGTGATCGACTTTGGAGAAGATTGGGAGCGTTACTTGCCGTTGATGGAGTTTGCATATAATAACAGTTACCAGGCAAGTATTCAGATGGCTCCGTATGAGGCACTCTACGGCAGAAAGTGCCGAACCCCGATTTGCTGGACAGAGCTTAGCGAGCGTAAGCTTGAGGGACCGGATATTGTGCAGGAAATCGAGGAGAAGGTTCGTGTGATCAGAGACCGACTCCGCACTGCTTCGGACAGACAGAAATCTTATGCAGACTTGAAGAGACGAGACATAGAGTACAATGTTGGTGACATGGTATTCTTGAAGGTTTCACCTTGGAAAAAGGTCCTACGGTTCGGGAAGAAAGGGAAGCTTAGCCCTAGATTCATTGGACCCTACCGCATTCTGGAGCGAATAGGACCTGTTGCCTACAAGCTAGAGTTGCCACCAGAGCTGAACAGGATTCACGACGTCTTTCATGTCTCCATGCTACGTAGATACCGTTCAGATCCGACTCATGTGTTGCCGACCAATGCTGTAACCCTCGACGAGAGTTTGTCTTACGAAGAAGAACCAGTTAAGATCTTGGCGTGCGAAACTAAAGTGTTAAGAAACAAGACGGTACCGTTAGTAAAGGTACTGTGGCGTAATCATGCAGTGGAAGAAGCAACCTGGGAGACCGAAGAATCTATGCGAACTCAGTACCCTCATCTCTTCGACGACCAATGACTCAGGTAATTTCGAGGACGAAATTCTTTTTAAGGGGGGGAGAAATGTAACACCCCAAAATCAGGCCCAAAAGAATTAATTAAATTGTTAGAGCAATTAATTACGAATTGGGCCCAAAAAGGGGTTAAAAATATAATTTGGATTTTAAACCCAACTTTTATGTCATCTCGTAGGAAATATTTTTGTGATCGCGTCGGTTCAGACGGTTCACAAATCGGAGTTACAGAGCTCAAGTTATGACAATTTAATCAGGTATTTTGGGTCCGAATCCCAATCCTTTTTGGAATGGGACCATTAAATAAACCTAAACCTCAGCCACTCAAACCTTATCTCTTCGTACGTTCTTCCTTCTTCTTCCTTTTTCTTCCTTCTTCTTCTTCTTTTTCTTTCTTTTTCTTCTTCTTTCTTCTTCGTCTTTCCCGGCCAACCTCGCCGCCGGAAGCCGCCGCCCAGCCAATCGTCGCCGCCCATCCGGTCGCACAAGCCAGATCGTCGTCGCCCGTCGCCGGAAGCCAGCCGCTGCCTCCTTCGCCTCCAGCCGCCGTCGCTCACGGCCGACGGGTGCAGCGCCGCCACGCCAAACGGAGGACGTCGCCAAACGCCGGACGCCGCTGCTTCGCCTTTGCTGGAAGTCCGTCGCCTCCCCTACCGGCGACCACCATAATCGCCGCCGCTGCCCAGCGCCGCCGACGACGGTTCACCTCGTCGTTCTGCCGGACGTCGCCTCCACTGCCGGCGTCCTTCCCCGCCGTCGATTGCAGCGCCGCCAGTCGCTGCTCATCGCCGTCGAGCTGCCGCTACGCCACTGTCGCCGGCGTCCGTCACCGTCGCCGCATCCGGCCGCTACCCCGAGTTGATATCGCCGGCAGATTAACCTCCACGCCGGATTGATTGGTCGATTTCGCATTTTGACTCGATTTGACCCGTTCGTTTGATTTCGTCGATTTGCCTTCCGTTCGAGCTATCGATTCGATTTCGGCGTAATCCAGGTCCGTACTATGAAGTTAATAGCATTCAGAATAGATTTAATGGTTTGGATCGTTATATGTGTTTATGCTATAATTTGGCTAAATTGGTTAATTGAATTAAATTGATTGTTTGAATTTAATTGTTGAAGATTGTGAATTAACTGAACAGGTTTGACTTTGACTTGGGTTAGGTCATGTTTGACCTAGGCTTTGACTGGATACTCTGTTGTCGTAGGTTTGACCGAATGGTTGAATCCAAACTTTAACGAATTGGTTAAGTTAATTAATTAATTCTAACTGGTGAATAAGGTCAATTGGTTTATTGTGTGAAACATAGAAACTGGCCAACGCTCGGGCGGCTGCAGGGCCTGGCCAGTGAGGTTAAGACGTGCACGAGGGTCTGCGATCTTGGGTTTGAGGCCATCGCCCAGGGGATCCTACCTCCACCGAATTGAGGCCATCTTCGGTATTACGGATTGAGGCTATCTCCGACATATGGAATAAATGTTAAATTGGTTTGATTTTGATGAAAGTCTAAATTGGTTTGACCGGTGGTCAAAGAGTCAATGGGAAACCCGTAACACCTAAATCATTTTGAAAAGAAAGAAAATAAGTTGACTGTTGGTCAACCGTCTAAAGAACCAAATGTAAAGTTGAATTGATTTTTATTAAAAGGATAAACACATGCACGATCTTAATTGTTGAATTATTATATTTATTCTTGTGCTTCAATGGAGTACCACTCAGCGTCAATGCTGAGCGGATAGCGTTGTTTTCTTTTGCTGTTCGTAGGTGATCAGACAGATGAACCTAGAGCCGATCCCAGAGGGCGTTGAGGAGGAGATGTACGATGGCGTGGCTGTCACTTTAATCTGTTGATTATGTTTTATTCAATTAACTTTAATGCTTATTACGTTTTCGGGCAAGATCCCAAGTTGTTTGACTTTAAAAAGGCTTCCGCATTATTTTAAATTACTCCGATGGATTCTTATATGCATGGATAGAATGTTTGTTTAAAATTGTTTTGAAAATGTCGCAAATTCGGATACCAATTCAGTAGCACACCGATCCGCTGTCTCACGGGTTTGGGTCATGCGGGTTGGGGTGTTACATAGGAAGTTCATTTCCGAAGTCCCCCAGAGTAACCGGGGATGGAAGGAAAAATTTGTTTTCATCGAGTTTCCTCCCTTCTTCACTCCTCTGGCCGGTCTAAAATGGAATGACCATCTACTCAACCAAGAGTATGCTGCACCGGCCTCCTCCCCAGACTTGGAAGCTAACCTCGAGATCCTCATGCGCGGGGATCCTCAAACCGGGAGGATCTTCCATCAAGGCAGCTGGGTTTGGAGGGTAGAGTCGGGTGGTGAGGGTACCTCCCAGGCCCAGGAAGCAGCAGGGCACGGGGTACCCTCCCCGGGCAACACTGTAGAGGCCGAGGGCCAAAACCACCCAGGTATTTATCCTTTTCTTGTGTTTCGTAGTTTAACCGGGCAAACTATCTGTACTTAGTTTTTTTAGTTTGTTTTGCAGATATGGAGTTTGAGGAGTTCGCCATCCCTGACGACCAACCAGCCGGGGAGACCGGGGGCTCCCAAGCCAATCCTTCCAGGACTTTCCCGGTCAATCCAGAGACCGTGGAAATCCTGGATGAAGATGAGCCCCAAGAAGACCGTTCTAAGGGGAAGGAGAAGGAGAAGGCCGGTCGCCGAGTGAAGAAGGTGGCCACCACGCACCCCTCCTATGCCAAGAAGAGGGCCCGGTTAGATCCTGAGCCGGCCGGCCAGACCATCGAAGAGGCCTTCGTCAACCTGGGGCTGAGGCTGAAGGAGGTAAATTCTGCTGCTATCCCGGTCTTGATCCCTCTTCGCTATTATTCCATTCTTACCGGGCTTCTTTTTCCTCTTGTGCAGGCGGGGGAGATTGGACCCCTCACAGCCGACCGGCTTGGTTTAAGCTCTCCCTCTGAGTTTGCCCGGCTGAAGAAGGAGAAGGAGGAGATGGCCCTCATCTTGAAGAGCCAGGCTGATGAGCTGATCCGGCTGTCTGGGCTGGCCGGGGCAATGAAGACTGAAATCTTCCAACTGAAGGAGGAGAATGGCCAGCTTCTGGACGAAGTCTCTGAAGCCAAGAGGGAAGCAGCGGAGAAGGAAAAAACCTTCCCCGGGCGCGCTGTCGCCTGGGTTGAAGAGAACAAAGTCGTTGCTGCCCGGGTGATGACGGCGACTCCCGAGACCACGATGGAGTCCTTCAGGCTTCTTTACCGGGAGCCTGAATGAAGAAAGATGATTATCGCGATTGGATCCTTCGGATTCAAGAGCGGTCAAAAGAAGGACAGGATCGCCTCTCACCGGGTACTGCTCAGAAGAGATCCGGACTTCACCGCTGCATCATACGGCTTGGCCTCTATCTCGGAAGAAGAGCCGACTCGCCCCTTCCCCCTTAACTGATCTCCCCGGCTGTGCCCGGTTATTCTTTGTAAAACTTTTAGTAGAGATTCCCCCGGGTATGCCCGGCGTACTTGTAAACATTTGACATTTTTAAATTCGAATGCCATGTTTGTTTTCTTTACTGGTGAATCTTCCCTATCTGCCTGCTTGTTGATTTATACTCTGCTTTTGCTTCTTATAAATCCTGACCGGTAGCCCAATCAGACCACTTCTCAATTGTTTCTGACCGGGAGAACTTCAAAGTCCTCCCTGATCACTTTATCTGAAGGTAGCTCGAGTAGCTTTGACCGGTATAACTTCAAAGTTTTCTCTGGTCCTTTCATTTCAAGGATCAGTCCGAGAAACTTTGTCCGGTTAAACTTAATTTTTTGCTTTTCGAACATCTTCATCACTTTGGCCAACTTAAATAGTTTGACCGGCCGAACTTTACTTTCGCATTTTGGATATCTTCATAAATTCTTTAATTTGACCGGTGAATTCCAACTCCATGAAATTCTTCCGATGGACGTAGAACTTTCGAAGTTCTGTTGTGCCCATACCCGACCGGGGTATTTTTTTTTTTTGGTAGGTTGTAGATGGAAACACCTGTAACCTAGTAATTCTTGAAGTATTCTTAACCGGTAAGAATACTGGAGATTTAACCATGTCGAATGCTTTCGAACCCTCTCCAAGGTTCAAATGCACCCTTCTTCCAGGGCCCCCTCTTCCGGGTGATTAAGTCTTTTAATGGCCCTTTGATTTCTACCATCCTAGGAAGGCCTTAGCTCACCCCCCCGTTCAAGTCTTCCCTGAGAAGGGGAATATAGGATGCGCCACAGTGGACGATCCCCTTCTATTTCTTTTAATGGGCATCTTTTTAGTCCCCAATCAATTTGACGGCGCCGGCTGATTCCCCGACACCAGTCAAACCTCATGGGCCCGTGTAAGTACGGTTCGAACCCTCTTCCAGGTCCAGCCCTCTTGCGGGCATACCCTCTTCCGGGCCCCTCTTCTGGGTTTTGATATTTTTTCTATTATACTGAGCAAGACCGGTGTAGTAACCAGCGTGCCAGGTCCGGGCCCGTGTCTCAGTTGGCTTAGCCAAGTGGATTCGATCCACCCAGGAAGCCCTCCTAGGATAGGTTCGACCTATCGATCCTGCCGCTACCAAATAGAGTATTGAACATCATCGGTTTGATTGATAATAAAGTAGGCCTTGCCTAGTATTACAATCATTTGTAGAACTTGCGAAGATGATGGGAATTCCAGGTTCTTTCCACCGGTACCCCTTCAAGAGTTTCTAATCGGTAGGTCCCCGGGCGAATGATGGCTCTAACCCTATATGGGCCTTCCCAGTTTTTTGCTAGCTTTCCTCCGTCGCCGGGTCTACTTGCTTCTCTTCTTCGCAGGACATCATCCCCAACTTGGAAGTACCGTGGCCCAACCCTGTTGTCATGGTACTTCTTCACAACTTGTTGGTATGTGCTCATTTTAACTTCCGTGGCCATTCTCCGCTCTTCGACCAAGTTGAGTTCGGCCAAGTGGTCTTTCTCATTCCGCTGGGGTTGATAGTTTGATTCCCGGAATGTTGGGAATTCAGCTTCGATGGGCAGCCTTGCTTCACATCCATAGGTTATGGAGAATGGAGTTTCCCCATGAGCCCTCCTGGGTGTCACCCGGAATGCCCATACGATGTGTAGGAGCTCTTCCAGCCACTTGTTTCCTGCTTCTCCCAACCGCTTCTTCAAACCATCTACAATAGTTCTGTTGACGTTTTCGACTTGGCCATTTCCTTGGGGGTACGCCACCGAAGAGCGATTGTGCTTGATCCCGAAGCCCTCCAAGTATTCAGTGAATCTTGGATTTCGGAATTGTGGGCCGTTGTCGGTGATGAGGTTTATGGGCGCTCCAAACCTTGTGATGATGTTCTTCCAAATGAATTTCTTGCATTGTTGCGTGGTAATGTTGGCCAATGCTTCGGCCTCGATCCATTTGGTGAAGTAATCGATGGCTACGATCACGAACTTCTTCCCTCCTTGGGCGACTCAGAATGCTCCAATGATATCAACCCCGAACCTAGCGAATGGGATGACGTTCGATACGGGGTGATAGTAGGTTGCTGGCCTACCAGGGTACTTGTAGAACACTTGACATGTTCTACATTTCTGTACATACCTCTCACAATCCTGGACAATTGTTGGCCAGTAATATCCCAACAAGATGATGCGCTGCGAAAGCGTACGGGACATTTGATGCGCCGCGCATACGCCTTCGTGGACTTCCGCTATGACTCGCTCAGCCTCCCGGTTGATTAGACATCTCAGGAGTGGCCCCCCAAATACCCTTTTATACAGCTTTCCATCAAGAATCTGGAATCGGGGTGCCCTGAGCTTCACTTTTCTTGCCCGGTCATCTTGTTCTGGCAAGCTCCCATCCGTCAAATATTCCATCAGATCATACATCCAATGGTCGTCCGCCCCGACTAAGTTTTACCGGTCAAACTGGCTTCCAGCCGTTATAGCGGCGACTTCCAATTTCTCGATGCTTGCACGGTCAAGGATCTCTACCCGGGCAAGTTTCGAAACATGCTCGGGAGCATATTGCGTCAATTTGGAGAGAAGGTCTGCATCCGCGTTCTCCGCCCGGGGAATTTGGGCGATCTTGAATTCTTCGAAGCCTTTCAACAGGGCAAGTACAAGGTCCTTGTATTGTGTCATGCGTCCTTCCCTTGCTTCCATGTTACCGGTCACCTGCCCTACTATCAGGCTAGAGTCAGATTTGATACTGACCCGGCTGATTTTCAGGGCTTGGGCAAGTCTGAGCCCTCCAGCCAGAGCTTCATATTCTGCCTCATTGTTCGTCAGCTTGAAGATGAAGACGATTGCATGGTAGATCTTGAATCCTTCTGGGGTGGTGAACACGATACCACCCCCGTATCCTCTAGGACCGGATGCCCCATCAACTGCCATCTCCCACCATTGCTCAGTGGGCTTGTTGACCGGTAAGTCTGGAGTTAGACCGGTCATTTCTACTAGTAAATCGACAAGGGCCTGTCCCTTAATTGCCGACCTCGGCCGGTACTCAATGTGGAATTGAGTTAACATCATCGCCCACTTCACCATCCTCCCGGAGGATGTTGAATTTCGCAACACTGCACCCAGCGGTTGGTCAGTCAAGACTTCTACCGGGTGAGCTTGGAAGTAGGATGTTAACTTTTTGCGGAGATGAAAAGCGCATAGGCTGTCTTTTCCATCGCCGTATATTTACTCTCAGCCCCGTTTAGTGCTTTGCTCACATAATAAATGGGCTTTTGTGCCCCATCATCTCTTATTAAAACGGAGCTTACAGCATTTGGGGAAATTCCCAGGTACAGATACAGAGTTTCACCCGGTTCGGGTTTAGACAATATAATATCCGACGCTAGGTACTCTTTCAGCTCCTCGAATGCCCTCCGGCATTCTTCGTCCCATGCAAATGCGTTGGCCTTCTTCAGAACTTTGAAGAAGGGCAGGGATCTCTCAGCTGACCGGGAAAGGAACCGGCTGAGGGCCGCTAAACGACCGGTCAACTTTTGAACATCCCTAACGGAAGTAGGGGCTTGCATTTCAGTGAGAGCCCAGATTTTCTCTGGGTTGGGCTCTATCCCTCTCTTGGTCACCATGAATCCCAATAACTTCCCGGTACGAACCGCGAAGACGCATTTCTTAGGATTCAGCCGGAGGTTGTACCTTGCCATGATATCGAACGTGGCTCGCATATCAGCCGGGTGGTTCAGAGATACCTGGCTTTTGATCAGCATGTCGTCGACGTATGTCTCCATGGTCTTTCCCAGTAGTGGCTTGAAGAGCTTGTTCACCATGCGCTGGTAGGTTGCCCCCGAGTTCTTCAAGCCAAACGCCATTACCCGGTAGCAGTAGGTTCCTTCGGGTGTGAGGAATGATGTCTTCTCTTCATCTTCCTTGGCCATGTAGATTTGGTGGTAACCCTTGAAGGCATCCATGAAACTCAGGAGTTCGCACCCCGCAGTTTCGTCCACCATTTGATCTGGACTGGGGAGGAGGTATGAATCCATCGGACAAGCCTTGTTCAAGTCCGTATAATCCACACACATTCTCCACGTGTCGCCCTTGGGAGCAAGGACAACGTTGGCCAGCCAATCCGGGTACTTGACTTCCCGGATGTGACCAACACTGAGGAGGTCTTTCACTTCCTTCTTGACGAAGTCTCGCCGGGCACTGGCCAGGTACCGCTTCTTCTGGCGTACCGGTCGACTTCCCTCCCTCAAGGCCAACCGGTGGCAGATAACAGCGATCTATCCCGGGCATATCCGCCACGCTCCATGCGAATATGCCCGCGTACTCTTGGAGGACCCGTGTAATCTGCTCCTTGAGATCCTCGGGGAGATTTGCTCCAATTCTGACCATCCTCGAAGAATCACCCAGGTGAAGTTCGATTTCCACCGTCTCAGCCTCGGGTTCCAGTTTCTCCCGGGTCTCTCCCTTTGTGATCTCTTGGGAGATGACATTGACCCCCCTGGTCATTTTCTTGACTGCCCGGGCATAGCATTCCCGGACGTTCCTCTGGTCGCCCTTCACCTCACCCACACCACCTGGAGTGTGGAACTTCATGCATAGATGAGGCATGGAAATCACCGCCCCGACTTTATTGATGCCTGGCCTTCCTAGGATTGCGTTGTGGACGCATTTGATGTCCACAACTATGAACCGCATCTTCTTCCACACGGTCTTTTCACCTGATCCTAGTTCGACCGGTAGAACTATGGATCCTTCAGCTTCAACGGTATCCCCCGTGAAGCCTGAGAGAGGGGTTTTGAGGGGTTCAAGTTGTGTTCGACACAACCTGAGTTTTTGGAAGGTCTCCAGGTATAAGATGTTGACACTGCTACCGGTATCAACAAGTACCCGGGCGACATCTACCCCATTAATGTCCATGGTGATGACCAATGGATCATTGTGATCTTCACCGGTAGGAGGGAGATCCCGATCAGTAAAGACGATTGGCTCCCTCCTAGTATGTTTACGCCTGGGCGGTTCAGCACTTACCTCTCCAACGTAAATGCTCCGGACCCAGTTCTTCCGCTGCGCGGCTGAATCTCCACCCTCAGGTCCGCCGAAGATCATGCCGATGTGTTCCTTTTCGGGGGCAGGTTGCCGCTCCCTTGGCCGGTTATTCCTCCGCCGGTCATTGTCCCGGTCATTCCCTGGGGCAGTTGGCCTAACCCACTGATGACTCTTCTCCTGGGCTTTCTGCAAGTAATCTTTGCCCATCTCTCCACTGTCGATCATCTGCCGGATGACCCCTTTAACACTCTTGCATTCGGAGGTGTTATGGGAATCAGACCTGTGGTATGAACAATAGGTGTCCGACCACTGCCGCCCTACTTGACCGGTAGGGTTTTCTGGAGGAATGACCGGTGCTTTCCGGACTTCTTGGCATTCTTCTGTATTGACCACTCGGATGACCGGGTCATAGTGGTGCCTCGGATGGCTAGGTCCCGATGCTTCTTCCTTCTTGACTTGCACCGGCTTGGGCTTGTGACCATGTTCAGCTTCTCTCTTTGCCCGGAGCTGGGTTTCAGCTTCAGCAAACTCCCATGCAGTATGGTAGGCCTCTTGGTACGTGGCTGGGGGTTTCCAGCAGAACTCCTTGTATAGTTCCCCAGCACGCAAGCCATTCAAGAGGAGGGAGAGGACGGTCTTGTCATCCATCTCTTCCACCTTGTCTACCTCTTCCTTCCACCGGGTAAGGAACTGAGTGAGGTTCTCAGACTCCCTCTGCCCGGCTGTACTAAGATAGGTGAACTTCTTCCTCTTAGTACAATTCTCCTAGAACTTGGCCTTGAATTTTGAGGCCAAATCACTGGACGAGTCAATGCTTCCCGGGCGAAGCTTATTGAACCATTCAGTGGCTCGGTTCCGCAAGGTTTGGAAGAAAAGTAGGCACTTTTCTTCATCGGTGCAACCGTTCATGGTCGCACTCTGGTTGAAGGAGTCCAGGTGGACTTCCGGATCTTCCTTCCCGGTGAATCTAGGGGCGTCGATCTTGACCTTTCGCGGGAAAGGTGTCAGATGGACCCTTGTGGTGAACGGGGACCCTGCCAGGGGTTTGTCCCGGTCATTCTTCTCCCCGACCTTCTTTTCCAGCCTTTCCAGCTTTGCCTCCATCTGCTGGACGCGGTCGTTTGGGATGGTTAACCGGTTCGCCACCGGTAACCTGGGCTGGCTTTCTGCCTCCCCCTTCCTGGTGGGTGGCCCTCGTCCTCGCTGGCTCCTGCCGGTTAGACCGGGAGCGCCGGGTGCGGGCAGGCTCGGCCTCCTGCACCTCGCCTAGCCGGGCGAATGCGCTGACGTGGGCAACACTCTGCCCCAGCCTCTGCTTGGCTGACTTCCTCTGGCCTTCCTCCCTATCCCCCAGCTGGGAGATTCGGGAGGTCGCTGGCCGGATGTTTTTTCCTTTCTTCTTCTTGTGGGCCCTCGGGATGTCCCACTCACCGTCATCGCTCTCAATCGAGACGCAGTGACCATCAGGAGTGATCTGCGGATCCGTAGCTTGCGGGGGACGCGACGGCCAAGTTGACAGGGGCCATGGTGCTGACCTGCTGGGGCTGGAAAGGTGATGGTTGCGGCATCGGCGTCTGGAACGATGTCACCGCCATCGGAGCTTGTAGAGGCATGGTCCCCGCGCCTGGAAGGGCGAATGGGAACATACCAGGGAGGAAAGGCATCCCCCCCGTTCTGCTGGCACATGGCCATGACCTGGCCAAAGCCCTGGATGGCTTGTAGGTTGGCTGGGTCATTCATGAACTGAGTCATGCTTAGTGGGAACGTTACCCTTGGTCCAGCGGAAGGGACGGGGGTCACGAAGGGACTGATCACGCTGGCCGTCGGGACAGAGCTCAGACCTAGAGGCAACACCGGGGCTGAAATGACCGGTATGGTAGCAGCCACAGGGATGCTGGCTCCCTCGTTGGTGGCCTGCACCTGAGCGGAAGTAGCGTTGATTTGTTGGCTGGAAGACATTTCGAGTGGTGTTTTGGTGGGTAGGTTTGTGTTTAGGAGAAGAAACCTTAACGGTCCCACGGTCGGCGCCAAAAATGATGGTGTAAATTACTTGACCGGTCAAACTATACTAGACCGGGTCTAGAATAGTTCGCTTGATTTGGCAAAGTAAGAAAGGTAAAAACACGCAAATTGACCGGTAGGACTTTAGGTGGAACACCTGTAGCCCAATTTATATTATAACGGAGAATGCACGGGTGCTTTTACAAGGGAGTTTAGAGAGAGTGAATTCGGCCCCCCTTTCTGAGGTTTACATGAGTATTTATACTAGGCTAAGGGGACAGGTCCACGTGCGCCCACGTGGGGGCATGCTGCTGATGTGGTGCGAGGTGACTGGTTTCGTCCTCAAGCTGCCTTGTCGCCTTGTGAAGGGGATCATTCCCTTTGTCAAGTAGTGCCTTGGATGGATTCTCCAGCATCTCCAGTTGTCCTCTACTGACACGGGTCGCTACACGCTAAGCCCTCGCAGATCCTCCTCTGCCGACACTTTCCAACCTCAGAAACTACACCGGGTAATCTCCGGGAGGTGAATTCATTGAAGTCTGGAATAAATTGGATGATAACGTAGTTTGACCGGTATACTTTTTGTGAAGTGTACCGGTCAAATTTTGGCCGATGATATATCGTTTTGCTGACGATTTAAGTCTCCCTTTGAAAACTTTCGAGATTGACCGGTCAAGGATTTGACTTCCTCCTTTGACCGGTCTTGGGTGAAATACACTCATCAGTGGCTATAGTTCACTTTTGCAAATTTTAAAGGGAGTAAGAAACTCCTAAGCTACTATCCATTTTTTTTTATTTTTATTTGTCTTTTTGTATTTATACCGTACCACAAAATTTCTACCCGGTATAAATCTTCATTAATACTTATTTATGAAAACGTGAAAACGCAGTCAAATTCTAAATTAAGACCTGAAACATGTCTAATTACAGTTATTAAAATCAATATCTATTTCTTCTGAGGGCACTTCATTTCCTTAATTATTAACTCAAGAAAAGGAATATATGGAGTAAAATATATGTGCCGATTAGATTGAAGGCATTTAAAACATAATTTGCGTGTCGGTGCTTGTCAATGTACAAATAAAATAGTGCAAATTAAATTAAACTGCCATGCTTTAATTTTGGTTTAATTTATTTTTAGAGTAAATATCATAAATAGCGTTTTCTTATATTATGCTTTTTCATATATAGTTCATAATTATAAGAAATTACGTGCATGGTTCTCTAAATTTGACTATTGTTCCATTCTAACTCTTTTGATCCAAATATTGTTTTCTACATATAGACGTTAAAGGAAGTATATATTAAAGAACAGTTTTCAAATATTGATGACCATGATTGTTATTTCCTAAAATGGAGACTATGTACATAAAACAACATATTATAAATTAAAGAACCATTTATAGTCAAACTATGAGTAGCAATTACAGTTGACAACATATAAAATTACTACAAATTGGTGATTTGGTGGTAATTTATTCGCAATGTCTTATAAATGAATTAGTATGGTCTATCCCTACTCCCATGCCCCCCAAAAAAACCTCATTTCATTTTCGGAACGTTTCAAAAAAAGATTCATCTTTTCAATTTTTGACAAATTTTGTGTTGCCGGGTAATCTTTTCTTTCTTTTCATCATTTTAATTTCAACCACATGAATTTCACTTTTTTCTTAAACTTTGTACCAAACCTAATTGAGAGGCTTTTTTTGGATGGAGAGAGTGTAACACATGCAACACAATGTGTGTTGTGTGTGAAGTAATTTTGAAGTATCAACCTACACTATATAGGAATGGACACAAAAGAGAAGAAAAATATATACTGCTTCCAAAGGAATAAAAAGAAAGATTACAATGATATATCACACTTTTTATTGCTGACTTCCCATGAATAAATATTCATACATATATATATAACTACAAAACAAGATGATCCAGCAAGAAGACAATAGAAAAAAGAAAACAATCAAATACAAAAAAAAAGAAAAAAAATGAAATTTTTGGCATGCATAAATGATGATGAAAATTAGGTCCTAGAATCAAGGGCCATAACGGTGGAGAGGTTCATTGGGCTCATGTACTCGGATGTGCCGGCGAGGATCTGGTCCACGATAATCCTGTTGGCCTTTTCCGTCGGATGAAACCCATCCCAAAACGCAAACAGACTTCGGTCCGGACACAGGTTGGACACTGGCGTGCACAGCCCAATTCCGTTGAATGGGCCTTGCCCACAGCATGCTATTTGCGATGTCACAAATCCTGTTCAAACATCTCCTTCGTTTAGATTTTCTTTCTTCTTTGTCTTCATGGATGGTTCATATTTTTTTTTGAAAAAAAAACTCCGTTTATGACAAAAAAAAGGCCTTAAATATCAAAGTTAATGTTCCATTTTGAGTGATTAGCTATCAAATTATCACTTTTCATCTATATTATTCGCTTTGTTTAATATTCCGTATTATTCATTCAAGGGTACACATGGAAAAGTTACATGACACCTATGTTGGATGTGAAAAATCTTTGGCCCAAATAGAAATATAGAAGTGTGCTAGAGGTATATCAAGTTTTTATCCTAACTTGCACGTCAAGTATGTCATAGATACACACATGCTATTAATTATCTGTGAAATTCACAGAGAATTTTTCTGTGTATGTGTCTGTATTACACTTAGTATGCAAATTTAAATACAAATTGAGATTTGTTGGCTGTATCTCAAGGCAGTGTACCTGAAGTGTACACCACTTTCTCACATACACACACTTGTCTGTGTTTCACACAAACTGTGAATGCCTGTGCTTCTGAGAAGGTAGTGACACTTGAGATATACTCTTATATCACCCAGGGATACATTAGTTTTTTGCATACAAATTAGGTATGAGAGCGTCTAAAAAAACACTAGTTACTTATACACCAGTTGCTTACACTAGTTCGTTCGGGGTACCTATAATGCTTCGTTTGTAAAAATGACGGTTCCTACCACCTCTAAACTCCCTACCCCAACCCCAACCTTGCCCCCCACCCCAGCCCCTCTCCCTAAACCCCCACCCTTGCTAGGGTAGGGAGGGGGGCTGGGTTGGGGTGCCGAGGTGGGGGTTTAGGGGAGAATTAGAGGGGTTAGGAACTATCATTTTTACAAACGGAGTACAGTAAGCACCCTAAACGAACTGGTGTAAAAAAAGGACTGGTGTCATTTTAGATTACCGATTAGATATATACTAAATTTTTCAGAAACATAATAGCTAGGGAGTAGTCCTAGTAGTAATATATGCGGAGTAATACATACCATATGCAGCGGGGTTGGTGATGAAGTCAATGTTCATTTGGTAAGTGTTGGCGGCAATGAAGACATTAGAGCCCAGCTGGGCGTTGAGGTCCGCAATCATCTGGCGCAACTGCGGGTTGAACAACGCCGCCGCCCTCTGCAACTCCACCGCGCATGCCCCCGTCGGGCTCCTCTGCGCCAGCTCCGACGGCGCGCACCCTATCGGCCCGGTTCCCGTCACCAGAACCCTTCTTCCTCCCAAATCATATATTCTCTGCATTACATTTCGGTCAGATCTGGATCAAATTCAGATCTGGAATTCAAATTCAAACAGTACGGGAATGGAATCAACCTGGAGAACTTTGCGGTACTCGGAGATGAGGTACCGGACGTAATCGGGAAGAGAGAACTGGCGGGATCTGGCGGAGAAGGGGACCAGGTAGTAATTGTTCACGAAATCGTTGCCGCCTAGGGTTATGAGCACCAGAGCCTCGTTCACCAGCTGCCGAGTCCCTTCTTCTCCGACGAGTTGACTCACTCGCTGCTGGTACTGCTGGAAGTACTGCAGTTGCGTCCCTATCCTTATTATGTTCAACTGCAACCAATTTATACCCCACATTTTCAAAATCAATTAATTAAATCTTTTAAAAATAATGCTCAAAACTAACCACATGTGCTCCCACGCACGGTTTGTTTCAGCCTCTTAATGGTTCAGCATTTAATGGTTCAAACTGTTTGTTTCAGCCTCTTAATGGTTCAAATGTCTGAATGGTTAAGAGATTTGCCTCTGTCTGAATAGTTAAGTATTATACAGAGTCTAAATGGTTAAAACCTCTTATCTGAATTGATCAAATATTTGCTTCTGAATAGTTAAGCAATATACTAGTTTTTAATAGTTAAGGGCACCCTTTTGTGCAGGGAGAGTAAATGAAGTGTTATATATATACGTACAAATTGAAAGCCAGTGTCATTGAGGATCCCAACGCCGGCAGAGGCAAAGTTGGCTCCGTCTAAAAGCCTCTCTCCGGTGAGCGCCGGACTGAGATATGGCTCCACCACCGCCAACCCCAACCGCTCGCCTTAAACAAACAAACAAACAACATTAATACTCCCTTTGTCCTATATAAATTGTCCCTTTTTTTTTGTTGAAAAGTGAAATGTGTCTAATTAGAATTTATGCAGAAGAAGAGTAGCATGTTCCTCACGTCTCATAAGTAACTTTCTGATTTGACTTGTACGATATTTTAAAAAAGAACCCGCTTAAATCGCACTAAAACATAATGAATTTCTCTAAATAGCACTACATGTATTTTTTTTCCAATATAGCACTTTTAGTCATTATACATTAGTCATTATTCAAGTAAATGTTTGTCATCACTGGTCATTATAGACATTATTAAGTGTTATTTAGGGAATAAAACAATTTAAGTACTATTTAGAAAAATGACTTAAATTTTAGTGATATTTAGTGCAGATATTTCTATTTAAAAATATTTAAAAAATGAAAATGAAAAATATGTGGTTCAACTCGATTCGTTCATAAATAAAGTCATTTTACGATTTGAGTCAAATTATTTTTAAATTAATTTATTCAAAATTTGGTGTACAAGAGGCGGTAAAATTATATTCCTTTAGCAAATAAGAAAAAAAATGATACTCCGTAGAAAAAAGAGGTCAAAGTTTGACTTTTAAAAAGTTAAACCCCATGAATACTCTGAAATGGAGTGGGGAGGGAGTTACATACAAATGATGTCGGGAAGGTTGAGGCCGTTGGAGAAGCGGCCGGTGGGTCGGCGGGTGGGGTAGTCGACTCCGTACGGGGGCGAGTCGGCCCGGGCAGTGGTGGCCAAGTAGTTGTTGTTCCCATTGTCGACGAGCGAGTCTCCGAAGACAATGAATGCCCGAGCCTCCGCCCCCGACCCCAAAAGACCTACCGCCACGAGGAGGAGGGGTAGAAGAAGAAGGGCAGGAATAATAATGTCAAGAATTACTGGTCTTGGGGGTGGCCATGAATATATATATATATACACACACTCCGATATGGAGATTTAATTTGGTTGAAGCAGAGGTCTCTGCAACTGAAAGAATATGGACAGATTGGTTGGTTATATAGTAAGTTAGGGGCGGGCGGGGGGGAGTGAAGTGAGGGAGGTGAGTATTGTGTGTGGGCGGAGGACAAGTTGGTAGCTGCGGCCGATTGGGCTGGACAGATGGGAGTCATTATTATGGAAGAAGCAGGAGGCCATTTAATATGGAGTATTAATTACTCCCCCGTTCCAGAAAGAATGTCACGTTTACTATTCTGGGATAATTTTTGTTTGTTTACTCGTTTTGGTTGACTATTTTATAAAATAAAATATTCTTGTCGCATCTTGTTTTGTAGAGCTTTTCATATACTTTTAAATGATGTAGTTTTTACTTTTTATTACTCTACCAATTTGAAAATAAAATAATTTTAAAAGAGATTATATTTTGTACGTCGTTCGAAGTGTTGCAAATAAATTGAGAGGGAGAGAGTAATTAACAAGATCGAGTATATGTATATATGTATTGGTTGGTTGATTCTTCTGCAAGCTGGACCACTAGCTAGCTAGCTTGAATAATAATGCTTGATCAAAACCCAACAAGCCAAGAGGGCATGCACTTATTGTATAAACTACTGTGTGATTCATGCATCATGATACACTTTTACCCATCCAAAAATTGAATCTTTTGATGAATGTATGTCTATCATGTTTTTACTCTTGGGAAATTGGGGTTAAATTGGGTTTTAGTGATTATAATGATCAATACATTGTGTTTGGTTTGGGGTGGAATTTTTTTATTTGAAGGATACCTTGTTTGGTAGAAGGAAAGTATTCTCTTAAAAAATCATTTCTTTTATTAATATCTAAAAACTAGAATTCCAAACTTACCAATTCCATATTTTAACTTTTACTCTCTCTGTTCTTAAAAACACTTCCTCTTTCATTTTTTTTACTTCCATCAAAACACTTCAACTTTCTATTAAAAAATCACTTTTACTCTTAGTTTTTCATACCCTACCTATCACATCATACTTTTTCTCTAATAATCTATCCATCACATCTTACTTTTACCCATCACATCAGGGGCAAAATTGGAAGTCAATTATAATTTAACACTTTCTTATTTTTGCTCCAAGTCAAAATAGGAAGGCTTTTTACAAACGGAGAGAGTATAACTTAAGAAAAAGAATTTGAAATCAAAAATTCAAATATTTCGAGTCAAAATGAAATTAGGTGAATCCTGATAGAACTCTCACGCCAACTTCAGCTATGCTAAGGAAAACTTCGGAGGGAACCAGCTACAAGACGGTTTGATTAGTGTTTCGTCCCTATACCCAAGTCAGATGAACGATTTGCACGCCAGTATCGTTGCGGGCCTCCCACATCCTCTGATCATTTTTCGGTCACTTCACCTAATTTCTAAACTATAAGAGGTACTCATACTCATTTCTTATTTTTCGTTTATTATTTTTTTCCTTTTTTAACTCTTTTTTATCTCTTTCTTTCCTTTTCCTAGAAAAGTTTTTTAAATTTACTTTTCAATTTTTTATAATGTTTTAAAAATTTCAAAATTTGTTGTGTTTGAAATAAAATTAAATAAAAAATTAAAATAAAATTTAAAACTTTGATAAATAAAGAAACAAATAAAGAAAAATAGGGAAAACAAAACAAAAATGAAAAATAACAAATGAGCACAAGTGTCCTTATAGTTTTGAAAATCCGCATTAATATCCTCCTCTTCGCTGAAAATTTTGTTGGAAAATGATCCGATCGATGAGATATGAGTGTAATGATTTGAAACTACCAAGAGTTTAGAAATGAGTTTTAATTTGAAACAAAGGGATATTAGTGCCTATTTTCCAAATCACGGGGATACTTGTACTACTCCGTCCGTCCAAAAATTACTTTTCCGGTTTGGCTTGGCACGAAGATTAAGAAAAGTTAAAAAGTACAATATAAAGATTTTCCATGTGTTGCCCGTGACGTGATGGAATAAAGTAAATAGTATAGAGAAAAAGTAGAGGTATAATGACACATTTATCTAAAGTTTTTTGTCAAAATAGGAAATGAGATTGAAATTTTTGGACAACCCAAAAAGAAAAGTGAGAAAGAAATTAATGGACAGAGGGTGTATTTGGCCCCTCTAATTAAGCTGGACCAAACATAATGACACCAAGACTTTGGACACAAAACACCGAATCAAACACGCATTATTAGACCATGTTCTTTTGAGTTAGAATTTGAGTGTTATATGTTGAAAGAAATTTGAAGGTGTTGGAAGAAATTAAGAGGAATTGAAAAAAACTGAAACGAGTTGAACTAAAATATTAAAAAGTCGCTCAACTAAATGATTATCCAAACAAGTATGTTAGAAAATTTTAATTTTGGATAAAAAAGAATCATTCATTGTTTGTGTTTGAGGTGTTATGTTACAAATTTAGATATATATGTTATTTTATACTCCATATTAATCATATACTACCTCCGTCCCAAAAAGATTTACACGTTTTGACTAAAGTTGAAGTTAAAGGAGAGATAATTTTGTGTTGACTTTCCAAAAATACCCTTGATGTGATCGGTAAAAGTAGGATGTGATGTGTAGATTATTAGGAAAAAGGTATGATGTGATAGGTAGGGTTTGAAAAAGTAAGGGGTAAAAGTGGTTTTTCAATTGAAATGGGTAGGAGATTGTGAGACACAATTTTTTAGAAAGGTGTAAATTTTTTTGGGACGGAGGAAGTATAATTTTTTAAGTCGTTAAAAAAAAGAAATTGGAAAAAGCTGAAAGAACTTGAAAAAAAAATAAAAATAATTAGAAAAACTTGAAAGTTAATTTTTTTTAACCCAAAAAATTGGCTTTAATTAGGAAATCAAAATCAGGAACCCGTGTCACCGTGTGACTAGACAAGATAAATGCTAAAAGGATGATGCGTTTGTTTAGCTTCAGCTAACGTATGTTGATTTCCTCGAGAAAAAGAAAACTAGCCTATACTGATGGTAATATTTACACGATACTATTTGCAATTTTTAAAAGATTATCACATTTTGACTTTTTTGATTAAAATGTAACACTTTTTTATCGGGAATTATTGAAAAATATATTTAGTTATTGTGTAAATTTAGTAAATTTGGGTTTACTTTAAAGTATAACTTTAAAATATCAAATTTTTATGCTAATATTTAATTAGTGACCGAACCCGAAACCGACTTGACCGACCGACCGATTTGCCAGCTCTACACTCTTACTAAATTATTACTTCGTACTCCTTCCGTCCCAAAAAGATCGTTACATTTCATTTTTTTGCGCATCACAAAAAGCAATGCTACTCACATCTAAAAATTCTAAAATTTACCATATTTACTCTTTATTATAAGATGAAATTGTTTTGAAAGTTTTTTTGGCATTTGAGACGATATAAAAATATTTTAAGGGATGTACAAAAAATGAAACGTAACGATCTTTTGGGACGGAGAGATTATATCTTTTGGCCATTTTGCCCTCCAATTAAATTTAGATATTTTACCCACCCCTAGCTCCTCGCTCCCAAAGTATGCATCCAAGGAAAGTCCGGCCAAAGAATCATCATTGTTCGTGTCAATAAACAAAGTACACAATAAGAATAGAACTAAATATGTTTTGTTCTCTTTATAACACATAATTTAATATGATCTGTCATATATGCTTTCATTAGCAACAAGTATCGAATAATGACTGATTATACGTGTTAGACAATAATACTAATATTACTTCTGGTAGTATTGGTTATAGTAGTGTTTCATTATTAGTCAACTTCCTAATCTTATTTGTAGTATATGTTGTATTTTAATTAGTCTCTATTCTCTATTCCTAGTTGTGTTAGGAATCTCTTCTATATATACTCTATCATGTACTTCGTAATTCAAGGAGCAATATTATCATTCCAATATTTCAACAATACGAATGACTCTACGAATGTATGTGATCATTAGCAATAAATATCAGATAATTAATAACTAATTATACGAATGACTCTACGAATGTGATCATTAGTAATAAGTATTAAATCATTTTTTCAAAGATATGACATTTTAGAATTTTCCATTGTTAAAGGTTAGACTAGATATAAGACTAGTCTTATTTAGAGAAAAAGTGATATGTTTAAACGTTCAAGGAAATTCTGCCCGTTCCGACGAATATTCCTCATTGTTCCTGGCAATGAACGAAGTGCACAATGAGATGTGATTGTTGAAATCATCAAATATAGCCTAGCTTGTCTCTCTTCAACATGCATGACAACTACGAGTAACTCACGAATGGATCGGAATAATTTAAAACCGATCGATAATGATGGGTATGTATCAATAATCCATATTAGAGTTGAATTGAACAAGGATGTGTGTGTGTGTCTATATATATATATATATATATATATATATATATATATATATATATATATATATATATACACACACACACACTCCCTTCGTTCCACAAAACTCTTCCTCTTTCGTTTTTTTTGCTTTCCACAAAACACTTCCACTTTCTATTAAAAAACCACTTTTACCCCTACTTTTTCATACCCTACCTATCACATCTTACTTTTTCCCATCACATCACGGACAAAATTGGAAAGTCAACCAAAATTACACTTTCCTTATTTTTTCTCAAAGTCAAAACCGGAATGGTTTTGTGGAACGGATGGAGTATATGGTATTATGGTTGCATTGGTAGCTAGGTAGTTTTGATGTATATATGATAATGATATTTGTGGCTTTGCGCATTAAAATAGTAATTGAAAACTTGAAAAGCCTCATGATGTTGATGCCCCATTCATGCATTGCCTATTTGTATCTTGCATGCATATACTCCGTATGATATATGCATGAGTAATATAATTACTCCCTTCGTCCCACACGCTTTGACTACAAATTGTTAGAAAGGTATATTAAATTATAAAATAAATTTAATATAATTGAATTCGTCTTAGAATCTTTTGATATCTCAAGTTTTTTTAGCATTTTTTATTTAGATTATATTTAATTTATGATCAAATGGTGTAACTATTTGATCAATTTATGGTCAAAATGGGAACTTTTTTGTGGGATGGAGGGAGTAGTATATTTCACGAGGCACCATTAATTTAATTAGGTCATTATTAGGAGACCATTGTGCATTTGTAATTATATATACTCTGCATAATTTATGGTTCCTTCCTTTGTAAATATTCTAAAAGCTAAGAGTTCATTATTATACTCCTTCCGTTCTAAAAAACACTTTCTCTTTCATTTTTTCCACCTCTAACAAAACACTTTCTATTAAAAAACTACTTTTACCCTTATGTTTTCATACCATACCTTACCTATCACATCATACTTTTTCTCTAATAATTTATCCATCACATCTTATTTTTACCCATCACATCAGGAGCACAATTGAAAATTAACTCTAATTTAACACTTCACTATTTTACACTTGGTTAAAATAGAAACTCTTTTTAAGAAGGAAGGGAGTAGTTCTTATGGTGCATTTATAATTTCTCCGGCTCTGTTTAAAATAATTCAATATGGTGCATCATCATGTCCTAACTATTGCGTAGTGTTAATGAATTTTGATAATGAATAATAACCCTCCTTAATTTTCTATGCATTTTTTTTTAATTATAATGATCGTGATGACCTTTTGCCCTTAGCCCCACCTCGTCGCAATATTAGTCAAAATCAAAAGAAGACCTGAGCTCCACTCCACATCCACTATATATGGGTTCTAGATTGTCCCGATACACTGTTAATTACCAAAAATAGGAATGTTGTTTAAAAGTATTCAATTTTATTGTGTCTATGATGCCGAGGCTGGGTTTGATGTTCGTAAGACTACCACGGTAAGGTCCAATGGATCAATCGTGTGGTAGTATGTTATTTGTACCGTAAGGGTGAAAAGCATGCATGTTGCCCTAGTATCTTCCAAGGTTTATTCAAAGAAGGGAAAGGCGGCTCCATTTTTTGTAGTTTGGCTCCGAAAAACTGAGGGTAATAGGAACCTAGAGTTTGACGTTAGAGATTGTTGTGAAAGCAAGATGTGGGTAGATGGGGGTTGTTTTAGAGAAAGAGTGGCGTGAGGAGCTGCCGGCGAGAAGAAGGGGCTGCCGTGAGAGAGAGAGAGGCGGCGGTAGAGAGTGCAACGCCGAGAAGGAGAAGGTTTCGGGGTTAGCCAAGAGTTGGCTCCGATACCATGAAGAATTATTATTTTCTCTGATTAATACAATGATTCTACCTCCCTTTATATACAAAGTGGAGGGGTTTACAATAAGGAAACAATATTATATATGGATCCTATACAATTATGGTATGTATTATAATTGATACAAGGAATATACTTAACATATATAATAAATATACTTAACATATTTAACACAGTAGCCAGATGTGGATCGTCGTGTGTCAGGACAACCAGCCCAATCAGTGTCGGAGTAGGCCTGAAGTTGATCGGTGGAGCTGCGGGATAGAGTGATCCCATAGGTAGAGGTGCCCTGTAGATAACGGAGAACCTGTTTTAAAGCAGTAAGATGGGGTGTCCGAGGAGCGTGAAGATAGAGACGTAACTTTTGTACTGCATATGTGAGATCGGATCAAGTGAAAGTGAGATACTGAAGCGCACCAACAAGGGACCGATAAAGAGATGGATCGGGGACTGGGTCACCATCTGTAGCGGACATTTTCCCTTTGGAGTCCACGGGCGTAGAGATGGGCTTACTATGAGTCATACCTGCTCTGTCCAGAATTTCGTGGGCAAACTGAGTCTGATGTAGGAAAAGTCCCTGTTTGGTGCGCTGAACATTGATGCCGAGAAAAAAATTTAGTTCCCCCATATCTGTCATGGCAAATTCTCCTTTTAAGCGCTCTGTGATCTGAGATAGAAGCATGGTCGTCGAGCTGTGAGCACAATGTCATCAACATAAAGGAGCAAGTATGTTGTGTGTGTGCCACGTGTGTAGACAAATAGGGAAGTGTCAGTCTTGCAGCCCTGAAACCCGATATGCTGTAGAAATACCGTTGATACCAAGATCGAGGGGTCTATTTTAAGCCATAAAGAGCCTTCTTGAGTTTGCAAACGTGGTGTGGGCGTGATGGATCCTCGAACCCACAAGGCTGACTGACTTAGACGGTTTTCCTGAAAGTGGCCATGGAGAAAAGCATTCTTGACATCCAGCTGGTGTATGGGTCAGCCCCGAGCGAGAGCCAAACTGAGGACAATCTGGGCGGTGGCCGGTTTGATGACCGGGCTGAACGTGTCACTGTAATCAATGCCGAAACTTTGGTTGAACCCTCGGACTATCTAACGAGCTTTGTACCTAGACAGATCATCTGTTGGGCCAAATTTGTGTCTAAAAAGCCATTTGCGAGTGATAATATTTTGAGTGGGGGAGGGGGGGTACTAATTCCCATGTGTTATTCTTTATTAAAGCATTAAATTCATCACACATTGCATCATACCAGTTAAGATCTTTCAGTGCACTACGATAGGTTGGGGGAAGTGGTGAGATGGTAGCTGAAGTATTGAGGTTTAGGATGGATTTGGGGCAGTGGATGGCAGATTTGGCGCGGGTGGTCATTGGGTGTGTATTTGTGGAGGGGGGGGGGTTGGGCTGAGTTTGCTCATTGGTCTGTGTCGTGGGCTGGGCTGATTGGGAGGGTTGGGCCGCAAAGAGGGCAGGTATGGTGGGCTGGGCCGAGGAACGGGTGTGGGGGGTGGGTTGGGCTAAGGGCTGGGATTGGTTTGGGAGAAGGGGGTGGGCCGAGAGCTAGAAGGGTGGGGGGGTTTCGGGCTGGGCTGCGGTAGTAACCGGGATGGGGTGGGTGGGCCGGCGGGGTTTGTGAAATTTGGTGTAAAGTATGGGGAATTGTGTCATCCATGGTGTCAAGGAAGTTAAGGTCTAGTTGTGTGGTGGGGTGTGCGAAAGGAAAGGTGGACTCGTCAAAAGTGACATGGCGGGAGATTATGATTTTGTGGGTAGTTAGATTGAGGCATCGAAAACCACGTTGATTTGAGGGATAACAGAGGAAAATACACCGAGTGGACCGGCCATTGTCTGTTCCGGTCGCGGCCTGGGATTGTCGGCAGGTGCTAGTCAATGAGGAGCCACGGGAGGAGTGGCTTGTACAGTGGTCAGATGGCTCGCCGGCAGAAGCTACGTGGGAGCCGACCCATGACATAAGCACTGCTTTTCCGGATTTACGCCTTAAGGACAAGGCTATGGCTAAGCGGGGGGAGTTGATACGGGCCCAAATGTGGACGGGCCGAACAACGTGCAGGTGGAACGCCAAAGTAATGAGGAAGGCCGAAAAACGGGGGAGTCGGACATGGCGCATGCGAACAACACCAACGAGGCTTCTACTTCGAGTCGACCGCGTCGTAACGTTGGGCCACCCCAACGTTACTGAGATTATGTTTAGTTATTTTCTCTTTTAATTATTGTAACTTAGATTTTTCCTAGGTAAGCATTTATAAGCTTCTTCGAGGGTTTCTTTTCGGTTCTTTACCTCGATGCATTTTTTGAACCGACAGGTTAGAATTAATATTAGGGTTGGAGCACTCAACATGTTGTTATATAAGGGATCTCATCTTCCTCACGTATCATCAATAAGAATTATCCTCTCCAGACAACTCTTTGTTGGGTTTGTAGAGGCTTGAGCTTGACTTTTGGCCCGGCCCATTTTACGAAACCCTAGATGCACTCTTCCTATATATATATATATATTGCATTCTTGTACTTGTAATCTACACCACAAGTGAAATAAGAAATTCCTCATGTTGCAGCCGTGGATTAGGGAAACCGAACCACGTTAAATTCTTGTGTGTCGTTTGTGTTCCGTTTCTCTCTTGATTCTCGCAGATATTTGTGTGTGTTGCGTGTTTAATCCCCAACTAGTGGTATCAGAGCTAGATTGTTCAACACGAGCACAAATTGTGAGAAAATTTGTCACCTAGGGTTTGCTATTGTTGGATCGTTGAAGAGTTAGCCGCTTCCTTTTGCATTCGGACACGCAGTAGTGAAGGAGATCTGCCGCCGTGTGGAGGAGTCGCCACCGTCATCGATAGCAGATCCAGACTCGCCGCTGCAGCCATCAGTGGTCCATCGAGCCGCCTCCATTAGATCAGATCGCCGCCGCTGGAAAACTGAACGCGGCAGGAGCGAGAGATAGTCGCCGCTTGAGTGGAGAACTCAACCGCGCCGCTGCAGTCTTCGCGCAGTAGGCAGATCCGTCGCCGTCTCCAGCGAGAGTCACCACCGCCACACCGTTTCGTTGGCCAAGCCGCCACCGTCGTCGAAGTAGTTCGCTGGAGATCCATTTTGCACCTGCGGCCGTCGCGCACAACACCAGGACATGAGAAAAAAAGGTGGGCCGAAGGAAGTGATTGAACATCCAAGAAAAGAAAAAAAAGGAAAAAAAGGGTTGGGCCGTCATCCTTTGTCCATCCCACTTGTCTTTTTCCCCTTGGGCGTGTGTTTTTAATTTGGGCCTGTTTGATTTGGAATTGGTGAGAAGTGGTCTTGTTCCTATTTTTCTAACGAAAAAAAACCAAGATCTGAAATTAGTTGTACCGGGTATCTCGTCTAGTCGTTTGAGATGACAGAAGATGGGAAGTTCCGAATTGAGAAGTTCGATGGTACAGATTTCAGTTGGTGGAGAATGCAAATTGAAGATTTGCTGGTTCAGAAAGATTTAGACGTGGTATTGGGTGACAAGCCAGAAAAAATGTCGGATGCAGATTGGGCAAGTTTGGATCGGAAAGCTATGTCTGTGATCCGTCTCTCATTGACCAAGAATGTTGCGTTCAACATTCTGAAGGAGAAGACAGCAAAGGGAATTATGGACGCGATGTCTAACATGTATGAGAAGCCATCTGCAGCGAACAAAGTTTTTCTGATAAGAGAGCTGGTGAACACAAAAATGAAAGAAGGCACTTCAGTTACCGAGCATATCAACAAGTTGAATTCGATCTTAGCCAGACTACTGTCAGTGGGCATTAAGTTCGATGATGAAGTTCAAGCTTTGCTACTGCTATCGTCTTTACCTGATAGTTGGTCCGGAACGGTTACAGCAGTTACCAGTTCAGTGGGACCCGATGGATTCACCTTTGATCAGATTCGAGATCTCGTTCTTGGCAAGGATGTCAGAAGAAAGAGTTCAGGGGAGTCATCTGGTGAATTGCTTCATGTTGGTAGAGGTAGAAGAAATAACAGAGGTAGTGGGAGCGGGAACAGACGAAGGAGTCAGTCGAAGACTCGGGATAGCTCAGGTGTAACGTGCTAGAAGTGCAAGGAGGTGGGGCATTTTAGGAATCAATGTCCGAATGATAAGAAAGTAAACATTGCTCAAGGCTCTGCGAGTGACGAGGAGGTCGCTCTGACTTGCTGTGAGGAAAGCAATGTGGATTGCTGGATCATGGATTCTGGTGCTTCATTTCATGCTACCCACAGCGGTGAAGCATTGCAGAATCTAGTTTTTGGAGACTTTGGAAAGGTACAACTAGCGGACGACAGAGCTCTTGATGTGACGGGCATGGGTGACATGGTGTTGAAGACCTCAGTCGGTCTATGGACTTTGAAGGATGTCAGAGTGGTTCCAGCCTTGAAGAAAAGTTTGATTTCTGTCAGGCAGTTGGACAAACAGGGACACGAGGTGAAGTTCAGAGATGGGCAGTGGAAGGTCGTGAAGGGAAATCTTGTCATGGCCCGCGGAAGAAAGAGTGGTTCGCTGTATATGGTCGAGTTACCATCTGAGGGAGTGACCGTCCCAGTTCAAAAGAAAAACAAAGTCCGGTTCACAGAGTCTCGTGGGCAGAATAAGGTTGTCTGTGCAAGAGAGAAACTTAGAGCCACTGGTCAGACTCAGGATGAACGAGCGTGGAAAGGTTCAAGGAGGCCAGTTAGAGGTATTTGTGGCAGTGGGAGCTCAAGAGGCGCTTCAGCCAAGTTGCCTAGAAGACAGTGGGTCAGGAGAACCAGTATTCCAGCTGTTCGAACATCTCCAGAAAATTTCTTGCTGAGTATGGAGAGTGTTTGTTCTCAAGATGTTCCAGGATCCGGCAGTGTGCGTCTGCAGTGGGAGCCGGTAGGGACCGAGGACGAGTCAGGGGTAGATTTTGCCGTGACTGATGTGTTGGAGCTTGGGAGAGCTTCAACGGGCCTTTCAGTCTGTCTGATGTTAGGGCCGCTGCAATAGGAGAGCTGAGGAAGATTACTCGATGTACAGGGAATCGTGGTGGATGGCAGTTGATGGCTATCAAGCCTCCAAGTGGGAGAATGTTGGGTTTGTGGAGGCTTGGGCTTGACTTTTGGCCCGGCCCATTTTACGAAACCCTAGATGCACTCTTCCCATATATATATATTGCATTCTTGTACTTGTAATCTACACCACAAGTGAAATAAGAAATTCCTCATGTTGCAGCCGTGGATTAGAGAAACTGAACCACGTTAAATTCTTGTGTGTCGTTTGTGTTCCGTTTCTCTCTTGATTCTCGCAGATATTTGTGTGTGTTGCGTGTTTAATCCCCAACACTCTTCTAAACCCCTAAAACCCTACTTCTTGGCCGATCGGAAGTATCGACCTCCTCTCTCCTTCTTCGTGCGTTCCTACTGCCACAAGGCGTGATACAAGGTTGTATCAAATGATATGTTGAAATAGAAACATTTCACTTTTATTTTGAAGTTAAAGACTATCTTTCTTCTATATTGGATGACTTCTTATGAAAAAATCCCTTTTATAATATGTCAATTTTTTTTAATGATTTTAAAAGTAGTTCACGAGTTTTAAAATTTAAATTATTCATCTGAATTTGAAATTAAAATTATCTCTACGAGGAGGTGTTTGTCGAATTTTTTGTATTCTAGCATACTCTCGTACTAATTACTTCCTATAATGTTTTGGTCAACAGTGATAAAATTAGTTACATTTTGGCCAAATTCATATTAATATTTTTGTCCTATTATTCATATGTGTAGTATTTTGATCTAACTTTGTTAAAATTAAACTCAAAATTTCAATAGAAGGCCATTTAATAAAAGATGGAATGAAGGAAGCCATGTGGAGAAATATATGTTGTGGGGTTATACTTCAGCTACCGCGAGGAGGTGCTTTTAATTAAGTTGGATTAATTTATTTACCAATGAGCATTAATTTTTGTCATATCCAAAATATTTCGAAATGTTTGTGTTTTTTGTATATTCCATCCGTCTTAAATTGTTTACCATATTTCGAACGACGTGCAAAATATCATCGATCTTTCTAAAAATGTTTTTATTTGTAACTTAGTAGAGAAATAAAAATTAAAAATTACAAACAAAAATTATCGAGATATCATAATGATAACTATAACATTCTTTTTGGGACGAAGAGAGTATTATTTTTCAAGGAAGAACTCCTAGATAGAAGTAAAAAGATAAAACTTTGAGAATATAACTAAGGAATTCAAATTGTTTGGTTGTTGTACGAAATAATTTGCTAATGTACTTCAATGAGAGTTGTTTCAAGAGGAGACAAACACATGAAAAAATATTTCATAGAAAATAAATTTTTATTAATTAATGTTTCATTGTCATAGAACAAACTTCTAAGAAATGATTAATAAATTATATCTTCAAAACTCTAGATAATCAATGAAATAACAATGAGTTGGGCATATTGGATTGACTCCCAATATACAAATTACTTTTTATATATGGAGTAAAAAAAAGTCTAAAGTCGTTTAATGGTCAAAGAAAATACGGAGTATTATTTTGTATTTTATTCTTATTGTAAAATACGGTGTAGAATAAAACAAAAAAAAATGTTTCACCCACTTCTTCTTGCTAGACGCTAGTAGTAACCAATGCAATTAATTTTTATAATAATAAAAAAAAGGTTAGGCATTCTTTAGTAAGACCTTGAATTGCTAGTACCAATGCATGTAATTAATTTTTATAACAAAACAAGCTAAGCATTTGTCCTTTACCAAGACTAAGGGGCTGTTTGGCAACTTCTGAATAGGTAAGTGCTGAACTAGTAAGAGGTCTGAACCATTAAGTGCTGAACCAGTAAGAGGTCTGAACCATTAAGAGCTAGTATATTGTTTAACTATTCAGAGACAAATGTATGATCAATTCAGATCAGAGGTCTTAACCATTCAGACTCTGTATAATACTTAACCATTTAGAGGCAAATCTCTTAACCATTCAGACATCTGAACCATTAAGAGGATGAAACAAACAGTCTGAATCATTAAGTGCTGAACCATTCAAACATCTGAACCATTAAGAGGCTGAAACAAACAGCCCCCAAAGATGATCTCCCCTCCCATCCTAACACTCTCATATAGTATGTGGCTAAAAAAAGACGGTTCTTTAGGGTTTGAGCTCTTACTTTTAGTTCCTTCCAGTTTCTTCTAATCTTTTCCAGTTTCTTCGAGTTCCTTTCAATTTCTTCCAACTATTCTCTTTTTTTATCCAACTCTTTCTACTCTCCAACGAATTACTCTAATAATGATATATTTTTAATATTATTATTATTATTATTATTATTATTATTATTATTATTATTATTATTATTATTATTATTATTATTATTATTATTATTATTATTATTATTATTATAACTGCTATGATCATAACTATAGTTTATAAATTATTTTTTTCATCTCACTATTTTTACGATTCACACTCATTATTTTTTTCTTCAACTTTTTAATATGAATAAGACAATTTTTTGTATATTAATATATATGAATGATAAAACAGGAAAACATCAATATATTAAACTATATTTAAAAAATTATGGATAAAATAGTGACATAGAAAAAGACTAAAATAAGAGTAAAACATAAAAATGTAAAAAAACGTTATGTCTTTATTCCAAAAATATGACTTCAATGAAAATAAAATATCAATCATTAAAAAATAGGTCTGATTACATTATGTGACATGTCTGATATTTAAAACAAAATTTTGTAATATGTAAATTATAATTACAAATATATTATTTATAATAAATACTACATATATAAATTGAGATGCAACGTAACCACAAAAACTTTTTAATATTTTTATATTTATGCTTGCTTTATATTATAATTATTTTTTTGCAAAAGTAGTTTTTTGTATTTGAAAAATAACAATACTTTTTTTGTATTTTAAAGGCATTCATTAAGATAACATGATGATGATTATGATGATGATGATGATGATGATGATGATGATGATAATAATAATAATTTATAACAACAAGAATTTAAAATAAAATTTTTAAAAGTTTTTTTAGGCTTTTCAATTTTTTGAAGTTTTTCTTGTTTCTTCCAGTTCTTTCCAGTTTTTTTCCAGTTTCTTCCAGTTTCTTTCCAATTCTTTCTAGTTTTTTCCAGTTTCTTTCAGTACTTCCAGTTTTTTCTAGTTTCTTTCAACATCCATCTTTTTTTATCCAGTCCTAAAGAACACGTTCTAAGTCAAAGTATCAAATATGTTCATTCTCTTGTCTATTTAATTCGAGGCAGTTATCATGACGTTAGAACTCATACCATTGGATGATCTCGAGCTGCTATGGTGTCCCGTTCGTAAACGTAACGGTTTTTACTTTTCTTAATCCCCCGGTAAATCTCCGTCCCAATCCGCCCCGACCCGAGCACACCTCCATCCATCTTCAATTATATCCCCAAGTTTATTTGATTTTGAAGTAAATTTTTTTGACTCCAAAGTCAAATGAACTTGGAGGTGCAATTGAAGTGGGGTATGGGGTGTTTGGGTTGGGATGGGAAGGGTGAGGGTTAAGAGGGGTAAGAATTGTCAATTATACGAATGCAGCATCGTATCGTAGCGGCCCCGGGTCATCTCATGACATAGAGTTCCAATGTAATGGAACCCGTCCGAATTTAAGTTTCTAGTTTTACTTTCACGAACTTTAGGAGGAGATATAATTAAGTGATTCAAATTAAACATAAGAGCGAGAAATGATATAAAACATACAAGTCAAAAATTT
Source organism: Cuscuta australis (assembly GCA_003260385.1). Classification (NCBI taxonomy): domain Eukaryota; kingdom Viridiplantae; phylum Streptophyta; class Magnoliopsida; order Solanales; family Convolvulaceae; genus Cuscuta; species Cuscuta australis. The sequence continues at coordinate 96,282 of NQVE01000152.1, read as the reverse complement.
GAAGTCTAGCGATATCACAGTGAATCTCCCATTGGCTCCAAATGGGAGATCACTAGTTTGAACCCCGATGAGGCAATAGCTCTATGTGTTTTAAGAATTTAAGAATTTATGAAGTGATGCTACATTGTAACAAAATTATTAATATTCGTAAAATAATACCTCCCCCGTCCCAGAAAAAAGTTCCCATTTTGACCATAAATTAGTCAAACTGTTCCACACTTTGAACCTAAATTAAATATAATCTAAATAAGAAATGCTAAAAAAATTTGAGATATCGAAACTAGATCCTAAAATGAATCCAATTATATAAAATTTATTTCATAATTCAATATACTTTTCTGACAATTTGTAGTCAAAGCGTGTAAATATTTGACTAAATACTATTCAAATTGGGAACTTTTTTGTGGGACGGAGGGAGTACCTAATAGTATAAAACACAATATTTTCTTTAAGCCTTTATTTTTTAAGTTTCCACTTTTAATTTCTAATTCTTTCCAATTTTTCAAACTCTTTTCAATCGTGCAAGCCTAGCCTTAGGCAAAAATGAATTTTGCCAATAATTAAAAAATTGATCTCGTGTAAAGTTTGACAAAAAATAGATTAAAACTCACACTGGGAGAGATGTGATAAAAAATACTCCAAAAAGATTTTGTGAGCCTAAACTAAAAGGCATCCTCAATGAGAGTGGGAGGAAGAGTCTTAAGACTCTCTTCTAATCTCCAACTCCATTATTTAGGCAAACAATCATTCATAAAAGTCTTGGAAAAACTGTTTGAATTCCCAGATTGACTTTAATTTCAACATTCTCATCACAACATATCCAATAAAAACCAGACACATCTATTCAATTACAGTTATTTCTAATATTAAAAATTAGCTACCAATTGTTCTTGTAAAAAAAAAATTAAAAAGTGCTAAAAAAACAAAAAAACAAACCTAAAAGCCCAAAAAATATTTGTTGTGCCTTTATTTTAAATTTATTCAATTTACATTTTATGCGTGTTTACTTATGTAATTTTAATAAATGCAAAATCTTTTGTTTCTAAGAAAAAAAGATCTTTTGTCTTGTAACATCATCTTCTAATATATACGGATGTACGTAGTACCACCGAATTGGGCATCCTCATAAAATCAATTCACATTAAGATGAGAAGATTGTCGGTGCACCTGTTTCAGAGTCGCACCACTTTGTTTCAGGGTGACTACTATTTATTTCTTGTTCCAAAAAGGCTAAATCGTTCACTCCAGACGCCACTCACACTGTACCTGACGGGACTGTGAGCAGATGTAACCTATGGTAACTCAATTGAAAACTGAGGCTAAGACTAGAGCTTACATATATTAGGGAGGTTGCTCCTACACTGTCGTTGGTGAGATTCGATATATTAAAAGGTTGCTCCAGTGCTCATCACTAGAGTTGTAAACAAATCGAATATTCATAAATGATATTCGTATTCATTAAGATAAGGTGACATTTGAATTCGAATCCGGTTCGAATATTTTTTAAGATTCATATTCGGTTCGTTAAATATACTAGACATATTCGATTCGTTTAAAAATATTCAATTCATTTAGATTTTAAAATATTTTGTAACCATTTAAATTATTTATTAGCTATTGGGAAAAAATTAGAGTAATTTACCTAAATAGGACTAAACTATAATGACTTTCTCAATGTAGGACAATATGTTTTTATTTTTCAATGTAGAACCATTGGTCATTATCTATTAGTCATTATTCAACTAAATATCCAGCATCACTTGGACATTATTTTTCTCACTAGTCATTATTAAGTCATATTTAAGGAATAAAAAAGTTTAAGTCCTACATTGAGAAATGACTTATATTTTGGTCTTATTCAGTGCAAATTTCACAAAAAATTATAAACTCATACTCCGTATTTTATACAGAGTATGTGTGTGTGTGTGTGTATGCGTGTGTGTGTGTGTATGTATGTATACACTCCGGGATATGTATATGTGTGTGTGTGTGTGTGTGGACCTTATGAAACACAATTATTTGTAAAATTATAGAAATCTCCATGGATGGAGTAAAAAATATAAAAATACAAAAAAAAAGAATCTTAAGTATTTTTTGACCAAAACAAGAGTAAAATGGTAGTGTAGTGTAAGATTACGCGTTAGCAATGTGATAGAAAGATGATGAAAGTGTAATATGTCGGTGTGATCAACCAACCGTCGGTGATATTGTGTTCAAAGATCACCGCCGGATGGTAGTGTGACGGTGATATTGTGACAGTTAGAATATGACTACGTGGTGAAAGTGCTGATGTAATAATGATAGTGTGAACTTCTATTTTAGTCTTAAAATATTAGACTTATGACTCTTACTTTTGGTATTTTCATAGTTTTTTACTTCTATTTAAAGAGTTCTCCATACACTCTCTCCATCTAACAAGTATCTTCTCGTTCATTATTCATATGGTCAAATTTTATTTACTTTGTTGGCTTATTTTTGTTGCTCATTTTATAAAATAATATTGTCTTGTCACCTCTAGTTTTATAGAATTTTTGAATTAATTTTTAAATATATAATTTTTATTTTTAATTCCTCACCATTTATATATAAAATGATTTGAAAATTATTTCTGTCGAATGTTATAACACGCAACGCAAAGATAATTTTTGGAGGGAAGAAGTATATACTCCCTCCATCCCAGAGTATTTGTCCACTTTCATTTTTACACACCATCCAATACACTTCTTTAATCCATTTTATCTTGTAATTTGTATATTAAAAAATTGTAGAAATTATATATTAATAATCTATATGTTAAGCCAAATCAAACAAGATCACACATGACTATATTTAGGCTTAAACATTGAGAGAATTTGATGAGTCAAAGTGCTTAGATGAACAGTTGCAAAAGTCAAAACTAGACGAATACTCCGGGACGGAGGGAGTAACTAATATAAGATCGATAAAATAAACACTACTGAGTACTTATTTAGAGCCTGTTCTTTATGGCTTAAACTCTTAAATTCCAGTTTCTTTTAGTTCCATCTAGTTTTTTCCAGTTCTTCCAGTTTTTTTGAGTTTTTCGAGTTTCTTTTAACTATTCACATTTTCTTCAAACTTTTTCTACTCTCTAACCAATTACTCTAAAAATGATAAATTTTTAATGTGATTATTATTATTATTATTATTATTATTATTACTACTACTGCTACTACTACAACTGTTATGTTCATAACTATTAAATTATTTTTTTCATTTCACTAATTTTACGATTCACGCTCATTATTTTTTCTTTAACTTTCTAATGTGAATAAGACAATTTTTTGTATATTAATCTACATAATAAAACAGGAAAACATCAATATTTTAATTATATTAAAAATTATGGATAAAATAGCTACATATAATGTTTTATTAATCTAACTTTATATTAGACCTCTCACCTTTTCCTTCATTATTCAAAAATTTTTTCATTTTTCTAATTTTTAAAAAATTGAAAGTCAAAATAGTTTAGAAAGAAAGATTAAAATAGGAGTAAAACATAAAAAATGTAAAAAAAAGTTCAACGTCTTTATTCCAAAAATAGGACTTACAATAAAAATAAAATATCTATCATGATAGAAAAAATAGGTTTGATTATATTATGTGATATGTCTGATATTTAAAACAAAATCTTGCAATATATAAAGTATAATTATAAATATGTTATTTATAATAAATACTGCATAAATAAAGTGAGGTGCAACATAACCACAAAATTTTTTAAAATTTAACATTTTGATAGTTATGCTAACTTTATATTATAAGTATTTTTTTACAAAAGTAGTTTTTTTGTATTTGAAAAATAATAATACTTTTTTTATTGTAAAGACATTGGTTAAGATAACGTGATGATGATATTGTTGTTGATGATGATGATGATAATAATAATAATAATAATAATTTATAACAACAAGAGTTAGAATTAGAATAATATAAAAATACACTAAAATAAATTTTTTAAAAGCTTTTTAGGTTTTCCAATATATTGAAGTTTTTTTAGTTTTTTTTAGTTCTTCGAGTTATTTTTTGTTTCTTTTAATTCCTTCCAATTTTTTCAAGTGTCTTCAATTTCTTTTCAGTTTGTTCAAATTTCCTCTTTTTTTCTAAGAATAAATGTCTTTACTCCGTATAATTTTCCCCTACTGAAGTACTCAGGAGGAGCTACATTTGGGAAGCTGTTGGCAGCCATGGCTTATATTCCTCCGCACAAGCGCCACTCGAGCTGCACTCCGGCGCCGGAGTCTCATCTGCTCCCCCGTTTCCGTACAAACTCAAGCGGCCGAAATTCAAGCGGTAGGAGCACACAAAAGGTCAAGGGTTCCAAAATTGTTTACGCAGACACCGCAATTTCCATGTGGTTCGCGATCGGCTTGCTCAACACGGTTAACGAAGCTGAATCGTCCTCGAAATTTTCAACTCTCATCGGATTCGAGCCTGTATTTTCCGATTCCCTCGCCAGAAAATCTGGTGAAACCCCTTTTGCTTTGGTTGTCAGAGGTATTGTGTTGTATCATGCTTGTTCTCTATTTGAACCAAGGATTGAAACCGAAGTGTATTGTACTCGTAATTGTGTATCTAGAATTGCTTAGAGCATTACATAGAATAGTATTGAAGTATAGAACTGCTTGTATGGCGCATGGCTATGATTCCCGGGCCATCTTTTTCCATGATTTTGTGCCTTAGGAGACCTGGTGATAGAGAGGGTGCGTTCGTGGAACTCCCATGGGATTGTATAGTTGAAAATGTGAAGAACGACCTTCTTTTATCATTCGAAAGTGTGAAAAATGAAATCCAGGAAAATGAACTTGAAGAGGTAAATCCTACTCTGGTTGCCCGTGTTGGAAGAGTTCTATTTCACGGGTTAGTACTTTTGAGTACTAAATTCAAGCTTTACACTCTTTTTGGTTCAAGGAATTTGAAAGGAAAAAGAAATGAAAATGAAGTGGAAAACAGTTTTTCTTGTTTGGTTAGAGAGGAAAAGTGGAAGGATAAGAAAATGAGAAGGCAAAATATACTTAGTGGAGAGAAAACCAAATCCCTTCCATTTTGGTGAGGAAAATGAGAGAAAATCATTTTCTTTTCTTTTCCTTCCAAATTGTTAGTTTTCTCTGTCTAATGAACACACTGAAAAAGATACAGAGTATGACTCTAATACTCTATATGCTGTTTTTTTGTTGTAATTTGAAAGAGATATGACTCCATAAGTCCATTTGTTGTGCTTTTTTGTTTTTATTATTGAAATTTGAGCAACACACTGCATGAGTTAGTATAATGAATGTTTCGTGATCTGATACATGTTGAGTTTTTAGTGCACATCATGCTTTCTGATTTCATAGTGCTCCCCTATTCATCTTTGTAGCTTTATCTTCTATTGGGACTAATAATTGCACATATGCCTTGTCTAATTTTGTTTTAAAATCAAAAGTACTGCTATTTCGTTTATTTAGTGTATACAGGATCTAATTTTCAAGTATGTACATTGCAGAGTAATTTATGTTGTGCATTTACCTCTCCTGGAAAAAACACTTGACCTTTGAGATTGTTTCCAATGCAGGAATCCTCCACCCTTAGAATCGTGGACTGAAAGCAGTTTGAGAAAATTGAAAAGATCATTTTATACTAATCTTCCATCTTCATATATGGAGCACATAACAAGCAAAATTGTTCAAAAAGTTGGGCTTACTTTTGAGGGAGATAAGGAGGTTTACCATGTGAAGGTGCTTGTATAGTTCTTTTCGCTTTTACATTTCAAGGCATTTTTTTTCAACCACGTTTTAAGTGAATCGTGTTTTAACTATTTCTCTCATGCGTTCTGTAGATTTCTGATAATTTACGGCCTGATTCAACTATCTCCTGTAAATGTGCTGTGGGACAAGATCATAAAAGCATTGAACTCTACAAGGCATGTTCCATGACAGTACTTTGGTAATATGTATGCTTGCACCAGAGTTTGTGTGAATGTATTTATTGTGTCAGAAATCTGTGCTGAACAAATTGTACAATGTTCTGTTTGGCCCAAGCCAACCTTTATGCATGTGTCATTTACAGTCTCACCTTTTTAACTTCTTCGTTGCAGATTGAATTAAACCAAGTGCGTCACCTTGTTGTACACCTGTCCTGTCTTGAGAAGACCTTCGACCTAAGGCTAATGCTTAATACCAAGAGAATCATGATAGCTTTAACGGTAAGCGTAATCTCCTTAAATAACCTGGGACTTGATTTATTCATACGTATATTCTTTTTTATCTAATGATGGTTTTAACAACATATCAGAATCATTACTCCCCCTCCATTTCCAATTGATTCTTATCCGTCTTCTTTTAAACCGACTTGGTGACTTTGCCATGGATATTGTCAACTTTGTGATCTGGAAGCCCATCATATGTTTCAGAACGAAGAACTAGATTGCATACGAGCTCTAATTTCTTGTGCTGTTCTGGATTCGGGGATTAAAGGTGGACTCCGATGGTCCCTTGGGAAAGATTCATCAGGAGATCGGTACACCATAGCTGGTGTCTGGCATACCACTGCTAAAACATATCGAAGTTCATCATTCCAGCTTAAGGTTAGAAGTGCAGATCGGTTTGATTTCAGAACATCATCTGGTGAGGTTTCAGGGGAGGTTGTTCTGAAAATGCATGGGATTGTATCCCAACTACAGGTGTGCTTTTTTTCACTGCATCAATGCTATAGTTTACATAATACTCCCTTTGCCCCGATGTGTTTTGTCCAGTGTTCCTGTTGAGCCGTTATATCTTATGTGTCCACTTTTCCTTTAAGGAAAAAGTAAAGTGGCATTGACTTATTTACCCTCACCTAATACTCTAACTCCCCCATCCAAAAAAGTAATCCGGTAAAGAATGTGCCAATAAGAATGTGGACAAGTTAATCTTTAGAAGTGTTTAGAGGAAAGAACACATCTTATTCTTTTTTCCCCGTAATTGAAATGCACAAGCAAACATGTGAGAGCGACGAAGTGTTTCAAATGCTCGGAGACAACTTAAAGTTGATATGGGATCATTTTCTGTGTTCTGCATCATCTGTCTGAACTCTAAATTGCGGTATTTCGAAGTACCACCTTAACTTTCCACATTGTCTGTCTTGAAAATAAATAAACAGCTGGCTTCAGAAATGTGGGATTAAAGCCTCAATGTTGTTTTTTTGTAAAGATTATTCCCTCAAACATATTTTAGGCAGCATACATTCATACCCAATACAATACATCTAAACCATAAGAACCGCAGCTCGGCAATGACCGCTTTGTGCCCTTGAAATGTCCATCGGTGAAGCGGGTTTTTGGGGAGTTATATGATGTGAACATGATGAGTTAGAAAAATTGAAGTGGCCATTATGGATTTAGTTTTTTTGTTTTCTGGTGTCTAGTCAGGTGCATTGTTGGAATTTACTCATGGAACTTATTGAAATCTTTTTAATAAACTAGATCAAAATGACACATCAAATTTTTCTTGTTTCTTACTTTCTATGAAGATCTAGGATGTAGCAAGGGTCTAACGAGAGCAAAATCTCTGCTTTTAACAGGGTGAAATTATGAACTTTCCAACACCTCGTATGCCAATGCTTTTTTGTTCATATTGGATTTGTTGCCGTCCTTGTTTTCAAGGAAATATTAGAATTTTATTTCAAATTGAATTTTGAGATACATTGTTTTTCAAAACAGATAATTAAAGTGTTAGTTGAATAACTTTAAGATCGCTGGAAATTACATCATTTTGAGGTACATGTTTGGTCACTAGTTGTTTCACCGGCGTTTTAGAGATATTTTATTTTACAATCACAGTAAATGTACAATATCCTTATAAGTGCGACTATATTGAAAAAAAGCTCTTAATTAACAATACTTAAGTGAAAATTGTAAAGTAATCAAATGGAACGCGTGGTGGTAGTGGTAACACTAGTGGTGGTGGCGGTGGTCAGGGCCGACTCTAAAGGTCCGATGGTCCTGGACGAGATGAAATAAGAATGCGATCTAATTAAAGAAATAAGAATGCATCTCGTGCATTAGATGTAAGATCTAAGGAATTGAAAAATTTAAAAAAAAACTGAAAAAATGCAGTGAGCATGGGTTGGTTCATGTGAGAAATATATATATATATATATATATATATATATATATATATATATATATATATATATATATATATATATATATATATATATATATATATATATATATATATATATTATATATATATATATATATATATATATATATATATATATATATATATTATATAGGAATGATCCTTATTGCGAGAATAAATCTTATCGTGAGAATGATGCATTTTAATACCATCACAATGTATTTTTACATTGTAGTAGTGTATTTTCAGCACTGAGAGTAAAATTCGACTTAATGCGACCTCATTTTTTTCATATTTTTTCAGTTTTTTTTAATTTTTCAAGCCCTTGGACACTGTTTTTTTTTGAAAAAGTTCAAATATCGAGAAATATCAAGTCTCAATCTCCTTTACAAGAATCAAACACTCACCAAAAGAACTTGATATCCCACTTATCAAAACCCACCACCAAAGGTCTTGAAGCGGAGGACTTCGTACAAGGAACTTATTTGATACTTTCGCTATAAGAAAATGTTGCCAAGTGCTTCGTGATTGCTAAAGCCACAACGATCAAAAGCTTTTGGGCTGTCCTTTTTTTTTACAGGAAAGAAAACCTTACACTACAAAAAAGTGTGTTCCACAAAGTAAAGGAAAAAGTGTTCTCAAAGTAGAGAGCACTTAAAAGACAAGTCACTCTAAATGATCCCTAATCCCTACAACACAATTAAATGAATAAAGTCCATTTACACAATTAACAATACTCACAAGATAACATTTTAAAAACAAACAAATACACAACTTTATGCAAGTTTAAGTGTAACACATGGTGGTCAATGAGAGAAGAACAATTGACATTTGACTGAATCAGAAAATTCTGAAATGAACTGACATGATAGTTGAATACGGAGTAGTACGTAGTATAGCCTTACGCTACATCTGAAATGAAAATAAGTTGAATAGAACATACTCTGATTCTCTGAATAGTTAAAAACGCCTATTTACATCTTACCGACGCTCTAAAAATGCTTTAGTGCTTATGCAATGCCAATGTAAGAAAATCCCAGATGCGGCCAAAGTGGGGCCAAGCATCTAGATGTGCTAATCCGAGACTTTAAGAACGCCGATTATTACAATTATTTGGATCTTGAATTCTTGATGGAGGAAAATGAGACGGTAGCAATGTCCGAACCATATTCATTTACGGCATGTTTGGGAACTGGAATTTGGATTTCAAATCTAGAATTGGCTCAAACTCCATGTTTGGAGAATCTTAAAGATTTGGATTTGAATTTGAGGCAAATTCCTCTAATTCATTACAAAGCTCAATTGCAAATCCACATGTCCTCCCTTGTCATTTGAAATTTAAGAATTCAAATTTTGAAATTGAAATGAAATGCTAGTTCCCAAACGCTACCTTATGGTTCTTCAATCTTCTTCATCTTTAATAGAATCATCATCACTGTCCCCTCTAGAGATCATATTCATTAAAGCTTTGGAGGCTTGGCCAACAGCTTGAGAAGTCTTCTTTGCTGCCCTAGCAACAACTGGCTTCATAGATATGGCTGGCAGGTTTGCTCTCTCCTCAATCATTGCTAATCAATTCAAATATCCACACTTGAGAAGGAAAGAAGAATGAAAAAAATCATGTGCAGTGAGGGAAAAAAGCTAAGTTCTCATACACATTGTTTGCTGGCGTGCAAGAGAACCTAATCGCCTTACTCCAGCTTCTGCTGCTTGCACAGCTTGAGCGGATTTGGTGACACCATCTGAAATCTCTTTGCTAAGTTCCAAATTAATAAAACAGATTACTATCGGAAGACTTATTTCATTGCTTGAGATGGATGAAAACTTATTAGAATCTAATGTGAATCGAACCGTGACAGTTTGACAATATTCAAGCAATGAATCCTCGTCATAAAAATTGAATTGAAACACACACACACACACACTCTGTCTCTTAATTAAACTACAGATTTCATTTCATTTTCAGCACATCTCTAAAATTAGACTACAAATTTGATTTGGGGACAGTGAGAGAGAAAGAAAGAGAGAGAGAGAGTTTTAGTTGTATCATTTATTTTACCCTAATTTTTGTTTTTTTTTTAAATTTTCCCCTACGTTTTCTTTCCCTATATTTTCTATATTCCAAATCGATCCTTTAGAGTATCGATGGAAAGCAATAAGATAAAACTAATACTCCCTCCATCTCAAATGTGGACTATTAAATTGGGAAGGAGGGAGTATATTTAACCATGTTATTCGTATCTTATTTCCAGGAGGATTTGGTACCTTAAATCAGTCAATTCTAGAGAGAGGTCACTGATTTCCATCCCAGAAAGCCTGAGTACAGCCACTGTACTGGGAAGCTCATCACGAGCAGTGTCAGCTAGTTTTGAGAGCGATATTGCTGCCCTTCGCATTGCCTATAACAGAAATTAAAATCTCATTGTTAATTGATGGTTAGAAATTTAGATGGACGTAACTGGAAACACTGAAACGTTTAAATAATACTAAAGAACAACGAGCTTCTGGTTTTCATGAAGCCCCAATCTAACATTTCCTTTTTTGAAAAAAAAAACTGAAAATGAGAGTAGTTCTAGTTTCACCAAGGGTGATGAAAAATAAAAGGCTAAAAGAGTAGAATGCATAGAGTGGTCCCACTTCTCTTCCTTCCTAATACACCACTTCTTCATGAATCATGATACAATTGGAACTTGGTAAATGGTTGGGATAAGAAAAGCATTGCCAAGAATAATTTCAAAAGCTTGTATTTACCTTAAAAATTCAAAGGAATATCCAAGTTTTTAAATGTGACCCAGACACACATTTCTTAGTCATGATATAATGGAATATTTGACTTAACCCTAGATGCATTGTTGCATTTACTGCCTAAAACTTCACAGAGAGTAAGAAGCAAAGAAAGTTTAATGTTCCGTTTTGATTTATTACGCTATGTGCCTGAAACTAAAACATTGTCAATAAGGGACCTATATAAGTAAAAAGGCTTGAACAAAGATTTAAATTTCATTTCTAGAGTTTGAACCAACTTTTTATACATTCCTGCATATTCTTTCCTTCCAAACCTACCCTAAATTTACTTCTACACATATTTTCTTTCTTTAGAAATTCAGAGTTCCAAATTGACCCTTAACAACTACCCTAGATCTAAAATGCTACAAACCTACAACAATGAGAGTATATTTCTCTACCTAAAATATCTTAACTTTCATCACTACCTAAATTGTAATGTGAGCAGTCTTAAATATGATCACCCCTCATTTTTTATATGTACATTTAGTTGTGGAATACCAAAGTATCAAACAATCAAAACACCAATTGTATGAAAATTAAGAGACTGGAAAACCATAACATATTGCAAAACAATAACCATACCATACTTCATCACTTTTCTTCACTAAGAATCTTCAAAGTTATGCAGTGACTAGAAAAATGGATGACTAACAAGAAACTTACAAATAGCGTTGGCACAGCTGCAAATGCCAAGCTCGTGAATGCCATCGAAGTCTGCAATTGCTGGAAGTTAGTACAAGACTGTCATAGTTTAAAACAATGGCAGATAACAATTTTAAAAAACAAATCTGGAATGTATACAATTTAGAAGAATTTTCAGTTTTGGAAATACAAATACACAGAACAAAAGGAAGAAAGGGTAAGGGGAGGGATACCGTGACAGCAATGAAGGACAAGAGGAAGAAAGCTCGGTCGCTTAAGGTCAATTTGGGAATAGAAATGAAAGTCGGAGAAACCCTTGGGCTTCCCACTTGGGCATTCACAGAATCGTCCTCAGACATCGGAGAAACGCCGGCGTTCGACGAATGCTGATGCGACGACGCTTTAACTTCTACACCAAGAGCGGTCGGCGAAGGTTTCGATCTGGAAATAGATGCGGTGAAAAGCGAAGGTCTGGAGGAGGATAGTTGTCTCAGAAATGATGAAGATGAAGAAGATGAATGGATGGAATACGACGACGGGGGAATGCTAGGGTTAGCAAAAATCGGACCTGAGTAGGTGGCCGGAGAAGAAAGGCCGGCGATCAGCAGCTTCATCACTACTCCGCCGTCGAGGCTGAGAACCCTTTTCCGACGTTTGGACTCAAGCGGAAGGTTAAATGGATCTAAAAATACCGTTTTGTCCATAGTTTTCCATTTGCATTTAGACAATACTCCCTCCGTCCACAAATAAATTTTACGTTTACTATTCACTGGGTCAAACTTTATTCACTTTGTTGGCCTATTTTCGTCACCCATTTAATAAAATAATATAGTCATGTCACATCTAGTTTTATAGATCTTTTGATATAATTTTTTAATATGTAATTTTTATTTTTCAATTCTACATCATTTTTCATATAAAATAGTTTGAAAATAACTTCAGTCAAACATCGTAACGCACAATGTAAAGTTTATTTTGGACGGAGGGAGTATATAAAAGGAGTATGCTACATGTATTCCAAAATTTGTAACTCATTTAAACAGCAAAGATATACATCAACATTTTGATGATATACACTGACACAAAATGTTGGTGCGTTAACAAAAAATTACACTAACACAAAGTGTTGGTGCATTAACAAAATTTAACATTACATCAATATAAAATGTTGATGAATCTCTGCGGTGTACAAAATGGGATTGAGAGCGGCGTGTCAAAGCCACAATCACGCCCCTCAACATCTACCCCCTTGGCGAGGCACCTTGTCTGCTGTGCCATGCGTGAGACAACATATATGTTCTTCTTTTCTTTAACTTTTTTGTATAAGAAATAAGTTTTTTTAAAAAGAGTACATTTTTTGAAAAAAAAAGAGAAATAAAAAAAACTTTAAATAATTAAAATAAATCAAGAAAGTGTAAAAAGTGATAAAAACAATGATTTGCCACTAGACATACACTCCACTCGTTTGCTATATGTTGACTGGATTATTTTTGATTGGTTGAAAAGCGACACGTCAACGTCGTTGACGTTTTTATAATTTATAGAAACTTAAAGTATGACCGATTATTTCATTGGTTGGTTGAAATGTGCCTGGTGATGCTCTAAATAAGAGTTCATACTTCAGCTGAAGCTTCGCCGCCGGTCATCGGAGCGCCTTCGCCGTCGTTGACGTCGTTGGCCAACGTTGACTAGTACGGTGGTCCACCAACATTCTCTAGCATAAATTACACCGTGAGCTACTATTTACAGTTTTACACTGTTCTATTCTCATCACACGGTCAGAATTCATACCCGTCAAACTGTAATTTAGAAGTTAAAAGTAATGACAATCATGTTTTAATATTTTAATGTCATTTTATTTCTATCTTGAAACATTTTTAGCACTATTCACTCCCTAATAAACTAATAATTGTTCCCCATGCCATTCATTTTAAAGTTGCATAGTAGTGTCATTTCCCATCTAAAAAATGATGGAGCAGAGGCATGATCAATTAAATAATCGATCTTATTTTAATTCGGTTTCTATAATAAAAAAAAGCCAACAATAAAATAACTGTAAATTTAACTATTTTGTCTAAAAATAGATTTGATTGCTTAGCCCTGAAGGAAAAAAAATGCAACAAGTAGTGATAAGTGATAAGTAATGACTAACGTCCATTTTCTACCCTCTTTAATTATTTTAATTCCTTTTTCTCTCCTCGATCTCTACTTTTTTCTTTTAGACTTTTTTGGCAATAAATCCAACAATAAATAAACATGATCATATAATAAAAAGTCAACCTTTTTCTACATTTGGTTGTAGGAAAGTTGTTGTACATGTCGACTCCCATTTTTTCCTGACATAAGAATTACGTAATTGGGAAAATAAAACCAAAACACAATCTTTTTGGATTTTGGAGTTGTGTTTTCAAAGATTAAGACCCACATGTAAAATGTAAATTTTTTTATGAACTGAGGATAGATTTTTTTACAAAAAGACCTAAATTTTAATAGAGATTATACTTAAGGTTTATAAAAATGAATGTGGACCTAAGAATCACGTGACACTTTTTCAGAGTGCATGTGTATAAATACTAGCATACAATCTGAAACATATTATCAATGCTCATACATACATATATTAGTGATATATATATATATATATATATATATATATATATATATATCAAAACATCTAGAAACAAAAAATGATAAGATTATACAAACCCCTTGGTTTCCATGATACTGGAAACCAATGTCATGTGATGACATGAGAGTGTTTCGGTGCCTCGTTTGGAATCAGTTCTTACCTCCTTCTAACCTCTTCAATTGCATCCCAAGTTAATTTTGACTTTGAGGTTAATTCTACGAATGGAGTACCGGAGCACCGTCAAGTCGTCCCATGTAATTGATTCTCAATGTCCTAGGAACCCGCCTCTTATACAAAATATAAAGTATTTTTTTATTAATGGAGTAGCAGAAATAAATAAAGAATGTGATTAAATTTTAATATTGTAAATATCTATGAGAGCTTATTTTTGAATTTTTATACTCCGTAAAAAAAGAGCATCTTAAAATAGCAATTACTAGGGTACTATAAATACTAGGGAGTATTGCGTTGAACACCCAAAATACTCCGTACAAAATATTCGTGCCTACCCAGCCAGTCCGACCATACGTGGGAAACTACGAACGTAACGTTCGGCGGCACCGCCGCATAAACATAACGGACCGTGAGAAACGCCATCGGCAAGTGCAATGGCGGCGGAGACCGGCGGCGGAGATATCAACTTGGACGGCCTGCCGGAAGGTTGCGTAGCCAATGCTCTGTCCCTGACGAGCCCGGAAGACGCTTGCCGCCTCTCGCTGACCGGATCAACCTTCCGCTCCGCCGCCATGTCAGACGCCGTCTGGGAGCGGTTCCTGCCTCCCGATTACCGTGATATCATTTCCCGGTCCGCTGAAGCCGCCGATTTGCTGGCCTCCGCCGCCTCCAAGAAGGATCTGTATTTCCGGCTCTGTGATTTTCCCGTCCTTATCGACGGCGATACCAAGGTAACTGTTACTTTTAAATTCTACTCTATTTTGAAATGAAGGTCATTATCCAATCACTCCAATTTTACTTGTTCCGTCCCACAAAAAATTCTCTATGTATTTTTGGTCAAATAGTTACACGTTTTGACCATAAATTTAATACTCCCTCCGTCTCATGACTTTTGCTTTTCAGGTGGATTTAAAGGGATTGTATTTTGGTATTGAATTTCCAAAAAATGTGATGGGTAAAAGTATGATTTGATGGATAGATTATTAGTAAAAAAAGTATGTTCCATTCCTTCCAAAAGCCTTTCAAAATAATTTTATCTCTTTATTATTATTATGAGATTTTGTACCTTGATTGAAAGGGTATTTTATTTTGGAGTAGAAAGAGTATTTTAATTTGTACTTGGTAGTATGATGTATCTCTAATTTTAGGGGCTTGAGCAACAAAAAAAGTGCATACCCTGATAATTAAAAGAAGGGGAAGAGCAAATGAGTGTAAGCATTAAGACTCCAAGCCTAGAAAACACACAACGGCAAGAACAAAAACTACCACCCCAAGTCGAAACGACTATCCAACTATTCTAGTTTTATATCTCTAGTCGTTCGGTCATATTCTCGAAATGGTAGATCATGTCTTATCACCCTCTTCCAGTTTTTTCTTAATTAAGGTTCGGTCACCCTTTCTCTCGCCTTCAAGAAGATCCCCAATCCACACCCCAATCCTTCGTCTTCCTTTCTTCCCCTATGTGGCGGTGAATTGGCTGTCGGGAAGTCGACTTCTGCACCAATTTATTTTTGCACCACTCTTTGAACTTTCTGGCTCTGCCACGGTGTCTAATCACCCTCTTCCCATTCTTCTTAATTAAGGTCTACTTTTTCTCTCATCCATGCCCGCCCATCACTGTAAGCCTGTCGCATCTCTGCACCAAGACCTCATCAAAATAAAACATTAAAACACATTGGCATATCCGCATGGTTGCATGCATGTATAGAAAAAATGGGTGTGTATGTGTAAAGTCAGTGTGAAGTAAAGTTAGTGCTTTTTGATGTTTTGTAAACTTTTTGGGTTTTATAACTTTTGATGAGTGGATTCCAAAACTGTTTATTTGTTTCTGCAAGCAGAGTTTTTCATTGGAGAAGAAGAGTGGGAAGAAATGTTACATGATAGGCTCAAGATCCCTTAAGATTGTTTGGAGTGACACACCCAACTACTGGCGATGGATCTCTCTCCCTCACTCCAGGTAGTTAGTTCTACTGATTTGACCATCCTGAGCAAGCTACCTTTAGAATTATTACAAAAAAAGGATGAGCCACATCCCCGAGTGTCACGTCAGACTCGGCCGGTCACTGAGAGGAGGTAAATTAGACTTTGATCGCAGATTGGTGGCAAAGATTGGAGCTTGCACCTGTTACTTGCAGAGACCTTATGCTTAGACGCAGTTGCCAGGAATCGAACTCGGGTCTTACCTCTTGGCACTCTTTGCCTTGTCAACTGCCTAATACCCACCGGCACCTTTAGAATTATTACAAATTTGATAAATGACACTCTTGCTCCCAAAAGTATAGATGATTTTCTCTTATAATCTATTCATCACATTTTACTTTAACTTATCACCTCAAGGAAAAAATTGGAAGTCAACTATAATTTAACACTTCATTATTTTTACACTTAACTATGAATCTTTTTTTGTAGAGTAATTCCCTACACCGCTTTATAATTTTTTTTGCCTTTAATTTTTACCTTTGTTTCTATGATGAGCTGGTAAATAGGTTCTTTGAAGCAGCTGAGCTTATAAGTGTGTGCTGGCTTGAAATATGTGGCAGCATAAACACTACCACTCTCTCCCCCAACACAAACTATGCAGCTTACCTTGTCTTCACACTCCAACCCAAATCCTACGGCTTCGAATACCAGCCGCTCGACGCCGAGATCACGACCGACGACGACAGAGGCGGGGCGAAGAAACAGACCGTTTACTTGGACACACGCGGAGCGGAGTGCGATGGGGACAACATCAGCACTCACGCAGCTCCGAGGGCGTTCAGGCCTCGGAGTGGAACGCGCGTCACTTACAGAGCGAGGCGACAGGCGATGAACGCGGACTTGGAACGCGGGGCGGGGCGGTTCCCGAGGAAGAGATCATATGATGGGTGGATGGAGGTGGAGTTGGGGGAGTTTTTTGTGGAGGAGGGGGGAGGGGGTGAGCTGGTTGTGAGCTTGATGGAGATTAATAGTCAATGGAAGAGTGGTTTGGTTGTGGAAGGGATAGAGATTAGGCCCAAGGAGGAGGAGGATAAACATATGTAATAGAGTGTAGTAATGTGGAATATGAATCCTTTCAATGCACAATCGAGAGGTGAAAACCCAATAATGTAGTGAAGTACTTTCTATAATATTTGTAGAGTGGTGGTTGAATAGTTCCAAGATCTACATTTAAAATGTAAACCTCATTACATTTTTATGGGCTTTCATGTGGATATTTTTATTTAGTAAAATGTCTACTTCTTTTATGTTACAACTTAAAAGTGTACTAAGGTCTGAAAGAATTATTTAGGAGAAAATTCTCTATATATTGAATTGGTTTGTGAAATTCTGGTCTTGAGTACAAAGATCTAACCCTCTTTATATAGGAAGAGGGTAAAGTAAACAAGGAAATTCTTATTCCTACTAAAATAAGAATTAAACAAACAAGGAAAGATACTAAATACTAAACATAATTCAACTAGGAAAGATACTAAACCTAATCCCAAAGGGATTCGGTTTCCTTCTTCAATCCCGCTTTCTTCTTCTGTCTCTAACACTTTCCTTCTTTAATCTTTTTTCCTTCTTTTATCTCTAACAAGGTCCATAAAATAAGAATGAGTCTTAAGTCAACAGAAGAATTTGTCTTTTTTTTAATTATCAATGTATGGAGTAATATTTTATGGAGTAACTATTCAAATTTCTATCTATCCTTTATTATAATATTTGAGACTCAGGCTCACAGAATGTCGACATGTGGCAGGTCTACTTGCAAGTTTTTTTTATGATTCATCCTCCACCTTTGATGACTTTAATGATTTGGCATTTTTATATTAAAATATAGAAAGATCCAATTATAATTAATATGCCTAATATATACCTTATATGGCGACTAGAATATAATTACGAAGTAGAAAAATAAGAAGATAATTATAAGTAATTTTTATTTTTTTCTAATGTATTTTGATTAATTATAATCAGTACAATGTAAAAAATACCATAGTTCTTTCTATTGATAATATATGTTTAATTTATTTTTTATGTAAATTAATTATTCCTTTGCATAATAATAATAATAATAATACTTTTAAGTTAGAACAAATTGAAAAGGTTAAAAAAGAGAAAGACTACTATAGAAGTAAAATATAAAAAAATTATCAAAATTACTTATTTTGATTTCTACCTCAATACTTCTCCCTCCTAACTATTACTCTCATTTGAGTTTACTTTCATCTTTTTTATTGTGTATTCGAATGCCTAACATTTGATAATTTTAAAAATAATTAAAAATTTGATTCTAAGCATTTTTTTAACTGAGAAAATTATAATATCCAAAGTGGACACTTAATTAATCATAATGTTCAATAGAGAAAGAATCATGAGTGTTTCTTTGGTGCACCTTGAGTGCATATCATTTTTTTGGACCTTCTCATATAAAATATATTTTTTTAATTTTTTTAAGTAATAAAGAAATACTTATTTTGCTCATATGTAGGTCCATGGTAGACCTTAAGTCCACCATAGAATTTGTCGAGAATTATTAATATGTTTAAAACGGAATTCATAGATTGAAATGAGACTTTCAATGTATTAAACCAACGAAAATAATTGATATAATTGTATTGTCAAAAATGTAAAAGAGATTAATTTTAGAATTATTGAAGATATTTTTCAAAAAAATGCATACGCAATGTTGACTACATAAGTAAATTGATTTTATGGAAAACTAATATAAATAAATAACCTTAAGTATTTGAACAAAATTATACTACATCCGTCCTATAAAACTTTTCAAATACAAAGAAAGGCGTCCCATAAAACATTTCAAATTAGAAAAAAGGTGCACCCTAAAATCATTTATCTTACACATCATACCTTACCTTATTATAAAGTAAAGGAAAAGTTAGAAAATAATAACAAAATTATACATTTTTAAAGGAGTTTAGTGGTATGTCATTTCTAGATGATAGTCTACTTAATAGATTTCAAAATAATTTCTTGATTGAGAACTTGAACTATGATAAAGAAAAATTATCATCTGATTTTATAGAATACTTATCTACAATGAATGAAGATCAAAGAAAAATATCTGATGCGATAATGGAAGTCTGATATCTGATGCGATAATGGAAGTCTGATATCAAAGAAAGTTCTTTTTTGTATATGGTTACGGGAGACATTTATATAGAAACCAATGTCTACTTCTCAAGATCCAATGGTATATATGTAAGGCTGTTTTGAATGTTGCATCCAGTGGCATTGCAGCATTGCTTTTGCCTGGTGGAAGGCGGAGGTTCTTAATCCTTATGGCTTTAACTGAGTGCTCAACGTGTGCTATCATATAAGGGGATCCGAAAGGAGAATTAATCTAACAAGCAAGTAGAATCGTATGAGATGGAGCATGTGCGATGAATAGATTTGTTTATGAGGCATTGGATCACACAATGAGAGATACGATGAGGTTCTACAATAATAACTCTAGAAATGAACTATTCAGAGGGAAAATATTAGTACTTTGAAGTGATTTTCGCCAGATCCTTCCACTTTTACCAAAACTTCGAGAGAAGAAATTGTAGATGCTACCTTAAATTCCTCAAAATTGTGGGTGTGTTGTAAAGTTTTTACGTTAACCAAGAATATGATATTGCATTCTTCTATCTCCTCTTACGCAGATAGGGATACACAATCTTTTTCTGATTGGATAATCAAAATTGGAGATGGAAAGCTTGGTCAGGTGATTGATGGAATCGCTGACGTTGAAATTCCGTCTGAATTCTTGATTCTTGACAAAAGTCATCCTCTCAAGAGTATAGTACTAGAATTCACTTATCTGAACTTATTGGAGAATATGAAAAATATTATTTTTTAGGATAGGGCACCACTAGCACCCACTCTCGAAGTTATTGAAATGGTTAATGAGTTTGTCCTATTACTCATTCTCGGCGATGAAAAAGAGTACTTGAGTTATGATTCTTAATGGCAAGCAGATGCCAATGTCGTAGGTGTTGATGCTTATTGGATAACATTTGAATTTTTGAATGAAATCAAATGTTCAGATGTTTGGGGATCCCAAACCAAAAAATAGTTTTGAAAAAGGGGCATTGATTATGTTATTTGGATTGTGTAATGGTACAAGATTAATTGTTGAAGAGCTGCGAAAAAACATTAACCGTGCAATCGTAGTTTTGAGAAATCGAGACGGGGAAAAGGTTTACATACCCGAATAAATTTGGTACCATATGATCCAAGGCTACCCCTAAAGTTTCAAAAAAGATAATTTCCAATAGTTTTATGTTTTGCTATGACTATTAACAAAAGTTAAGGTGAAACATTATCTTTTGTTAGATTATTTTAACTAAGTCAGTATTCATTATGGTCAATTTTATGTTGCTGCTTCACGAGTGAAGACAAATACATGATTAAAAATGTTTATTTTAGATGACAATAGAAACCCTTGCAACCATACCAAAAATGTTGTATACCCTGAAATCTTTCAAAAAAATTAGATTTTAATAAGTCATTATTTTGTATACTTTTAATTCTTTAAATATTATGTCTTCTACTTTAACATTGATGTAATAGTATTAAAAATCATGTAAGAAATTTATTTTCTTTAATCCTCAAAAAATATTACATGGAAAAAAATAAGAATCGATAAAAAATTCGTTCGGCCCCGTGCATGGCATGAGTCAAAATGCTAGTATATAGATATTTCAAACTAAATCTAAGAATCTTTATTTGCTTCCATATTATGTTAAAAAATATTATTGCTTAGGAATAAAGAAGCATTATATATATATATATATATATATATATATATATATATATATATATATATATATATATATAGCTAGTCAAGTATATTAATTACATAATTGTTCAAAATCAAATGCTGATTATATATATACTCTCTCTTTGAACCACATACAAAAACTCGTGATTTTTATATATAATTTATTTACAAATTGGTATAAAAATAAAAATTAAAACTTAGATATTTAAATATTACATTAAAAAATTTTACAAAACAAGAGATAATATGAATATTTTATTTTAAGAAATTATCAATGAGAACATGTAAATAAACAAAAAAATATTGAAATATCGTAATAGTAAAAAAGTAAATTATTTTGGGACAAATAAATAAAGTATTTTGTATAACAATTTCTAAATGGGTAAAGTTTTAGGTAGTCTCAAGGTCTACAAACATTAGATGGACTTAAGTATATGAAAATTATAGAAGGTTCTTTTTTTTTTGTAAAATAGAAAAGATGGTCTTGCAATTCTATAAAAAGTCTCAAAAGTATCATCACTTTTCCAAATTATGATGACATTCTTTAATGGATTAGTCATCAAACATGAGTGATAAGAGTCAAATGGGTACTACGTACACCTTACGTCCCAAAAGTATATTCATCAAAAAGTTGTTTATTAGAATTTCATCACAAATTGTGAAAAAAATATTCAGCTATAAAGTAAATTTACTAAAATTAAATTCAGTTTAAAATATAAGTTTGATATATCATATTTTTAAAACATCTAACTTTTTAAAAGTATATACCTAATTTATGGTCAAATTGTTACACAATTTGACCAAAAAAATCTATAGTAATATTTTAAGGCTTTTTAGTAAAAAAAAGTGAAACGTCCACTCAAGGCGCTCCACACCATGCTCCGACAAAGTAGTGAGGGGCAAATTATAGTGTTATCAAGGTCTGGTCTTTAGAGAGGCGCGCTGTCCGTGCCCAATGTGCACCACAAGCTATCACGTTGGGTATAGCTTTCATAGTGTTACTATCGGGTAATGAAGCCTCTGACTTAACACTATTCCATTTGGACCATCTAAGCTACCCATGCATGTAATTCGATAGTAACAAGATAAGTTTATTCCTAGAGTTCCTTAGAATCAACCTCACAATTATGCAGAAAAAGTAAATGAAACTAATTGTATAATCTTATAAAAAAGTTTTATAATACATATTTTTTGTTTATTCCAAAAAAGATTTCATCTTTTATTTATAGATTTTTTTGTCTCATTTTATTTCCCTCTTATATATCACTTTTTATAAAAAAAAATTCAATTACTCTCATACCCAACATTGTAATCTTTACACTAAGGTTCCCATAACAATGCCCGGGAATGTCATGGGATGACCCGTGGGCGCTCCGGTGCCCCGTTCGTAAAATTGACGGTTTCTACCCCCTAATAAACCCCCGCCCCGACCCGAACACACCCCCCACCCCTTCAATTACACCCCACAAGTTGATTTTGACTTTGGAGTCAAAATTTGACTCCAAAATCAAAATCAACTTGTGGGGTTGAATTGAAGGGGTGGGGGGTTTACCGGGGAGGTTAAGGGGATAGGAACCGTCAATTTAACTAATGGGTCATCCCATGACATTGTCGAGCAATGTCATGGGAATTTTGCCCTTGTAATATATGTTCAATCTTTTAATGTCGATTTCTTAAAAGGGAACGGTAGAGCAGGAGCACTAGATGTTGTAAAGCTTGGGGTAGCTTCTTTGCCAATAAGCTAAAAAGCTTCCATCATATTTTTTTCTTAATAATTATTCTTTTGTCCAACTATTTTTGTCTCATCAACTATTCACAATGTCAAATTAATCTGTCCAACTATTCACAAGTCTCCTGTAAAAACTATTCATTTTCAACCGAAAACTACATGGTCTCATTTTGAATACGCTAAATATTCATTTTCAACCGGAATATTCATTCTGATGTCTATTCAATATAATGTTTATTCTTAAACAAGTTCTTTCTCAGAACAATGTGATGTTCATTCTTAAACATTTTTTTAATTACAAAATTGTCATATACTCCCTCTGTCCCATAAAGATAGAGACGGTTTGACTAAAGTGATAAAATAAAGATGGATAATTTTGTGTTGACTTTCCAAAAATACCCTTGATATGATGGGTAAAAATAGGATGTGATGTTTAGATTATTAGAAAAAATGTATGATGTAATAGGTAGGGTATGAAAAAGTAAGGGGTAAAAGTGGTTTGTTAATAGAAATGTGAATGACTTTAAGGGACCCAATTTTTTTCAACGGGAATGACTTTATGGGACGGAGGGAGTACTGAGGAGAAGGTACATCCTGTTCTACCATATAATTTGCCTTCATAGACAAGCACCATTAAAATATGAAAGAATGTTTTTGTGGTTAACCATCTTTCTTTCTCCTTAGTATCATTTTCAACCACCCAATTTGACATTTCTCATAGTTTGTGTCATACACGAACAAAAATATTATTTTGAAGTGTAAGGAGTTCTTTGTAATTATATGTAGAACTCAGATAATAATTGCCATTATATCCCTCATGTTTTAAAAAAATATTATAGTTTCAATTCAAAATCCTTTGATTATATGTGTAAAATTAAAAAATAAAAATTATACATCTAAAAACTATACCAAAATTGCTACAAAACAAGAGGTGCCATGATAATATTATTTTATCAAATAAGTAATGAAATTTGATAAACAAAGTGGAGTAAATCTCATAATTGGTCCTTTATAATATTAGATTTTTTCTATTTAATCCTCTATTATTAAATATTATTATACTCTGGTGGTCTTTCTTTTATAAGTATCTTTCCACAAAGAGTCATTTTATGATTTATTATCATGTTCATGTCAATATGAATGCTAAAAGTATAATTTCACAATTATTAAATAGTTTTCGTGTCATAGATAGTTTTAGAAGCCGCTTCTGATGCGTCGTTTGTAAGTTACAATCGTTTTCCACTATAATCATAGTCTATAGATGTGGTTTGTTGTTGAAATCCTAGTTCATGGTCATAGTTATTATTGTTGTGTTGTCTCTATAACGGACATCAGAATACGTCACTGAACATAATCTTGATGTCAAATTACACTTTTATCCCTTAAATTAATACTAATATGACAGAAAAATTATTTTGTAAAAATTTGATATTTCAAAACTACGTTTGAATAGAAATATATAGATATTAAATTTATACCATAATACAATGCATTTTTTCCAGTTGAAATTTATAAACTTTAACAATAAAAAAATCAAATGAAAAGAGGAGGGAATACTTGACAATAGAGACCAATTATGGAATAAGGAGCAGTATTTTCGGGTGGGGGACATGACGTGTGAGATATCTGTATGACCGCCTCTCTTTGCTCCTTTTACAATCTTTTAGTACTCAGCAAATGTTTGTACAAGAAGGAAGTCGTTGAGGTAGGATTTGGTTGTTGTGGGAAACTCCCAAGTCCTAACGGAAAAAGCCCGCGCAATTGCAATGTCGGCGGAGGCCAGCCTGGACGCCCTGCCGGAAGGTTGCATCGCCGACGCTCTGTCGCTGACGAGCCCCAGAGACGCTTGCCGCCTCTCCCTGATCGCGTCGGCCTTCCGCTCCGCCGCCATGTCCGACGCCGTCTGGGAGCGGTTCCTTCCTCCCGGTTACCGTGATATCATTTCCCGGTCTGCTGACGCCGCCGATCTGCTCGCCTCCGCCTCCAAGAAGGATCTCTACTTCCGTCTCTGTGATTTCCCCGTCCTTATCGACGGCGACACCATGGTAACCGTTTGACTTTTTGTCTACTTTTAGATTTAATTTATGGGGAGATTTGAAGAGAGTTGAAAGACCAATATTTATTGAAATTTTCTGTAAATTTAATTTTTCCTGTAATTGGTTTTCAAATTTGATATGATTCGTGTTCCATATGGGAAAGAATTTAGGATGGGAAAGAGGTTAATAAGACAATTGGGTTGAACCACGCTAAAAATTGAATCCAATCGATTACTTTGTTTAACTCAAGAGCTTATATACCGAAAATGGTATACTCTTCAAGTTCTGATGTGGGATACTCTTTAACAGACCAAGGATTTAAATGGTTGGTGAAAATGTGCTTTTTATGATAAAATCGTCCTGTTTCGTTTGACATTAACTTTAGCATTTACCTTAGCATTCTGAAATTGATTTTAGTATTTTCAAAGTTAACTTGCAACTTTAAAAAAAAAGATCTAAAATGGTATTCACAAACGTTGTTCTCAAACTAAGTCTTCTTCTTCGAATTCGAATTGAAAGTACTTCGTAATCATAGAACACCAAAAGGCTCCTTCGTAAAACTACTCTAACACTATCTTTGATTCAAAAAATTTGAAAGGGAAAAGAAAAGAAAATGAAGTGGAACACAATTTTTCTTGTTTGGCTAGAGGGGGAAAAGAAAGAAAAAGTGGAAAAAAAAGAAAATAAGAAAGCAAAATGTATAAGTAGAGAAAAACCAAATTCCTCCCATTTTAGTGAGGAAAATGAGAAAAAAAAAGATTGAACGAAAATGAGAAAAAAAAGGTTGAACGAAAGGACACATTATGGATACATCAATGTTTTCTTATGCACAATAGCTTTATTTTTTACTGGATCGCCTTTGTGGTTTCTGAACTTTGTTGATTGTATCATCAACATCTGGTGGTCAAGTAGAGTTTTTCCCTAGAGAAGAAGAGTGGGAAGAAATGTTACACGATAGGTGCAAGGTCTCTTAAGATTGCGTGGGGTGACACACCTGCATATTGGAAATGGATTTCTCACCCTCACTCCAGGTACGGGGTTAATACTAGTACCTACTTTTGTAAGATTTCAATTACACCCCCCACTCCGGCCATTCGATTGCACCCCTAGTTAATTTTGACTTTGGAGTCAAATTTTGATTCCAGATTCAAAATTAACTTAAGGGGTGCAATTGAAGGAGCCTGAGAGTGTGTTCGGGCCGGGGCGGGGTGGATTGAGGATAGGGTTTGTCGGAGGGTAAAAAACCGTCAATTTTACGAACGGGGCACCGGAACACCCCAGCAGGGTCGTCCCATGACAATGCCAAGGGAACGGCGCGCCGGCCTCTATAAACAAAAGGATACGGTTGTTTGGTCTTCAAGAACTCGATCAAATTTTGATGGTGGTGTTTTTTTTTTCTTCAATGAACTATTAGGTTTGCCGAAGTTGCGGAGCTTCTAGCCGTGTGTTGGCTTGAAATATCTGGCACCATAAGCATGACCTTTCTGTCACCCAACACAACCTACGCAGCTTATCTTGTCTTTGCGTTGATACCGATAGCCCGTGGTTTTGATTACCATCGGGACTTCATTGCCGAATACAATCCGGTCAGCGCTGCTATCGAGATTAAAATCAACGGAGACGATGAAGACGAAGCCAAAAAAGAGCAGGGTGTGTTTTTGAGCACCCGAGAAGACGTAACGCGGGAAGAATACCGACCGATGATACTAGAAGAATGGGGTCACAGGTGTTCTCGTGCCGGGAGACCGGACTGGCTGGATCCCGGTACGGAGAACAACGCCCCAAAGTTCCCGAAAAGGAGGAGCCATGCGGCATGGATGGAAGTTGAGATTGGGGAGTTTTTTGTCATGGAGGGCAACATGGTGAGATTGTCATGAGTTTGATGGAGGTAAGAGCTCACTGGAAAAGTGGTTTGATTGTTGAAGGGATTGAGATTCGGCCCAAGCACCACTAAATAAAATAGAACTTAAATTGTTTCCTAAATAGCACTTAATAATGTCCAATGATGACAAACATTTACTTGAATAATGACTAATGAATAATGACTAAAAGTGCTATATTGGGAAAAAACACATGTGATGCTATTTAATGAAAATCATTATGTTTTAGTGCATAAATTCTCTATTAAGAAAATGCCAAGCTTCACATTCTAGACTTCACACAGACAATTTTACATAAAATCATGTCTTTGAGTGTCATGTGAATGGGGTGTGTGTCTATATATATATATATATATATATATATATATATATATATATATATATATATATATATATATATATATATATATATATATATATATATATATATATATATATATGGTGAAGCTTCTTGTACTCTTTTCAGCTTTGTTGATCAATGTATGTAGCTATATATTAATGTACGTAGTATGTCCCTAAACATTAACTGTATTATCTAATTTCTCTTGCATCAACTTAAATGCATCTATCCCTATTTTTGTGCGAGTGTAAAGTTTGTCTACATACACTCTACATTCTTTTCAATTCTTGACGTGTGAGATTTTATTTATTGGATTTGTTGTTGATATCGTTGTCTTCTTAAGTTACCTCAAATGGATATTTGGGGCGAGCTTGGAAAATTCTCACTTTGCCTCTAAAGGAATGTTGTTGACAATTTTTATTGACAGTTAAATAAGAAAGTATAATTATGTTATTTATTGTTTTGTAAATTGTTTGATATAGTTTCAAATATATAAAGTTTATTTTTTTAATTTCTTTACAATCCATACAATAAATAAAATTAAAAATAATTTCAATCCATTCTTATTAATCATAAACTAGTGCTCTTTTGTGGATGAACGAGTATGTTGTGTTCGATAAAGAATAGGTAAATTTTACTGTTGACCTAATAATAAGATTCACGATGGGTTTTCATATAGATAGGTCAGGTAAGTAAATGCATACTAATGAGATGACTTGTTCTTTTAATTTAAAAAGTTGCAAAACGAAAAAAAAGATATTTGTAAGAAGATCTACAAATGGTGTGGATTTTAGGTTTACAACACAAGTACTCAAATACAAGTACTCATAAGGGTAATAAACAAATGTAGATGTAGCAATAAGACTTCATACATTTTAATGCACCAAAACGAGAAATCACACATTTTAATGAACCAAAAGTTCAAAAGTAGTTTTAAAACACAATTTCAAATGTCCTTAAGATAATGCTTGAAAATTAAAAATTCATTTATATTTCAATTTTAAAATTTGAATTCTTAAGTTTCAAAGAATAACAAGAGTGTATGAATTTTTATTAATATGCTTAGTTAGAAATCAGAGAAATTTAGACCAAATCCACATTTTAATATTCTCAATTACTCATCTGTTTCTATGAACAATTCCTACTTTAACTTTATGCCGAAATTAGGAATGGTGAACTTGAGGATGACTTTCCCATACTACCCCTAGGGTTCCATACGTGGGCTGAAGACCAAAGCAACAAAAAAAGAAAGGGAAAAATAAACAATCACATCAAATTTGGGAAAATTTTAAACTTTCTTCCAAATATTTCATATTTTAATGAAGTTCTAAAACTACATCCATAAAAACCTCAATAGAACCCAACATTAAACACACTTTCATACTTTCATCTTTTCGCAAAACAACCGAGCATTAAATGCAAATCACTTCCTTCCATTGCCATTAATGGCAGCCTAGTTCTTTTCCGCACCCGCTGAAACAACAAATTTTGATGTTGATTCGGTTGTCGATGCTGATCTGTTGCCCCACTCGTGAATTTTCCTTTCAAAGCTTTCAACACCCCTGAAATAGAGAACTCAAACTGTATATCTGATGTACAAGCAAGAAACGAAACGAGTAAAAAAATAATCGATGCAATTTTACAAAAATACAATAACGGCAAACTTCAGCATGGGTTAATTGAGTTGGTCTCTAAGGACTTCAACATTTCAGATCGTTTGGTTCAAGACCTATGGAAATTTCCAAATCTCATTTTATTTCTCTCTTATATATCACTTTTTATAAAAAATTATAAAAAAAATTTCAATTACTCTCATACCCATCATTGTATTATATGTTCAATCTTTAAATGTCAATTTCTTAAAACGCAAGGGTAGAGCTTGAAGAGTTGGTGTGGTGAAGCTTGGGGTATTAGCTTCTTTACCACTAAGCCAACAAGCTTCCAACAAAATATTTTCTTAATAATTACTCTTTTGTCCAACTATTGTGTCTCATCAACTATTTACCAAGTCAAATTAATCTGTCCAACTATTCACAAGTCTCCTGTACAACTATTCACAACTTCCTTGTCTCATTTTGAATATGCTAAATATTCAATTTGAACCGCACTATTCATTCTGATATCTATTCAATATAATATTTATTCTGAAACAAGTTTTTTTCTCAGAACAATGTGATGTTCACTTTTAAACATTTTTTAATTACAAAATTGTCATTTACTCTAGAGAATGTACATCCAGTTCTACCATATAATTTGACTTCATAGACAAGCACCATTAATATTAATATATGAAAGAATGTTTTTGTGGTTCACCATCTTTCTTTTTCTTTAGCATCATTTTCAACCACCCAATTTAACATTTCTTATATTTTGTGTCATACACAAACAAGAAGATTATTTTGAAGTGAAAGGAGTTCTATGTAATTATATGTAGAACTTAGATAATAATTGTCATTATATCCCCCGTCTCAAAAAATGTTATAGTTTCAAATCAAAATCATTTGATTATTTGGTAAAAATAAAAGTTATATATTTAAAAAAGCTATACCAAAATTGCTACAAAATAAGAGGTGTGATGATTTTATTATTTTATCAAATAAGTAATGAAAATCAATAAAGAAAGTGGACTGAATCTCATAATTGATCCTGTATAACATTAGATTTTCTCTATTTAGTCATCTATTATCAAATATTATCCTGATGATCCTTTTTATGGGTATCTTTCCACAAATAATCCCTTTTATAATTTATTGTCATATTCGTGTCAATATGAATGCTTAAAATGTAATTTCACAATGATTATATAGTTTTCGTGTCATAGACAATTTTAGAGGCTGCTTCTGATGCGTCGTTTGTAAGTTACTATGACCATGAACTAGGATTTCAACAACAGACTGTTGTTGAAATCCTAGTCCATGGTCATAGTTATTATTGTTGTGTTGTCCGTATAACAGACATCATAATACGTCACTGAACATAAGGTTGATGTCAAATTATACTTTTAGCCCTCAAATTAATACCAACATGACAGAACAAAGAAAGATTATTTGTGCAAAAGTACCGATAAAAGAAAAACCATAGACGTAATACTCCCCCGTTCAAAAATATTTTTTCTATTTGACTTTTCACGGTCTCCATTATTGTACTTTGACAAATAATATCTATATTTATACATAGATGTATTTTGTAAAAATTTGATATTTCAAAACTACGTTTGAATAGAAATATATAAATATTAAATTTATATTATAATACAATGCATTTTTTTAATAAATCATAATTAAAATTTATAAACTTTTATAATGAAAAATCAAACGAAAAGATGATTTTGGGAGTATTTGATAATAGAGACCAATTATGGGATAGGGAGCATTATTTTCGGGTGTGGGGACATGACGTGTGAGATATGTGTATGACCGCCTTTCTTAGCTCCTTTTACAATCTTAAGTACTAAGCAAATGTTTATACAAGAAGGAATTCGTTGAGGTCGAGTTTGGTTGTTGTGGGGAACCCCCGAAGTCCCAACGGAAAAAGCCCGCGGCGTCGCAGCTACCTTAGATATCAGTTGAAACTCCCCCCGCGCAATTTTCAATGGCGGCGGAGGCCAGCCTGGACGCCCTGCCGGAAGGTTGCATCGCCGACGCTCTGTCGCTGACGAGCCCCAGAGACGCTTGCCGCCTCTCCCTGATCGCGTCGGCCTTCCGCTCCGCCGCCATGTCCGACGCCGTCTGGGAGCGGCTCCTTCCTCCCGATTACCGTGATATCATTTCCCGGTCTGCTGACGCCGCCGATCTGCTCGCCTCTGCCTCCAAGAAGGATCTCTACTTCCGTCTCTGTGATTTCCCCGTCCTTATCGACGGCGACACCATGGTAACCGTTTGACTTTCGTCTACTTTAGATATAATTGATGAGGAGATTTCAATAGTTGAAAGACCAATATTTATTGAAATTTTCTGTAAATTTAATTTTTTCCTGTAATTGGTTTTCAAATTTTATATGAACCGTGTTCGATATTGGACCAAGGATTTAAATTGTTGGTAAAATTATGCTTTTAGATGTAGAAATGATGTTTTGGTAATATTTTTACCAAGGATTTCAAAAATATAGGTTTATTAGGTTTTGTGTCACATAAGCTAATCAGTCTACTTTAGATTTAATTGATGGGGAGATTTGAAGAGAGTTGAAAGACCAATATTTATGGAAATTGTCTGTAAATTTAATTTTTTCTGTAATTGGTTTTCAAATTTGATATGATTTGTGTTCGATATGGGAAAGAATTTAGGATGGGAAAGAGTTACTTGATTGGGCAATAAGACACTTGGGTTGAACCACGCTAAAAATTGAATCTAATCGATTACTTTGTTCAATTCAAGAGCTTATATACCGAAACTGGTATACTCTTCAAGTTCTGATGTGGGATACTCTTTAACAGACCAAGGATTTAAATGATTGGTGAAAATATGCTTTTATATGTAGAAATGATGTTTTGGGAATATTTTTACCAAGGATTTCAAAAATATAGGTTTTGTCACATAAGCTAATCAGTTGTATTCGGTCTAATCAAATTGTATATTTTGTATTCAATTTTTTAGTATTGTATAATTGAATCCAATTATGAAAGTTATCAGTTATCACTTCTTCAAGGAGCTCTTAGTAAATGTTTTTTTCCCTAGTGTTTTTATGATAAAATCGTCCTGTTTCGTTTGACATTAACTTTAGTATTTACCTTAGCATTCTGAAATTGGTTTTAGTATTTTCAATGTTAACCTGCAACTTTAAAAAAGAGATCTAAAATGTTATTCACAAACGTTGTTCCCAAACTAAGTCTTCTTCTTCGAATTCGAATTGAAAGTACTTCGTAATCATAGAACACCAAAATGTTCCTTCGTAACACTACTATAAAGATTTAACGAAAGCACATATTATGTATACATCAATATTTTCTGATACACAATAGCTTTATTTTTTTTGCTGGATTGCCTTTGTGGTTTCTAAACATTGTTGATTGGATCAACATCTGGTGCTCAAGCAGAGTTTTTCACTAGAGAAGAAGAGTGGGAAGAAATGCTACATGATAGGTGCAAGGTCCCTTAAGATTGTGTGGAGTGACACACCTGCATACTGGAAATGGATCTCTCACCCTCACTCCAGGTAAACACTATTTCAAGTACCAATGTGCTGAATTTCATTGCTTTTTGGATTCTGACTTTTAATGCCCCTGACCCAATGGGTACTGGTTTTTAATTTTTAGGAGAGTAGTCTATGGATAAGACTTGGAGAAAAATCTAAACTTTAATTTCTAACCCTGCAATGCTCACGCAAATTACTATTAATTTTACTTGCACCATTCCTCCAATATGGCTGAGAGTTTCAAACTTTTTGTTTAGCGATTTCATTGAATGCTTATCTTCATTTGTGATTATACAAGAGTTATGACTTCAGGTTGCTAGTGTCGCTATGTGTTTTTTATGTCTCTATGCTCTTAATTTATTCATGCTACTGTGTTTTCTTTGTATGTGCGTTTGTGGTTGAACCGGGGGTCTCTTGGAAACATCCCCTTTACTTCCTAGTAGGAATAAGGTTGTCAAACACGTCTTCTCGGACCATAGTTTTGTAAGATTTTACTAGGATTGTTGTTGCTGAAGCATGACACTTTCACAGGACGAATGGAATACATCTGTTTTGTTCTTTGCAGAAAAACATAATAGCCTTGTCAATTCTTCAATATATATTCCCAAAAGGATATGGTTGTTTGGACTTCAAAAACTCTTGAGAGGTAACTAAATGTTGATGGTGGTGTTTTTTTTTTTCTTCAATGAACTATTAGGTTTGCCGAAGTTGCGGAGCTTCTAGACGTGTGTTGGCTTGAAATATCTGGCACCATAAGCATGACCTTTCTGTCACCCAACACAACCTACGCAGCTTATCTTGTCTTTGCATTGCTACCAAGTGCCCGTGGTTTTGATTACCATACAGGCTTCATTGCAGAATACAATCCAGTCAACACTGCTATTGAGATAAAAATCAACGGAGATGAAGAAGCTAAAAAAGAGCAGGGTGTGTTTTTGAGTACCCAAGAAGAGGTAACGCGGGAGGAATACCGACCGATGATACTAGAAGAATGGGGTCACAGGTGTTCTCGTGCCGGGAGACCGGACTGGCTGGATCCTGGTACGGAGAACAACGCCGCGAAGTTCCCAAAAAGGAGGAGCCATGCATGGATGGAAGTTGAGATTGGGGAGTTTTTTGTCAAGGATGGAGGGCAGCATGGTGAGATTGTCATGAGTTTGATGGAGGTAAGAGGTCACTGGAAAAGTGGTTTGATTGTTGAAGGGATTGAGATTCGGCCCAAGGAGTAGGAGGAGGATGGTAAATGAAATAATGAATAGTTGTTGTAATAAAGAAAATGTCAAGCTTGACATCCCTAGACTTCACACAGACAGTTTTACATAAAATCATGTCTTTGAGTGTCATTTGAATGGGGTATATGGTGAAGCTTCTTGTACTCTTTTCAGCTTTGTTGAGCAATGTAATGTATGTCCCTAAACATTAGTTGTATTATCTAATTTCTCTTGCATCAACTTAAATGCATCCCTATTTTAGTGTGAGTGTAAAGTTTGTGCACATAAACTCTACATTCTTTTCAAATCTTAATGTGTGAGATTTTATTGGATTTGTTGTTGATGTCGTTGTCGTCTTAACTTACCTCAAATGGATATTTGGGGTAAGCTTGGTAAATACACACTCTGCCTCCAAAAGAATGTTGTTGATTCACTATTAAGGAATCAAGCTTTTTTTCTTTAACTATTTTTATTGATAATTAAATAAGACAGTATAATTAAATTATTTATTGTTTTGTAAATTATTTGATATAGTTTTTAAATATATGAAGTTTATTTTTTTATTTCTTTACAATCCATACTATATATAAAATTAAAAATAATTTCAATCCATTCTTGTTAATCATAAACTAGTGCTCTTTTGAGGATGAATGAAGTATGTTGTGTACGATAAAAAGTAGGTAAATTCTACTGTTAACCTAGGATTTACGATGGATTTCATATAGGTTAGGTAAGTAAATGCATACTAATGAGATTACATGTTTCTTTAATTTTAAAAAGTTGCAAAAAGAAAAAAAGAAAAGAAATTTGTAAGAAAATCTACAAATGGTGAGGATTTTATGTCTACAACACAAGTACTCAAATACAAGTACTCATAAGGGTAATAAAAAATGTAGATGTAGCAATAAGACTTCATACATTTTAATGAACCAAAAAGAGAAACCACACACAACTACCCTTTATTAACCAGAGCATATTACCTCTGTCTCTGAGTATTTGTCTAGTTTTGATTTTTTTCGATCAACTATTTTTAACCTTTCACTTAAATATATATTGTATATTTATTGGATAAACTAATATTTTAAAAATATTTGATATAATAAATCTGATGAAGGAGACAACCGCTCAAAAAATGATATTAGAAGAGTGGGGTTCCCTCCTTGTTTTTCCCATTAGCCAACGGTCCATTTTTTAAATTAGCCGTTAGGGCTAAAAAAATTCAAAAATTTTCAAAATTCTCACTATTTAAACACAACACTTTTACTTTTATAAAATTAAAGTAAAAAGTGAAGGGGAAAATGGGAAGGTATTTCCCTCGAAAGAGAATGGAAGGAAAAGTAAAAACTGACATGACACTGAGTTTGCGGGGAAAAGGGGAAGGCACTCAACATTAAACACACTTTAATCTTTTCCCAAAGCAACCGAGCATTAAATGCAAATCACTTCCTTCCATTGCCATTAACGGCAGCCCTGTTTTTTTCCGCACCCACTAAAACAACAGATATTGATGCTGATTCGGCTGCCGATGCTAATTCCATTGCCGACCTGTTGCCTCCACTCGTGAATTTTCCCTTCAAAGCTTTCGACACCCTTGAAACAGAGAACTCAAACTGTATATCTAGTGTACAAGAAAGAAAAGAAAGGATTAAAAAAATAGTCGATGCAATTTTATAAAAATACAATAATGGCAAACTTCAGCATGGGTTAATTAAGTCGGTCTCTAAGGACTTCAACATTTCAGATCGTTTGGTTCAAGACGTATGGAAATTTCCAAATCTCAATTGGTAAGGGGCCAAGCTGTACATAGATGTTCAATGCAGATGACATGGCAACTCACGGAAAAAATTAAAGGTATCAATGTGGACTTGTCAAAGATGACTGACATTCCATTTCACCAATGCCACACATTACGTGTTCTAAGTTACTGCGTGAATGTCTCCATTACTACAGCACACAGGTGGCTCAAGAATAAAAAGATAAAAAGACATCCAAGTGACATAAAATCTCATCTATGTGAAAAAGCTAAGTTAAAAAGTTTTAAGTATTGTTTGGCTCTTATTTCTCCCCACATCACTACCAAAATTAGACCTTAATAGAATCATATGTTCCGTTTCATTATTTTTAGTTTTTACACGTTTAAGGATAAATTTGTTCGTTTTTTTCTAAAAAAGTGTGGATATATAGCAAAAGAGGAAAGAATTTAGCCAAATCCCAACACTAATAATACGGTGGGGTTCTAGTGCCACTGGAGTACGGTGCCACTCCGGTGCCACTGGTATTTTGGGGCACCTCCGGTGCTCCGTTCGCAAAATTGACGGTTCCTACCCCTCCAACCCACCCCCTAAACCCCCCACCCTACCCCGCCCCTGCACCCCCACCTTTCACTCTGATGCATAATAATCCCAACTTTATTGAAATTTGCCAGTTTTGGGTCGCCGTTAAGTTTCTAACGGAGGGTTAACGGAAATGTCTGTTTTAGGCAACAAAATGAAAGTTGGGATTATTTTTGATGAATTTTTGTTTTTAAATTTTTTTTGAAATTTTTATTTAAAAATTTTGAATTACTTTCAACCTCAATTTTTTTTCTTTTTTAAAGATTATTCTTACCTTAGAAAAAAATGGATATAAAAAATAATGAAAATGAAAAAAATAACTAAAACCATACAAAATTAATCAAATAAATAATGTAATCAATAGAAATTAAACAGAAACTGGTAAGAAATAAAATAAATATATACAGAGTGGTGGGTTTTAACATTTTACACACTATACGGAGTCTTAATGTACTACTTCTTCCGTCCCAGAGTATTTGTCCACTTTCATTTTTACACACCATCCAGTACACTTTTTAAATTCATTTTATCTTGTAATTTGTATATTAAATAATTATAGAAATTATATATTAATAATCTATATGCTAAGACAAATCAAAAAAATCACACATGACTATATTTAGGCTTACACATTGAGAGAATTTGATGAGTCAAAGTGCTTAGATGAACAGTTCCAAAAGTCAAAAGTGGACGAATATAGCGGGACGGAGGAAGTACTTATTTTTTAAAAGAACAAGCCGTCCGGTAAAGTTGGAATTATTTTAGATAATTTTTTCTAAAAAATAAGAAGTGATATATTAATACTTTGTATAATGCGTAAAATATTAAAACCCACCCGTATATTTTTATTTTACTTTTACCAATTTCAAGTTAGTTTCCATTGATTACCTTATTTGTTTTATTATTTTTGTATCATTTTAGTTACATTTCTCATTTTTTCATTTTTTATATCTATTATTTTTATTTTTTAAACAAAGACTAATCTTTAAAAAAGGAAAAATAAATGACGATGGAGGTAGAAAGTAATTTAAAAAATTTAAATGAAAAATTTAAAAAAAATAAAAAAATGAAAATTCATCAAAAACAATCCCAACTTTCATTTTGTTGTCTAAAATG
This sequence comes from Cuscuta australis, assembly GCA_003260385.1. Taxonomy (NCBI): domain Eukaryota; kingdom Viridiplantae; phylum Streptophyta; class Magnoliopsida; order Solanales; family Convolvulaceae; genus Cuscuta; species Cuscuta australis. The sequence goes on along the minus strand of NQVE01000152.1, from coordinate 59,401 downwards.
GGCATTTCCGTTAACCCTCCGTTAGAAATTTAACGACGACCCAAAACTGACAAATTTCAGTAAAGTTGGGATTATTATGCATCACAGTGAAAGTTGGAATTATTTTTGAAAGACCGGGTAAAGTTGGGATTATTTTGGGTAATTTTTCCTAATAATAAATTACAAAAAACGAAGTAAAATAAATAAATAAAAGTAAATAAATGAAGTTCATTCCCCCCCCCCCTCCCCACTTTTTAAGGAAAAATGAGAACAAAGTGGGAATAGGAAAGCGCCATCTCCACCCAAAAACATGTACGCGCATGCATTTCTCTATCTCTTCCGAATCTGCGATCGATCCCCCCACCCAAATGGTGCGTCGTTTTGCCATTATCCTAGCTACCCACCCACCCACCCTCGCTTTCTCCTGCTATGCTACTCCTCGTCACTGTCCCTACACCCCCCACCTTTCTTCCATCTCCTTCCCCTAGCTAGCCTGCAGCCTAGGGTTCCTCCGGCGCCAGCCGTCGTCCATCTCTTCCCGGAGGACCCTCCTTTTCCCTCATCCCGTCCGGTCGGATCTGGCGCCGAACCTCCCCTCCCCTCCCATCAATTCATTATTGTTTTTGTTCTTATAATTCACATACCTTTTGGCTGGCTGGCTGGCTTTGATCGTCTCTGATCCATGCACGCATTATATGCATATGCATATGTATACATTTAGGTGTTCGGTTTGATGTCGAATGATATAGGAGGGACTCGCAACGCGGATATCTTGTCGTTGACGCCTGCCGGATCGAGACATGAGCTGCTTCTTCCCGTGTTTTCGGAACAAAGAAGAAGAAGAAGACGTCGGCAAGGAGCAGCTCCTTGTTGCTCAGCCGCCGCCGCTCCTCGGCTCCTCCTCGCCTCAGGCCACACCCACCACCTTCCCTAACAAGGGTATGCCCTGTATATGCATGCATGTATGAAATAATTAGGATACGTTACATAATTAATTACGTCTATACAATAATAATAATAATGGTCTTATAATTAATCACGTTAAGAATAAAGCAATCAATCAAACAATGAATTCCAAGCTAAGCACATATTGGGGGGAATGCATATGCAGAGTGCAGTCCGACAACGCCACCACCGGAGATAATCCCCCCTTCACCCGTTGCTCCCAGCAACAAAACTTTTGTATCTAAGGGGGGCACCGAAGAAAGTGGGAATCCCAATGCCAAGACCTTCACTTTCCGGGAGCTAGCCAGTGCAACAAAGAACTTCCGGCAAGAATACCTCACTGATGAAGGTGGATTTGGAAAAGTGTTTAAAGGAACACTTCAAAATGAGAAGGTATTTATTTATGTATAGAACGAACAATTATGTCAGGCAAGACCGCTCCCATCCTTTAGAGTTTAGATAAGTTGACCAACTCCGGATCTAAAGGTTGAGAGTATCAATACCTCAAGAACATGAAGTTTCTTTTGCACTATTTACATGTCAAACTTTAACTTCTTTCTTTACCTGGTCTCGAAAAATCATTTGTTAAAACTACACAGTCAAGTCACTACTTATTTTGTAGAGGTTTTGATAGTTTTTAAATACGGAGTATATGATTTGTTTGCATCAATAGTTAAATAAACTGAATCGAGAATATCTCTACTCAAGCTTTTAAGACGGATGGAAGTCTGTACATACTCCATCTCCTCTTAATCAACCACTCTCGATTCTTATGGTCTGAATTTTTTTGTTACTTTGATTCGACACATTTATTTAAAAAATAAGATTAACCACAGGTTGTGACCGTCAAACGACTAGATAGAACAGGGGCACGTGACAGCAAGGACTTCTCAGTGGAAGTGCTGGTGTTAACCCTTCTACACCACCCTAATCTTTTAAACCTTATTGGATATTGCGCTGATGGTGAACAGAGACTTTTGGTCTATGAATACATGCCTATGGGTTGTCTTCAAGACCATCTTTTTGGTGAGCACTACTCCTTTCATCTATTTGGTTCACAAGAGTCATTGCTAAATACACCTAGTGACTCATTATAGTCATTAGAGTAAACCAATCTTGAAAATTGGGGATGCATCCTAAAAAGTCAACTTGATAGAATGAGTACTTCAATGTCTTATATGTAGGGATATACTCCGTAGTTTTATATTTAGCTGATGTGAGATTACTTAAAACAACTTGCCTATTTGGCTGAAGTCAATTTTGGCAAATTATCAAATAGCATTCCTTAAATACAATCTTAGTGCTTCCAATGCTCAAGAGAATGTAGCAAATTATTATTGGTTCAACTCCTTTTTTTATATTTTGTAACAAGTGCAGACCTAACAGAGGATAAAGAACCACTAAATTGGCTCACCAGGATGAAAATAGCTTCTGGAGTTGCCCAAGGACTAGAATATTTACATGAGAAGGCCAACCCTCCGATCATATATAGAGATTTGAAATCATCGACTATTTTGTTGGACCAAGATTTTAATCCAAAGCTTTCTGATTATGGTCTTGCTAAGCTTGAGGGCAGAGGGAGTAATACACTTTTGACACCAGGGGTCATGGGAACCGGCTATTGTGCGCCAGAGTATGAAAGGACAGGTGAACTCACATTGAAGTCTGATGTTTACAGCTTCGGAGTTGTTCTGGTTGAGCTTATATCAGGCCGCAGAGCTGTGGATCCTGCAAGACCATTAGATCAACAAAACCTAGTGGAGTGGGTAGGTTACTAAATCTGAAAACCAAATTTTAATGTCCAATACATATATTCTCTCATCTTGATTAGTGAATTTAGGTGTTCTGTTAACCATTTTGGCTATGAAAATACTAATTTAAGAAAATGACATATTATTTGGAGATAGATTCTAGCCACGTTTTGATAGTTAAAACATTTATGTCATATTAGATTTTGGATAAAGGTTGAATATCTAAAAATCCTTCCGGAAAGTTAGAGTAATTTCACTACTAACCACGAAATTTTGGCTTAGCCTTATGACATTGCTCTAGGTAAAATATACAACTTTAAATTAGTGTTTGACATGCATTATGATAAGACATTCTCGCAACAATAAAAATAAAAAGATTGTAAGTTGTAGATTCTTTGTGTTAGATTCTCTATGCTTTAGTTTCTACAGAACTAGTGTCTTTTCTAAACTAAGAAAACTTGGGCTTTACTCCTATAACATCTCTTCATTGCTTGTCAAGTAAACATGCATATAAGCAGCACAACCTCTTGTATTTGTTTGGTTTGGTAACAAAATTAGTGTGTTAATTTATAAAAGAATAAAATATACTATTATCACTATTAGAATTACTCAGCCTTGGACATTTTTAGAAACACATTGAAACACTAAAATCAAGGAACCCTAAATTACATATTCTTTCATTGTTTTACTATAATTGTAGCTTCTTGATATCAGCTTTTCATGCTTAGTTTTGTTTGGAAAGAAATATCCAAATTGTTCATCAACTAGAGATGGACACTGCAACACCTCCACAAGACATCCAAAAAGTACTCTCTAATTCTTTTTTTAAAGTTGAAAAATTTTTATAAATAAAATACGGAGTATTCATCCAAAGACTCAAATCAAAACAGTATTGGGAAACAACTTTGCTTTCAACCCTGCATTTTTAATCCGACTATCGGTAATGGAGGCTTTGATTTACCTGCAGGCACGGCCAATTTTCAGAGATCCAAAGAGATTCCCAGAAATGGCAGACCCATTACTGAAGAAGGCATTTCCAATGACAAGTTTGAACCAAGCAGTTGGTGTTGCCGCCATGTGTCTTCAAGAAGAGGCCTCAGTTCGCCCCTTGTTTGGTGACGTCGTCGCAGCTCTCAGTTTCCTAGGGGTGGCCTCAACGGACGAACCACCCGTTCCCACTGCCCAGCTAAAGGATACAGTAGGACCACCACCGGATGATCCAGAGAGAGACGCATCGGACAGCAACAGTGCCAACCAAAGCAGTGACAGTAGTTCTTCTTCCTCATCAGATCACAGTGACAATGAAGACGAAGGAGAAGATACAGAGCTCCAAAGAGCTAAATCTCCAAGGATAACTAACACGAGATCAAGTAGCATCAGAAGCAATACATCATCATCATCATCGGATGATGATGATAACGACAAAAATGACTATTTTATCTCAAGGCGGACGAGCAATTCTGAAAAATCTTCGCATGAGACCGATTCGATCGACTTCAGAAATGACAGAATCTCATACACAGACGAAGCCGGCGGCGATCTGAGCAGTAATGAAGATTTGAGCTCAAGGCTGATGGTCGATTTCGACAAAGCTCCACAGGAGAGCGATTCGATCAACTTGAGAACTGACAGAATCTCAGATCCCGATGAAGACGGCGGCGATCTGAGCTTCTGTTACAGCGTTAGTGCTAGCGAAAATCTGAGATCCAACAGCAGCATCAGGGAATCAGCCGATGAAGAAGATCCTATGAAGGAGAGCATTATGAAGCCTGAGAATCGGAGTTTTGGCTCATACTCGATGAGCAGCGACGAAGGATCCGACGAAGAAGAGAGATCTCGGCGATGAAAAGATTCATCCATATTTCTTGAATTTTGTTCGCCATCAAAAACATGCATGTTTCCATTTATGGGAAAAACTTTCCGGCGTGAATTATACTCCATTTTTAAATCTCTTCATTTCCCCCTCTACCAAAAAAACTGTACATTTTGATGCTTAATTACCAAAAGAACTCCTCTTCTTTTACTCCGTATAAAATTTTTCTCATATCATTTTTTTCAATTCTCTAAAACACTACTACTTTATATTAAAAAATTACTTTTATCATTATTTTTTCATACTCTATCTATCACATCATTTCTTTTTAATTTTTACTTTTACCCATCACATCAAGGGCAAAATTGGAAAGTCAAACAAAAATATATTTTTCTTATTTTAGCCCAAAATCAAAATGGGAAGAGTTTAAAGGAACGAAGGAGTAAAAAAACAATAAATATTTTAACGAACCAAATAGAGTAATTTCAACCCGAATAAATATATTAATATAGAGTATCATAAATATATTATTTTTACTTATATATTTCTTTAAGTAAAGCATTTATTTTGAAAATATAATTCACATTTTTTGTATGAATGTATTTTACTTGAGTTTTAAATTTAAGAAAACTCCCTAAAGAGGAGTAAAATATGTGTTGTATCCTCAAAGTAGAAGTTCAAACTTAAACTTCTCTAAGTAGGAGTAATTAACTTAATTAATAAAAGTATTCATACAGTGTATTGTATTTTCCAAAAAAATTGGTTAATTCATACGCAATTAATTATTTTTTGTCACTGTGCATAGAAGTAGGAGTAATTAATTATTTTTTCGATTAAAAAAATAATTCATACGTATTCATACAGTGTATGAATTAATAGAAGTATTCATACTTGACACTTGTAAATCGAAAATACAATGTACATGTATTTGTCACTGTGCATACAGTTCAATCGAAAAAATAATTCATGCAGTGTCAATTATTTAATTAATACGGAGTACATGACATTGTACAATTGAACTTTTGGCATTTTACAAAGCCACGCTTTATCACTGTGCATTGGCATCTTTGGTATTATGTTTTTGATTGACCTAAAATTTTGTATTTTTGCATCTTACAATGTCATGTTTGTCATTTTTAGCATTGTATTTTCGATTGACACCGTACGAATTATTTTTTCTCCATATACCACCATGGCACTAAACCTGTGGAGATTAGTGATGACGACAACGTGAGATGATAACAGGAGCAAGAGGTGATGAAATGGTGAGTCAACAACTCTTATTTTGGGGTTTTATGTTTTCACTCCTATTTTGGATTTTAATCAATGTTTACTCCTATTTTGATCTTTAACCCTTTAAATTTTCATAGATAAATTTTTAAACATTGATAAATACTCACTCCGTCCCAGAAAACATGAGAATTTTGGTTTTGGAGAGGGATTTAAGAGGAGTGTATTTTGGTATTGAATTTCCAAAAATGTCCTTTGATGTGATGGGTAAAGTATGATTTGATGGATAGATTATTAGTAAAAAGATATGATGTGATAGGTAGGGTATGAAAAAGTAAGGAGTAAAAGTGACTTTTTAATAGAAATGAGAAGTGTTTTCTGGGACGGATGAAAAAAAAGGAGAAAGGTTTTCTGGGACAGAGGGAGTATCTAATACTCCCTCCGTCCTAAAACTTTCTTCTCACTTTCCCTTTTTCCCCGTCCTAAAACTATCTTCTCACACACTTAAAAAGGGTATGTAATGTCTAAAATACCCCCACCTTCACATTTACGCCACAACCACCACACTAACTCCACATTTACGCCACAACCTTATCTCTACTCCTGGACTCTTCGCCTCCTCTCTCTAAACCTAGATCTAGATCGATTGTCTCTCCATCTCGCCGTTTCTGCATCTCTCGTCCTCGCCATGTCTCGTCCTCACCATCTCTGTGTCTCTCCTCCTCGCCCCTCTCCGTCTCACCCTCTATTCGTGTCAGTGTAAATTTCTTCTCCCACAAAACCCTAGATCTAATCTTCATCCCCAACATTGATATGGATTCTCAGATTTCTAAGATCCAGTTACTTGTTGAATCTCAAATCGCTAAGTACTATCAAGGGATGAAGCCCGAAGATGAGAGGTTTGAGAACAGAGAGAGAGAATATCGATTCATTACATAGTGAGGACAGAGAGAGTGAGTCCTCTGAGACCAGCTCTAAAGTTGGCACAGTCATTGCTGACACCGAATACGAGGAGAGTGAGATGGAGGATGAGTAGATGCGAAGCTTTGGGAGCAAATTGGATGAAGAGCAGCCAGGTCTTGAGATGGGCAGCCACTCGAGTCTCCTAGAAGAAGGGGTTGGCGTGGCTCAACCAATTCAGGGCTTGCTTTCTCATCGGGAGTGGAAAGTGAAGTTACTCTTTCTTTATTCTTTGCATTTTCATGGGTAGTTGCACACATTATACTACATACATAGCGATGATGAATATGTGATTAACTTGTCTAGGTCAAGTAGTTCATTAAGGTACATAATGTGAGTGGTAGTAAAAGAAAACCTAGAGGAGTACATTTCGAGTGGCTGCCTTGATGGTGAAACAAAAAAGTCAAGGTCTTACTAACCTACTCTTCATTACTTACATATTGCATATGCAAAATTCAAAAGCCAAAAACATGTACCCAGGCATTCACAAAAAAAAACCCTTGGTGTTATGAAACACACTCAGTTCATTTCTGAAGATGAGAACGCTTCTCCATCTTCACTCATGAACTGAGGCAATACTTGCTCTTCATTTTGCACAGACATATTGGTCAGCACCCTTACTGTTTTCTCCAATAGTGTTTGGGTACATTTAGAGTCACTGACAGTCTTCTTTCTCTAGCTAATCTGTCCTTTGCCATATGTGGTAGCTTGTACTTGTTTCCTCCATCATTATTCATTACTTCTTGCATCACATGTTGGTAGCTCAACCATACTTTGTTCAATGTTTGTGGAGTAAGTGCTGCATATGCACCCTTAACTGCCTCAACTAGTTCTGCCACATTTTTTAGGAGCAGTTTTCTCTTTCAGTGATTGGATGGCTCTAAAAAACCCAAGTCTATAATGTTGAGGTCTGGGGAGTTGGGGGGGTGGTTAGTTAGGATGATGTTGAAGCCATTCACACTTGCTGCTGCCATAAACTCTGGATTTGTGGCAGAAATGTGTGGCTTTGCATTGTCTTGCTGGAGAACTATGTTCCTATCCAAGAAAGAGGGCCACTTCTCCCTAATTGCAGGGATAACCTGGTTCACCAGCATATCTTTAGTCACTTCTTTGGAGACACTCAGAAGTTGTTTCACTTCTAATACCCATGCCTCCCTGTTTTTACTCTTTCTTTTAGCAGCCACAGTTTCAACAAAAGGAAATATTCCAATTTTTCCATCCCATAAAATCTCTCCATTCTCTGATATGAATGGTCTACCAACAACACATAAGAACATGACCTTAGTAATGAAGCGCTTAGACTTGCATGTTCTGTATGGATCCATTTCATCATTGGTAAGATAATACTTCTGTGATGTTTTAGACATGAAAAACCACTTCTCATCCATGTGCAGAACATTGTGAAATGTTTTAAATCTGGGATTACACGGGATGCTAGTGGGTTCCAATTGATTCAAACAGAACTGCAATCCATTCAACATGTTTTCATCTGTTAAAAGGGGTTTGATTGCATTTGAATGACTTCTTAGCAAACCTCTTTTAATACAAAGATGAATGGTTGATTTAGACATACCGAGGGAAGCTGCCAGTGCTCTAATGGTTGTCCTTTGGGCAAGAGGAGTGTTTCCAATGGACTTAATGTCAATAAAAACTCTTTTTTCTTCCGATCCTGAATTCACTGGAAGTCTGCTTTTCACATAAATGGCAACACCCTCTAGTAGTTGTTTTCTAGCTTTGCTCCATATGTCAACTATTGTCCTTCTTGAAACATTAAAATTTGCAGCAACTTTGCTGACAATCCTTTCTGAGCTGTGTACTGCCCCGAGGTGTTTTTTTTTGAATATGGTAGAATGAGTTTAACAATTCTTTTTCTTTGTGCATTGGAAAGTCTTTTGGTAATTTCTTGATGTTCACTTTGCAGATTCTCATGACGGCTTGGGTTGAAAGAGGGAGCAGGGGAAACAGTGAAAGAAGAGTGGTGAGAGAGAGTAGCAGGAGAATCTGCCACAGGAGGGGGCATAACTGATGGGAAGAGAGGAGAAGGAAGAAAGATTATTAAGGTTACTAAAAGTAGAAAGATTTGCTTTTTATAGTGTAGTAATCATGCAGTTTTTCTTTTTGTGTTGGAGGGAAACTTCTAAAGGTTTCCCTCCAAACTGAATTTTGGAGGAAATGTAATGGTACTATTATGGATTTTCCCTCCTTCCTGATTATAATGGTTGCTTTTCGGATTTTTTCCTTAAGGGGGCTATCCTTGTTTATGTTAAATTGAATGTTTTGTGTTTAATGTTTAATGGAATGTTTTGTGTGCTTTTCTCCCTAATTGCGTTTATTTTTTTTCAAATTCTAATTTTTTTGTTAAAAGGGTAAAATGGGAAGTCAAAGCCTAATTATACAACCCCTTAAAAATGAGAAAAAGTCAAACCGGGAAGAAAGTTTTAGGATGGAGGGAGTATTATTTATATATGATGGAGACTTGGCATTGCACATTTGGATTTCAACATGTCCAGGGCATAACTAGACCTCGTAAAACAGGTCCGGAATCGATTACTCGAACCGAATGATCCAGACCAAACCTAAAATGATTACAACCGAGAAACTGTAATGATCTAAACTGAACCAAAATCGAACTAATAAATATATCCATATCCGAATTAAAACAGAAATCCATTTGGTCCGAACGATTAGATCTGAAACTGGTTAAATCCGAAACCGATAAAACCCAAAACCGGTAAGATCCGAAATCGATAAAACCTGAAATCGATTATGCCTAAAATTAATTTTGCATGACAATAAACATATTATGTTTATGTATATTAGTGAACAATTACATATGATTTCAAATATTTATTTTTATTTTACCATATGAACTAGTTATATACTTATATTTCTTACTTCCTATGTCCAAATAAACAAAATGTAAGATTTCACGTGTTTTGATTTGTTTATAAATTGGTATAAAAATTAATATTAGAACTTACATAAAAAATGTTAGTTAAATTTTAATTTTAATTTCACAAAATAGTAAGATTTCACGTGCTTTGAAATGCATTTAATTTCACTTAAATTTTATCTAATTAAATTCAATTTCACTCAATTTTAACATATTTCAACCAAATTGTGTGCGATTTGGAATCCAATTATATTAATTATATATGAGAACTAAATACATTTTTCTTTCATAATTGTAATCCAAATTTATAAAAGATGACTAAAAAGATAAAAATAGAAGATATGTAGAATGAAGGAAGTATAAAATAATATGAAGTGATGATATATTGATAAATGCGATATGACAAAAAATGAACAAATAATAAAATTTTAATTCGAAAATAACATATATGCAAATATATCCAAAATTGAAATATACCCGAATTGAAATATATTTAAATCGAAATATATCCGAATTAGAATGTATCCGAAACCAAAATCGATCCGAAGCGGTTGACATCCAAACTGAATTTAAACCGACCCATAATCGAATCGGAAACGAAAAATGTATGAAACCAAAATTAAACCAAGTCGAAATTTAACCGAACCAAACTGATTATAACCTATATCCGAAAGATATCCGAACTGAATTATTTCAAACCAAAACCGATCCGATTGATATGGTTGCCACCTTTAAGCATAACTACAAGAATAACAAGGGATTGAAGCAAATGCTGAAAGTCTTGAAAATCATTTTGGTACGAATGTTAACTGGCCAAATCGTCCCTAGGGAATGTGTTCGGATGTGCCAAATCACTCCCCACGAAAGGTAATCTATTAGCTTCTTGATCGCCAACGATAAAAGGAATCGACCGACACCTATGGCCAACCATTAAAAGGGCAAACACACTAATCTCTCCTAGCAAGCTAAGGCAGATGTCTCTTCAGATCTTTGCATTTCTAATTTAGATTATTGCATGACCAATAACAAGCACACCATAAATTAAGCATATACTCGTAAATGATGTTTAGAGAAACCATTAATAACTAAGCTACAAACTCTGAATAAATATTGTAAATATCAAAATAAAATGAGTACATTCAATGTCACAGAACAATAATTACTCTATTCACGGAGTACCTTTTAGTTGTTTGTGTCTCCTCACTATCCCACCATAGTTTATTGACCAATTGACCATCAAACAAAAAGTTTGAAAACTTTAGACTCAAATATTAGTGAGATAAAACGTTTAAGATATAATCTAGACACTTAATTGTACAATAAGAAAAAGGTAGACAGCTAACAGAGTAGCTGTGTACGTGGCCTTTGAGATTGAACTTCCGTGACGGCGACGTGTCCTCCAACGGTTCATTTCCCCTCTCACTGCCCGCCAAAACGACCGCTACGATTTTCCCTCTTAACAATTTGTAGAGAGAGAGAGAGAGATAGAGAGGGGAAGAAGAAGTGAACGCCAAGCTAGGTATCTCTCGCTTTCGATGGAGGAGACGGCGAAAAGGCGGAGCAATCGACGTTCAAGTAGCTCCGGCGACTCTTCCTCCGATTTGAGATCAGTAGAAATACTCGTAGAAGATGGCGATGCTATTCCCGGTGAGTCGCTCCGGTACAATTCCGGCAGTACCGATTTTGCAGGCACTTACTCTTGTCTTTAACTCTGCATCTCTTTTCTTCCTCTTTCTCCATCAGCCTTGTGGTTATGGATTTGGTGGTTGTTTAGACCTGTAATTTTGTAGAATTGAGTTTGATGTGTTGTTAGAGGAGGTAATTTAACATTGACAGGCACTGATGGTCTGTTTTGAATCAAACAACTGAAGAATGTGTTGAGAAATTCCAAAGGATTTTGTGGTAAGGTATCGCTTTATATGGACTAAGTAGGGGAGAGATTGAACTTGATGTGTTACAGCTTACAAGTGGTGATTTAAAATTGGCCCTCGATGAGGATTTGCTATGGATAAGATAATTAAAGAAATAGTTGCAACATTCCAAAGTATGTAGATTTTTTTGTTATGTTTTTTCTTTAGACGAATGAAGTTCCATTGAATTAGAGCATCTAGAAAAGTTATTCTTCTAGAGAATTAAAACATAAGTCATTTCTAAATGTAGGATTTAAAATTTTTTATTCTCTAAATAGTACTTAATAATGTCTAGTGGCAGAAATAATGTCCAGCGATGGTGGACATTTACTTGAATAATGACTAATGGATAATGACCAATGGTCCTAGATTGGGAAATAAAAACATATGGTACTATATTGAGAAAGTCATTATGTTTTAGTCCCATTTAGGTAAATTACCCATTGTATTATTCCAAATTTCCAATGTAGGGCTTGTTCTTATAAACTTCCGAGCTTCCACATTTTGCAAACGTAATGTTGGAGTGTTTGATGCATCCACAAAAGCTAATTCCAATTTATTTTCATTAAAATTTACTTCTTAAAACCCCCTCCTTTTGAAGCTCAAAATGGCAGCTTTTCCAAAACAGTTATCTACAAGTCAGCTTTTCAAAGCTTACTATTCCTACAAGCAATGGCAAACGCCCCATTGTTTACCTTGTCTTTCTAAATTCTTAGCCTAAGAAAGGAAGACATAAACTATGTATTTGATTGATAGGATCTAAGCTCTTTTATGGAAAAAAAACCTTCTAAAAATGGAGGTTAGGTGAAAAGAGCCATTAACTTCCAAGTATAGGTCAGTGTTTACTATTATACCATCTAAGAATCATGCCTTGTTTAGTTTCTGTTCTGCTGCATTTGTTGTCTCTGCTTTAGAGGGGGGGGGGGGGGGGGATTGTGTTGTTGAAAAGTAACAGTTAAGTAGTTATTCATCTTTCAAAATGATTAATTTAGAAATTTGAAGGTGATTCATGGGGCCTTAAGCCATTAAAAACTTTGTTTGACATTTTATATGAAGTAATATTGAGTCATGTAATAATGAAATGCATCTGCAAGTATTTTCAAGTAATAAATATGAGCTTTGGCAGCTCCAATTGCTGAAACGGTTAGGTCCCATTCAACAAGATGGATCCATACAAATTGGACTTCCACGAGTATATTAGTCCTGAATGCGTTGAATTTGGTACAGGAATTGCTTACGACGGGCCTATGGATGAAGCTGCTACTACATCAGATATTCAAAACGTACCTCCAATGCAAATTGCTATGCTAATAGTTGGAACCAGAGGAGATGTACAACCCTTTGTTGCCATTGGGAAAAAATTGCAGGTGAAGACTTTATTAGGGATATCCATTTATATATTGATGCATAGATCATGACTTTACAGTCTAAGACCCTTTCTGGACACGGCTGTTTGACTTTATCTTCTGCAGTTATGAATCTAATGTGCGTATTAACACCAATAAACACTTCATTAATTTACAAACTATGCTTTTTTTGGAACTAAAACATCTAGTGGTTGACATGGAAATGTACTTTTCCACAATACAAGTGAAACTAAACACATGTTTAGTAGACATCAAGCCTAGTTAGAGATCATAAGTCACTTTCTCTTTTGGGTCAGCAACAACAAAACCCAGAACAATCTCAGCAACATTGGGGTCTGCATCAAGATGTGTGTAGTCTTATCTATGTGAAAAAGAGAGGGTTTGGTTAAGGTAGACCCTTCATGCATTGCTGCATATACTACCCAAAATTTAATAAAGTAGGAAGCAAAGAATACTTACCATTGTGATTTAGTGCATCTTTATACGAAGCAAAAACATTGTCGACACTCTTAGCTTCATTGACAGCGACAACACTTTCTCTTTAGCACCATCATTGTAAAATCAAGCATCCAAACCATCCCTTGATTGTTTCTGTTTCAACTTATACTGCTACACCTCGGTACTATGGCTTTCCACTCCAATCGTATGTGCAACTTGCAATACATATATAAACAAAATCCATGCACATCGCCACATCAAACACTCTCTTGGTATTCTTATAACTATGTTGTAGCGTCTGGTGATGGATTAATTGAGTTTAATAGTCTGCAAGTAGTCAAGTGATATATAATATTGTTGAAATTCTAGTGGGCGTGGTTAACTTTACCCGGCACTTTGCCTTTTGTTCTCGGCCCACAGGAATTTCAACAAATATGGAAGGGATGCATCTCAATGCTCATCATGAAGCTTTGTTTTTTTTCTAACCTGTAAATAGTTTTTTCAACTTGATTTTTGGATTTTCTCAAGGGGCTACTTGCACATGAAGATAATGGGTTCTGACCTTTACCTGGAACCGTGGGAAGGAAGTTATAGAATGATGACTGAAACATTATAGTATGTTATCATATTAATTATTAGGAGGCTAGCAGGGGGCGTTAGACCACCACAACCCACTAAATTGCGGAAACATTATAAGAGAAACTAGATTTAAGTGAGATGGTATTAAGAATCTATTACTTATGATAATATTACTTAATTTTAATTACCAATGAAGAGGAACATACCATTACATATGTGGACGATATGGCTAAAAAAGGTGGTAGGAAGGTGGTGTGTGTGAATGTGTTGTAAGGTATACACCACCCCTAATATTTCAACAGTGCCCATCGCCGCATCCTAAGCTTGATTGATCCTCGATGCAAGAACTGGATATCATTGTCACTTTGGTTTAGTACTGTTATTCTATCACATTGATTAGAAACCAAACCCCCAGACCCTACTCTTGTGGGATTTAACTAGGTTGTTGTTGTTGTTGATTAGAAACCAACCCCTTTTAAGTTTTAATGGTATTATGATTTTAGAATAAAGTTTCTGTCTGGAAGAAGTCCCATCCCCTCTGCTCTATTGTTGTGTATAAAGACATATATATACATTTTTAAAGGACCCTGAAGAGGGTAAAATGATGAAAGAATACATATCTTTGTTTTCTAAGCAATTTGTTCTTCATTATTCAATCGACGTGGTTGTGCATACTCCAAGTCATTGATTAATAAGAAGGTTTCTTCTCATCGTGTTTTGCATCCTTTCAATTATCTTCTCTAGAAATTAACACATACAAAGGTAAAAATAAAAACAGAGGCACACAATCATGTTATTATTTTCTTCGCTACTTTCCCACCTGGCAGGAGGATGGTCACAGGGTGAGGTTAGCTACCCACTCCCATTTTAAAGAGTTTGTCTTGGCTGCTGGGTTGGAGTTTTATCCTCTTGGTGGAGATCCACATGTCCTTGCTTCTTGTAAGTTTGAATTATTATTACTATTATTATTATTATTACTATTATTATTATTATTAATCTTTTCACTATTGTATTGTAGCTCATTTATTTTGAGTTATACTCCGTACATAGAACTAATATGTTACAGACACACTCACAAATATGCTTTTCTTTGTAGCGGGAGAAAATATATGTACTTCGATTGTAGCTACCTTTTTGTTTCCACCTAATTTTTTTTCACTCTTTTGTGAACTACTTTTCTCCATAATGTTTTTATCTGTTTTTTTTTATGATTGGAAACATGTAATCATTATATACATATGGCTTGGATTTTGTGGTACTTTAGCAAAAAGTATACCACTGCTTTTAATGGTGTTTGCGGAACCCCCCACTACTCCTCCACCCTCCAGCCCAAATAAAGTAGAGTCAGTTCCTGTTTCACTGCCATTGTTTGGAAGTCATAACTCATAACAATTGGAAGTTGGTTTTATAAGTTAATTGATTGTTTTTATTTGTGAAGTGTTCCATCAACAGCGTTATTTGTGATTTTGGACAACACATGCTTCATTGTTTTTCATCTTTCTATTGTGTACATTTGCAAATCATCTCATCACAGGTGCTAGATGTTCCGTGGTGGATTAATTGTGGGGTGGTTTGTAAAAAGTTCTCTTTTTACTGATGGTGGGAGAGGAAGAGAGGGGGAGAGATATATGGGCTTTTGAGAGTAATCCTTAAATCAAGAATCAGACATCTTAATTCAATCAACTTTCGAACGTGGTGTATTTGAGGAATGTAAATTATTAAAATATATAGGATATTACATTTAATTAAACTAGGAAAATCATCCAAGTGATTTGGTAATCCCCAAGTAATTGACAACATTAAAGGATTCTCTTTAATGCTAATGAATAACATTTTTTTCCAAAGCTGCCAAGTTTTTGTTTCCAAATTTAGCTTTGCTTGCCTTTCCTTTCCTGAAGTGTTATGCAATTATGGGCATATTATTACTACCTTCTTAGGCAACAAGCTTGACCTCAAGCTAAAGCTGTGATATTAGGCTTGTATAAAATCCGCCATGTGCCCACGTGTTCCATGGCGCATCATCGGAGCTCAAACTTTCTCATCTGAGTAACAGTTTGGTGTGGCCCCCAATTTATTTAACCTTCCATGATCATCGGTTCGCCTTCCCCACACAATGTAGCATCAGTTTAGCAAGGGAACTTAGGGAAGGAGTATCCCAAAACTCCTTAAGAGTAGAGACATGAAAGGCCTCGTGCAACTTGGAGTCATGTGGAAGCTCCAATTTGTAAGCCACTGGACCAATGTTCTTGAGAACATGTAAAGGCCCAAAATATTTAGGGGAGAGTTTGTGATCCCGAGATTTGGTAAAAGATAGTGGCCTATACGGTTGTAGTTTCAGCCCCACTAATTTTCAGGGAAAAAATGGCGTCCCGCCAAGTAGTGTCTGGCTGTAGTTTCTTGTGGTTTTGCTTATCTTTCCTTTACGGCAGTAAATCACTTTTGTTCTTTCTTTTATCTGTGATCAGAAGTAATCTGAGTGTTGTTGAATTCATATTCAAATATTCAATCAACAGAAGTTAATTTAGTTTCCTCGTGTATGCAGATATGGTAAGAAATAAAGGTTTCTTGCCATCTGGGCCTTCTGAAATACACATTCAACGCAAGCAAATAAAAGATATTGTATCATCCTTGCTCCCTGCGTGTGTAGAGCCTGATCAAGTAACGAAAGTTCCATTCGATGTAGATGCCATCATTGCCAACCCTCCAGCATATGGTAAGAATATAATCATATGCTGATGTTGCAGAAGCATGTCTCTGTGTATGACTTGTTTATTTCAGGGCATACTGATGTTGCAGAAGCATTGGAGGTACCATTGCATATATTTTTCACAATGCCGTGGACGTAAGTGTTTTCTTTACTTGAGGTTTTCTTCATTGGTGCGACTCAGTATTTAGTGATACTTATCAAAATTGGTTAGTCTTAGCCTCTTCGGTGTTTTTTATGAGTAAATAAACAAAGTGGCATCTTATGCTTCTATTTACTAATACTTGTATGATTTTCTTATCATATTTAGTTTTTTACTGTGCCCTCTTGCAGGCCTACAAGTGAATTCCCACACCCTCTCTATCGTGCTTCACAGCCAGTTGCCTACAAAGTCTGCTTTTATGATCTCTTCTTCCTCTTAAAAATACCCTAACTTTGATACATTTTGTCCCACTATATTGTTTATTTGATAACATTTAAGTTTTTTTTGAAGTTGTCATACCAAATGGTCGGCGGATTAATTTGGGTCGGAATGCGGGATGTGATCAATAGCTTCAGAAAGAAAAAATTGAAATTAAGGCCAATTACATATTTGAGTGACTCTTACTGGCCATCTCCCGACATTCCATATGGGTATATCTGGAGTCCACACCTTGTTCCAAAACCCAAAGGTCATTTCTCAATCTCTGTTAAAAATTTGTTAGCTTGCTTAAATGAGACTTATGCACACCATAACATTGTTGCAAATGAATACTAAGAAGATTTTTCATTGATGGCACATGTGTAAATGTTAGTTGACCACCATCATTATCAGCACCTTAATCCCAACAAATGGAGGTTGAAGGCATTAAACTTATTGTGTGAATTAGTCGTATAAATTAACAAATACTGTTAGTTTATGAAAAAACAGTGGCACATTTTTATGCTTGATGTCTTTCCTGTAGCAACTTTTATTAGAAGAAAAAATGAGATGAAAATTCTAAAACCATCATCATCCATCATTTCCACATGATGGAGAGTATCGTGAGACTTTGATGAGTTGAGATATTTTTATTGTCATGTTTTGATATTCTTATCTGCAAATAATGGAACATGACTTGAATATTGGTTCATAGCAGGTCAAAATAAATCTGAGCTCTAGAGTCTCCTAAAATTGAATGTATTGTATTTCATTATTCCATGGGGTTATATCACACATAAAAACAGTGATCTGGTTTGTTCCATTTATGTGATCTGTTCCATTTCTGGATACTAGGCTTTTCTATTAGGGGCTTGATCACAGAATGTAGTATGTGCATTTGACATGCATTGTCAGTGGTAGTATCCTATACCAATAAGTAAGTCTATTTCTCCATATTTTGCAGATTGGGGGCCCAAAATTGATGTTGTGGGTTTTTGTTTTCTTGACCTTGCTTCTAGTTATGCTCTGCCAAAAGCACTTATAGAGTGGCTTGAAGATGGTCAAAAGCCCATATATATCGGCTTTGGCAGCCTTGTAAGTTGGTGCTGACTACTTATGTTACTCGTACTCTTAAAAATTTTGTATTACACTAAGGTACTGAGCTTACATTTTCAAAGATTTTATTTATTTAGTATACCCAGTTCACTGTCTTGGCATTTCCAAGAGAGCAATACTGAATGGCTAAAATCTTGTCTCTTCTAGCTAGAAATGACATTTCCGTAATCTAGTGCAATAGGTATTAGCATAACGGGTTATTTTTCTTCAGATGTATGGTGTACCACATAACTACTTTACATAACTCTAGAAAAATGATACGTAGCACTCTTTTATGAAATATTTATATGACCTGTCCTCTTGCAGCCTGTTCAAGAACCAGAAAGAATGACACAGATAATTGTTCAGGCATTAGAGATGACTGGACAGAGAGGCATAATTAATGAAGGATGGGGTGGTCTGGGGAAATATAAGTGGCTGATTGCCTCATACAAGCATATGACTTTCATCTCTGAAAGAATTTATTAGCTATAGATGAAGAAGTTTGGAGTAGTGAGATTCTGATAAAGTATTTTTCAAATCTCAGTAAAAGAGCCAAAGGACTTTGTCTATGTAGTGGATAGTTGTCCTCACGACTGGCTTTTTGTTAGGTGTGCTGCTGTGGTAAGCCCCCGTCTCTAAAATTATTTCACTGTCTACTCCCTCCATCCTACTTACCTGTCTATTCTATTTAAATCACACCCATTGAAAAATTTGCGTGAAACTTTAATATTTATCTTAACTTTTTTTATCTTACCAAAATAACCCAACTGCTTTTTGTCTACACATTTAATGCAATGTGTTTCTAATCCTTTTTCCTATACTTGACAATGCCTTTTTTTATCTTGTAAGGTTAAGTTTGGAAAATCATAAGTAATGCTCCGTAGATTTACTAAAGAGTAAA
Organism: Cuscuta australis; assembly: GCA_003260385.1. Lineage (NCBI taxonomy): Eukaryota > Viridiplantae > Streptophyta > Magnoliopsida > Solanales > Convolvulaceae > Cuscuta > Cuscuta australis. Next base: position 40,433 of record NQVE01000152.1, on the reverse strand, counting down.
TCCTAAATCCTTCCTCTCTTAGAAGGTTGTATGACTTTAAAATTGTACACTCCCAGCGCAGATAAGTTTGTCCAAGGAAAAATTCTTTTCACAAGTATTTAAATTATATTTTGTGGTGAAATTGTCCAGGTGCATCATGGTGGTGCAGGAACAACTGCTGCTGGTCTTAAAGCTGCGGTAACCCCCCCCCCCCCAAATCGGGGAAAGCAAACCATGAATGACTTTCACATTACTAATTTATTGATTTATTCAAGTGATATTTTCTGATTTATTTCTAGTGTCCAACAACTGTTGTGCCTTTCTTTGGGGACCAACCTTTTTGGGGCGACCGTGTGCATGCTAGGGGTGTAGGTCCTGCACCCATCCCTGTGGACGAGTTCTCACTTGAAAAGCTGGTATCTGCTATTCAATTCATGCTTGACCCAAAGGTAACTTAACCTGTCTTGTTGGGGGGGTTTTCCCCTTTCATTGGAGTTGAAAAGGCCTCCTTACTGTAGAAATTAATATTTTTCAAACAGTTGGAACGTGGAATTTGTCTCTCGAAATATCACATTGCCTTCAAAACTTGTATTTGAGCAAAATGCAAGAACTTTATTATATATGGCCCCCTTCTTTTGACAACAGATTTTGTTATCATATTATGATAACAATAGCTACGGTGCTCCGTTCGAAAATTGATGGTTCCTAGTTCCTACCCCCTCAAACCCCCCTGCCCCCACCCTAGCAGCCCCCCGTACCTAATCGGCGTTTTGGGGAGGGGGGGGGGGCAGGGGGTAGAAACCGTCAATTTTTTCGAACGGTGCACCGCAGCCATTGTTGTAATAATATGAGAACAAATTGTGTTGTCAAAGGAACCGTAGTGTATTATTTATGACTATGAGAGCCTGTTTGATATGTCAGTTCTTGCCATTGCAGGTTAAAGAGAGGGCAACAGAACTGGCAAAAGCCATGGAAAATGAGGACGGGGCAACAGGAGCCGTGAAAGCTTTCTACAAGCATTTTCCTTTGGACAATGCCACACCCAAATCCCAACGCCGTCTCAATGCCCGGCCTAATAAAACATCACGCTGTCCTAACACTTGTTGTGTCTCTATGTTAAGATGTTTTTCACATTCCTCTGATTCTGAAAACGAAAGCAGGCAGCCCAGTTGATGTTGAAAGGCGAGTCCATTGTTATATATTTTAGTGTAATTGGAAAAACTACGACCAATGGTATCCTAATAATCATCAAAAGAAGTTTGGTGGTGCGGAGTGCACGCTTCATTGAGTTTGTTACGATAAAAAATCTCGTTACATTGGGGTTCGGGGGCAGCGCCCCTGAGCAGGGTTCAAGGGGCGGCTGCGGGGTCCAAGGGGCAGACCCTGGCTGAGGTCGGCAACCTCGAAAATTTTTTATTTTGGGCAAGACGCTATGTTAAAAAATTCAATTGGAATTTTGTATTTCGAATTTTCTTTAAAAGAAAATTCCTAAGGATAGCGTTGTTTTCCAAGGGGTTTTTCCGCCGAAGAGTTGCGTTCCTTGGGTAAATGGCCACGAATGGTGTTTTCTCCTTCTCACCCCAAGTCTATAAATTCCCGTGAGGCATGGTCGAATTTCGTTCGGATTTTTCATAGCAATTCTCATATTTTGTTTTTGATACTTTCGAGTTTTATCCGATTGAATTTTGGAGCGAACAATCAAAATATTCAATTTGAAAGTGTTTACACAACTCTCGATTCATCCAAGTTATCGTTAATTTCCCCAACATTCATTGCCTTCCTTTATAAAGAACAGGTAATGTAATTAATATGCACTTTGTTTCATGGGAGACAAGGAATATTGTCATTGGGGTTACGCATAATTCTCGTTCTATTCCAAAAAACTTTACTCACTTTTTCTTTTCGGACTTCCAAAAGAACTTCCACTTTATTTTCTTTTTAGTGATGAATCACTATATTTTTCTCTTCTAACCAAGTTCTAACCACACCTTTTTATTTTTTAATATTTTTCTTAAACTATGTAAAACTCGAACTGTATAAAAAATTATAGACGAAAGGAGTAATTGATCATTTGATCTGGATCTGGTATAGCTCATTTCAATATAAGTTTAGGGGGCATAAACTTATGCCCACAAGAGGTTATATGCATATACGGACTCTTTTTTTATGCACACAAGTGAAGGACATCTTAATTATCGAAACAAGCAATTTAAATTGAGACTAAGGAAGTACTCCGTATAATATTCAAAGTTCTTTTTTTAAATATATTTTTCGAAGTTTTTTGTATCAATAGTATAGAAATTTAACATCCGACAAATATAAAAGACTATGTAATAGTTACATAATTTTAAAATGATAATAAAAAATGAATACAAAATTAAATTGAGACGAACAAGCATCGCAAACGATCTGGCTGATTTTTCGCAGAAGCATTCTTGATAAAATCTCAATCAAAACCAATAATACACCAAATGAACATTCATATATATGATGGCACATTGTCCAACATAAAGTGCATGAAAAAAACTCTTAAAGGTAAATTTATATATGAAGTTAATGTTAATAAAAGAAATTACGATCCTTCTTATTCAGCAATAAATTATTGTATGTATTTTTTGTTTGTTTATATATGCATGGAGGTCTACCGTGGACCTTAAGTCTACAATAAAAGCACTCATATGCTTGTGCAGAGAAACACCGAGTAGTGAGTTTTTATTTGTTTATACTCTTTGGTGATCTATGGACCTTTAGTCAATGATAAGAAAATTCATATACTTGTACAAGTATTCACCTTGCACATGAGGCTGTACTTTTTGTGAAAAATATTTTCCAGAAAGTTTTTTTTTCCGAAAAATAAGTTCTATGCTCAAAAAAGTTGGAAATTTTCAATCCATGTAATTTTGTAAATAAGCAAATTCAAACTGTTGAACTGTTCCAAAAAAAACTTAAATGAGTTACACATTAAATGAGTTACACAAATGTAGAGGAATTTACCATGCCAAAGTCCAAACACATTAAATGAGTTACACAAATGTACTACAGTAGTTTTTAAATTTTCCATGCCAGACACAATTGAAAAAAAAAATTACTACCCATAGTACAGATATGTGACCAAAATGTCCCTAGAACTCAAAAAAAGAAGAAAAAAAAATTTATAAAAAAAAATTAAAGTCCACAGCTAAGTGGCTATTTGGTTCCCACAATTGACATCAAAATCTTAAGCTTCTGATAGACATCTGTGAGGTGTGAAGGGTCATCAAATGGTGATGGTGGCTCAACTCCAATGAACACAAACAGAGCTTTTATCTCATCCACAGTGGATCTTTGTTTTGCATCTTTGTATCCCAAGATTGCCCTTATTGCACTCACTTGTTCCCATATCTTCTCCTCACTCATTGTGCCCATAACCTAACACACATCATTTAACCACAGACAAAAAAATAAATAGGTTTGTTGTAATTATTCTGTGCGTATGTATAAATCATCTATAATTGGGGATACCCGTGGTGGGTTCGTAGCATGATCGAATTAGATAAGAAATGTGAGGTGGGGAGACTAGTGGCGTAGAAATGGGGTCCACTTTCGGTGTACCCCTAGCATTACTCGAAATATAACGACAAGTTTTTTTTTCTCAAAGGGGTGAGGGACCTCATTGGATGGTTCTGCACTCTCTTTAGTTTTGATGATACTGGTGCTGCATTCCAGTGTGTGAGATCCCAGTGAACCCTCCTGCTCCCCTACATTTCCTTCTTCTGCACAAAAAAAGGAAGAAGAAGAAGAGGGAGACATATAATATCATGAATGAACTTCTCGAAACCGAATCGGGCGAGGGTTGCGAAGCATACCCATAGAAACAAGGGTGCATGTATAGTCATCAGTACTGCTAGGTTCAGAACCCATTCCATCTGATACGTATTTCCGTCCGGATTCCAACGGGGCAGAATCGTTCTTCAAATCTTCTCCCACGCTTCTTTGCTTCTCGGTTTCGGCTACACTTTCCTCACTTGCTTGTGCATTGACATCATCTTTTACACTAATGTCCATTTCCACATCCTCTTCCTCATTCGTATTTGGCTCATCCTTTTGTATGAGGCTTTCGCCAATGCCACAACGTGACTCTTGCTCAACTTCAACCTTCGAAATACGAGCATTGTTGGTCTCGTTTTTGTCATCCGAGCGTTCGCCATCTTCCAAATTCCAATCAATGGCGGCACCACCTTGTTCTTCCTCCAAGTATTCTCCACCATCTCCCTCGTAGCCTTCCTCCAAACCTTCGTCAATGGCAATTTCTTTTCGGTCTCCTCGTGCTCCTCCCTCCAAGTATTCCTTGTCTTCAAAGCCTTCTCCTTCACCAACTCCCTCCATATAACCTTCTCCTTCCATCAAATCCCCATCAACGGGGACGATCTCTTCAAATCCCCGTTGCTCTCCCTCCAAGTATTTGTCGACACCCTCCTTATACCCCTCCTCCAAATTCACATCTCTGTCGTCCTCCACATTGTATTCCGCTTTCAACTTCAAACAAGTTTTAATCCCTTTGGTGTCACCTTGCTCTCCTTCAATGCATCTCCCACCATCATTCTCATGACCTTTCTTCTCCAAATTCTCATATACATTAATGGCATCTTTCTCCTCCTCACATTCTTCATCCTCATAACCTTTCTTCTCCACACAACCTTTCTTCTTCTCCAAATTCTCATTTATGTTCTCCTCGTCTTCTCCCTTCAAATATTCACGAGCTTCCTCCACATAACACCCCTTTCTCAAATCCTCATCAATGGCAACATCTTCTCCCTCTCCGTGTTCACTCTCTAGATATTCCTCCACATAACTTTCTTCCTCCACATTCTCATCAATGTCAATCACCTTCCCCTCTCCATCCACGCGTTCACAATGCTCTTCAGTAACACCTTTGGCGGCAAGATCCCTCTCCAATTCAACCCGTATCTTCTCCTCACTTATCATGGCCATAACCTAACACATCATGTAAGCACATGAAAAAAACTTGGATTTATGTTTTTTACGCTGAAAAAATAATCCCTCCGCCCTACTACTTTTGCCTCATACCAAAATTTGTTCATATTGATTTTCACATTCATTCGTACTTTATCTCACATTCAAGACAGATGGACAAGGATTTACGTGTTTTTACTCTATGGATTATACTGAACTATTGTTGTTGTTTACTCCGAAAAAAGTGATCGAATCTAGTCTAGAAAATATAATGTCCAGTGTTTTCAGAAGGTGTGACCTCAGTGGATGGTTCATCTGCACTCTCTTTAGTTTCGACATCGTTGCTGCGTTCAGCTGCGTGTGATCCCAGAGAACCCTCCTGCTTCCCTGCAATTTCTTCTTCTGCACACAAAAGGGAACATATAATATCATGAATGAATTTGTTTGAAGCCAAAATGGAAGAGGATAGATTTGTGAACTATACCTGCAGAAATGGTGCAGGTATACTCAACACTACATTCAGAATAATCCCTTCCATATGATGCATATGGGTTAGAAACATTCTTCAAATCCTCTTCCTCACTTTCATTTGGTTCCCCCATATAACCTTCCTTCAAACTATGAGCATTATTGTTGATCTCATTTTTGCCCTCCAAGTATTCTCCATCATCACCATCATCTCCCTTGTACCCTTCCTCCAAACCTTCATCAATCGCGATCTCTTTCTGGTCTCCTTGTCCTCCTCCCTCATCATCTTCTTTCTCCAAGAGATCATTAACTTCATCCATGTAACCTTCTTCTCCTCGTTCTACCAAATCCCCGTCTTCTTCAAAGCCCCATTGCTCTCCTCCCTCCAAGCATTCGCCGGCACCCTCCAAATTCAAATATTTGTCCTCCGCGTGTCCTCCCTCCTCCAAGCTCTTGCTAATGTCCTCCACATTGTATTCCTCTTCCAAATTTACACAAGTTGTGATCTCCATGGCTTCGCCTTCTTCTCCTTGGATGCATTTCTCACCATCATCTTCATAGCCTTTCTCCTCCAAATTCCCATATTCATAAGTGACATCTTTGCCCTCCTCACACTCTCCCCCCAACCATTTCTCACCATCATCTTCATAGCATTTCTCCTCCAAATTCCCATATTCATAAGTTACATCTTTGCCCTCTCCATCATCTCTCTTCAAATATTCACCAACTCCCTCTGTCAAATTCTCATCAGTGGCAAAACCCTCTTCATCTCCCTCTTCACCAAAATCTTTCTCACCACCACCACCATCATCATCATCATGAGGTGTAGAAGAAGAAGAAGGGAGTTGGGGAAGTGGCAGCAGGGTGGCCATGAGCTTCTCAACAGCAGCATACCCAGCAACCACAACACCAGCTGGGACCCACACCACAAATCCCACGGCGGAAATGGCCAAGAGCGGAGGGAGAACCAACGGCGCAGATGAGACGACCGCAGCACTCATTATCACATTCCTTCCCAGTCTCATCACTCCCCTCTCCAACAACCATCTAATAATCAATCTCTTCCTTCCCCTGCTCTCAAAAACATTACTAACAATCTTATTATTATGATTGTCTTCCATCATCTTCTTCCACAATAACAATGTTTAGTTTATTAGTATTGTGAAACATAATCTGACATAAAAAGAAGCTAGCTAGCTAATGAATGACAAGAATGTACTGATGAACAATCAAAATATATAATATGCCATCCGTCCACGAATAAATTTCTCGTTCAGTCTATTTTTATAAAATAATATAGTCATGCCACTTCTAGTTTTGTAGGTCGTTTGATATAGTCCTTTTAATAGGTAATTTTTATTTTTAAATTTTATACTATTTTTCATATAAAAAGATTTGAAAATAACTTTAATTATTACACAGAAAGAATGAAGAAATTGAAAGAGAGTTTTGGGGGATAAGAGATGAGGTTTGGGTGGAATGGGATAGGAGAAGTGCATGCACGACAGTTGCTGTGCTGATAAGATGACACGCGTCACCTCCATTCTTCAACCTCATTAATTCCATTAAAAAAAAGAAAAGAAGATGAGCCCAAGTTCCTAACTTCCCATTGCAATGATTATAGAAATAGTACTCCCCTCTCTCTATTTTGATTACAAAATTAAATTACAATAAAAAATGAACTACAAATGAGAGTAACTTTTATAACTGGTCCTTTATAACAGAGAGGTTTCTCTATTTAGTCATCTATTATCAAATATTACCCAAGTGGTCCTTCTTTTATGAGTATCTTTCCACAAATAGTCATTTTTTTGATTTTCTATCATGTTGGTGTTAATTTGATGGCTAAAAGTGTAATTTCGCAATGATAATATATCTTTTTTGTAATACACAATTCCAAAGGGTGTTCCATTTCCATCGTTTGTGAATTACAGTCGCTTTCTACTACAACCATAGTCTACAAATGTGGTCTTTCATCGGAATTCTAGCCCACAATCATAGTCATTATTTTTGTGTTATCCGCTTAACCAATATCAGAATACGTCACTAGACATAATGTTGATGTCGAATTATACTTTTAGCCTTTAAATTAATACCAACATGACAGAAGATAAAAAAAGAACCATTTGTGGAAAGGCACCCTTCAAAAAAGGATTACGGGGGTAATATTTGATAATAAAGGACTAAATATGGAAACCCTCCTGTTATAAAGGATCAATTATGGAATTTACTCCCTCCTCCCTAAATATTTGTCACACTTGTATTCTCGAGACAAAATATCAAATTTTTTCAATTCATTTTATTTACATATTGGTATAGAAATAAAAAATAAAATTTACAAATAAAAAATTACATGAAAAGTTCTTCGAAATAAGAGGTGTCAAGAATATTTTATTTCATCAAATAATCAATGAAAAAGTAGAAATAAATAAAAGTTCCCGCGACTGCTAAAAAAGAAAGTGTGACAAATATTTTGGGACGGATGGAGTAATAAATATTACTCACTACACCCCAACTTAAATCATCTGTTTCAATTTTTAATGTTTGACTGAAGTTATTTTCAGATATGTTTTATATAAAAAATGATGTAGAATTAAAAAATAAAATTTATACATTTAAAAACTACACCAAAAGAGTTATAAAACTATCGGTGACGTGATTATATTATTTTTTCAAATGTCTAATAAAAAATAAAAAGGAAATGAATAAAGTTTTACCTTGTGAATAATAAACAAATAATTTAAGGGAGTATCACATAACCAAATAAACATATTTCATGAACTTGCTTTTTCTACTTTCGTGTGTAATGTAAAAGCAAAATACATATATACTAATTCAAAACAAGAGAGAGAAGGAGAAGGAGTTCTCGTGGAGTAGAAGCTGCATCCGAAGGAGGAGGATATGGAGAGGTACTCCTCCTGCACCGTTTCCAAGAGAGAGAAGGAGAAGAGCTTCTCCGCGGAGAAGTAGAAGAAAAAGAGCCAAAGAAACAATTGCTTGACATGTGGCAACAATTCCAATTTTTTGTTTGAGAAATGCTTGGTTCACAAACACAATGGTCACAAACTTCACAAACTTATTATATGTGAATTTTTATTTAAAAAAATTAAATAGTGTACAAAAATTTAAAATGAAAATTTAAACCATAAATAGTAAGTTTGTTAAGTTTGTGACAATTCTGTTTGTGAATCTAGCATTGCTCTTTTTGTTTTTTTTTCTACTCCAAGGTACTTGAGTTGGTATATCGTACATCCGGATGTACCTAGAAATAGGTACATCCCAGTAGTACTCAATCTGAAATAAAGTAGTACTCATTCTCGTACAAATATAAACATTCATTTCGAAATACGTAGTATTCATTCTGACAAAGGTAATTCTCATTTTAAAATAAAGAAGTACTCATTTTTACACATTTGTCTAATATAATTATACTCCGTAATAAGTAGCGTATTGTTCATTTTTAAAAAAACAATACCCATTCTTAAATAAGGAAATGCTCATTCTGAAATAAAGTATTGTCAATTTTTTCACAATTAAAAAGTTCAGTACCATTATCAACCTCTCCCTTTATTCGACTCGGTCCTACTCATTTATACTCTCTGAGCATGAAGAATTTAAAACCCAGGTTTATTCATGTTTGTATTGAATAAAAATGTGATAATTCTCATAAGTGCTGGTACTCTTTCTCAAATTTGCTGGTATTCGTTGTCATATACTCCCTCCGTTTGGAAAAACCATTTCCATTTGATTTGGGGGCAAAAATAAAGAAGTGTTAAATTATAGCTGATTTCCAATTTTGCCCCTGATGTGATGAGTAAAAGTAAGATGTGATGGATAGATTATTAGAGAAAAGTATGATGTGATAGGTAGGGTAGGAAAAAGTAAGGGTAAAAGTGGTTTTTTAATAGAAAGGAGAACTGTTTTGTTGGAAGTGGAAAAAATGAAAGGGGAAGTGTTTTTGAGAACGAATGGAGTATAATAGTTCTCATATATATTCTTGATATTAGATAAAAAGTTTACAAAATTTACAAAAATACCAAGATGTACCTAAAGGAAGATACATCTAAATGTACCATATAATTTGCCAAGGTACTTCGGTATAAACTAGAAAAAACATTTATAATGATTTTTTTATAAATGAACTTTTTATTTTTCTAAACTAGAAATTTAACGTAACAATAGCTTTTGCATCTTCTTCGTTCTCTTCCTCATCTCCACTTGGTAAAATATATGCCCCATCTTCTTTCACCTCCTCTCTTGTTATATTCTTTCATCTTCATCTTCATTAATATCTATTCTTTCATCTTCATCTTTTTCACTAACTTTGTAATTCTTTTTTTTTAAAGTTGAATTCAAAAATGTCAAATCATTGTTCTTTTCATCACTTCTTTCCGATTTTTTGACCATTTTTTTTAATTCCCGCACCACCATCAATAGACAATACTTCATCATACTTCAATTTTTTTTTTTAAATTTGTAATTTTATTTTTTGTTAAATTTATAATTCATCTACATTTAAAAATGCTATCTCACACTTACATTTGATTCATCTACTGCGTGACTGCTTCAAGGGCCGTGCATCATTGCATTCACAGGCATTGGCTGCGGGTGGGTTTCAAACCCATGGGAGAAAGTGATTCATGGAAGCTATTGAAGCAACTGGAGCTCATATTAGAATCAGACCCATTGATGTAAGCTGCAAGAACTAGTCTTTGTGCAAAACTTGAAGCTTTTTCTTGTGAAAGAAGAGTTTAGAGTTGTAAATGAATTTGGGATCTGCTTTGGAGAATTTATATCGATGGTTTCTGGAATCTTTAGGATTCCAATTATATTTGCTTAAATGTCCATTGCTTTGATTTTATCTATGTGTGCAAAGTTTGAAGTGTCACAAGGATTGAGAGCTATCATCGAACCATTGCCAGATTTGCGGTTCATAGGCGGATATTTTCAATAGACTTATAGACATGCTATACATGGCGTGATATTAGTAATTGGTTAGATTTGTGAATCACAGGTGGGTTTTTTTCAGCTAAGTTGCACGAAAACCGGGACGGGTACTCTTATGGAATTGGGTACATGGAAACATCAACTTTTCCAAAATTTAATAAGAATTTGGGTTTCGGGGGCATCCCCAAGAAGCCAAGAGGAGACGTTTTGGGGATGGGATGCGGCACTTGTCTGTAGAATCCGTGCAACATTGTTTTTCAGGCCTTTCTCACGCCAAAAACCATGCCGCATGTTTAAGAGAAATTAAATAACTTATGGACTCCGTCCCTTAGTTTGTATCATATGCATTCTAACAGAAGTATTTTTTCCATGTCTTTTCACTTACTGAAACTCACCCCCACCCTTAATTTTCTCTTGTATCCAGTGATGAGATTGGCTTTATTCATCAATCTCAATTTGATGCACTGAATGAAGAAAGCGGTACTTCCTTTTCGCCCGATTCTGTGCCTCAATCAACAGACAAAACTAATATTTCTAGTGAGGTTTTCTGGAGCCAGGAACACAAGTTGGGGATCTCAATCACAGCTCTTCATCCACTGTACAAAGCAGCCAAACATGCATTCATGGATTCTCTGGGACAGTATAGAATGCATACTGGTGTGACCAAAGATAAAGATGAATATAATGAGGGTAATGCATCATCATCTTCTCTTATTGCTCTTGAGAATGAAGTTATGAAACATAGCACATCAATTTTGGTAATCAGTTGTGATTTTGGCACCGCATGGAATTTCAGGTTAGGCTCTTTGTGTGTGATTGCTTTAAAAATGTCAGTGTTGTCTCTTTCTTGTTTACACTCTCTCATTAAAATATTGAACGTTGAAGTCATGCAAAACCTTCTAGAGAAGTTAAATTTCAGAAACCTAGGGATTCTAGGCTACAGTTGTTTCCAAAAAAAGCAACTTGTGAAAATGTTTTCCGAGTATAATGGTTTCTAGGAATGTTTTTTCTTGAAATCTAGTTCTTCTGCGTGTAATTTAGTATTTGACCCACAAAACAGAAAACATCAATATGTTCCACAAAAGTCTAAAGAATCAAGGAAGATACTTTCCATCCGGTGCCAGACACACTAAAAAAACACTTTCTTTGAAAAGGCTTTCTCGATCAGATTAGTGTTCCAAGAAAATATTCCTTTAACAAATTGAACATTGCATAGTTGAATATAATGTCAATCTTATAAGTGTTCTCATGGCAGAGATTTCGTCATCTAACATCTCTCACATACTACACTGTTATGATTTATGAATGGAAGATTGATTTTCGTGTATCCTTTTTATGTAATTATATGCTGTCTTTCTTATATTGTGCCCTGCTTTTGAAGGGAAATTTGCGCCCAAAATTTACCTTTTTTTTCTTTTATTTCTCCCTTATTTCATCCATCCATCAGAAGCTCTTGACTCTATGAAGTTCCTAACTTGCAGGAAGCTACTTGTTTCACGCCGGCAAGAGCATTCATTGTTCATGAAAGAACTAGATTTTTCTGATCTGGTTCTCTCATATTCACCTAAAAGTGAACAAGCATGGAGTCAAAGGTAACATACTGCTTCAAATCTTTGTGAGGCCAATTGATGACTTCTTAATATTTGCATGCAAATTGTATCATTTGAAAGGGTAGGAAGATGGTGATCATATTAGGCCGTGTTTGGCAATTAGAGTAGTTGTTTACATATGCTGTTTGGTTGGTTCACATGTAAATACCATGTGGACTTCTGCCCTTATGGCTTATATTCTAAATTTCCAATTTATGATATGAATCTTATTAATGCCAAGTAATGGCAGGAGATGGGTGATCAAGATGATTGCTGGAAAGTGTTCTAATTTTGAAGAGATAGTGAACAAAGAATCAGAGCATGTGAAAAAGCTAGCCGAGGTTTTCTGTTGGATATAAACTGGGGGCACTTAAATGCATATTTTGGTCTAATTACTTCACATTTTTCTGTGGAAATTTAAATGCCTAGTAACTCTTATTGTCTTTTATTTCAGAGGTCAAAAATGAACTTTCGTGCATGGAATCACTGTTGCTGGTTAGTATCCTACATGTCAATAGGACAAGTAAGTGAAGTGTTGATGCACTTGTGCCTGAAAACACACTCCTTACTTTGTTCAATCACATTTTAACTTGATGGGTATATTGGGGCCGACCCAAGTTTGTATAGTTAAGTTAGGCCAAATTTACTCTATCCATTCTATAATTAAAATTGTATTTAGGCCCATCCCATTGAAGCCCACATGCTTGGTAAGAGGACCCAGTTTAGTATTGTGAGTTATTGTGAATATTCTCGTGGATTTAACATCCATCATTACTTATTGGAAAGTAGCAGATCAAATTTGGCTCTAAGAACATACTTTAATATGTTTTTCATCTTCGCATATACAACATTTTTTCTTTTAGGTTCTTGTAGTTTTTTTTCCCGCTATTCCTCCCTGAATTTTACACCTTTTCTTTTTATCCTCTTCGTCAACCTCAGTTCTTAAAAAAACTGACCTGGCAGTTTAATACAGAGTATATTACTTCCATTGAGGCATATAGACTGGAAGTCAGAATGTTAGCTTAACGCTCTTTCCCCCAATACAAAAAGTTGGTGATAATTCCAGTTTTTATAATGATGGTTGACAGAGAGGGACTAACAAGAAAATGTCGTAGATTATAGGGATGAATGCAAAAAAATCAGGGACCTGAAACAAAAAAAACCCCGCTCTATTTGCGTGGATGCTAAACATGTTTAACCTTAAAAAGGTAATATTTGTATAACAGGAGCTTCTAAATTGAATTGGAACACTTGTTTCTGAAAAAAAGGAGCAGCTGTGTGTTAACATTATTCTTAAGTGTGTCATACTTCTTTTTTTGTCTCTCTCAAGATGTTTGGTGAGTTGAACAAGTCACGAGAATGGGCTGGACTTCATGTTGCTGATAACTCCTGCTTTCATTATCGTGCTGTGAGTCTTACATAATGATTATTCACTATGGCATCTGTAGTTATATATATTTATTGACTTTTTATATTGCTCCTGCTTCGCACCGGAAGCACTGATTATATGCAACCACCATAAGCGTCATCTAAAATGTTCTACGCATAAGATTTTTCCTCCTAACTCAAGTACAAACACACAAGCAGAAGCTACAACCGAAAGAATAAAAACACATCAACCAAGAAATACATCCTAAGACTCCCAGGTCTACCCAACTACCCCGATCCTAGATCTCCAGACATTCTTATCCAAGGTCATATCCTTGGTGAGATTGCGAAGTCGTAACTTATGTCTAATCACCTCTATCCAACTCTTCCTAGGTGTATATTACCCCTACCTACCCCCGCTACCTCAAGCCTCTCATTCATAGCTCAAAATGTTCGATATATTTATTACCCAGTAACATATTTGTCTTTATTTATTTTTAAACTGGCAGTGCATAATGCTAAGGATATTAGAAGCTTTCCTTGGAAAGGATCAAAATGGATACTGTGGTGAAGAACTTGATGTCTTGTGGAAGGTACCTGGAGCTCCAAAAGATTAAAGAATTTTCTAATATCATCTGATATTCTATATAGAAAAAACAAAAGAACTAAAAATACAGAAAAAAATTAAGAAGACTAGCAAAAGAAGAAAAAAAGTGTCATTTTTTGTTCTCATTAGACATTGTTGCCTTACTTCCCTTGAAATTTTATTGTATTTTTCCACCCAAAATTGTATTATTTTTTTTAACTTGGGAATTTTGAAATTATTGTCAGGAGGAGCTTGACTGGGTTGAGAAATTGATAAAGCTTTATGTGGGTAGAGAGGTATACTATCATCACTACCTATACTTTGAAATCTTAGCTAGTTAGCTAGATCAATAGCTCATCAATGTAGTATTAGGGCTATTACTTGTTCTAACATTGTGTCGATTGAATTTGAGTCCGGTATGAGTAAATTTCTCCTCATTAGTCGGCTCGTGCTTCATTCGCTAATTGTCACCTATATAAGTCATAGAAAATCACATTGAAATTCTTAAGTTTCTGACATACTAACAATAACAGCAACATACACAGTGAAATCCCACAAAAAGTAGGGTCCGAGGAGAGTGTGTATATGTAGACCTTACCCCTACTTGAAAGTAGAGAGTCTGTTTCCAAGAGAGCCTAACTCTAGACCCACAACACAGAAGCATTCATGCCTAAGCTACAGACTTAGGCAACACCAGCATAAACTACAAACTACGGCACAAAAGGTTTACTCAACTACTCTAATCCTAGCTCTCCGTCGTTCTGATGTAAGGCCATATCCTCAATAAGTTCCTAAAGTGGTAAGCCCTGTCCAACTCTTCCTAGGTCTAATATTAATGTGGAGTATATAAATCCCCCTGTAGTTTATAGGTGTTTGATAGACTCAAAAAAGTATCAATTTGCACATTGTTATGCTTAGTGCTATTGTTTGAGCTACATGCTCGTTTTAATCTCAAGCTCAAGACGATATCAAATTTCCAGGCATTGTGGCTTCACCGCCGCTTTCTCGCATCGTGTTGGGTAAAGTATTTTGCTGCTAGTGCTGCTACATGTGATATTCATAGGTTCGTGGATAATGAGTTACAACTATTCAATTCATGTGCAACAATAACTGATCTCAACTTTGAAGATTACCAAGCACAGGCAACATTTGCTGCTACTTATATTTTGTGGCTCAACAAGGTAATTTCTTATCACGTGGTCCACAATTTACTCATCAATTCCATCTCGAACAACCATTCAAGTAATTAAAATGAAAAAACTCCAATTTTTATTTCAAAAAGTAATGAACACCTCAAGACGCTAGTTTTAATCCAAAACCAAAATGAAGAAATTTAGCAATCCGTGTTAAAAGTTGACATAATCAAACACTACATAGCACCAACAACCAATCTAGTAAAATTTCAACTCCGTTGGGATCTGAGGGTCAAGATGTACGCAACTGTATCACTGTAAAAAGAGAGAAGATGTTTCCAGTATACCCTTGATGCATTTACTTCCCAAAACTTCATAAAAGTTAAAGGAACTTAAATTTGCCATTCTGATCTTGTCCATTATTTACCCGAAGCTAAAATACTGTAAAAAGATGACTCTTTTAGCTTCATTAACAATGAAGATTCAATAAATGACTCTTTTAACATTAATAGAGACAAATACACCAAGATTCACGCTTGAATTCAACTACATTGGAATTTTAAATTTAAAAAATGTGTCTCAAAACGACGTTGTTTGGGCATTTTGACCAAAAATATAAGGACCCGGTTACCCCCGACCTCCCCATTGGATCCACCCCTGCCCACAATAGCACACTACATGTCATTGTTGGTTGTGATCATCCCAGAAAGACTCTTTGCTAGGGGTAGGGGCAAAGCCCATGAACATCTTGACTTCCAAGATCCTATCTATGACCTGGATTCACTGGGCATGTTCGACCTCCGAGACTCTACCTTCCTAAGCAGGGGTTCTCTTGGAAACGACCTCTCTACTACCAACTACCAAGTAGTGGATGATGTCTTTGTTCTTTTGGGATTTCACTGAGTTGTTTGATTTTGTAAAAGTTCATTATTTTTGCCTTTTAGCAAATACTGGTGCAGCCCTTGGGAGTTGAGTTTCAGGGGAAGTTAAGAGTGAGCGGGCTGAAGCCTTTGTTGATTAATGCATGCCCTGAGAGGGTTTCCTTTTGGGACTCGTTGGTGGAGATGTGCGGATTTGAATGACTAAAAGCTTCCTTCGGCATTCGGAAAGGTAACCCTTTTGGCCCATTGGCGATTTTGCCCTTTTCTTCAATGCATTATGCCCTTCGGTATGGTCACTCGATTGAGATCCTATATTATACATCTCGAAGTACGACGTTTATCGTATACCCGGCATATGCACATTTACAAATTATGCCATGCTCATTTTGCACATTTATTTATTTGCACTTAGAGGATACACATTATAAAATTGATGTATACATATTTTATAGTTGTAGAAGTGTACATTATTTATATTGCACATACTTAAAGCATACACATTATGCGATTAATTATTGTACGATGCCCATTTCATTATTAAAAAAACTTTTCAATTTGTTGCTAAAAACACTTCCAATCTATGAAAAGATTAAAAAAAATGAGATCTTGAAAATGGATTTGTATAATAGTGCACAATTGCACACATAATGCATTGTACATTATAAAATTAAAATGGATTTGTATAATAGTGCACAATTTTTGCACACATAATGCATTGTACATTATAAAACTAGGGTATGTCCTCATCAATAAAAAAGGTTGAACCTTTTTTTACAGTAAAAAAAAGGTTGAACCTAGTTTCTCTAAGATCAAAATTTTTAACGGTGACATAATTTTGGTTTAGATGATATAAAAATGTTCTCTTGACAAGCACGTGTACAATTTTATCTAAACTCGTTTAGATTAGATAATATATATTCTCTTCTTTTTAATTTAACGCAAATTTCAAAATAATTTTAACTAAAAATAACTCCAATCAATTTTTAAAAAAACAATAACTACAATCGTACGTCATAACCTGTAACGCAAATCTTTTATAGACCGAAGGAGTACACACTTTGTATTCTATTAGAGAGGGCATGGTTTCAGAGGCGTAATTTAGTTGGTCAACGAGAGTTGCAGAAGGAAAAAATTAATGTGAGAGTACGATTGACAATGATAGTCACGGGTAGCATGCAAGAGATCTTTGCACGTATTTAAAATAAACGCCATTTTTTATTTATGAGTCTAATATTAAAACTCAATTTATCTCATTTAAGATTGTTGTCTAGGTTGGTGTTGAAGTAATTGGATTCATCCTTTTTTTTATTTATGAGGACATGTAGCTAGCTAGCTGGGTAGGAGTGTAAGGCACGTTCTTTAATCATGGGAGGGTTATTGTGGTTATAGATTCTATGTATGTATACACACACACACACACACACACACACACACACACACACACACACACACTCTTTTTTTACTACCTCCGTCCTATTTTACAACGCCTGTTTCGGTTTACGAATGGTATGACAAATGGTATAGAATTAAAAAATAAAAATTACATATTAAAAAACTAAATCAAAAGATCTACAAAACTAGTAATGACAATAATATTTTATTTTATCAAATTGGTAACGAAAATAGAGAAAGAAAATTAATGAAGTTTGACCCTGTAAATAGTAAATATGCATTATAATTTGGGACGGAGAGAGTAAAAAAAAGTGTGTATACAAGCTAATTCTATTATTCTAAAATGACCAAGTCATGCGAGAGACATCATAGTTGTACCATACATTTAACTGTCTGTGAATTTGTAAATCAGGCGTGGCCTAATGGTGGACTAAGATGCCCTACTGTCTCAAGGTCATTTTTTATTAGGGGTCTAGTCTTTTTTAAATTTTTAATATATATCATATATTCTTAATAAAAATTTAAAAACTTAATTTTTAAGGTAACTTTTACGATATTTAATTATAATACTATAATTTTTCTTATGTGTATTACTATAATATTAATTGTTGGTTTCAAGAAAATACTTTATATAATTTAACTTGTTAGGAATAAGACCGATTTTTTCATCTCGTCGAGAGCCCTCGAATCCTCGAGGCCAACCCAATTGTAAACACACAACATCCACAGTCGATTATCACCTCTTTGGTTGTGTGTGTACAAATTCACAAATGATTATTATTTGTGGTGTCAACAATGATGGATTTCTAGCATTTTTTGATAACGTGCACGTTTTGAGTAGGCATTCAAAAAGTAAAATGTGAAATTTTTGTAATTTTATTTTCAAAATTTTATTTTTATTTTTAATTGATTAAAAGTATTTTTAACAAAAATAAAATTTTTTTAGCATTGAAATGAACATTGTGCACTTTTAAAACTTGTATACATCAATTTCATAATGTGCATGTTCTAAATATATACGTTTGAAAGAAATATAAAATAAATACTACCTCCGTCCTTGAGTATTTTTCCAGTTTTAACTTTCCCGATCAATTATTTTTAATATTTGACCTATAGTTAATTAAAATATATATTGTATATTTATTACATAAAAGTATAAAACACTATTTTAAAAATATATGGTACAATAAATCAAATAAAACTAATTTTGTATCAGTATCTAATATCATTTTTATTTAATTTGAGGTTAAAGTTTACCAAATTTAACAAAAAAAGTTAAAAGTAGACAAACACTCTGGGGCGGAATGAGTTTTGTTTAACTTGTACACTGCGAATATACAATTAATATTATACTCTCTCTGTCCAAAAATTTCTTTCACGTTTGATTTGACATGGAGATTAAGAAAAGTTAAAAAGTATAAAGAATTTCTACGTTAGTTTTAGATGTGATAGAATAAAATGAATAATGTACACAAAAAGTATAAGTGTAATGGCACATTCATTAAAACTTTTTTGCCAAAATAGGAAATGGAAATAAACTTTTGAATACCCCAAAAAGGTGAGAAAGGAATTAATGTATGATTTTTTTTAAAAAGGATGAGACATATCTACGAAGGCCCCAGGCTAGATCGAACAGTTATTAAAAAAAATAAATTAAATTTTAATCAAAAATTAGTAGGATAAATTTAGACTCTGATCTGCGAATATGATCACCAATGTCAATGTCATTTTAAAATAACTATATATTCACACTCACTCAATTTGAGGTGACACTAACTATCCTGAGAATCTGAGATTGACTACTCCCTATAAACATTTTCTATTTTTTGTACAAATTAGGGAGTACTTGGTTATTTTTTTCTGGACAACCCCGCCCACTAAATTTCAAGAAATTCATTTCTAAACTCCGTATTTTTTTATAAATTGAATATATGATCCAAAATACTTGTCTTGCACCTCTTTTACCGAGTATTGTACTCCTTCCATCCTTAAAAGATTGTCATATTTTAATTCTTTTAATCAAACTATGACATTCTTTGACCATGAATTATGGAAAAGTTATATTTAGTTATAACGCAATTTTAGTAAAATTAGGTTTGTTTTAAAATATAATTTTAAAATATCAATTTTTTATAATATTTAATTATTTTAAACTATATCTAATTTGTGATCAAAGGGTGCCATAGTTTGACTAAAAAGTGAAACTATGACAATCATTTAGGAACGGAGGGAGTATACTCCGTGTTCAGTATTTTTTCAAAACCTTTTAAATTTCTGTAAAATAAAAACAAGAAAATTAATATTTAAGGGAAGCAAATTAAATTAATTTGACAGGGAGGGAGAAAAAAATATTTTCTGAAAAATATGATGGGAATTTTTTTTTTTTTAAAAACATTTTGACAAAAATATTCTTTCATGCATGAGGTCTGCCATTGGCTCTTTGTCGTATCGTGGCAGCACATGCAGTCAAACGTTATAGCTCCCAAAAATTCAAAATGCAACGAACACAACTCCTCTTTGCCTACATTATTTTAATTAAAATGCCATTTTGCCTTTATATTGAATTACTTTCACATTAATTTTGCATGAGCCCCTTTCCCTTTCTTTCATATTTCAAACACAATTTTCATTTTTCTAATGAAGTGCATTCATTTTTTTATTGAGATAAAGATTTTTAAAATTAAAATAAAAAATTTATGTTAAAATTTCGGAGTAAATTATCTGATTTTATTTTTTTCTACCAAAAAGGAAACAAGGGGCTCACAAATTTTATCTCTGATAAAAAATAAATTAAATCAATGTGCACAATGATATCATATAAATATTGATTATGTAACTATGAAAAAGTAGAAGTAAAGTTCGAAAACAAAATATGATAGTTGATTGAATTTGTATAAAATTTGATTTATTTAAATAATGATGTGAATTTTTAAATTAAATTTATATATTTAAAATTACATCAAAATTTCTTGAAACAAAATATGATATGGCTATATTATTCTAATAAATGATTAACAAACATAAATCAAGAAAGAAATAAAATGACCAATGAATAATACTCCGGAGTATTTTTGATTTCAAAGCATGAACTCCATCCCATACACCCTTCAAAACTGATTGGACGGTCAATAATATATAATGTTTTATATTTGCATATCTTATTTTGTAAAAATTTGATTATAATTTTTAAATATATTTAGCACAAATTTTCTTATCTAAAGAAGTCATGACAAAAATTGACTCTCCAAAATTTATGGAAAAACACATCCATATTTAATTTCCACCAGGAAATAGAGACATTAGTTCATGGTACATCATTATATTCAAAAAAAATATAAACAAAATTACATTATGATAGAATGTATGATATTAAAAGAAAATAATTTCTATCAGGAGTAATAAATTGCATAGGAGGGAGGAGTATTATTTGGATCTTCTTTTCCCTTCCATATCATCTTATTCCTTCCTTCACTTCTTTCGGTTAGCGATGCCCTTACTCTCTTCGTTCACCTTAAATAGAACTAAAACATAGAGAGAAGTATCAAAACAAGATTTTTATGTTTTTTTCTCGAAATAGGATTTTGCACTGTGGTAATGTGACTTTGCACTGTGGTAATGTGACAGTGTACATGTGCACATTACTATATCTTTTGGTAATGTATATGACCATGTTTGGTAATGTAAGTCCTATTTCGAGAAAAAAACATGAAAGTTCTATTTTGATCTTTCTCTCTAATTTAAATCGTCTATTTCACTTTAGTATGTTTGACTGAATATACTTTCAAATCATTTTATCAAATTAATATTGAAAATAAAAAATAAAATTTAACTATTTGAATAATAAACAAATTTGGGAGCAAGGGAGGCTAAGAATTCAAAATTCAAACCTTCTCCACTTTTCCATTTAAAATGGAAGTCCTACTGTTTCGTTGTTCCAGACTTCGAGCCATCAAAGTTTCATATCCCCCAAGTAAAACATGGCACAGGCTGCGAATCGAAGGCCCAATTTAGCAGCGTTTCTGGATCCGGCGCTCACCATCCGTATAATGCGCCAACAGAATTCCTCCGCCGCCGTCCTCCGCTGCCACGAAGCACCGCCGGATCCAACTATCCCCGCCGCCGCATCCGCAGCAGTCCGCGCCACTCCGGCCGTGCTCAGATCCATCTCTGCAGCCGACCTAGACTCCGCCTGCTCAGCTCTGACCAAGTCGAAGAGCCACCGCGGCGGCGGATGCAAATCCGGCCCGAGAGCGAGTTCGGATTCCCTGTCGGTCGGCAGCGGCGGAGGTAGGAGAAGGTCGTTTTGCAGCTCTGTGAGGGCGGATCAGCTGCTGGAAGATGTGTTCAATTGCAGCGGCGTGAAGGTTGTAGCGGTGGATATGGCTCCGTTTATGCAGATCCACGCCGTGAATTTCGCGAGGAAGGTCCATGATAGCTTGGAGAAGTTCAGTCCCAAGGCCCTCGCTCTCACCCTCAAGAAGGTAATCTATCCATTAAAGCTCCACCATTCGCCCTTCATATCTCGCCTAAAAATCCCTAAAATGAAATTAACTTTTTCAAAAGCTAGATCTTTTGGTTGAATTAGTTATTTAACATGATATTAGAGCCTAGTTGACTAAGAGGTCATGAGTCTTGAAACTCAACGCCAACCGTTCTAAAAAAAGTTAAGGTTTCACGTGCAAGACTTGAAAAACTACGCTTGCACGTGAGATGACACGTTAGAAACAAAAAATCTTTCTTGAACCACAATCAAAAGCTTGCCAATCAGCAAAGAGAGGGAGGGCTAAAGATGCAGGGGTAAAAACCATCAATTTTTCAAATAGAGCACTGTAGGGGCCCCGAAGCCCATGTTATAGCATAACATTGGTGAGCAATGTCACATGAACCGGATCGATTTTTATAATGACATGTAAGGTAGTTTTTTTTTAGTTGATGGTCGTACCGTAAAAAATGAGTGTTTTGGAATAAAAGGAGTATTAAAATAAAGTACTTCGTTGAAGAACACCCTCTCGACACTCGAGTCTCAACTGCTCTAGAAGTTTATGTCAACTCAATGTTTCTTTAGAAACTGGTTTAAAATATCCGTTCAAACAGAAGTTTTATTTGACGTGTATGGTTGATTGGTGTTATTCTCAAGACAATTGTTCAGAAGTTTTGAATTTTGAGTATTTGTTTTGGTGGTGATGTAAAAAACAGTGGTAAGGCCATTTTTTAAAAAGTAGAAGGATGGGAACATACTACTCCCTCCCACAATAATCATTTGTTCCATTTAAAGGGTGAATGATTTTGATGGATTGATTAAGTGCAAACAAAATGATGGGGGAATTGCAGGAATTTGATGGAGTATATGGAGCAGCATGGCATTGTATAGTGGGGAACAGTTTTGGGTCTTTTGTGACACATTCTACAGGTGGGTTCATATATTTCTCAATGGACCAGAAGCTACATGTACTCTTGTTCAAGACCTCTATAAAGAAGGCTTGTTGACTCTCTCTCTTTGGTAAATTGGATCTCATTACTAAAGTCTCCCAAGATCACTCGAATCGGATACGAGATAAATTGAGCTATAATATTATTCTCTGACAAGTAAGGTGTCACATCTTTCGCTTGTACGTGCAAGTGCTCATTAACAGGATGGACAAAAGTATTTCATTATTGCGTCAATTGCGTTATCAAAGCTATTCGAACATGATATATTTCATTATTGCTCTTAATAATAATAATAATATTATTATTATTATTAATTTTTTTTTGTAGTTCTTCGAGAGAGTAGAAAAATTGCTAGAGTAGTTTATGGTGGAAAAAGAACCAAGACTATTGAGTCCACCCATATATTCTCTTCATGGGCAGGGGACCGATATGAAGCACATGATTTTCTGCATAAGCTAAAGAAAGCAGCTTGGAAATTCAATCAATGGATGCCAGATCTCAAAGTGTGGCCAGCCATACTAGCTGCCACCAAAAAAAACTTAGCTCGGCGCCATTATGTACATGGCTTTGCGTGTTTCATCATCAGTTTTGAATCAAGAGTAAGATTCTTATTCTCTAATTCATTTCAATAAGTGTCCTGAAGGGTTACTTCTTTTGGAGAACACCTGAGGGGTTGCTTCAATAAGTGTCTTGAGGTGTTCTTTAAAAGAAGTAATCCCTCAGGACACTTATTGAAATGAATTAGAGAATAAGAAACTTACTCTTGCTTCAAAACTGATGATGAAACACGCAAAGGCATGTACATAATGGCGCCGAGCTAAGGTTTTCTTGGTGGCAGCTAGTATGGCTGGCCACACTTTGAGATCAGGCCTCCGTTGATTGAATTTCCAAGCTGCTTTCTTTAGCTTGTGCAGAAAATCATGTGCTTCATATCGGTCTCCTGTCCATGAAGAGACTATATGGGTGGACCCAATAGTCTTGGCTCTTTTTCCACCATAAACTACTCTTGTAATTTTTCCACTCTCTCGAAGAACTACAAAAAATAATTAATAATAATAATATTATTATTTTTATTAAGAGCAATAATGAAATTTATCATGTTCGAATAGCTCTGATAACGCAATTGACGCTCTCGTTGGCTATCCTAAGTAGAGTGCATGATTTTTCTACTTCATTTAGTCGAGTAAAAATAGGAAATTAATATATAATGTTGGAATAGGCAAATTATCACATCATACGTTATTCATTTCTGGTTTGTATGTAACATTGGTT
Source organism: Cuscuta australis (assembly GCA_003260385.1). Classification (NCBI taxonomy): domain Eukaryota; kingdom Viridiplantae; phylum Streptophyta; class Magnoliopsida; order Solanales; family Convolvulaceae; genus Cuscuta; species Cuscuta australis. The sequence continues at coordinate 16,435 of NQVE01000152.1, read as the reverse complement.
TTGCACTTTTCCAAGGTTCATCTTCAGCCTTGAACTTCAAATTTTGTGCCAACAGCACAACAAAATAGTACTTCTAACTCTAAATATTGTTTTAGCATTTTGTTGTAAATAAAGTAAATGGTTAAAATATACGGAGTACTTACTTTGTCCCAAAATGTTGAGCTTGTACAAAAGATCATGTCTATCCTTTCTCACTCTAAAACAGTGTAACTTCAAGAAAAATGCTAGGATACTCCTAAATGGTTGATGCACTCCCCACAGATGATTATCATCTGTGCAAAGTATGAGTGCACTCATGGTAGCAACCATTTGGGGCACCCTAGCATGACTCTAACATCAATTAGGGATGTATGAAAACCTAATTTTTATAATTTTATATAAAAGTATATGAGTTTGAAAGTTTTTACATTAGCAAGTCAACTGGGTGGGATTCGGGCTTGATCGAGTTTGACCCATTTTTTGTGGGTCATTCCGTGTTCGATCCACAAAACATTTGTTCAACACCTAATGTTTTTCAGGTCGGGTCCTGGGTTAAAAACAAGTCAGTCATTTTTTAAAGAGTCTACCTCCTCAACTTATTTGAATTAGTTTGACTTTTATGCTAACTTTAGCAAAAACTTAAATATAGTTTTAAATAAATGAAATTTATAAAAATTTGATACATCAAAATTATACCACAAAACAAATCCAATCTTATTAACTCTTAATTATAAGTAAATGAATATTTTTTCTTAAAATTTATATTCCATGTTAGTAAATGACATATAAGGAAAAATAAAGAATATTATGAAATGCTACTCCCCACAAATTTTCATATTTTGGCTTTTCAGACTCAAACTACCACCTCCAACCTCAAACGCCAAGTGCTCTTTTTGGCTGTTTGATTGGTCAAAACTGTTGAAAGTCCTTCTAAAAGCCATGAAATGAACATGGTCATAACTAACATGTAGTTTGTACCGACATACACGATAGTGGTATCTGAACGTACAAAAGAAATGTTTACAAACAATTATCGTTTGTGTATGGACAAATTCAGAGATGGTTGTCATCTTTATTACTCGAAGAGGGAGAGGAATCTTCGTAACATTTTTGGTCTCAGATCATTTATCGTAGTTTTTATGCTAACTTTGGCAAAATTGAAATATATTTTTAAATAAACAATATGTATAAAAATTTGATAAATCAAAATTATATTAACGCTAAATTATAAGTAAATGAATATTTTTAATCTCATTATTTAAACACAAAGTTAGTACAAGAATTAAACTAGGAGGAATAATTTGAAAGAGGGGGAGGAGTAGATAGATAGTAAAAGCACAAAAATTATAAATGTTTGGGATTTAAAAGGTGTAGAATCATATCATATGGGAATGTGATGACATAGAGGAGATCGAATATGCAATTGCACATGATGGATGAGCGGGCTTTGGGGTAACATGGGAGCAGAAGTGAATATGGCTTTTTAGAAGGATGTTTAATTCATTGATTGGGGGGAGGAAAGGTGCCCACACCGGACGTTTTAGAGCTGTATGACCGAAATAAAGAGCTGAGGTTAGAAGGAATGAGCACGACCTTACTTGAACAGGATCTGTTCTATAGGGAAGTACCTCCGAATCCTTTACTCTAATGAGAAAAGAAACCACACCTGGTTGATGAAATATAGCTGAGGGGCTAGAGCGTGATTAGTAGCCAGGTCCTAGTTTGGATCGTGGTGGCGGATGATCGTTCTCAACTCCTCACGGGTTGGGATGGCTCCTTGGCCTTCTGACAGGTGCTAACCTTTTTTGTTTTTAATTTTTTTTCATTCTTTTCTTTCGTGTCAAATTAAAAAATACTAAAATTTAGTTCCTCTTTCGCGACAAGTTTTGTTCATCGGATTTTATTTTTCTAGTTTTTTAATCGGTGCTGAATTCAAAAATAAAAGATCTAGTTCAATTTTCTCAAAAACTTTTGTTGGTCAACACCTAAATGACTCGCTATAATTGTTTCCAGTTCTCAACTTTTGTTGATTAGTAGCCAGGTCCTAGTTTGGATCGTGGTGGCGGATGATCGTTCTCAACTCCTCTTTCGCGACAAGTTTTGTTCATCGGATTCTATTTTTCTAGTTTTTTAATCGGTGCTGAATTCAAAAATAAAAGATCTAGTTCAATTTTCTCAAAAACTTTTGTTGGTCGACACCTAAATGACTTGCTATAATTGTTTCCAGTTCTCAACTTTTGTTGATTAGTAGCCAGGTCCTAGTTTGGATCGTGGTGGCGGATGATCGTTCTCAACTCCTCACGGGTTGGGATGGCTCTTTTAGTAGCCAGGTCCTACTTTGGATCGGGTAGCGGATGATCGTTCTCAACTCTTCACGGGTTGGGATGGCTCCTTGGCCTTCTGACGGGTGCTAACCTTTTTTGTTTTTAATTTTTTTTTCATTCTTTTCTTTCGTGTCAAATTAAAAAATACAAAAATTTAGTTTCTCTTTCGCGACAAGTTTTGTTCATCGGATACTATTTTTTTTGTTTTTTAATTGGTGCTGAATTCAAAAATAAAAGATCTAGTTCAATTTTCTCAAGAACTTTTGTTGGTCGACACCTAAATGACTCGCTATAATTGTTTCCAGTTCTCAACTTTTGTTGATTAGTAGCCAGGTCCTAGTTTGGATCGTGGTGGCGGATGATCGTTCTCAACTCCTCACGGGTTGGGATGGCTCTTTTAGTAGCCAGGTCCTACTTTGGATCGGGTAGCGGATGATCGTTCTCAACTCTTCACGGGTTGGGATGGCTCCTTGGCCTTCTGACGGGTGCTAACCTTTTTTGTTTTTAATTTTTTTTCATTCTTTTCTTTCGTGTCAAATTAAAAAATACAAAAATTTAGTTTCTCTTTCGCGACAAGTTTTGTTCATCGGATACAATTTTTTTTGTTTTTTAATTGGTGCTGAATTCAAAAATAAAAGATCTAGTTCAATTTTCTCAAGAACTTTTGTTGGTCGACACCTAAATGACTCTCTATAATTGTTTCCAGTTCTCAACTTTTGTTGATTAGTAGCTTGGTCCTACAACTTGAATCGGGTAGCGGATAATTGTTCTCAACTCTTCCGGGGTTGGGATGGCTCTTTTAATAGCCAAGTCCTAGTTTGGATCGGGTAGCGGATGATCGTTCTCAACTCTTCACGGGTTGGGATGGCTCCTTGGCCTTCGGGTGCTAACCTTTTTTGTTTTTAATTTTTTTTCATTCTTTTCTTTCGTGTCAAATTAAAAAATACAAAAATTTAGTTTCTCTTTCGCGACAAGTTTTGTTCATCGGATACTATTTTTTTTGTTTTTTAATTGGTGCTGAATTCAAAAATAAAAGATCTAGTTCAATTTTCTCAAGAACTTTTGTTGGTCGACACCTAAATGACTCGCTATAATTGTTTCCAGTTCTCAACTTTTGTTGATTAGTAGCCAGGTCCTAGTTTGGATCGTGGTGGCGGATGATCGTTCTCAACTCCTCACGGGTTGGGATGGCTCCTTGGCCTTCGGGTGCTAACCTTTTTTGTTTTTATTTTTTTTTCATTCTTTTCTTTCGTGTCAAATTAAAAAATACAAAAATTTAGTTTCTCTTTCGCGACAAGTTTTGTTCATCGGATACTATTTTTTTTGTTTTTTAATTGGTGCTGAATTCAAAAATAAAAGATCTAGTTCAATTTTCTCAAGAACTTTTGTTGGTCGACACCTAAATGACTCTCTATAATTGTTTCCAGTTCTCAACTTTTGTTGATTAGTAGCTTGGTCCTACAACTTGAATCGGGTAGCGGATAATTGTTCTCAACTCTTCCGGGGTTGGGATGGCTCTTTTAATAGCCAGGTCCTAGTTTGGATCGGGTAGCGGATGATCGTTCTCAACTCTTCACGGGTTGGGATGGCTCCTTGGCCTTCGGGTGCTAACCTTTTTTGTTTTTAATTTTTTTTCATTCTTTTCTTTCGTGTCAAATTAAAAAATACTAAAATTTACTTCCTCTTTCGCGACAAGTTTTGTTCATCGGGTAGCGGATGATCGTTCTCAACTCTTCACGGGTTGGGATGGCTCCTTGGCCTTCTGACGGGTGCTAACCTTTTTTGTTTTTAATTTTTTTTCCTTCTTTTCTTTCGTGTCAAATTAAAAAATACTAAAATTTAGTTCCTCTTTCGCGACAAGTTTTGTTCATCGGATTCTATTTTTTCTAGTTTGGATCGTGGTGGCGGATGATCGTTCTCAACTCCTCACGGTTGGGATGGCTCCTTGGCCTTCTGACGAGTGCTAACCTTTTTTGTTTTTAATTTTTTTTTCATTCTTTTCGTTCGTGTCAAATTAAAAAAATACTAAAATTTAGTTCCTCTTTCGCGACAAGTTTTGTTCATCGGATTCTATTTTTCTAGTTTTTTAATCGGTGCTGAATTCAAAAATAAAAGATCTAGTTCAATTTTCTCAAAAACTTTTGTTGGTCGACACCTAAATGACTCGCTATAATTGTTTCCAGTTCTCAACTTTTGTTGATTAGTAGCCAGGTCCTAGTTTGGATCGTGGTGGCGGTTGATCGTTCTCAACTCCTCTTTCGCGACAAGTTTTGTTCATCGGATTCTATTTTTCTAGTTTTTTAATCGGTGCTGAATTCAAAAATAAAAGATCTAGTTCAATTTTCTCAAAAACTTTTGTTGGTCGACACCTAAATGACTCGCTATAATTGTTTCCAGTTCTCAACTTTTGTTGATTAGTAGCTTGGTCCTACAACTTGGATCGTGGTGGCGGATGATCGTTCTCAACTCCTCACGGGTTGGGATGGCTCTTTTAGTAGCCAGGTCCTACTTTGGATCGGGTAGCGGATGATCGTTCTCAACTCTTCACGGGTTGGGATGGCTCCTTGGCCTTCTGACGGGTGCTAACCTTTTTTGTTTTTAATTTTTTTTCATTCTTTTCTTTCGTGTCAAATTAAAAAATATTAAAAATTTAGTTCCTCTTTCGTGACAAGTTTTGTTCATCGGATTCTATTTTTTCTAGTTTGGATCGTGGTGGCGGATGATCGTTCTCAACTCCTCACGGTTGGGATGGCTCCTTGGCCTTCTGACGGGTGCTAACCTTTTTTGTTTTTAATTTTTTTTTTCATTCTTTTCTTTCGTGTCAAATTAAAAAATACTAAAATTTAGTTCCTCTTTCGCGACAAGTTTTGTTCATCGGATTCTATTTTTCTAGTTTTTAATCGGTGCTGAATTCAAAAATAAAAGATCTAGTTCAATTTTCTCAAAAACTTTTGTTGGTCGACACCTAAATGACTCGCTATAATTGTTTCCAGTTCTCAACTTTTGTTGATTAGTAGCTTGGTCCTACAACTTGGATTGTGGTGGCGGATGATCGTTCTCAACTCCTCACGGGTTGGGATGGCTCTTTTAGTAGCCAGGTCCTACTTTGGATCGGGTAGCGGATGATCGTTCTCAACTCTTCACGGGTTGGGATGGCTCCTTGGCCTTCTGACGGGTGCTAACCTTTTTTGTTTTTAATTTTTTTTCATTCTTTTCTTTCGTGTCAAATTAAAAAATACAAAAATTTAGTTTCTCTTTCGCGGCAAGTTTTGTTCATCGGATTCTATTTTTTTTTGTTTTTTAATTGGTGCTGAATTCAAAAATAAAAGATCTAGTTCAATTTTCTCAAGAACTTTTGTTGGTCGACACCTAAATGACTCTCTATAATTGTGTCCAGTTCTCAACTTTTGTTGATTAGTAGCTTGGTCCTACAACTTGAATCGGGTAGCGGATAATTGTTCTCAACTCTTCCGGGGTTGGGATGGCTCTTTTAGTAGCCAGGTCCTACTTTGGATCGGGTAGCGGATGATCGTTCTCAACTCTTCACGGGTTGGGATGGCTCCTTGGCCTTCTGACGGGTGCTAACCTTTTTTGTTTTTAATTTTTTTCATTCTTTTCTTTCGTGTCAAATTAAAAAATACAAAAATTTAGTTTAACTTTCGCGGCAAGTTTTGTTCATCGGATTCTATTTTTTTTGTTTTTTAATTGGTGCTGAATTCAAAAATAAAAGATCTAGTTCAATTTTCTCAAGAACTTTTGTTGGTCGACACCTAAATGACTCTCTATAATTGTTTCCAGTTCTCAACTTTTGTTGATTAGTAGCTTGGTCCTACAACTTGAATCGGGTAGCGGATAATTGTTCTCAACTCTTCCGGGGTTGGGATGGCTCTTTTAGTAGCCAGGTCCTAGTTTGGATCGGGTAGCGGATGATCGTTCTCAACTCTTCACGGGTTGGGATGGCTCCTTGGCCTTCGGGTGCTAACCTTTTTTGTTTTTAATTTTTTTTCATTCTTTTCTTTCGTGTCAAATTAAAATATACTAAAATTTAGTTCCTCTTTCGCGACAAGTTTTGTTCATCGGATTCTATTTTTTTTTGTTTTTTAATTGGTGCTGAATTCAAAAATAAAAGATCTAGTTCAATTTTCTCAAGAACTTTTGTTGGTCGACACCTAAATGACTCTCTATAATTGTTTCCAGTTCTCAACTTTTGTTGATTAGTAGCTTGGTCCTACAACTTGAATCGGGTAGCGGATAATTGTTCTCAACTCTTCCGGGGTTGGGATGGCTCTTTTAGTAGCCAGGTCCTAGTTTGGATCGGGTAGCGGATGATCGTTCTCAACTCTTCACGGGTTGGGATGGCTCCTTGGCCTTCGGGTGCTAACCTTTTTTGTTTTTAATTTTTTTTTCATTCTTTTCTTTCGTGTCAAATTAAAATATACTAAAATTTAGTTCCTCTTTCGCGACAAGTTTTGTTCATCGGATTCTATTTTTTTTTGTTTTTTAATTGGTGCTGAATTCAAAAATAAAAGCTCTAGTTCAATTTTCTCAAGAACTTTTGTTGGTCGACACCTAAATGACTCTCTATAATTGTTTCCAGTTCTCAACTTTTGTTGATTAGTAGCTTGGTCCTACAACTTGAATCGGGTAGCGGATAATTGTTCTCAACTCTTCCGGGGTTGGGATGGCTCGTTTAGTAGCCAGGTCCTAGTTTGGATCGGGTAGCGGATGATCGTTCTCAACTCTTCACGGGTTGGGATGGCTCCTTGGCCTTCGGGTGCTAACCTTTTTTGTTTTTAATTTTTTTTCATGCTTTTCTTTCGTGTCAAATTAAAATATACTAAAATTTAGTTCCTCTTTCGCGACAAGTTTTGTTCATCGGATTCTATTTTTTTTGTTTTTTAATTGGTGCTGAATTCAAAAATAAAAGATCTAGTTCAATTTTCTCAAGAACTTTTGTTGGTCGACACCTAAATGACTCTCTATAATTGTTTCCAGTTCTCAACTTTTGTTGATTAGTAGCTTGGTCCTACAACTTGAATCGGGTAGCGGATAATTGTTCTCAACTCTTCCGGGGTTGGGATGGCTCTTTTAATAGCCAAGTCCTAGTTTGGATCGGGTAGCGGATGATCGTTCTCAACTCTTCACGGGTTGGGATGGCTCCTTGGCCTTCGGGTGCTAACCTTTTTTGTTTTTAATTTTTTTTCATTCTTTTCTTTCGTGTCAAATTAAAAAATACAAAAATTTAGTTTCTCTTTCGCGACAAGTTTTGTTCATCGGATACTATTTTTTTTGTTTTTTAATTGGTGCTGAATTCAAAAATAAAAGATCTAGTTCAATTTTCTCAAGAACTTTTGTTGGTCGACACCTAAATGACTCGCTATAATTGTTTCCAGTTCTCAACTTTTGTTGATTAGTAGCCAGGTCCTAGTTTGGATCGTGGTGGCGGATGATCGTTCTCAACTCCTCACGGGTTGGGATGGCTCTTTTAGTAGCCAGGTCCTACTTTGGATCGGGTAGCGGATGATCGTTCTCAACTCTTCACGGGTTGGGATGGCTCCTTGGCCTTCTGACGGGTGCTAACCTTTTTTGTTTTTATTTTTTTTTCATTCTTTTCTTTCGTGTCAAATTAAAAAATACAAAAATTTAGTTTCTCTTTCGCGACAAGTTTTGTTCATCGGATACTATTTTTTTTGTTTTTTAATTGGTGCTGAATTCAAAAATAAAAGATCTAGTTCAATTTTCTCAAGAACTTTTGTTGGTCGACACCTAAATGACTCTCTATAATTGTTTCCAGTTCTCAACTTTTGTTGATTAGTAGCTTGGTCCTACAACTTGAATCGGGTAGCGGATAATTGTTCTCAACTCTTCCGGGGTTGGGATGGCTCTTTTAATAGCCAGGTCCTAGTTTGGATCGGGTAGCGGATGATCGTTCTCAACTCTTCACGGGTTGGGATGGCTCCTTGGCCTTCGGGTGCTAACCTTTTTTGTTTTTAATTTTTTTTCATTCTTTTCTTTCGTGTCAAATTAAAAAATACTAAAATTTACTTCCTCTTTCGCGACAAGTTTTGTTCATCGGGTAGCGGATGATCGTTCTCAACTCTTCACGGGTTGGGATGGCTCCTTGGCCTTCTGACGGGTGCTAACCTTTTTTGTTTTTAATTTTTTTTCCTTCTTTTCTTTCGTGTCAAATTAAAAAATACTAAAATTTAGTTCCTCTTTCGCGACAAGTTTTGTTCATCGGATTCTATTTTTTCTAGTTTGGATCGTGGTGGCGGATGATCGTTCTCAACTCCTCACGGTTGGGATGGCTCCTTGGCCTTCTGACGAGTGCTAACCTTTTTTGTTTTTAATTTTTTTTTCATTCTTTTCGTTCGTGTCAAATTAAAAAAATACTAAAATTTAGTTCCTCTTTCGCGACAAGTTTTGTTCATCGGATTCTATTTTTCTAGTTTTTTAATCGGTGCTGAATTCAAAAATAAAAGATCTAGTTCAATTTTCTCAAAAACTTTTGTTGGTCGACACCTAAATGACTCGCTATAATTGTTTCCAGTTCTCAACTTTTGTTGATTAGTAGCCAGGTCCTAGTTTGGATCGTGGTGGCGGTTGATCGTTCTCAACTCCTCTTTCGCGACAAGTTTTGTTCATCGGATTCTATTTTTCTAGTTTTTTAATCGGTGCTGAATTCAAAAATAAAAGATCTAGTTCAATTTTCTCAAAAACTTTTGTTGGTCGACACCTAAATGACTCGCTATAATTGTTTCCAGTTCTCAACTTTTGTTGATTAGTAGCTTGGTCCTACAACTTGGATCGTGGTGGCGGATGATCGTTCTCAACTCCTCACGGGTTGGGATGGCTCTTTTAGTAGCCAGGTCCTACTTTGGATCGGGTAGCGGATGATCGTTCTCAACTCTTCACGGGTTGGGATGGCTCCTTGGCCTTCTGACGGGTGCTAACCTTTTTTGTTTTTAATTTTTTTTCATTCTTTTCTTTCGTGTCAAATTAAAAAATATTAAAAATTTAGTTCCTCTTTCGTGACAAGTTTTGTTCATCGGATTCTATTTTTTCTAGTTTGGATCGTGGTGGCGGATGATCGTTCTCAACTCCTCACGGTTGGGATGGCTCCTTGGCCTTCTGACGGGTGCTAACCTTTTTTGTTTTTAATTTTTTTTTTCATTCTTTTCTTTCGTGTCAAATTAAAAAATACTAAAATTTAGTTCCTCTTTCGCGACAAGTTTTGTTCATCGGATTCTATTTTTCTAGTTTTTAATCGGTGCTGAATTCAAAAATAAAAGATCTAGTTCAATTTTCTCAAAAACTTTTGTTGGTCGACACCTAAATGACTCGCTATAATTGTTTCCAGTTCTCAACTTTTGTTGATTAGTAGCTTGGTCCTACAACTTGGATCGTGGTGGCGGATGATCGTTCTCAACTCCTCACGGGTTGGGATGGCTCTTTTAGTAGCCAGGTCCTACTTTGGATCGGGTAGCGGATGATCGTTCTCAACTCTTCACGGGTTGGGATGGCTCCTTGGCCTTCTGACGGGTGCTAACCTTTTTTGTTTTTAATTTTTTTTCATTCTTTTCTTTCGTGTCAAATTAAAAAATACAAAAATTTAGTTTCTCTTTCGCGGCAAGTTTTGTTCATCGGATTCTATTTTTTTTGTTTTTTAATTGGTGCTGAATTCAAAAATAAAAGATCTAGTTCAATTTTCTCAAGAACTTTTGTTGGTCGACACCTAAATGACTCTCTATAATTGTGTCCAGTTCTCAACTTTTGTTGATTAGTAGCTTGGTCCTACAACTTGAATCGGGTAGCGGATAATTGTTCTCAACTCTTCCGGGGTTGGGATGGCTCTTTTAGTAGCCAGGTCCTACTTTGGATCGGGTAGCGGATGATCGTTCTCAACTCTTCACGGGTTGGGATGGCTCCTTGGCCTTCTGACGGGTACTAACCTTTTTTGTTTTTAATTTTTTTTCATTCTTTTCTTTCGTGTCAAATTAAAAAATACAAAAATTTAGTTTAACTTTCGCGGCAAGTTTTGTTCATCGGATTCTATTTTTTTTGTTTTTTAATTGGTGCTGAATTCAAAAATAAAAGATCTAGTTCAATTTTCTCAAGAACTTTTGTTGGTCGACACCTAAATGACTCTCTATAATTGTTTCCAGTTCTCAACTTTTGTTGATTAGTAGCTTGGTCCTACAACTTGAATCGGGTAGCGGATAATTGTTCTCAACTCTTCCGGGGTTGGGATGGCTCTTTTAGTAGCCAGGTCCTAGTTTGGATCGGGTAGCGGATGATCGTTCTCAACTCTTCACGGGTTGGGATGGCTCCTTGGCCTTCGGGTGCTAACCTTTTTTGTTTTAATTTTTTTTCATTCTTTTCTTTCGTGTCAAATTAAAATATACTAAAATTTAGTTCCTCTTTCGCGACAAGTTTTGTTCATCGGATTCTATTTTTTTTTGTTTTTTAATTGGTGCTGAATTCAAAAATAAAAGATCTAGTTCAATTTTCTCAAGAACTTTTGTTGGTCGACACCTAAATGACTCTCTATAATTGTTTCCAGTTCTCAACTTTTGTTGATTAGTAGCTTGGTCCTACAACTTGAATCGGGTAGCGGATAATTGTTCTCAACTCTTCCGGGGTTGGGATGGCTCTTTTAGTAGCCAGGTCCTAGTTTGGATCGGGTAGCGGATGATCGTTCTCAACTCTTCACGGGTTGGGATGGCTCCTTGGCCTTCGGGTGCTAACCTTTTTTGTTTTTAATTTTTTTTCATTCTTTTCTTTCGTGTCAAATTAAAATATACTAAAATTTAGTTCCTCTTTCGCGACAAGTTTTGTTCATCGGATTCTATTTTTTTTGTTTTTTAATTGGTGCTGAATTCAAAAATAAAAGATCTAGTTCAATTTTCTCAAGAACTTTTGTTGGTCGACACCTAAATGACTCTCTATAATTGTTTCCAGTTCTCAACTTTTGTTGATTAGTAGCTTGGTCCTACAACTTGAATCGGGTAGCGGATAATTGTTCTCAACTCTTCCGGGGTTGGGATGGCTCGTTTAGTAGCCAGGTCCTAGTTTGGATCGGGTAGCGGATGATCGTTCTCAACTCTTCACGGGTTGGGATGGCTCCTTGGCCTTCGGGTGCTAACCTTTTTTGTTTTTAATTTTTTTTCATTCTTTTCTTTCGTGTCAAATTAAAATATACTAAAATTTAGTTCCTCTTTCGCGACAAGTTTTGTTCATCGGATTCTATTTTTTTTGTTTTTTAATTGGTGCTGAATTCAAAAATAAAAGATCTAGTTCAATTTCCTCAAGAACTTTTGTTGGTCGACACCTAAATGACTCTCTATAATTGTTTCCAGTTCTCAACTTTTGTTGATTAGTAGCTTGGTCCTACAACTTGAATCGGGTAACGGATAATTGTTCTCAACTCTTCCGGGTTGGGATGGCTCTTTTAGTAGCCAGGTCCTAGTTTGGATCGGGTAGCGGATGATCGTTCTCAACTCTTCACGGGTGTGGATGGCTCCTTGGCCTTCGGGTGCTAACCTTTTTTGTTTTTAATTTTTTTTCATTCTTTTCTTTCGTGTCAAATTAAAAAATACTAAAATTTAGTTCCTCTTTCGCGACAAGTTTTGTTCATCGGATTCTATTTTTTTTGTTTTTTAATTGGTGCTGAATTCAAAAATAAAAGATCTAGTTCAATTTTCTCAAGAACTTTTGTTGGTCGACACCTAAATGACTCGCTATAATTGTTTCCAGTTCTCAACTTTTGTTGATTAGTAGCTTGGTCCTACAACTTGAATCGGGTAGCGGATAATTGTTCTCAACTCTTCCGGGGTTGGGATGGCTCTTTTAGTAGCCAGGTCCTAGTTTGGATCGGGTAGCGGATGATCGTTCTCAACTCTTCACGGGTTGGGATGGCTCCTTGGCCTTCGGGTGCTAACCTTTTTTGTTTTTAATTTTTTTTCATTCTTTTCTTTCGTGTCAAATTAAAATATACTAAAATTTAGTTCCTCTTTCGCGACAAGTTTTGTTCATCGGATTCTATTTTTTTTTGTTTTTTAATTGGTGCTGAATTCAAAAATAAAAGATCTAGTTCAATTTTCTCAAGAACTTTTGTTGGTCGACACCTAAATGACTCTCTATAATTGTTTCCAGTTCTCAACTTTTGTTGATTAGTAGCTTAGTCCTACAACTTGAATCGGGTAGCGGATAATTGTTCTCAACTCTTCCGGGGTTGGGATGGCTCTTTTAGTAGCCAGGTCCTAGTTTGGATCGGGTAGCGGATGATCGTTCTCAACTCTTCACGGGTTGGGATGGCTCCTTGGCCTTCGGGTGCTAACCTTTTTTGTTTTTAATTTTTTTTCATTCTTTTCTTTCGTGTCAAATTAAAATATACTAAAATTTAGTTCCTCTTTCGCGACAAGTTTTGTTCATCGGATTCTATTTTTTTTGTTTTTTAATTGGTGCTGAATTCAAAAATAAAAGATCTAGTTCAATTTTCTCAAGAACTTTTGTTGGTCGACACCTAAATGACTCGCTATAATTGTTTCCAGTTCTCAACTTTTGTTGATTAGTAGCTTGGTCCTACAACTTGAATCGGGTAGCGGATAATTGTTCTCAACTCTTCCGGGTTGGGATGGCTCTTTTAGTAGCCAGGTCCTAGTTTGGATCGGGTAGCGGATGATCGTTCTCAACTCTTCACGGGTTGGGATGGCTCCTTGGCCTTCGGGTGCTAACCTTTTTTGTTTTTAATTTTTTTTCATTCTTTTCTTTCGTGTCAAATTAAAATATACTAAAATTTAGATCCTCTTTCGCGACAAGTTTTGTTCATCGGATTCTATTTTTTTGTTTTTTAATTGGTGCTGAATTCAAAAATAAAGATCTAGTTCAATTTTCTCAAGAACTTTTGTTGGTCGACACCTAAATGACTCTCTATAATTGTTTCCAGTTCTCAACTTTTGTTGATTAGTAGCTTGGTCCTACAACTTGAATCGGGTAGCGGATAATTGTTCTCAACTCTTCCGGGGTTGGATGGCTCGTTTAGTAGCCAGGTCCTAGTTTGGATCGGGTAGCGGATGATCGTTCTCAACTCTTCACGGGTTGGATGGCTCCTTGGCCTTCGGGTGCTAACCTTTTTTGTTTTTAATTTTTTTTCATTCTTTTCTTTCGTGTCAAATTAAAATATACTAAAATTTAGTTCCTCTTTCGCGACAAGTTTTGTTCATCGGATTCTATTTTTTTTTGTTTTTTAATTGGTGCTGAATTCAAAAATAAAAGATCTAGTTCAATTTCCTCAAGAACTTTTGTTGGTCGACACCTAAATGACTCTCTATAATTGTTTCCAGTTCTCAACTTTTGTTGATTAGTAGCTTGGTCCTACAACTTGAATCGGGTAGCGGATAATTGTTCTCAACTCTTCCGGGGTTGGGATGGCTCGTTTAGTAGCCAGGTCCTAGTTTGGATCGGGTAGCGGATGATCGTTCTCAACTCTTCACGGGTTGGGATGGCTCCTTGGCCTTCGGGTGCTAACCTTTTTTGTTTTTAATTTTTTTTCATTCTTTTCTTTCGTGTCAAATTAAAATATACTAAAATTTAGTTCCTCTTTCGCGACAAGTTTTCTTCATCGGATTCTATTTTTTTTTGTTTTTTAATTGGTGCTGAATTCAAAAATAAAAGATCTAGTTCAATTTCCTCAAGAACTTTTGTTGGTCGACACCTAAATGACTCTCTATAATTGTTTCCAGTTCTCAACTTTTGTTGATTAGTAGCTTGGTCCTACAACTTGAATCGGGTAACGGATAATTGTTCTCAACTCTTCCGGGGTTGGGATGGCTCTTTTAGTAGCCAGGTCCTAGTTTGGATCGGGTAGCGGATGATCGTTCTCAACTCTTCACGGGTGTGGATGGCTCCTTGGCCTTCGGGTGCTAACCTTTTTTGTTTTTAATTTTTTTTCATTCTTTTCTTTCGTGTCAAATTAAAAAATACTAAAATTTAGTTCCTCTTTCGCGACAAGTTTTGTTCATCGGATTCTATTTTTTTTGTTTTTTAATTGGTGCTGAATTCAAAAATAAAAGATCTAGTTCAATTTCTCAAGAACTTTTGTTGGTCGACACCTAAATGACTCGCTATAATTGTTTCCAGTTCTCAACTTTTGTTGATTAGTAGCTTGGTCCTACAACTTGAATCGGGTAGCGGATAATTGTTCTCAACTCTTCCGGGGTTGGGATGGCTCTTTTAGTAGCCAGGTCCTAGTTTGGATCGGTAGCGGATGATCGTTCTCAACTCTTCACGGGTTGGGATGGCTCCTTGGCCTTCGGGTGCTAACCTTTTTGTTTTTAATTTTTTTTCATTCTTTTCTTTCGTGTCAAATTAAAATATACTAAAATTTAGTTCCTCTTTCGCGACAAGTTTTGTTCATCGGATTCTTTTTTTTTTTGTTTTTAATTGGTGCTGAATTCAAAAATAAAAGATCTAGTTCAATTTTCTCAAGAACTTTTGTTGGTCGACACCTAAATGACTCTCTATAATTGTTTCCAGTTCTCAACTTTTGTTGATTAGTAGCTTAGTCCTACAACTTGAATCGGGTAGCGGATAATTGTTCTCAACTCTTCCGGGGTTGGGATGGCTCTTTTAGTAGCCAGGTCCTAGTTTGGATCGGTAGCGGATGATCGTTCTCAACTCTTCACGGGTTGGATGGCTCCTTGGCCTTCGGTGCTAACCTTTTTTGTTTTTAATTTTTTTTCATTCTTTTCTTTCGTGTCAAATTAAAATATACTAAAATTTAGTTCCTCTTTCGCGACAAGTTTTGTTCATCGGATTCTATTTTTTTTTGTTTTTTAATTGGTGCTGAATTCAAAAATAAAAGATCTAGTTCAATTTCTCAAGAACTTTGTTGGTCGACACCTAAATGACTCGCTATAATTGTTTCCAGTTCTCAACTTTTGTTGATTAGTAGCTTGGTCTACAACTTGAATCGGGTAGCGGATAATTGTTCTCAACTCTTCCGGGGTTGGGATGGCTCTTTTAGTAGCCAGGTCCTAGTTTGGATCGGGTAGCGGATGATCGTTTCTCAACTCTTCACGGGTTGGGATGGCTCCTTGGCTTCGGGTGCTAACCTTTTTTGTTTTTAATTTTTTTTCATTCTTTTCTTTCGTGTCAAATTAAAATATACTAAAATTTAGTTCCTCTTTCGCGACAAGTTTTGTTCATCGGATTCTATTTTTTTTGTTTTTTAATTGGTGCTGAATTCAAAAATAAAAGATCTAGTTCAATTTTCTCAAGAACTTTTGTTGGTCGACACCTAAATGACTCTCTATAATTGTTTCAGTTCTCAACTTTTGTTGATTAGTAGCTTGGTCCTACAACTTGAATCGGGTAGCGGATAATTGTTCTCAACTCTTCCGGGGTTGGGATGCTCGTTTAGTAGCCAGGTCCTAGTTTGGATCGGGTAGCGGATGATCGTTCTCAACTCTTCACGGGTTGGGATGGCTCCTTGGCCTTCGGGTGCTAACCTTTTTTGTTTTTAATTTTTTTTCATTCTTTTCTTTCGTGTCAAATTAAAATATACTAAAATTTAGTTCCTCTTTCGCGACAAGTTTTTGTTTCATCGGATTCTATTTTTTTTTGTTTTTTAATTGGTGCTGAATTCAAAAATAAAAGATCTAGTTCAATTTCCTCAAGAACTTTTGTTGGTCGACACCTAAATGACTCTCTATAATTGTTTCCAGTTCTCAACTTTGTTGATTAGTAGCTTGGTCCTACAACTTGAATCGGGTAACGGATAATTGTTCTCACTCTTCGGGGTTGGGATGGCTTTTTTAGTAGCCAGGTCCTAGTTTGGATGGGTAGCGGATGATCGTTCTCAACTCTTCACGGTGTGGATGGCTCCTTGGCCTTCGGTGCTAACCTTTTTTGTTTTTAATTTTTTTCATTCTTTTCTTTCGTGTCAAATTAAAAAATACTAAAATTTAGTTCCTCTTTCGCCGACAAGTTTTGTTCATCGGATTCTATTTTTTTGTTTTTTAATTGGTGCTGAATTCAAAAATAAAGATCTAGTTCAATTTTCTCAAGAACTTTTGTTGGTCGACACCTAAATGACTCGCTATAATTGTTTCCAGTTCTCAACTTTTGTT